>JAHHUM010001177.1:272500-874480 GCA_036173005.1 Crenichthys baileyi
AAAGTAACAACCTGCATTGCTTCTGATAAAATGATTTGGTAATTATATTTCTGAGATTCCCAGCACTATTAGTGACATTAATAGTTATTCTTAATTCCTAATTTCTTTAGTGCAATGTCAGAGGTTATTACTTGTCAGGATTGTACCAATCATGTTAGGATTGGGAGCTTGTTGGGAAGTCCTCTGTGGTAGACGGTACCAGCGTTCTGTGTAGCGTTTGCGACTGGTTGAATGCTGCAAGGAGCTGGATTCTGTAATATAAAGTTTTAATGCTTTATTGCTTGGGGGGGGGGGGGGTATGCCTGCTGCCTGTTAGAAAGCAGGATAGATAAGCAGGGTCTGTTCTCACCTACACCTACTGACCTGCTATTTCTGGTACAAATACTCAGGCAGCCATTTGTTAAGTCATTAACATTTAAACTGAATAAGATCCCAATATTTCTCTTTGCAGGACTCAAACTGAACAGGTGCAATAGGATGATTGTAAGTTTCCTATCTGAACAGCTTGTTTTCTAACCCGAATTTTGTTTTATTTCAGCCCAAATGACACAAAAACCTGCAAAAAAACAGAACCAGACGCTGAATTACTTTAAGAAAGACAGTTTATTTTGCTGGTAAGGTGCCAACAAAACTCCAAAAACAAAACAAATACAAGTAATTATTAAAACAAATAGGAAACAGAAATGATTATCCCACTAGAAGCCCTTTCATTCCCATCATAGAGAAACATCTCATGGATGAATCCCTCAATGAGACCAGAAATAACGTTTGTAAAGACCTCAATTTACTGAACATGACATAAGTAACAAAGTATCCAAAGACAGTATGTTACAAATTAAAAAGAGATGGCATGAACATTTTTCTGAAAATCATAAAAGTTGTAAAATGACTGTTAAGCTTTACAGACTGTGACAAAAAGACACTTAGACACAAAGATACAACAAGTAACTAAAACGAACCTGCAGCCTGGAGCAGATCCTGTGTTCTCGTAGTAAATGATCAGTTTGCATTTTTTTAAACAACTAGATAGGTCAGCACATGACAACAGGTACAGTTAGAGCACAGAAAAACAAACACCGTTGACTTTTAAAGACATTTTTCGCCTCTTCGATGGCTGCAGTGGACGGGGAAGATAGACCCAGCTGTCTATCTTAGTGCACAGTGCTGCGGTGCAGAAATCCCAGAGAGTAGGCACTTGGACAGAATTAACTCCCGACTTACAACCTCAAGAAACACAATAATCACATCTACTTTGAGTCCAAACACTTTGTGTGACGGCACAAAATCAAAAAGAAATGAGCTTCTGGCATTGAATCATACTCACAGTCATGAGCAACATTTGACACCCTGTGGTTTTTTTTTTGTTGGTCATGTGAACATTTAAAACTTTAAATTTCAACAATACTAAAATATTCAAATAATTTTAAAAAACCCTTTGAAAACTTTTTGTAAAATGTAAATTAAAATAAAGCTATTTAAAATCCCACACCGGTGTGTCACTGTAGTGGGAAGTGTGCAACCATTGGTCTCCAAGAAAAACATGAAGGCTGGACTAAAATTAGCAAAAAGCAATGATGTTCTTTGGTAAAATGAATCTAAACCTTCACCAACCATATAAACTATTCCGGGAGAAGAACCTCGTGCTAACTGGGAAGCAAAGAGCTGGGAGTGTCATACTTTGAGGGACAAAACATACCAGTAAATCCACCAAAAACTGACTGAGCGTCAAGAAATAGAAGGTACCGGGCAAACTTTCCTCAGACCCATGTCAGAGAGTGGTAGATGACCACAAGAAGTTTCTCACTAAAGTTATTATAACTGTTAGGGTTTAGGGTTTTTTTCTCAGAACGCACATTTTTATTGATCTGTTTTGATTAATAAGGTTACGTCTTGCTGATCAGTTGCAAAAAATCTCCCTTTTCTTCCATATCTAAATAAAAATTAATATTAGACATCAGTATGAAAACATTTCTTAATAAAGACCTGAATTAGTGTCTTTATTTTTTAAATGATCCCATGACTTTCTGCAGAGCTGCTTTTAATTTGTTTTACAGTTGTCAGATATTGGTTCCTCCATGATCTAGCCAAACATGGTCTACTAATGCACAGCGTGTTATTCCCAGAATGTTTTTCAGAATATTTTTAAACACCCATATATTGTTTTACATGTATCACTTACTCAAAAAATCTGGATTAGACAGAATTCAGTTTCCTTTCAACCCCAAGTGCGCCCAGTACCAAACCACGGCTGTGCTGCAGATTAAACTGGTTCAATCAATACATATTTAACACCTTTTGTAAGGATCTGTGCTTTGTCTGTTTTGGTGCGTTTACTGTGCTTAGCCCCTAGATGGCGTGGAACCTGAAGGAGAGGTGACAGGTGTTCATCATTCCCTTGATTACCTGCTGAGGAGTACATTAGGAGGAGGCTGCCAGCAACTCACTGCCAGAGTGTTGTCCTTTAGTGGTACAGCTCAAGCCACATTATCTTGTCTTGTTCTTGCCTTGAACTTTAGTAATTTGAATTTGTTACCTTGCAGGATTACCTAAACCTGACCTTGCCTTTGTGTGGATCTCTGCCTGGATTACTCACGTCTGGAAAGAAGCTATCCAGCTCCATGATCAAAGACTCTAGCCTTTCGTTACTTCATTGGACCACACCGGTTAGCAGCCTCCTGAATTCTTCGCTCCTTGGATCAACCCTCAAGAACCCTGTCCACCCTCCTTCTTCCACTGCACCCACTTCCGAAACCCCGGACCATCTTATCAACCTGGCACACCATTATCCACCATTTTCTGTCTCAGGGGTAAACAAACTATTGGTCTCTCTGCACAACCCTCTGGCGGATCATTCCACCAACCCAGTAAGGCTGAATTATTATTCTTAAGTATTGACCCTAAAGTATTCCCTACTCACCATCCTGTTATTTTACAGTTGGTTTCCCGGTTCCAGTTCCCCAGCACATTTCACTACTCTGTTAAATAAAACACTTACCGTAAAACTCTGTCTCCTGGATTGCTTTCTGCATGTGGGTCAAATCTGTTAAAACAATATGACAGAACACTCTGGCCAACCCGACCCAGCCAGAAGCGTCAGGAGAACTCTATCTGAACAACACACCAAAATCATATCACATGATTCTTCCCTCCATTCTCTATTGAACAGCAAAAAACAGACCAATCAGCAGATCGAGCCAACTAGCCTCATGTTTCAGTACACCTTGAGCAAATTCACCCCCCGGCAGTAGAGGACGCTTCAGCCTCCCCAGTTTCCCAGCAACTTTCCGCACTCACGTAAGGTCACTTCCCGAATACTGAAAAATTCTCCGGTGAAAAGAGGATTGTAAGGGTTTCCTTCTGCAATGCACTCTAGTTTTCAATCGTTCACCCCAATCTTTTCTCATGACTCTGTTAAAGGATTGCTTTTGTTCTAGGGTTGACTAACCGGAAAGCCTTGAGATGGGCAGAGGCCCGTTTTTTGTCAAATTGTTTAGACTTTGGTTGCACATTTCCGAGTTTGAGGAGGATTTTCGACAGGTTTTCCAGCGAAAAAGATTAACCGCCAATGCTCGAGGATTATGGTCTATTTAAACAAAGAAAACCAGTCAGTTGCTGAGTTCCCTATAGATTTTCGCATCCTAGCTGCAGCTTCCTTTGAATGACTGCGCTCTTAGAGCCGCCTTTTTCCAGTCCTTAAATGATCCGTTAAAGGATGAGTTGGCATTAGTCGACGAGCCTGAAACCTTGAATGGGTTAATAAAGTTAGCCGTCAGATTAGATAACCGAATGAGAGAAAGAAAGAGATCATGATTGGAACAGAGCGCAGTTAGGACCAATCTCCCTAGCCCAACTCCCGAAACTATTCGCCCCATTTCTGTTTCTCATAAGTCTGGTATAGAACCCATGCAGATCGGGCGAACTCAGCTTTCTCCTGAGGAAAAGACTGAGACGCCGCCAATCCAACCAATTTTTTTACTGTGGCTCATCTGTACATCTCTTGCTAACCCCCCTATTCGTCCTTCGGGACCAAAAGGCCAGGTCCGTCAGTGAGTGAATACGGGGGACCGTTCTCTACCCTCAGACTTAGTTTGCCTGCCACATTAATTTCACACCGTCCTTTTTTCGAATTTTTTCCGCTCTTATTGATTCAGGTAGCGATCAAAATCTTTTTGATCAGAGGTTTTTAGTGAAGCTCAGATTGAGACTGAGCCACTCCCCCACCTCAATCAGTTTCTTCATTAGATGGGAAAAAGTTTTACCACAAGAATCACACATAGAACCCAAATGTTGACTTTAACCCTTGGGGAAATCATAGGGAGGAGATTTCTTTTTTTGTGTTTCCATCGCATTGAATTCCATCGTTTTGGGTTTTCCTTGGCTCAAGAAACATAATCCTCACATTAACTGAGCAGAAGGCCGAATAGAATCCTGGTCCACTAACTGTTTCTCTTTTTTTACAGTCAGCAGTAGCTTCACTCCCTCTGATTTTTGATCTTGCAGATAACGAGATGAGCGATCTCTCTAACGTCCCTCCAGAGTACCAGGGGACCTCAGGTTGTTTTCAGTAAATCCAAAGCTTTGTCTCTACCCCATAGACCCTATGAATGTGCAATAATTTTACTTCCCGGTGCCCCCCGCCTTCCAGTAGGCTTTACCACATCTCAGGACCAGAAAAAAAGTTATGGAGGACTATATTAATGAGTCTCTGGTGACAGGATTAATTCGCCCCCTTCATCTCACTCGGAGCTGGGTTTTTCTTTGGGGGGGAAAAAAGGTTTTCTCTACGCCCTTGCATCGATTATAGGGGGTTAAAAAAATTTTACAGTTAAAAAAAAAATACCCACTTCCACTTCTGTCCTCGGCTTTTGAACCCGGGTTCACGGTTCAACCATTTTTTTAAGCTAGATCTCCGTAACCCCCTACCATTTAGTTAGGATCCGGCAGGGGGATGAGTGGAAGAACCGGTTCAAAAAACCCGTTAGGCAATTTTGAATACCTGGTTACCCTTTGGGGTTTATGTAACGCACCTGCAGTATTTCAGTCATTCATCAACAACGTACAGGGGATTTTTTAACTTTTTTTGTTTTTGTCTACCTGGATGACATCCTGATCTACTCTAAAAGATATTAAAGACCCATCATGTCCGCCTTTCCTGCAAAGACTTTTGGAAAAAACAACTGTTTGTAAAGGCTGAGAAATGTGAATTTCAAAAAAACATTTATCCCCTTTTTGGGTTACATCCTGGAGGGTGGACGGTTTCGCTCGGACCCTGGAAAATCAAGGCAGTACTGGAGTGGCCTTTCCAGACCCCCCCAAGCAGTTACAACGGTTCTTGGGTTTGCAAACTTTTACGGGGTTCATCAAGAACTTTATTTTAATTCCCCGCACCACTCACCGCCTTGACATCCACAAACATCGTGTTTTCCTGGCCCCCTAAGCGGACAAGGCTTTTTCAGGCATTAAAAAAAGGGTTTTTTCAGACACCCCTACTAGTTCACCCCCAATTCTTCCAGACATTTTATTTTGGAGGTAGACGCTTCAGATACAGGTTTTTGGTGCCGTACTATCTCAACAGTCAGCCACAGATGGAAAACTCGACCCTTGTGGTTTTTTTTCTCGTTGTCTCCAAAAACAGGGGGAATTACGACGGGGGGGACAGAGAACTGCTAGCAATAAATCTCTTGAAGAGGGGGAGACATTGGCTGGAGGGAGCTAAGCATCCCATTTTAGTATGGACCGATCACAGAAATCTGGCCTACTTGCAAAACTGCCAAAAGACTGAAACCCCGCCAATCACGTTGGTCAGTTTTTCCTCATTTTGATCTCTCCATTTTTTACAGACCTGGCTCCAAGAACGTCAAGCCGGATGCTCTTTCCCGGCTTCATTCACCCGATTCTACCGAGAAAAAGGCGAACCCATTGTGCCGCCCCAAAATATGTCCTACCTCTGTTAGGTTTAGGCTCATCCGCTGGTTTCATACAGCTAAAATTCTCAGGCCCCCCAGGGGGGTTAGCAGAACCATATCACTCATTCAAGACGATTTTTGGTGGCCATCTATTCACAAGGGGTTTTTTGAGTATGTCCAGGATTGGTTCAGTATGTGCCAGACAAAAGTCGAGCAACCAGCCTCCCTATGGTTTACTTCACCCCCTCAGTACACCCAAACGCCCTTTGGCTCACATCGCTCTGGTTTTGTTACAGGGGTTTACCCATATCTAAGGGCAATACTGTCATTCCAACCATTGTTGACCCTTTTCTAAGTCCTGACATCTAGTACCATTTTAAAAAAAACTTCCATCTGCCTTTTTACCGCCCAGCTGTTGATTCAGCATGTTTTTTGCCTTCATGGGCATCCCTCAGGACATTTTGTCAGACCGTGGTCCTCAATTTATCTCCCGTGTTTGGGAAACAGTTTTGTTTGACTCTTGGAGCCAAAACCTCCCTGACTTCTGTTATCTCCCCAATCTAATGGACAGACAGAACGCATGAACCAACAGATGGAGTCCATTCTCAGATGCATGACCTCAACCGAACCACGTGACTGGTGTGTTTTCCTTCCTTGGGCTGAATATGCTATTAATTCACAAGTCTCATCCGCAACTGGCCTCTCACCCTTTGAGATTTCCCTGGGTTATCAGCCTCCCTTATTTCCCGCTGATGAGAAGGACATTCGAGTAGCGTCCGTTCAGTCATCAGCCCCTCTGCTCTTCGTCTGCGTCTGCCCTCCAGCTTACGTATTCATCCTGTGTTTCATGTCTCACAAGTCAAACCTTTCTTTTCCAGCACTTCTTTCTTCTTTCTTTCTTTCATGCTTTCTGCATGTGGGTCAAATCTGTTAAAAACAATATGACACCTTTCTGGATCTCCTTTTACTTTTTGTGCTCTAAAATCCCCAGAAGAGGTTATTTATCTCAGTATTCCTGGAAACAATGGGTTTTAGGGAATGCTCTTTACAGTGCCAACTGGCATGCTGACCATCTGATTGGTGTTTATAAGCAGAGATGCAAAAAGAAATCAGCAGGATTTATAAACACAAGCTGAATCACAGGACCGGACTGTATATAAACAGAGCTGCAAACGTCTTTGACATGTTCACCAGAAAGCTGCATTAATGAAAGCAGTTCTGTGGTTTTCTGACATGCACTTATTATGCAACTGATAATATTTAATATGTCATTTATCTGAAGGGCTACAGCTTCAACCTGTCCCTGTTGCACACCGTGGACCCCTACTCCTCGGTGTTACCAGGTAAACAAAACATTTAAGTGGCGGGGGTAAATGTATAAATGGAACAAGGAGTCGCTCACAGTGATAAACAAATTAATGTTAAAGCCTTTAGGGCTCAATCTTTTCTTTTTAAAACTTCAACATTAACATTTGAACTAAAGGTTCTGCTGCCAAACAAGCACCAGATAAGGCTACTAGCATTCATGTTATTTAGATTTCCAGCTCGCCTTCTGACAAAGAGGAAAATCAGTTCACTTGCAATACAATAACCTTAATTGTTGAGACTTAAACATCTGGCCATCCATGCATCTATGAAGTTCATCTTCAACAAATAAATTCCTCTTTTGCATAGATTCCAATTCATATTTATGTTTATTTAGATAAGCATATTTCCACTTCATGGTTCAGATTAGATTTTCTTATTAAACCCTACAATTGCAGGAATGAGCAACAACAAAATTACTTGAGAAAAATGACTTACAAGAAGACAGGAAATTGGCAGTAACAAAATTAAAACTGAGTACTCCAAGGATAAAGTGGCCAGAATGACAGCTTAAAGAGGACCATGATTTCCTCCTGTTGTCTAAATAGGCTGTTTGGTAAGTTATGCATGAATACAAAAACGTCCAACATATTTGAGATTCAGGAATTAAGCAGGTTGGAAATGACAAGCCTTGTGTCCAAGGCTGTGGAAAATGTGTGTATATATTATCACATATTAAAGAAGTCAAATCCCAGCCTGTTATCCTCTGTTAAAGACATTTAAGGCAGTCTTTACTCACAAAACCCAGAGATGGGCTCCATAAATCTAGCTTATTTCAGAATGCATTAAATAAAAAGAGAAACGTTCGGAAACTTTTCCCTTTCTGAAATTTTTTTTTGCCTTCAACATTACATGAAGAACATTATTTTCATGACCTCTATGGTTTATTTGAAGCTTCACTGCTTTATGTGAGCCTCTTGAGCAGGTTCATAAATTAGCACAGATCTCATAAAATTGCCTTCACCTTGACATCGGGACATCTAAAGCATAAATCAGCCAATGCAAAACAACCAGGAGACTCTGGCCTTCTCCTCTGCTTTCAAGATTCAATCACATCAGGGGTTGACATCAGAGCTTCAAGATATATTTCCTTAGTATAAATATATCACATATAATAGAACTGATTTGATTGACCTTCCTTATTTTGTGCTTCTCTTGTTCAGCTGTTATGGACGATTTCCTCATATATAAATATTTTGGGTAAAATGTTTTTAGAAATCATGGATGAATTCTCATATTTTCAGTATATCTTGATATCAGCTGATAAATGTTAAAAAAGAAGTGTTGGTTTTGACCAAGATGTGCAGATTCAGTACTTTTTACTGTTTGTGTATTCATAAAATTTAACGTTTTGCTTTAAAAGGTGTTGTGTACACTGGGTCACCATATAGAAGTTAAAATATCAGCATCTGAGATTTTAACCAAAATGAAAATAACATTTTATTCAAATATTCCCCAAAATTATATTGTGCTTTATCTTCCTTCGGTCACTTGGTTTAAAACTGAAGTGCAGTTGAAGTGAATCTTTATTCCTTGGGAAACTTCAGCATTTATTTCAGCTCTGTTGCATTTTCAGGAAGGTCTGAGGTACAGAGGGAACATCAGGCAAATTAAGCTTGCTGACATGTTGCTCCTTGTCAGTACTGGGCTGCATAGTGTTGCTCCCTTTTAAAGGGGTAATGTTTGCAAACACAACATTCACACTCGGTCCTTAATACAGCTTAGGTTAGCGGAGGAACAAAGCCTCCAGTAGCATTGTAGCTCCAGAGCGGGAGTAGAAAGAGTGAAATCAGGCAGATAAATTATTGATCTCAGGCTGTTTCATGGTGGTTTCACCCTGAAACATGAGTAAAACCACTCTAGAGCTAGTAGAAATTTGCAGCTGTAACAGGGTTTAAGCTTGTGGACGCCCTTCTGCATTCGCTTGAGTCTGTCACTGCAGAGAGATATTAGCAGGAGCTGTTGTTTTATAGTAATGAAACACCAACCACTTATCGTATAAATGGTTACATTCTAACAGTATATTAAGATCACTTAAAATTTTGTGGAAAATTGTGACTGTAACAGAGCTTTAGTGTGTTTTGCTGACCCAGAGGATCTGCTTACAGACATGCTGCTCAAAGCATATCAGTTGTAGTTTTAAAAGTGTTAAAGGGCATATATCATTCTTTAGAACCAGAAAACCTAAAAAAAACTTAAATGTGAAACATAAAGCATGATCATCATTTTAGATGCTTTTAAAACGCAGATAAGTAAATTTTAAAAAGCACCTTGCTGACAAAAAATATGTTGTGAGTCAGACACTTTAAAGCAGGAAGCAACTACCAGAAACAGATGATAATATTACATAGTGGGTCAAACAGGATAAATGTTTATTTATTAAAGTAAAATAATGATCAGAATATCTCGCAGGGCGGATGCAATCACAGGCCGAATGGGGCCCCCGGGGCCTTGATCTTGAGATATCTGATCTGCATAAATGATGTCAGAATTTTAGGGTGTCATATTATTGTTTTCGTCATAAGTAATAATTTCCCACTATGTGATTAATAGGCAGACTGGGTTTACCACAGAATGCTTTGAAATCCCAGGACCTCCTTACTGGATAAGCCAACATTTTAATCTGAATTCAGTTTCAAGCTGCAGCCTTTCCAATGACGACTTCAGACTAAGGTGGACACTGTGTTATACACTGATGCCAGCTTGGCTTTCCAAATGTAACGTCAAGCTAAATTTGTTTTCTTGTAATCATATAAAAAGTGGATTAGATTTTGTTTTTGCCTACCAGCAGGGTGCAGCAATGGGTGGGGGAGGGACAACTGGACCACTCTACTTCCATACAGCCTGAGGAAACTTCAGTCTTGCCAGTACCTCTCTGAACGTCTCTGTAAACCTTGGGATCAAGCTGGTATGCCTTGGTAGTGGTCATTTGGTCATTCTCTAAAACCTTAAATAAATCTCTCTGAATTCAGAGGAAACATCTAAGCTTAACTGATCTTTTAAAAAGCCTGCACATTGTTGCTCATTGGGGAAAAGCAGTAAGCTCAGATGTTATGAGATTGATTCCAGCTTTACCCCCACCAAGAGTCAAAGTGTCTGGTTTTATGTGTGGCTCAGAACTTAAACACTGCAAGTCATTGTTACGCCAAAAGTTTGTGTACCTAAAACACGGCTTTGTTTTGCCAACGGAGCTTTCACTCTGTCTAACATCAGATGTACATTTCTAATGAGTTTAGAGGGATTTTATCAATGTTACAGAATGTAACCCAAGCGAAGATATTTGAAGTTCTGAATCTGAATGTTGTGTTTGCAAACAGTTCCCAGTCATCCTGTTGTAATCTGACTTTAACATAAATTATGAGCTGTATGGGGGGTGGGAATACTCTCAACCAATCAGAACTGCTTTAGTAGCCACCCACCACACAGTTCCACCATGAAGGTTCAGGCTGAGCTCAAGAGAACATTCTCCTTAACAGAGCTGTTTTCTTGGGTTTCTCCCCCAGAACTCTGTTTTATCGTGGTGAATGCAGTGGAAATGAGGTGGACCAAGTAAAGGCAGGACTAGAGCTCCCTGCAGTAAGAACACATCACAATCTCAGAGACCCTTGTACACATCTCCTGTTAAAGAACCGTACTGATTGTGTCAAAGTCCTTGCTGATCTGAGAGTTGCTGGGCAGTGACTTGAGGTACTCCAGGTGCCTCCTGGCATCCTCCTGATTGTGTCTCACATAGTAGATGACGTAAGCGATCACCATGGTGAACCATCCGAACATTGTGACAAACATGGCTACATCGGTGGTCTTGTGGTGAAAGTTGCAGAAGTTGATCCCTGAGTCCAGCACCTGGATAACCGGTTTACCAGCGTACTCCTCCTGCACCGCTGTGTGGCAGATCACCTCGTTCACCGTTTCAGGGTCCAGGCGCAGCTCCCTCAGGACCTCCTGCAGCGTGCACTCACAGTGCCACGGGTTGTTTGAGAGGCTAATCTTTGCCCGGAGACGGGCAAACGCCTCTTTTGGGACGCTTTGAATGTGATTGTTTGATAAATCCAGCACAAGGAGGCTGTCGGAAACACCCTGAAATGCTCCCATGTCCACCGTCTCAATGTCATTGTCAGACAGATCCAACTCCTGAAGGTAGTGCAGCTCTCTGAAGGCGTGGTTGGGAATGTGTGTGATGTGATTGGCTGCCAAAAGCAGAACAACTGTCTCCTTGGGAAGATTTGGTGGGATCTTTTCCAGGTTGCGAGACATACATTGTACCACCATCAAGCCATTCTTGTCTATGCAATGACAACTTGAAGGACAAGCCATCACGGATGCATTCTTTAAAAGTATCCCAGAGAGCAAGCCCCACAGCAGGGCAAAGCAATTGAACATGAGGGATACCCGGGGCATTTGAGGCCTTGCAAAGTTCTGCATAATTAGCAGGGTCTTCCAAAAGGTCCTGTCAGGCAAAATAATTCATGGTTCAGTTTTTTCCTTCATTAAACTTTAAAATGCCAAAATTAGCAGTTCGTTTACAGAAATGTGGATGTTTATCTGGAGATAAGCCGTTAAAATTGATCTGGAAGAGTTCTAAACAGTCTTTTGAAACATGGCTGAAAGGAGCTCATCCAAAAATCGGGCTGCTCACTGAACACATTCCAGCAGAAACTGTAATCTCCGGATTAACATGAGGACACGGAAAGACTCAAGAAGCAGAGAAAGGGATGCTGGACTCCAAACATCATGTTGTGTTCTGAAAAAAACAACAGTGTTAGTGTAGCTGAGATATTTTTTAAATCTAGACTGTAACACCTGCTGTATCATTGTCTTTAAAAAGGAAAACCTGCACAGTTGATGGCATTCCCACAGTGTTTACTGAATAAACAACGTGATTATGGAAAGGAAATCCATTTGTCCAAATCTCATAAAGCAGCAGGCGGACTTGCATACAGGTCATCCCCTGCGTTTTCTCATTCAATTAGGCAGAACATGATGTCGTTCCTGATCTTCCAGCGTTGATCACATCAATCTTAATTTACATGATTTCATAGCTGGACAGAAAGGGACAAGCTTTATAAAACAAACCTTTTCTTTTCCCTCTAGAGCTCCCTACCTTTCAGGACCACTGCCTCCCAATCATATCCCTGGGATAGGAATAGCCAGGGACTCTAAATTTACTCCATCTGTCCTGCAGGAGCATCATCAGGACTGCGCACCCTCTGCTGGGCTGAGCAGATCTCACAACAAACCCCTGGATGAGTTCGAGGTCATCCGCTGCTTCTCTTCTAGTCTTTCTCTCATGTTTTCTCCCAATTTGAGGATCTGCTAAGCTCAAGGACACATAAAGGATTTGCATTAAGGCTTTTAAATAAGGGTATGGGGGGCATCCTGTTATATTTCTGAAGCTCAGCAGGAGGTGAAGAGAGGATGTAACTAACACACAGGTGCAGCTAAACATTAATCTGTCCTAAAATAACCAAATGTAAGTTTTGAACACTAAGCTTGATACTGTTTTTTTTTTCTTAGTTTGGTGCAGATGAATGCTGCCTGGAAGCATCTTTAAAAGCAAAACTTCATACCAATGGTTACTGCAGTTTTGAAATTTATTAATAATTTTAAAATGTCAAAATTAAGTATTGACTAGGCAGTATAATGAGTTTTTATAAATTTCTTGCTCACCAAAATATGTTACAGCTTCCTCTCCATTTTCAGCAGACATGTTAGGAGCTCAGATGGTACTCCAGCTCAGGTGGAAGGATTCAGGACGTCTTCTGGAAAAACAAACAAAACTAGACCAGTTTCATTGTTTGTTTGAGAGGAGATCCACTTCGCTCCGTTCACATAACCTGCAGAGGGAATAGTTCCTCGCTCCGTTCCATTCTCATGCTCTCACTTGTTGAAGATCAAGGTGCTGATGGAGCAGGTGCATGAGGGGCTTCATCTCATGCTCCTCTCCCTGAACTGATCGGAGACTGGGCTGCTGTCCTCCTCCTGCCTGCACCTCCCCTCTCTGTCTCCTCCTCCTCCTCCTCCTCCTCCTTCAATTATCCCCATAAAAAGAGAACCTGAAGTGTAGGGATTGCTTGTGCCGAGGAACAGTTATCCTCACATGTCCTGTGGTGCTAACGTTTAAAAGTGGCCGTTACATTTTGAAATTACCATTGGCAAAGATTAAGGTTGGCTCTTTGGTTGCAGGGAGTTATTGATTATTCTGCCTGTCTGAAGGATTCAGGCTGTTCACAAAAGAGTGGATCAAGATATCAGCTTTCAGTTCTGCACTGGTTCATATTAATAACTACTTTCCTTTAAAATACCTTTACCTGAACACTAATTTTACCACTCTGGAATACAATCACAGTTAAGAACAGTTTGGAGTAATTTGCTCAATATGCAAACCAGTGATGGAGAGGAACGTGATTTGCTGTCACATCTTGGAAAACCACCAGAGGGCAGAAGTGGTGGCATGGACACTGTAGACAGCAATACAAACACCTCACAGAATGTGATGGGGTCAGATTGTGAGTTTGCATGATGCCAAACCCTCATATTGCTAACTTGTCATGCATTAACATGGCAGCGAAACCCACCCACTGGATTAGAACCTATTACATTTTATCAGGATCTCTTTTGAAATAAAAATAAATGTGAATTTTAGCTCTTGTCTGTGTTGAAGCCTCATTAACACTGAGCTCAGTTAATTTACAGACATATCAATGGTCTGTAGCAGTACAAAATGTCTTCTGTCTTCTGGATGTTTAACTTTGATTTTCCAGTGAGTTTAAACTGTTTTGTTTTTTTAAATGTCCATCCAGACACATTACAACTAAAATAACCTGAAGTGCATTGATTTATGTCAATCAAAGAACATTTCACCATCTGTAAGTCAGTGAGGTTCATTTGGAGTCTGAATGTGGGTGAACATCTCCTGATCTGACTGCGGCTAGGTGGGTTAGCCTCCAGGTCCTGCTGTTTATAGGACATACCTCCAAGAGGCTTTCTTTTCTTGTTTTGGAAGATTCTACCAAATTTCAAATGTTTATCTTATACTGGCTGGCTAACTCAGTTTAGGGGCCCCCTTTTTACTTCATTTTATTCCACTTGGTGGACAATTTTGTGTAGAATTTTGAGGTTTTGTATGTTTAGGCCTCCAAAAAGCCAGTTCATTCCAGAGAATAATAATAATAAATCCTGCGATTACAACAGGCCTTCGCAAAGCTTTCGCTGCTCTGGCCTATTAACAACATACACACATGCAGCAGCGACTTGTCCGCTTCACTCAGACTATAAATCGATTGAATCTGTATTTTAATACAAAAACACTGTCAAATGTTCTAACTCTAACAATCAAAATTTCATAAAAAAGCTTTTATGAGAGCGTTACCCTCTCCGTCTCCATTGAAAGTTTGAGTCAGCCCCTCTTTTAAATAATTATTTTAACCAAAAAGGGTGGAATTTATCCACATATTTGAATGCAAACTCTGTAAAACAGAGTTTCTTCAGCGTGCATGGCTGGTTTAAAATACCCTCTTTGCAAACATAAATGCAGAACTCATGTCGTATCATTTAAAGTCTGGAAATATGAGCTGCATAGGAGGATAAACTTCAGGTGACTGAAACAAAATGCTGGAAATATTTAACCAATAAGAAATGTTTGGCATCCTTCCAACAGAAAGCTCCTCCTTAGTTCAGGGTCCGTCCGAAAGGTTTTGTAAATATAATTATTGCCTATATAAACACACGTACATGTGTTTCACGAAAAGAAGACTGGTGAAAATGATGTGAATATTTGTATTGTGGTAGAGTTAATTTTTTATGTTTTCGGACCTGGCTCCTGTCATAGAAACGGCCCTTTTTGTTTTTGCAGGTGGGTGACAGAAGCAAACGCAGCAGAACATAGAGATCTGTAATACTGCTGTGCACAGGGCCTTTTTTCTTTGAACTGATTAATGAATAGTTAGATACATTTTGTACAGTATTTAGGATAGGTTTAAAAAAAAACACGCTGCCATGACAATCTTTCAGATGACCTTCTCAGAAGATAAAAAAGAGCAAAATGAGCACTTCTATTTGCAATCCCCCCATGCAATTCCAATGTAGGTCAGCTGTTCCCGGCGTTCCAGGTGTCGTTTCAGCTACAGAGCAGTGCAAGCTTTTCATTGGTCCAGGCCAGCCTCAGTTTGAGACTTTGGTGATCCAGCCGACATGATGTATTGTTCTAAACAGCTGAAGTCTACCAACTGCATGTAGGTAATTACACAACATATTTCAGATTTATGGGAGCTGCAGGCTGCTGGTTTCTATCACAGGATTCATGGAGAATTATCAAAATTCAGTGGGAGCTGCTGTGAGCATCTGAGAAAGATCAGGGAGGACAATTAGCCACACCTAGTACCAAGATCTAACCCATGTTTTTAAACCAGAAATGGATCTCTGAGTGCTGTTCTTATTATTACTAATATTATTCTTATTATTAATAAAAAATCTGACAGGGGGAATATACCAGATGTATATTTTTCCTGCCATCTAATATGACCTAGTTTTACTGTCCAATGGATCTGTCTATGTCCTGGATCACATAGGCATGAATGCCTTAAAATAAGCATGTTCAAAAGTCAGGTAAATGTTCTTGATGAACTCGTACAATCTTGATAATCCCCAAGACTTCTGGGGAAAGTCCCACAGTGAAACATGGTGGTGGTGGTGTGATGGTCTGGGGCTGCTTTGCTGCTTGAGGAGCTGGAAGGCCTGCTGTGATTGATGGAGCCATGAATTGTACTCTCTACCAAAAAAGTAGTGCATTTGGTTATGCCGCTGGACAAGTATGCAAAACAACATCAAGTACACCTCTGAATATAAAATTATATGAAGGTTTTAAATGGCCCCCTCCTTGAACTGCTACGTTAACATGGTGGAGGGGTTTGAGTGTTCAAATGATCCTAGAGGCTATGTTGTCTGGGGCTTAAATGCCCCTGGTAGGGTCTCCCATGGCAAACAGGCTCTAGGTGATGGGTCAGACAAACAGCGGTTCAAGAATCCTTCATGAGGACAAGTATATCGAGGCACGTGACGTCGCCCGGTACGGCGGAGCCGGGGTCCCACCCTGGAGCCAGGCCTGGGGTCGGGACTTGTCGGAGAGCGCCTGGTGGCCGGGTTGCTCCTCGCGGGACCCGGCAGGGCCAAGCCCGAACGAGAGACGCGAGGCCATCCCCCAGTGGGCCCACCACCTGCAGGGGGAACCGTGAGGGACCGGTGCAAAGAGGATTGGGTGGCGGACGAAGGTGGAAACCTCAGCGGCCCGATCCCCAGATGCTTAGGCTGGCTCTAGGGACGTGGAATGTTACCTCGCTGGGGAGGAAGGAGCCTGAGCTTGTGCGGGAGGTCGAGAGATATCGACTAGAAATAGTCGGGCTCGCCTCCACGCACGGCGTGGGCTCTGGAACCCATCTCCTTGAGAGGGGCTGGAGTCTCTTCTACTCTGGAGTGGCCCACGGGGAGAGGCGGCGGGCTGGGGTGGGTTTGCTTGTTGCCCCCCAGCTCAGCCGTCTTGTGTTGGGGTTTACCCTGGTGGATGAGAGGGTCGCATCCCTGCGCCTTCAGGTCGGGGATAGGTCTCTGACTGTCGTTTCGGCCTACGGGCTGAGCGGTAGTGCGGAGTACCCGGCCTTCTTGGTGTCCTTGTCGGGGGTGCTGGATAGTGCCCCTCCCGGGGACTCCATTATTCTGCTGGGGGACTTCAACGCCCACGTGGAAAACGACATTGACACCTGGAGAGGCGTGATCGGGAGGAATGGCCTCCCCGACCTGTATCCGAGTGGTGTTTTGTTATTGGACTTCTGTGCTAGTCACGGATTGTCCATAATGAACACCATGTTCAAGCATAAGGGTGTCCATCAGTGCACTTGGCACCAGGACACCCTAGGCAGGAGGTCAATGATCGACTTTGTTGTCGTATCATCAGACCTTCGACCGCATGTTTTGGACACTCGGGTGAAGAGAGGGGCTGAGCTGTCCACTGATCACCACCTGGTGGTGAGTTGGATCCGCTGGAGGAGGAGAAAGCCGGACAGACTTGGCAGGCCCGAGCGCATAGTGAGGGTCTGCTGGGAACGCCTGGCGGAGCCCTCGGCCAGGGATGTATTCAACTCCCACCTCCGGGAGAACTTTGACCAGATTCCGGGGGATGTTGGAGACATAGAGTCCGAGTGGACCATGTTCTCCGCATCTATTGTCGATGCTGCCGCCCGTAGCTGCGGCCGTAAGGTCTGCGGTGCTTGTCGCGGCGGCAATCCCAGAACCCAGCGGTGGACACCGGCAGTAAGGGATGCTGTCAAGCTGAAGAAGGAGTCCTATCGCCTGTGGTTGGCTTGTGGGACTCCTGAGGCGGCTGACGGGTACCGTGAGGCCGAGCGTGCTGCGGCCCGAGCTGTGGGAGAGGCAAAAACTCGGGCCTGGGAGGAGTTCAGTGAGGCCATGGAGAAAGACTACCGGTCGGCCTCGAAGCGATTCTGGCAAACCGTCCGGCGCCTCAGGAGGGGGAAGCAGTGCTTCGCCAACACTGTTTATAGTGAGGGTGGGAGGCTGCTGACCTCGACTGGGGACATTATTGGACGGTGGAAGGAGTACTTCGAGGATCTCCTCAATCCTGCAATCACGCATTCCCTGGTGGAAACAGAGGCTGGGGACTCGGGGTTGGACTCTTTCATCACCCAGGCTGAAGTCACCGAGGTGGTTAAAAAGCTCAGCTGTGGCAAGGCTTCGGGGGTGGATGAGATCCGCCCTGAGTACCTCAAATCTCTGGATGTTGTGGGGCTGTCATGGTTGACACGCCTCTTCAACGTTGCATGGCGGTCGGGGACAGTGCCTCTGGACTGGCAGACCGGGGTGGTGGTCCCCCTTCATAAGAAGGGTGACCGGAGGGTGTGTTCCAACTACAGGGGGATCACACTCCTCAGCCTCCCTGGTAAGGCCTACGCCAGGGTATTGGAGAGGAGAGTCCGGCCGATAGTCGAACCTCGGCTTCAGGAGGAGCAGTGTGTTTTTCGTCCTGGCCGTGGAACACTGGACCAGCTCTATACCCTCTACAGGGTACTCGAGGGCTCATGGGAGTTTGCCCAACCGGTTCACATGTGTTTTGTGGACCTGGAGAAGGCATTCGACTGTGTCCCTCGTGATGCCTTGTGGGGGGTGCTCCAGGAGTATCGAATCGGGGGCCCTTTATTAGGGGCCATTCAGTCCCTGTACGAGCGGAGCAGGAGTTTGGTCCGCATTGCCGGCACTAAGTCGGATCTGTTCCCGGTGCATGTTTGACTCCGGCAGGGCTGCCCTTTGTCACCGGTCCTGTTCATAACTTTTATGGACAGGATTTCTAGACGCAGCCAAGGGCCGGAGGGGGTCTGGTTTGGGGACCAGTGGATTTCGTCTCTTCTTTTTGCAGATGACGTGGTCCTGCTGGCCCCCTCTAGCCAAGACCTACAGCATGCGCTGGGGCGGTTCGCAGCCGAGTGTGAAGCGGCTGGGATGAAGATCAGCTCCTCCAAGTCAGAGGCCATGGTACTCAACCGGAAAAGGGTGGCTTGTCCTCTTCAGGTTGGAGGGAGTTCCTGCCTCAAGTGGAGGAGTTCAAGTATCTCGGGGTCTTGTTCACGAGTGAAGGAAGAATGGAGCGGGAGATCGACAGACGGATCGGTGCGGCTGCCGCAGTCATGGGGCGCTTTGCCGGTCCGTTGTGGTGAAGAGAGAGCTGAGCCGAAAAGCGAAGCTCTCAATTTACCGGTCGGTCTACGTTCCTACCCTCACCTATGGCCATGAACTTTGGGTCATGACCGAAAGAAACGAGATCCCGGATACAAGCGGCTGAAATGAGCTTCCTCCGTAGGGTGGCCGGGCACTCCCTTAGAGATAGGGTGAGGAGCTCAGCCATTCGGGAGGGGCTCGGAGTAGAGCCGCTGCTCCTCCACATCGAGAGGAGCCAGTTGAGGTGGCTCGGGCATCTATACCGGATGCCTCCTGGACGCCTTCCTCGGGAGGTGTTCCAGGCACGTCCCACCGGGAGGAGGCCCAGGGGACGGCCCAGGATACGCTGGAGGGACTATGTCTCTCGGCTGGCCTGGGAACGCCTTGGGCTCCCCCCGGAGGAGCTGGAGGAGGTGTCTGGGGAGAGGGACGACAGGGCGTCTCTGCTGAGTCTGCTGCCCCCGCAACCCGGTTCCGGATAAGCGGAAGACGACAAGTACGAGTACGAGGTTTTAAATGGCATCATCTGGATTTAAATCTGATTGAGGTGCTGTGGTTTGACCTTAAACAGGACATTCATGCAGGGAAACATTCATGCAGGGAAACCCTCCAGTGTGGTTGAATTAAGACAACTCAGCAAAGCAGAGTGGGCCTGAAAAACTCCAAAGACTCCTTAGCAAGCATCACAAATACTTGATGGAAGCTTTTGCTGCCAAGGGTGTTTTCACTGAAGTTATGTTGCTCTGAAACATTTAAGTTTGAAGAGAAAACCAAAACCAAATATTTAGGGGACAAATGTTTTTACACAGCTCTGTGTGTTCTTTTTAATGAATTATTAATGTACAAAACAAGCATCTCTCTCTGTGGAGATGCTCGTTTTGGGTCCCTCATGTGTTAAATCTACATAAGCAACATGAACAGAGTTCTAATAAACCTTTTTTCTACTTTAAGAGGTACAAAGACCAAAATAAAAACTTAACAAGTGCTAAATATTGGTAAATGCTGGACATTGAAATAGAAATTAGGTTCAGATATGTAATTCTAATATTCCGCATAACTTTTTTTTTCAAAATGACTTGGTCTTAACTTGCTACACTGCTCCCCAAGTGGACAAGAACAAATTTAGCCCAGATCCGAAGAGAACAAAAACACAACCAGATTTACTGAGCACCAGACTGTTCTGTTTGCCACAATTATGCATGGCACATAAATATAATAAAGCATTAAGTAAAAACAATTCTATTCCACACATAAAAATAAAATACCCTGAGTACCTGACCACATAAATAGGCCAGATGTTCTGAAGTCATTATGTAGGATTGTTGAGAAGCTGGCCGTATCACCTCCCTCTGATCTGATGGAAGATGATATCACCCTCTCACACTTTGCATCTTCTAGTGCCGCTCGTGTCGGGTGGAATGAGAATGCAAGTGTTCAGATAAGAAAGAGTGAATTTTTAAATTTATCACCTCCACACAGTCAGGGGAAAAAGTGTTGTTGGTCATGCAGTGAGCAGAATGAATTTCCTGGCGTGTAATAACGAAGCGTCCTACACATCCATGTGAAGTCTAAGCAGCGGAAAATTGCCCGGCGTACGGAAAGTTTAAAGATAGAAAATCCTCATTCTCGTCTCGAGGAGACTGGATTCACAGCCAGACTTTAGGCTTGCATTTTTAAACTAGTAAGTCAAAACTAACAAGGCTAAAACCTGTTGGGTTATTACCCATAATTACATATTTATATTCATGCTGTGTGGCATCTTAGGCAGATTTAAAATAAAGGAAAAAGGCCCAGGGATAAAAAGTTTAAGCTTCACTCCGGCAGCTGGAGATGTGATTTCTCAGATTATTTCTGCTGAGCTTGTAGATTGTTAGGTCGTATTTACAGAACTGTGCAAAAGTCTTAAACCCGATCTTTTCTTTCTTCATGTTTTTCTTCAAAGCAGCCAGACCTTCCTGTGATCTTATAAAGTGGTCTTGAGCTATGGTTTTCCAGGCTTTCTGGACGTTTTTCATTTTTTATTTACTGGGATGCTTTCCTCTTTTGCTCTGACAAGTTCTTCTGCCTGACCATGACAGTAAAGGTGAAGGACAAAAGAAGTTTAAAAAATGACTGTTTGGAAGAACATTATGACAAAATGACAGATGGCTTAAAACTTTTGCACATTTCTGCAGCTCAAACATTAATAGCATCTCCTGAAACATCTTTCCAAAACTTAACGAGGGCAAATCCATTAAGCTATTTGCACACACTCAGTGTGTGTAAACCATTAGTTGCAGGTCTGTTCAATTCTCAAATTACACACTAAACCATAACTGCTCCATTATTTACGCTGTTTATCATGGAGCACTGAGATTCCTCACTGGATGTAAATATCTTACTCACCATTGCACTTATGCTCCTTGGTTAACCCACCTTCACTTTCCACACGCAGGTGGTTGCATTTATATATTTTTCATATATAGAGTAAATCATAAATCAGATTACAACCATCCATCCATTATCAATAGCTGCTTGTCTGTAGGCTGTCATGCTGTCACTGCTGGCGCCTATCTCCATCAGTGATTGGACGAGCTGTTTCTGTTCTTGTTTTGTTGCTACTGTCCTTAATTTTATTTTCAGTTGTATTTTTCAGTTAATTTAATTTGTGGTCATTATTGCCTGTTCTAACATGGTTTTGTCTATATAAAAAAGCTTGCTCCCAAAAATAACACATTGAGTTCAATAAGATTTACGTGCGTAAATTAAGATAAAATAAATAAATAAAAGTAGCTCTGCAGAGCAAATAGTATCTCTCTGTATTGATTCACATTTAAATTATGTATTATGAAGCATTCATAGAAAAATCTGCCCATAAACAGTAAGGATATTGAAGACCCCAGTACATATTCAGTTCCTTCAAAATAAATGTCCCGTTGATGTGGAATCTCTTTTTATCTATACTAAATACTAAAGATTAACCTTGTTTTACTCACACACACATTTCAAGTCTCGATGAGCTCCAGATCTGGGCTTTGACTAGGCCATGTCTTTCCATTTCCTTATTCTCGGGCAGTCCTTGGTGGATTTGCTAGTTGTTTGGTCATTGTTGCATAGTCCAGTACTGCTTTAGATTTCATTTTTGACACACGGTAGCTTTCATGGTGGATTCAGTGACGCTAAGCTGCCCCGGCAGGAAGACCGATAAACTACAGGGGTTGGACAATGAAACTGAAACACCTGTCATTTTAGTGTGGGAGGTTTCATGGCTAAATTGGACCAGCCTGGTAGCCAGTCTTCATTGATTGCACATTGCACCAGTAAGAGCAGAGTGTGAAGGTTCAATTAGCAGAGTAAGAGCACAGTTTTGCTCAAAGTATTGAAATGCACACAACATTATGGGTGACATACCAGAGTTCAAAAGAGGACAAATTGTTGGTGCACGTCTTGCTGGCGCATCTGTGACCAAGACAGCAAGTCTTTGTGATGTATCAAGAGCCACGGTATCCAGGGTAATGTCAGCATACCACCAAGAAGGACGAACCACATCCAACAGGATTAACTGTGGACGCAAGAGGAAGCTGTCTGAAAGGGATGTTTGGGTGCTAACCCGGATTGTATCCAAAAAACATAAAACCACGGCTGCCCAAATCACGGCAGAATTAAAGGTGCACCTCAACTCTCCTGTTTCTACCAGAACTGTCCGTCGGGAGATCCACAGGGTCAATATACACGGCCGGGCTGCTATAGCCAAACCTTTGGTCACTCATGCCAATGCCAAACGTCGATTTCAATGGTGCAAGGAGCGCAAATCTTGGGCTGTGGACAATGTGAAACATGTATTGTTCTCTGATGAGTCCACCTTTACTGTTTTCCCCACATCCAGGAGAGTTACGGTGTGGAGAAGCCCCAAAGAAGCGTACCACCCAGACTGTTGCATGCCCAGAGTGAAGCATGGGGGTGGATCAGTGAAGGTTTGGGTTGCCACATCATGGCATTCCCTTGGCCCAATACTTGTGTTGGATGGGCGCGTCACTGCCAAGGACTACCGAACCATTCTTGAGGATCATGTGCATCCAATGGTTCAAACATTGTATCCTGAAGGCGTGCCGTGTATCAGGATGACAATGCACCAATACCCACCAGCAAGACTGGTGAAAGATTAGTTTGATGAACATGAAAGTGAAGTTGAACATCTCCCATGGCCTGCACAGTCACCAGATCTAAATATTATTGAGCCACTTTGGGGTGTTTTGGAGGAGCAAGTCAGGAAACGTTTTCCTCCACCAGTATCACGTAGTGACCTGGCCACTATCCTGCAAGAAGAATGGCTTAAAATCCTTCTGACCTATGTGCAGGACTTGTATATGTCATTCCCAAGACGAATTGACGCTGTATTGGCCGCAAAAGGAGGCCCTACACCATACTAATAAATTATTGTGGTCTAAAACCAGGTGTTTCAGTTTCATTGTCCAACCCCTGTATATACATTATGAACAAGTGAATCAAAGATGGTTAAAAACCATGATCAATAGATACAACATAACCATTCAATATTATTTATGTTTGAGAACCAAGGATTATCTTTAGGAATCTGGAAAAAGTTCATCTTGGAACTAACTTAGGCAATAATTGGTATACCTTCTAACCACCAATCACAATGCAAGATCAGATAAAGCATTATTTTAATAAAATAATATTTCAAAGAACGGTTTGCTGAATAAAACCAACCTTCTGGATGACTAATTATCAATGGTGTTTAATTTAGGATGACCGGACGTCCCCGGTTTCGAGGGACAGTATGACACGTCCCCAGCTAAAGCTGTCCCTGGAAAAGTCGATTTTAATGTTTTGTAAATGGGAATAAAAATGGTTCATGTAGACTTCTTACGGTAACCGGGGGTAGAAAGTGCAAGTGAGCCTGTTGCACACAACAACAGCTGTTACGGTAGCTGGTCGCGCTGCAGGTCACGGTACAGTAGAAGAGCTGAGCGCGCTACCTTGGACTGGGCTGATCCTTGCCGTGATTAGGGTTTGGTTTGAGGTAGGATACGTTACTAATATTTTTAACATTCACTGTGCCCAGGTAAAAAACATAGGGCCGGGACGTGTTTTATTTTACTAAAAGTCAGGAACCAAAAGCAAATAATCCAAGCTTTTATGAACAAACAGAACAAGAAAAGACAAGACAAGCACATAGAGTAGCTGCAGCTGGGTGAGGGAGAAATCCTAACAAAATGATAACAAAAAATCTTTTTAGCAGTGCCTGATTTGGAAAGTCGAGCTACAGTGTCAACTAGGATTCATCCAAATTAAGATGTTTTAGAATTTATTGGTGACTTTTAGTTTATACTTTCAGATCTAGTTATTAATTGTTTTGTTAATTTATTGCTGTAATATGTGAGCACAGACTTTCAGGCTGAGCGGTGTTTGTCCACTCAGTTTGGACATATTAAAGTGCTTCCTAAAAAATAAAGAAGTCAGTTAGACAGAAACTGAATGAGGCAAGAGCTGTATGAACTGGGAATGATGAGGAGGGAGAGATTCACTTGGTTAAATGTGCATTTCTTCTGTTCGATTACATTGTAGCTCCAAGTGAAATAGTTGCATTTCTTTGCTAAATATAACAATTTTGGTGTTTCATCAGCTGAGGAAACTGGTCAAATATTTAAATAATCGTTAATATTTATAAGATTATATTAGGATTACCCTAGTTTCTCATCTAAAAATAAGCAACTTCTAAAGGGTATCTAAAACAAAAGTCTCATTTTACTTTAAATTTAAAAAAATCTGTATAAATTCTAATGTTTTGGAGGGGATTGGGATTATATTATTATGTATGTTTTAGAGTAGTAAAAGACTGATAAGAGGAGAGAGGAGAAAAATAGACAAAAAAAGAATGAAAGAGCAGAAGAAATTGGAAGGGTTACAGAGAGAGGAGGAAAATAGAATGAGTAAAGCTCAGAGGAGGGAAATAAAAAGTGCTGGACAGAAAAGGAAGAGAGGAAAGATGACAGACATTACTACTGCTATTTCTTTATACATTTAATTACTCCTAGGAAATGCTAACAACAGTGTGGATAGACACTTTCCTGCTATTACACTGGATTTTGATTGTTTATTTAGCAATAAATATTTTAAAATGAATAAAACCATAACTGTACCAATGTTTTTATTATATCTTGATAACATTTGAATTCTTTTAATCTCTGAGCTGGAATTGATTTCAGAAATCTAGTCACCTTAGTTTAATTAGCTTTCTTCATTTAGTAAAATAATATTAAAGAAAATATTATTAAGGAAATATTTAAATATTTAAGGAAATATTTTTTTGAATAAGAACCAACAACCTATCTGAATAAATGATTCTTAATGGTCTTTAATTAACTATCACATTCAGTAAAATAATATTTAGGGAAATATTATTTCCTATATTGGAGTCTAGCAGCCTTCCTGGATAAATGATTCTTAATGCCCCTCACCTGGCAAAGAGGAAGACTACGGACTCATAACATGGCGGCGAGTCATGTGTTATCCCTAACTTGACTGGTGCTAGCTGTTCGCAGTTTCAGCAAACAAAGGAAAGCCTATAGCTTCCTTAAAGTCAAACATGTATCTTAAAATACCATTAATACAAGGATCAAAATGCATAAGCATTGACGGCGCGTTTCGGCTGATCTTTGTTGAACGCCCTTTAAATAGTTTGTCTGACTGCAAACATACGACACAGATCAAATAATGTAGGAGACATGCACCACGGTGTGTATCAGTGAGGTGCAAGGCGCGCTTGTGTGTGTGGTGCTGAGGCGGGGGTTCACGTGGGTGAGACGTGTGCATGTATAAAGTGTGCGCTCACCTGTGGCACGGATGAAGAGTCAGGCTGGGTGCCGTAATTTTTGTTGACCGCGCCGCCACACCACGGCACTTTGTTTTACATTGTTGTCAGTTTATCCACCTGTCAGTTCATCTACATCATATCCTCTTTCCTACGCTGTATGTTATACAAATAAATGCCACCAAACGCATTTATGGATTTCAGCGTATTAAGTTTGCATAACCTGGATTTGCACGTCACAAATGCGAGCTACAGGACCAGACCTTGCACTCTTCAGCTAATAGGGTTTGCATTAAAGCCGCTACAATTTGTCAACAAAAAAGGCACAGAATGAAAATCATCAGGCTGCGCAAAGCAGCAAATAACCGGGGAGCTAAGGAAGCTAAGTGCTACGTACACCACGCTGTCCATTCATCTGGGAACAGGTAGGCCTGAACCTGTTTATTTTGAGGATTGAAAATTCCACCTGGATTGCTACGCATTATGTTCAGTGATGGCAAAGTATTGAATGGATGTAACGCTGCTCGTATATGCATGGATTGTTGTGCCCTTCCTTTACGCATTATTTGATTGTGAAGTTGGAACTTTGGCTAAAACACTTGGCACCTGATGTTGTCCGAAGATCTACTGGTTGTTGACTTGTTGGATGGAATCTCCGCTGTGGCTGAATTCATATGCATTGTATCTGAGACTATATATGCGATGTTCTGGGATGGATTTCAAATGCACTGCCTATGGATTTTAAATGTGCTTTTGAACTACACTTGTATTGCTCCTCACAAAACAAAATCTAAGCAGGATGAGTGAAATAAACGTTACTGAATCTGTAAATGTGGGAACTGAAAAAAGAGAAATAAAACTTACTGCCAAAGCTTTAGAAAATAAGATCGTGCGGCTCCAGCATGAGCGCAAAAGTGTTGTCGATAAAATTAAAGTCCTTATTCCGCAAATGAAAGTGTGCATGAAATCAAAGGAAAAGGCTCCTGAAATCTCCTCAGAACTGGGAAACTTGAATGCATTGTGTAAAAAGGCCACAGAGCTTCATGAAGGATTAATATCATTACTTACCAAGGAGGAAGATGAAAAATAAAAAGAGTGGTTTTTAAGCATTATGAAATACAGTGATGCATTTAAGGAGCATTTAAGGAGCAGGTAGATGAGAATCTTCATGAAAACTCAATCAAATGTGAATCAAATGTCTCCGAACAGTCAAATAAATGTAAAGAACACACTGGAAAAGGAAATGACTTGTTTGGTGAATCTTCAGCTCCGGTTCCCACTGTACAGAACCCCGAGGATGAAGTTCAGCCCTGTGATAGCATTTCAAACGTAAGCAAGAAATCACGCTGGCATCATTCTGTTTCCTCAATTTCACACTCATCTGCTTGCTTGAAAAGTGAAACACATCTAGCAATTTTGGCTGCAAAACAAAAGGCTTTAATGGAAAAATATGCGTTGGAAGAAGAAGAATTCATGTTACGTAAAAGGAGAGAGCAGTTTGCATGGGAAGAACAAGAGTTAAAGTTGCGCAAAAGAAGAGAAGAACTTTTATTGGAAATGAAATTGCTGAAGAAAAAGCCAAATTAAGCTGTATTAAATCACAAAGCAGTCTCAACAGAAAATCAAGATCAAAGGTTTCAGATGGGATGAACTCATACTGTGAAAAGACTCATTCAAAACAACAGTCGAATGTCAGTGCCACTGAATTTGTGCCATCTCTGCCCATCAAATCAAAACCTAATGCAACTGAAACCCCACAGCCAGTTGTTGAGCCTAGAGTTACATACTCATCTGAACTGAAGCAGCCCCCAGGTCCCCCTTATATGGTTCAGCGTTATTTAACAGCTCCTGAAGACACTATTCCCAACTTGACACAACAATAATAATAATATGTTTTATCAAACAAATGCATACCAAAATGATAGTGTGTTGGACATAATGAGAAAACAAAATGAAATTACAACACTCTTAATACAACAACAATGCCTCTCATCACTACCAAAAAGGGAAATTCCCATTTTTGATGGCAACTGTCATCATTATTAAAACAGAAGATGTGCGGGCCCTCCAGGAGTACAGCCTCTTTCTGCGTGGATGCTGCAATGCAATGCAGGATGTACAGAATTTAAATGATCTGAACACATCCGCAAATATGTTGGATGTCATTAAGAAGCTCCCCTACAAACTTCGAGACCACCGGAGGAGTCATGCATGCAACCTGCAGGTAAAGCATAACAGAAGAGCAAAATTTACAGACATTACTAATTTTGTAGAAAAACAAGTGAAAATTGTGACAGACCCTGTGTTTGGGAACATTCAGGACACTGCACCATCAATTAAGCAAAATAAATCCAAAGCTCACCTACGCTCCAGCATCCAGGGCATCAGCTTCGCTACCGCTGTGGATCACATGGAGAGAACAGCCCAACCTATGAGCAGACCCAAGGACACCAAGCCGTCTGTCAAGAAGACCTGTCCCTGTTGTACTGGAGGACACATATTGGATGTGTGTGCACGGTTGGACAAAATGCCACACAAGAAAAAAAATTGACTTCCTTAAGGAACATGGTGCTTGTTTTCGCTGACTGTGTATAGGACACATTAGCAGAAATTGCCAAAGGAAGATTTCCTGTGTGGTCAGAAACACCCAACTGTGCTCCATAAGGACAGTGCAGCACATGCAAAACAGGCTGAGAGAAGTGTCCAGGTGTCCGTTCATAGCACAGTGGTTTCCAGTGGGCTTACAGGGGCTGGTGAGATGGATTGCAAGCTACCTATTGTGCCAGTCCAAGTTAAGGCGAAGAAGGGAAATAAAATCTTCCTCACATATGCTTTTATAGACCAAGGAAGCACCGCAGTGTTCTGCACTGAGAGCTTGATGCAGAAGTTAAATCTGTCTGGGAAAAGAACTAATATTCTTCTCAGAACCATGGGGCAGGAAAAGATCAGAATCAGAATCAGCTTTATTGCCAAGTTTGTACATACAAACAAGGAATTTGACTCCGGTACACTTTGCTCTTTGGTTTTTGTTTTTGCACTACAGAATATACATATCTACAATGTACAAATATACACATATATAAATAAATAAAAAGGTGCATTTGCAACATCTGTCTGCTGTTGTTTTGTACTCTATTGAAAGTTCAACAGAGAAACAGCCTGGGAGAAGAAACTGTCTCTGTGGCGGCTGGTTTTAGTGAACAGCGCTCTGTAGCGTCGGCCTGAAGGCAGAACTCTAAAGAGTTTATGTGCAGGGTGTGTGGGGTCTGCAGAGATTTTAGCAGCTCTTTTCCTGACCCTTGACCTGTATAAGTCCTGGATGGAGGGAAGGTCAGCCCTGATGATTCTCTCTGCAGTCCTGATTATTCGTTGCAGTCTGGACCTGTCCTGTTTTGTGGATGAACCAAACCACACGGAGATGGATGAAGACAGGACAGACTGAATGATGGCAGTGTAGAAGATGACCAGTAGCTCCTGTGGAAGGTTGGACTTCTTGAGTTGCCTCAGGAAGTACAGTCTCTGCTGGGCCTTCTTTCGAACAGTGTCTATGTGTGAAGACCATCTCAGGTCCTCGGAGATGGTGGTTCCTAAGAACCTGAAATGGTCCACAGCCGACACGGTGTTGTTGAGGATGGTGAGGGGGGTGTATGGAGGTGGTGTTTTCCGAAAGTCCACCACCATCTCCACAGTCTTGAGTGGGTTTAGTTCCAGGCAGTTCTGACTACACCAGTGTATCAGGCGATCCACCTTCTGTCTGTATGCAGACTCATCACCGTCCTGGATCAGTCCAATAACAGTGGTGTCATCTGCAAACTTCAGGAGTTTCACGGACGAGTCCGCTGAGGTGCAGTCATTTGTGTACAGGGAGAAGAGGAGTGGGGATAGAACACACCCCTGGGGGGCACCAGTACTTATTGATCTGGTTCGGGAGAAGATGCTCCCCAGTCTCACCTGCTGCTGTCGGTTCGTCACAAAGCTGTTGATCCACTGACAGGTGGAGGCTTGGACGTTGAGCTGGGTGAGCTTCTGGTGGAGGATGTCTGGTATGATGGTGTTGAAGGCCGAGCTGAAGTCTACAAGCAGGATCCTGGCGTAGGTCCCTGGGTGGTCGAGGTGTTGCAGGATGAAGTGTAGACCTAAGTTAACAGCATCATCTGCCGACCTGTTTGCTCGGTAAGCAAACTGCAGGGCATCCAGTAGAGGGCCTGTGATGTCTTTCAGGTGCTTCAACACCAGCCGCTCAAAGGATTTCATGACCACAGATGTCAGGGCTACAGGCCTGTAGTCATTTAATCCTAGGATGGTGGGTTTCTTGGGCACTGGGATGATGGTGGATCGTTTGAAGCAGGAGGGGACCTCACACTTCTCCAGTGACTTGTTGAAGATCCGGGTGAAGATCGGAGCGAGTTGATGTGCACAGGTTTTCAAGGAATGATGGGGAGACGTTATCAGGTCCTCCAGCTTTCTATGTTTTCCTGCGCTGAAAGAGCCTATTTACATCATCCTCAGAGATCTTTAGTGCAGGCAGAGGATCTGAAGGTAGGGGGTTGGTTGCTTTACTGGTCGAATTTGTTCCTGAATGGGATGTGGAGGAGTTGGTTTGAGGTGTGAATGGCTTCTTGTCATGTCTGCAGTAGAAGCCATTCAGACGGTTAGCCAGGCGAGGACTTTGTTCAGGAAGGGTGGTGGGGCTTCTGTAGGCAGTCAGGTTTCTCAGACCAGTCCATACAGCGGAAGTGTCACCAGTAGAAAGGCTGTTTTTCAGCTTCTCACTATAGCTTCTCTTGGCTGCTTTGATCTCCTTTGTAAGTCTGTTCCTGGCCTGCCTGTACCGTGCCCAATCTCCACTGCTGTGAGCTTCTTCCTTGTAGCTGCGCAGATTCCTGAGGTGTGGAGTAAACCATGGCTTGTTGTTCCCAAAGGTGCAGAAGGTCTTGGTCTGCACCTTTGGAAAGATGGTCAGAAGTTGGATTGTTCCAGAGTTGGAGGTGGCAGCACTTGAGGATGATGTCTTCATGACTTTGCCAAGGGCCCGCACACAGTTGTCCATGCCAGTGAATCGGACAAACATGCCAACTCACAAGGATCTGATCAAGTGGCCAAATATGAAACACCTGTTCTTACCTGAGATTGAGGCTGGAATTGACTTGCTGATTGGAACAAACGTCCCCAGAGCCATGGAACCGCTGGAAGTCATCCGCAGTGAAAATAATGGACCCTGCACTGTAAGAACAGTGCTAGGCTGGACAGTAAATGGACCACTGACAGGAAACAGTGAAGAGGCTGATTGCAGCGAGCAGCCAGTAACTGTAAACCGTGTGTCCATTGTAGATCTAGATGATCTGTGGCAACAGCAATTTAAAATGGACTTTCCAGAATCTGCAGTGGAGGAGCAAGTGGCTCTGTCTAGAGAAGATCTGAGGTTAATGGACATCGCCCTGCCATTAAAGAATCCAAATATCACCATGCCAAATAACAAGTTGTGTTTGATTATGGTGCCAGTTACAAAGAACAATTTCTGAATGAACAGCTGTTGCAAGGCACCAATCTAACCAGCTCACTCATTGGAGTTGTAACCAGGTTCAGGAGGGAACTTGTGGTCTTTTTAGCAGACATAGAAGCTATGTTTCATCAAGTGCGGGTGCCACCTGAAGATGCTGATTTGCTGCGCTTTCTCTGGTGGCCACAAGGTGACCTGAATCAAGCCCCATAAAAATATAGGATAGTGGTGCCCCTATTTGGGGGGAAAACCCCCTCTCGTAGCTGCGTCAATTTCGCACTTAGGAAACATGCAGAGGATTTTGGGACAGGAGTAAAAAGCAGGAGACTGTGGAAAAAACTGCGGAATTGCTTTTATGTGGAGGACTGTCTGGTGTCAGTTTTTGCAACAGAGGAGGAAGCACTGACCCTGTGTCACGAACTCGTGTCCCTGTGTGCAAAAGGAGGTTTTCCGCTTGACTAGTGGCTTAGTAACAGTCCTGCCAGTGCTTGGGGGCCATGCCAGAGCCCCATAGGGGCCAAAAGTAGGGGAAAAAGTTGATTTTGGAGCAGGGCTTTGTGGCTAAAGAAAGTGCTGGGTGTGGAGTGGTGTATCAAATTGACATTTTTAAAATTTTAAAAAATGTGTTAAAAGAAAGACCCGCAAAAGGCATCCTTTCCATCGTCAGCTCTATCAAATGACCCTCGGGGAATGCTCAGTCCACTTATTTTGACAGCAAAAAAGGATCTTGAGGGTTTTTGTGTCAAAGGACTTTTTGGGGGATGACACCATTAAAACAAAAAAAAACCCCCCCCCCCCTGTCTCCAAAAGGGGTTTAAAAGGGGATGCAAGGGTTTCCCATTTTTGGGAAAAAACTTTAAGCTATGTCGATGTCTCAATCCACTGGGTTTGGAGATGTTTATCTGCTAAAATTACATCATTTTTTGTGATGCCTGTGGGGATGGGTATGGCACAGTTACTTACCTGTTGGTGCAGGAATAAACCCTCCAAATACACAGTGCTTTCAATGAAAGGAAAGGCTCGTGTCAACCCCACTGAAGGGGACAATCCCAAGAATGGAAACTGATTGCTTGCAACCATTGCCAGTCGCATGGATGTTCTGGGGGAAAAAAAGAGCTACATATGACTCTGCAGGAATCTGTGTTTTGGACTGACAGTGATTCTGTGCTGAAATACATTAAGAAATAAAAAACCTCCAGATTCGGGGTGTTTTTTGCCAATCGGTTGTTTAAAGAGATTTTTAAAAATCATCTCACCCAGTGGAGATATGTGGTTACAGCTTCTAATCCAGCAAAAGCAAACGCATCAAGAGGAGTCAAAGTGGAGGCATTTCTTAAGGACAGACTCTGGTTAATGGGACCTCTGTTTCTCTGTCAACATGAAACAGAATGGCCAGTTAATCCTGAGCCTGAGAACCATTTGTCCCAGGACGATCCAGAGGTGAAGAGAAGTGTTACTGTAAATGCTTTGCAAACTGGTAAGGATCCCACTACTCTCCTGATTCATCATTATTCCTCTTGGATTCGATTAAAGAAGGCTGTAGCATGGTGGCTGAAATATAAGGAATGGCTGTTATTTTACAGTAAGAGGAGAAAATTGCAACCCCCCTTGATCAGAGTGAAAAGAGCATGCATCAGCAGGAAAAAGATGGGCAGGAAATGCAACCCCATTTAAAGAAACGATGTCCTGGGGGGTTTTTCTTTGGGGGAGGATTTTTTTAAAGCTGAGTTTGGGTTTTAATTTTTGGTTTTTGGCCAGAGGAGAAAGTTTTCAGATGAACTCCTGTGTCTGGAAAAATGCCAAAACCTAAAAAAAACCTAAAAAAAAAAGGTCACTTGTACAAGTTGTGTCCAAGGCAGGAGGATGGAATCTCGCGTGTGGGAGGTCGGCTCAGTAAAGCAGCTTTGCCTCTGGAGTCTAAGCATCCCTCCCATATTGTCAAAAAGATCTCCATATAAACCCCCCCTTTTTTGCTTTAGAAAGCATCCATCATGAGGTAGGACATAGTGGACACAATCACATGTTGTCCAAGCTCAGGGAGAAATTCTGGATAACTGGAGTCAGCACTGCCATCAGGAGAGTCCGGTCTAAGTGCACCATCTGTAGGAGACTTAATGCTACTCCGGTTTACCAGCAGATGGCAGACTTGCCTATAGACAGACTGAAGCCAGAACCTCCATTTACCTGTGTAGGAGTTGACTATTTTGGACCCTTTGAAGTGAAGAGTAGGAGGAGTATAGTGAAAAGATATGGTGTCATTTTTACCTGTCTTACACTCAGAGTTATTCACATTGATGTAGCATCTTCTCTGGAGACTGACTCCTTCATAAATGCTCTCAGACATTTCATATCCAGAAGAGGACAGGTCCGCGAGCTCTGAAAACGGAAACAACTTTGTGGGAACGTGAACTCAAAATGGCAATTGAGCAGTGGAACCATGCACGTGTTTGTTCAGCCCTCCAAAGAGCCAAATGACCTGGAAGCACTGATGCCTAACAATCTGTTACTGCTTAAAACCCAGCCTTCATTGCCACCTAGAGAGTTCCAAGCAGCAGACCGATACGCACGGAGGAGATGGAGACAAGTTCAGTACACATCTGACCTTTTCTGGAAACGCTGGACAAAGGAGTATCTGCTTTTGCTACAAGAGCGGCAAAGATGGGAAACCTTGTCGTAGGAGACATAGTTCTTCTGATGGACCACGCACCTTATTCCTTTGGGGAATTTTTTTTTGGACTGTAAAGGGGTTTTTTTCGCCATTCGGGGTTAAAACCAAACCATTTCCTAGACAACCCATTCTAAGTCTGTTTGTTGCTGGAGCAAGGGGACAAGTTTTCCCGTTATTTTAATCTGAAATTGGTATTTTTATGTTCTTAGTCTCCTTTTTTTTTGAAATGTGAAATTTTTAGATTTTAAAATCTAAAAATTAGGGGGTGGTTTGGAAACTCACCACGGTGTGTATCAAGAGGTGCAAGGGGCCTTGGGGGTGTGTGGTGGTGAGGGGGGATTTTACGTGTGTGAGGGGGTGTGCAGGTATTTAAAATGTGCGCTCACCTGTGGCACGGGGGGAAATCTGGGTGAGGCTGCAATTTTTTTTTGACCGGCCCCCGCGCCACGCCACTTTGTTTTTCATTTTTGTCCCGTTTTAAAACCACATCATATCCCTTTCCCTTTTGCTTACTATGCAAATAATGCCACAAAAAGCATTATGGATTTTCAGCGTATTAAGTTTGCAATAAAATTTGGGGGGGGTTTTTGCGCCAAATGCGAGCTACAGGACCAGACCTTGCACTCTTTAGTGGCTTGGAGGGTTCGCATTAAAGCCGCTACAAATAAGTAGCCTCAATGCTAAGATGTCTGTTCACCTCCTAGCACTTAGATGGCTGAGTTTTCTCAACAAAAACAAAAACCAAACTTCATTAAAATAAACCTTATTCAGATTGTTTCATCCTAAACTAATTTCTCTGCCCAAATCACCACCTCTTACATGAACCGTGCTAAAGAAAAGATGTCCGGGGCGGCGGGCTGAGGAGTTGTCTGGTCATCCACGTGTGGACTGAACTGAACACAAAGGCACATTTCGGTTCCTTCAGTGGCCGCGGTGCGGCGGGGTAGCTTTCGCTGCCTGGACGTGCACACAGGCAGGCATGTGATGCTGTGGTCCCGATGTCTTCTGCTCCAGGCTGTGGGAAAAACCCCTCAAACAGAGCTGTTGGGGCTCTCTGGTTGCTTATGTAGGCCTCAAAGAGAAGTCAAGCTTGTCTTAATTACCCTCTTTTTAATAAATGAAAGCTGGGTACTCTAACAACTGATCGTTACTTGACTTTGTTGCGCAGGATCGGCGGGGACTCGGCCACCGGATCGTAGTCAATTTTAAACCCAAGGGTTTTTCGAAAGTAGTTGTCTTATACTCACCCACGGGTAAAGACCGTCAGCTGAAGCACGTCTCTCCGTTAGCTGCAGGGCTGCTGCCGGATTGAAAGCGCGCGGAAGGGGGGGCCATGTTTATGGGTTGAAGATTCCAGCTCTGACTCCTCTTCCTGGGCTGAGCTGGAAGATCCAGAACCGGCCTTTGATTATGTACTGTTCAAAGTCCATGTTCATCCATGTTGTAACCAATGGCTGGGGTCCCAACACTGGTATGAGTTTCTGTTCCTGGAATGATGTATTGGGTTTATGCTAAATGTGTCCTATGATCTGGTATGCAAAAAAATTCAGTTTTGGACTCAACTGTCCAAAGGACATTATTCCTGGTCTTTGTTTAGTTTTGTTCTTGTAGACTTCAGTCTGCCCTTCATGTTTCTCTTAGAGTGTAAATGTTTCCTCCTTCCACACCTTCTATTGAAGGTAAACTTGTTCAGTCTAACTGTGCAAGCATGAACTTTCATGTCTGCTGTTGCAGGATCCTGCTGCAGGTCCTGTGATGACATTTATGATTTTTGGCTTTTATTATTTTATGTTCTTCTTTCAGGGTGAACGTGTCTGGAGTGCCAGACCTGGACATGTTGGCTGATGTTTTAAATGTCCTACATTTGTGGACTGTTTTCCATACAGTAGAAAGGGTGATTTCAAATTCTTCTCCTCTGTAAATTCCTTCCCAGACTCATAAGCTGCTAAAGTCTTCTTTCTGAAGGCCTCAGACAGCTTTCTGGATCTCACCTTGGTATTTACTTTCACTTCAGCAGTCAGGAGCACGAAGCTAAAGAGTTCAGAGGTTTAAACGGGACGAACCTCCTTCAGAATACTGAGTAATGGTGTTCAAATCGTGTCCTGATGTGATACAGCTGTGTGTGATTTTAGTCACTTTAGTGGGAATAAATGTCAGGTGTCCAGATTTATTCCTTACCAGAAATGGAATTTTATTTTTGTCAAATTTAGCAGAAAAATTTAAAAGAAATTTTCTTCAGTTTTTATTGTTTATGTATTTTACTTGAAGGTTTTGTATTGTTAGATTAGTACTAAATATCCATATCCAAACATTTTAGATAAAACACACAGAAGCTGTGTTAGGGTGTCCTAATTTTTTCACATCACTGTCAGTTGACTAAACTAAAAGAAATCCAGTTTTTGCTTCAGAGAATATGAACTGAATAGTTATGGAAGGTTCCAGCAGATGTTTGACACGCAGGAGTTATGAAACTGAACTGGAGCGGCGGCAGAGAGCTAGCGATCAGCCAGAACCCTGCTACAGAAAGGTTTCTCTTCTGTTTCAGTTTCTCTTTTAATGTGTTAACAAAAACATGATCTCTACATTATAATAATAATATCATAATAAGAATATTGCTGGATCTTCAGGGCTTTATGAGATGGTTTGGGTCTGATGCAATCAGCATCTTGGATCTGCCGCAGAAATAAAGCAAAAAGTGTGCGTAACGATGGAGCAGATGCACATCTTTGTGAATTTACACATGAGCTCCAGCTGTGTTACAGGTAAAACTTCTTATCATGCTGCTCAGATCTTCACATTTTACCACAGCAATCTGGAGGGGAAAGCGTAAAAAATGTCCAAATGGTCCATCGCACTAAAAGCGTTCTTCTTTGACTGCTGCTACTTAACTGTTGCTTTGTTTCGATCTGACTTTCAGCTGGAGGGGGGACCGTGAATGAGACCAAACCACAGGAGGGAAAACCGTTGTCCAAATTAACATCGTCCCCCTTCTGGGAGGTTTGGGGAGGTCACCTTGCATTCAGCTCGACCATCAGCCCTAACCAAATCTTTAATGGTGGTTAAAGATGCCCTGGTTTCAAGCAGCTCTTGATTGCCCTCCCAAAGTCCCTGATTGCATTTAGTGGTGCATTCACGGCGGCTAAATAAGTAGAGATAATCCCTGAGCTAAACAACCAGCAACCTTCCCAGGGAGGGAGAACACTCTGAACAACATCTGAGCAGCCTTTGTGAAACTGAAACATCAATACCTCTATCATGGCTTCTTTGTCATTTCTGCTCAAGAAGACAAAGGTGTGTAAAATGTCTGGCTCCTCCAGACCTTTCAGCTGAGTCGGACAGCGTCAACCTCAGAAAAATGAGGCGTGCACGTGGATCAGAACAGAACATAAATGATGAGAATAAATTCTTGGAAAATGTGAACTCGTCTCCTCCTTAGCAGGGGTTCTTAATGTTCAATACTGACGTCATGACAGCCTTCAAAATTAAAAGGCTTTTTAATTGAAAGTTTAAAAAGCAGAGAAAAAGAAGCTGTTCCTGGAATTTCAAGGATTTAAATGATTCCAGACACACTGCAGTCATTAGCATTTGAACCTTTCTCCTGATTCTGTGATGATACATTCAGACAGTGATGAGCTATTATTCTCTATTTGCCTTCTGCTCCCTGTGAGATACAGCTACAGCTCTGCTCTGAGACTGAACTGCAAGGCATGCTGGGAAGGAAATGAATCCACACTGGGTGGAAATTAGTTCTTAGCAGGAGTTTTGGTTTATGTTTGATTAAAGGAAGTCTGTTTGCTAACCTTTGTTTCTCACATGGTTTTGGTCTGAGATCTGAGGTTGTTTTTTAAAATTTTCTGCCATAAAAGCAATGAAATCTGAGATGATGCAGATCCCTCACATCACAGGGTATGAAAGTCAGTTTGATCATGTTCTTCCAGGGCTCTGCTAAAGTATTTCAACCTAACATCTGTGTATCTTATTGGAATTTTATGTCATAAACCAACACAGAGCAGTGCATAACTGTGAAGTGAAGAAAAACAACATAGTCTTCAACATTTCATCGTGTTTCATGCATTTTTATTCACCTCTCTGAGTCAGTAATTTGTAGGACCACCTTTGGTGGCAGTTCCAGCTGCAGATCTTTGGAGATTTGTTTCCACACCCTGAAAATATTTGCCCATTCTTATTTGCAAAACAGTTTGGAAGTGTGTTAGGGATTATTATCCTGTTGGATCAGTCAGTTTGTGTGTGCTTCCTGTGCCGGTGGAATAAGCTTCTGTGTGCAGCATTACCCAAACAAAGCTGCTGCCTCATGCTGACAGAAATCTGAACGATAACGACATTTTGGATCCATTTTAGAACCTTGTCCAGAACATTTTGAAGCACACCCAGAAGCAAATGTCTATATACTGATTTCTTCTTGAGCAGCAAACAAGAGACAGTGGACAATGTGATGACAGTACTGCAAAAAATGACCTGAGATGCTTTAAATATTTATTGTATCATTTATATTTCACTACACAATATTCCAGGAATGTTTTTTAGGAATTTTAGGAAGAATCATTGGCTCGGTTATTTTGGAAGTGATTGTGAGCATTGAGCACATTCTTTCTTCTAATAAGGCATTTTTCTTTATTTTTCAGTTGGACAAATTTGGTGCAAATAAACATTTTGATCATTAAAATTGATGTTTGACTGAATGTAAATACATTTGTATTCAGAGGGGTTGCATTTTATTTAACAGATTTAATCATGAACCTTGCTGTTGCTAAAACAAACTCTGGTTCTCTGCCTGTCAGCAAGAAAGAAACCTCTACATGGTGAGGAGGTCAAATTAAGCTCTGGTTCACATATTTTTAGTTAACATGATAATTTTTAACGTTTAAAATTCTCAGTTCTTAAAACAATAAATTCACCATTTGCACACCTGTTTCCAAAATCTCCCTTCAGTTCTGCTGGCAGCTGAACAGGATGAAGGCAGCTTAATAACAAAAACATCAGTTTACTTCATCATCAGACTTTAAAACACAGTGTGGTTGTCTGTGTTTTAAAGGAGGACTGGAAGAGCCTGATTCCTTCTGTTTTTACACATGAAAGTGCAATGACCTGTTGCTTTAAAGTTTGATGGGACTGTTTATGGTCTCTTCCAGTGGTTTTTGTAATGCAGGAACCATTTTGGTGGATAGCTATTGTATAAACGTTGATTTGAGTGTTGTTCTAATAACTTTATGACATAATCCTTTGGAAATCATCTTTAAGTAAATTCAACAGGTTGTTTTTTTCTGTGCAAGGACTTTAAGTTTCAAACACAGCAGTGAAATAAATGAGGATAAATTTGTAGGGAATATTAATCTGACAATACTATAATATTAATATTTTAATATTTTATCAAATAATATTTCGGTCTGTTAAGGGTTGTCCTGTGAATACCAGCCCAGTAAGGCGATGGTATTAGGACAAAGTTGAAAGGTGTGAGCCAAGCTCTGACATTATTGAAAGCATAAACTCTGACACACACAGAATGAATTCACACAATTTTTTAAAAATACAAAATTTATTAAAAAAAATAAGTCATCTCAAGTCAAACATATTTCAATCATAAACTCTTTTACTAGGGCTAAAACATCCCTAAACGAAGGAATTAAAGAATAACAAGGACAAAGGGGGCTATTACAATATAAAAAAGTTGATTAAAAAGATGATTGAAATCATGACCAGAAGAGTGATCCCCATTCTATGCAATGTTATTTATTTTTGAGAACCAAATATCTTAAGATCTAGAAATAAAGTTAAGTAGTCTTGGAAACCAAACTAGAAAAATTCAAATGCGATCGAAAAAATATTTTTATAAAACTTTTTTTTAAAGATGATCTGCTGAAAAAACCCACCCCTTCTGGATGACAAAATTCCCAAAGGTGTCCTTTTAGCTGCCTTTATTTATTGAAATAATATTTAAAGAAGTTTTAAAAAAGGGTATTTGGGAAAAGAGCTAAATCTTTCTGGAAATGGGGCTTAATGGTGTTTACTTTTTTTCAAATTTGAAAAATGAGTTAGGGCTATTATTCCTTTTGAAAACAAACAACCTTCCTTTTAAAATCTCTTTAGTAGCGCACGTGTTCTAAAGCTGTTAGCATTAGCAAACAAAGGGGCCGTAGCTTAGCTTAAAAACCCAAACAAAAACCCCCTTTAAAATCCCTTTAATAAAGGGTTTTAAAAACAAAAACCGGGAAAACCCCGTGTTTAAAAATCCCCTTAAAAAAAGTTTGTCCAAGGGGTTTAAAAAACCCCAAACAAAGCACAAACCGGACGGGCGCTGATACCTGCTAGCACTAAATAGCGAAGTTTCACCCCAAACCAACTTAAAAAAAATGAAAAAAATTTTAGTTTTATTTCATCTAAATTTATTTCGGGCCCAAAACCTAACCCCTGCCATGGTGAGGAAATGTTTCCAAGGGGGGAAGTTTAAGAAAATCCACAGTCAACAAGCGGGTTTTCTTCGGGGGCCCGTGGCTTGCAAGGCGGGTCTTTTTTGTCCGTCAAACCCCTGGGCAGTACCGTAACCAGGTGATGCGGGGGCTGTTTGTCCTCCTCTCGGCAAGGAAATCGTTCCCCTCGGGCTTGTAAGCGGCTCCTTTGCAGTGACTTCTCTGAAACCGTTGTTTCAGCAGGCCTCAAGAAAAAAGTCAACCAGGGTTTCCCCTTTTAAAATTTTTTTAAATGAATACTGGGCACAAACAGTTAATTCATCATACTTTAACTTTTTGCAAAAGTCGGTGATCTATACACTTTTGGATCAGTTTGGGGGTTTTAGTTTTTGGGCCAAACAACCATCACGCGCCTGTCCCCCCTATCCGGGGGTCCTTCGGGAAGGCCGTGTGGGAGGTCGGCTTTTTTAAAAGGGGGTGCTCTTTTCAACGGGGGCATCAGGGGAAAGTCACTGCTACCCCCCCTTTCCCCCATTGCGGGAAAGCATTAAATGCAATTTATTTTGAAATCCGAAAATGTATAAAATTTTTTAATTTGGGAAACCATGGCTTGGCCCCCAAAAAAATTAAAATCGGGATTTTTTTGTTTTCCATGATCTTTGTGAAAAACCAGTGTCCCTCGGCCCAACAGCCGGGGGATGTATTACAGCCTACTAGCGTTCTGTCCCCCCTCCCCTCTTGGATGCTTAGCTTTAATCCCTGCTCCCCATGTTTACACAGTAAGCATGTGTAATTGTTTGAATTTTTTTTAAAACGGGAAAGCTCCACTCTGGGGGAAAAAATCCACAGTGATCCCTCGATGAGTAAGGGGGTGCGGGGATTTGCCTCACCAAAGCGCGCACTGTAATTTGTCTGCTCCCAAAAAGCATAGTTTTTTTAAGGGGACGCTAAACGGGAGGAAGTTAAAGGACCCTGTGACAACGACCCCAATTTTACCCGCTGAGTAAATTCAGCCATTGTCACACACACCAGACACACCTCGGTGCCTTATCTTCAGCATCGCAGCCAGCTGCTCGTACATCAGCCAGCCATCTCCTCCTTAAGGGGTTGGATGGATGTTTTTGTGCTTCCAGCAGTGGATCATTGTCCAAGACACAAATGTACTCTAAACTGTGTGAAACATAAATAAATGGTGATCATTAGGAAACTTTACACTTGTGTGAAATGTGGAAGGATCCATTTTTTTCAGGCTTGAATGTAACTTTAAATATGAGGGATGGCCTTCAAGTTCTTTGTCTATTGGTCTGGTCCTAGGAAAATACGAAGGGCTGTTTTATTTTTTCATGTGGAAACTGGGGGGAGCGTTTCTCCCAAGAACCTGTCCAGTTTTTCCCAATTTTATACCCTTCACTCAGTCGTCCATTTTCATTTCTTTCATCGTCAGTGGTTCTGGCCTAGGAAGTCTCCCATGGAGGACATTTTTGCCTAGTTTCTCTTTCTTATTGTTGAATCATGACCACTGACCTTAACTAAGGTAGGTGAGGCCGGCAGAGCTTAAGATGATCTTCTGGAGTATTTTATGACCTCAGGTGATTTTATGACCCGTTGGGGTAATTTTTTATAGGGGGGTGGGCCCTTTTTTGGGGAAAGGGTTTACCGTTCCCATGTTTTTTGGTTCTCCTCGTGGTTCCTGGGGGGTCCCAAAAAAACCTTAGAAATCTTTTTAACCCTTTTTCCCGAAAAACGTCCCCAAAACCCCTGCTCTTTTGAAGATCTTTGGAGGGAAACCCCCAGTCCTTCTCACTAAAAGATGGGCATTTTTAGATGTACAGTTATTTGCTATTTTTATTTTGAGGGGCCATTCACAACTGCCTTCCCCGAAAATAAATGAAAATTTGATCCCCCAAAAATCAAATTGGGGGGCGTCAGATGCAGAGAGAAAGATTCATAGCGGACATTTAAAGGGTTTGTAGCTGATTTCAAATGTTATGCACAGCACTCTACAGACAGTATTTTCCTTTGCTTGACACAACATTGTAATTTCAGTGCTTGCGTGGATTTAAACTGCTTTACTTAGGCACAGAGCATTGAAATCTTTGAATTATTTGTTGGGATATTGCCACTTATTGCATCAGGTTGAAAGGTGCTCCTGTTATTCTGCTCAAATTTGGTTTTGTTTGCATGTCAAATAAACTTTGACATCCTGAAAATTTAATCTGGACAAAAAGACTGAATTTAAACCTCAAACAGGTTGAAAACAAAGCAGAAAATGTCTCTGGGAGTGAACTGTGGAGCTGCTTTTTTTGTGAAAGGATGGGAACATTTCCCACAGACTTAGAGATTTCCTGAGGAGTTTTCTCCACTTTATGGTAATCAGGTGATTTATTTGAGCTCATCCTGGATTTGTATTAACTTGTCTTACCTGAGTTACCTGACCAAGCCTGAGCTTTCAAACAGATATGCTCATATTTGAGTCTAGAATACTTTGGTCTATAGAGGAGTTTATGGTCCACTCAATGACTGCAAGGTGCCCAGGTCCTGTGGTTGAAAAACAGCTCCAAATCATCATCCCTCCACCACCGTGCTTCTCGGTTGTTATGGGCTGCTTGAGCTGATATGCTGTGTTTGGTTTCCTCCAAAAATGGTTTTGTCCATTATGGTCAAGCATCTCCACTTTGGTCTCACCTGTCCAAAGGACATTGAGCCAGAAGTCTTGTCCTTCATTCAGATGCAGCTTTACAAACCTAGTTTCTGCTGCCATGTTGTTTTTACAGAGAAGAGGATTCTTCTTTCAACCCTTCTATACAACCACACTTGTTGAGTGTTTTTCTTATTATCTTGTCATAACCTTTAACCTGTTAACTGAGGCCTGGAGAGTCTCAGATGGAGATCTGGGTTTTTGGTCATTGCTCTGAGCTTCACGTTCTGACCTTGGGGGGAATCTGCTGGGACATTCACTCCCGGGAAGATGTCGGAGATGTTTTTCACTTGGGAATCATCTTTCTCTCTGTAGAATAATGAACTTCAGATTGTTTAGATATGATCTCACAACCTTTCCCAGAGAGAAAGGTCATTGCTGATGTCTTTCCATCTTGGTGCTGTGTTCACACACACCTGACGAAACTGACGAAACTCTTGTTTTTGTAGCGCCGCTCACACTGATTATGATCAGTAATCGATCTGTTTCATCAGCAGCACCTGTATGATACTAGTCCTGTGCCAGCAGCGAGAGCTGTCTTGGGCTTCAGCTTTGTTTCATAAATAATAACAGAGTGGATTCTATTCTGTGATTTCATAAACGTTAGATAGGCTAGTCATACTTCAAACTGGTTAAAAGAGAGGAACAAAATCCAAGCTTTGATTATCTGAAGGGTTTATAATTTTTATGAAAGTTAAAATGAACACAGTCTGAGTCGAGGGAAGAAAAGAACAAACACTTTATTATATCTCCTTTACAAAACACTACAGATTTAAACTCAGTACATAATAAATCTAAAATATATGTCATTACCTTCAAAAAGCACTTTATATAATTCCTTGTTTTGCTCCTTTTGCACAGAAACCAAAAATGTGGGGTTCAGTGAAATCACAGACAAAATGCAGGGAGTGGAGGTGTCCACCTTACTGAGCAGAGTAAAACCATGAGCACATTATACATGAAGAACAGTTAGAATGATGAGTGATACATGTGACTGCATATTGGTTAGCCCAACAACACACATTTATTAAGTGACTACATAATGATCCAGAGAATAAAGAAAATCTTTAATCTGACTTACTTTATTGCATATTTACAAGTTCCCAAGTCAGTCAGTTAAACCAGACACACAGAGTAATCTCACACAGCTGTATGTGTATGCGTATTGGCTTTACTCAAAATATTAACAAACCTACCCACGTTTGTCTTCATTCTCTGGACCTTGTACTGACATATGGCATTGAGTGTACAGACATAACAATATTTTTCTCACAACCCTGTGCTGTCTGAACCATTTTTTAATAACCTTTGAGTTTAATTTAACCGAGTACTCCACACCTGAAAAAAATTTTCATAAATGTAGATCATTATCAGACAAATGCTGCAAAAAACCTTTAAAAAAATTTTTTCCTTTTTAATTTGCCCCAAAAAAAAAAAACACAGTGGAGGCAATAATTTTTTTTTGGGTTTTTTCCCTTCACAAATTGTTTTCTCTTGTTCAAAAGTGTTACTTCATCATTGCGTGGTGCATTAGACAATGCAGCCCCTTGAAAAAGAAGGTAATTATTCATAGAAGGCAGGCTCCCTGGTTTAAATTTAAAGGAGCTGCGTACTTTAAAGCACAATGTTAAAAATTTTGGAGGAAAAAATGGCGCTCTACAAAACCTAGAGGATTCCTACTTAATCTGGGAAAAAATAGCCTACTGTTGTATAAAAAAGGGGGACCCTTCACCAAGCTAAGGAACAGCTTATTTCTCATCCTTAATAGAAGAGAAAAAAGAAATAATCCGGGTTTCTCTTTAGTAAAATTTGCTAAAACTTACAAAAGGAGTCATAGCTCTGTTGAGCCATCCATTCCCCTTGGCTCTCAGCAGTCATGATTTTATGGGATTTTTTCCAAAATAAAAATTGATTCTATTAAGGAAAAATCTTTGGGGACACCCCGCCCCAGAGATGATTACTTCATCCTCAACCAAGTGAGAAAAATTGGAAAAACTGTAGAACCTGATCTGTGTTTGGACTGTTTTGATCCTGTGGAGCTTCCTGATTTATCAGAAATATTAGCTTACCCAAAACCCTTAAAACTTTTAAAGTGTTAGACCCCAAATCCCAACCAAATTATTTAAGGAAGTGTTTCCCCTCTGATTACCAGCCCAAATTTTTAGATATGATTAAAAATTTATCTTTAGTAAATGGGTTTGTATCACAAGCTCTTAAGGTAGCTGTAAATTAAACCATTGCTTAACAAACCTTCGCTTGATCGAGATGACTTAATAAATTACAGACCGATATCCAATCTTCCATTTTATTTAAAATTTTGGGGAAAATAGTTGCTAATCAAATGTTTGGAACCCATTACACACCCCCGCAATGACCTTTTTGAAGAGTTTTCAGTCAGGTTTTCGAGCTCATAGCACTGAAACAGCTCTGCTGAAAGTCACTAAAGGGGTTATTTTTTATTGCCTCAGATAATGGATTTTGTGTCTGTACTGGTTTGTTAGATCTCAGGGGTGTTTGTTGATACAGTCGATCATAAAAATTCTTTTAGAAAGGCTGAAATATGCCTGTAGGGATCAGGGGAAAAAGCGCTAGGCTGGTTTTTAAATCTTTTTTTGTCTGACAATTTTCCGGTGTTCAGGAAAATGATAAACCTTTTTAAAAACTCCAGGGTTAATTGTGGAGTACCACAGGGTTTTTCAGTACTTGGGGGCCCAAAATTCTCTTTACTATATATATGTTTCCAATAGGGTTAAAAATTATCGGGCAGCATAGAAAAAAATTTTTTCACTTTTTACGCTGATGACACTCAGCTTTATTTTATAAAAAATCCTGATGAACCCAACCAGTTAGATAGACTACAAGCAGGCTTGAAGAAAAAAAAAAACTTGGATGACTTTAAAATTTTTCTGCTTCTAAATTCAGGACAAAAAGGAATTTTTGTCGTCTTTGGCCCGGAGTCTTTAAAAAAGAAACTTGTTAGTAAAATCACTTAACCTGGGGGCATTAAATTGATCTCCGGTAAAAAACCTAAAAAACCTTGGTGTTTTTTTTTTGACCGGGGACATGTCAAAAAATTTTCCCATATTAAACAGGTTTCTAGGATTTCCTTCTTTCACCTCGGGAACATTGCCAAAATTAAAAAAGGAAAATCCTGTCCAGGATTGATGCTGAAAAACTAGTCCATGCATTTGTTACTTCAAGGCCCGGGGACTATTTAAATTCTTTTACTATCAGGATGTCCCAAAATGCAGTTTAAAAAGCCTTCAGCTGTTTAAAATGCTGCAGCAAGAGTTCTGATGAAAATTAAAAAAAGAGATCATATTTCCCCCACTTTAGCTTCCCTTCATTGGCTCCCTTTTTAAAATCCAGAATAGAATTTAAAAAAAATTTTCCTCCTCACATATAAAAGGGCCCCTTAATGATCTAGCCCAATCATACATCAGAGATCTGATTGTTCCATACGTTCCTAACAGAGCACTTCGTTCTCAGACTGCAGGTTTACTGGTGGGGGTTTCTAGAGTCTCTAGAAGTAGAATGGGAGGCAGATCCTTTTTTTTATCAAGCTCCTCTCCTGTGGAACCAGCTCCCAGTTTTAGCCCGTGAGGCGGACACCCTGTCTACTTTTAAAGGCTAGGCTTAAAAAATTTTCCCTTTTTGATAAAGCTTATAGTTAGAGGGGCTTAATTTATCCTGAGCTATCTTCCCTTTTTTAGCTCCGTCTTCTTTTCCCCCTTGTTGGGGGAGTAAGGGGGGAGTCAGGTTTTTCCTAAAACCCGGCTCAGTTAATTTGTTGAAGGGGCAAAACACCCCTCCATTTTTCTGCTACCTTTTGTATGATCCCCTCCCCTTTTCCCATGGTTATTTTTTCCCAATCTGACAGAGAGAGGTAATCCCAAATCATTGTGGTTTTTATAAAACAATGGCCATCAAGTGGGCCCCCCCTTTTAGATGGACAAACTGTCTACTTTTAAGGCTAGGGGTTTTAAAAATTTCCTTTTGGAAAACTTATATTTAGAGTGGCTTAGGGTTTTTCCTGAGCTATCTCTGTAGTTATGCTGCTATAGGGTAGGCTGCTGGAGGAAATAATTTTTCCCCATTCACCCTCTTCGCTACATTTCTCACACTACTCTTCAATTTTGCATTTTTTGCTGTTTTTTTTCAGCTTTTTTAAATTTGTTCTCTTCCCTTTTTTCCCCTTTTCCAGAAGCTACACCTGGCCTGACTCTGTGTTTACCTGTGACACCCCCTTTTTGGAGAGGGGCATCGCCCGGGGGTTTCTGCTGGGGTTCCACAAATTAAATGCTCCACCCTCTACCGATGATTCCCAACATGGGCCCTGTCTTTTTGGGTTTAACCCTTTCTCTCTCCTAGACATAGCTACTGACTGACTTTTTACTGTAACCAAACTCTCTGTTTCCCTCTTTTCCAAGACTCTAACATTGAAAAATGGCTCAGAGTTTATCTGTTCCTTCTTTCTAGGTGAAACGACTAAAGGAGCTACATCACATTAACATTTACTTTTCCCTTCCCATAGAAAATATTCCTGGATCAGTGCTTTTTGTTCTCTTTGTGGTCTCTGCTCTGTTCTCTCTAACCCCCAGTCGGTCGTGGCAGATGGCCGCTCACACTGAGCCTGGTTCTGGTTCTGCTGGAGGTTTCTTCCTGTTAAAAGGGAGTTTTTCCTCTCCACTGTCGCTACATGCATGCTCAGTATGAGGGATTGCTGCAAAGTCAACGCCAGTGACTGTCCACTGTCTCTACATGCTCATCCAGGAGGAGTGAATGCTGCAAGTCACTGACTGGATGCAATCTGCTGGGTTTCCTTAGACAGAAAAACTTTTTATCCAATTTGAATAAATAACAGAATCTGGCTGCACTGTTCAATGATTAAGATTAATTGGAATGTATGTACCTGACTTTTGTGAAGTGCCTTGAGACGACATGTGTTGTGAATTGGCGCTATATAAATAAACTGAACTGAATTGAACTGTGGGCTTCCAACAAATGCATAATGTCTGTACTAAAACCTACTTTAGAGTGGCAGAAATTAAGGTTTTGTTACATTTTGTACATCTCTGTATGATGGAAGATCATCAAACAGTTATTTGTTTCATCAATTGGATTCAAAACGTCAAACTTATATTGATCAGCTACACACACAGAGAGATGTATGTCAAGTCTTTATATTGTGTTGTTAGGATTTTGGTTTAAAGCTTTTTAAAAAAGAATTAAATATATTTTAGACCAATAAAACAATAAGTCTCTGACACCCTCTACAAGAAGCCACAAAAGATCAGTGTTAAAGAATCTGGCTATTTAGTGCTGTTTTAATGGAAAGTTGAGTGGAAGGAAAAAATGTGTGGTAGGAAAAGGTGCAAAAGCAGCAGGAAGAACCACAGGTGTAAGAGGATTGTGACACAAAGACTTAGGGGAGAATCACAAGATGTTGACTGCAGCTGAAGTCAGAGTTTATAGAGCCACCACATACAGATGTATCCAGAATCTGCGCTACAATTGTCACTTTCCCCCCCATCCAAAACAGATGCCCAAGTCACCTCAACTGACTACTCTCGATGTGGAGTAGCAGCTACTCCGAGCTCCTCCCAGATGGTCGAGCTCCTCACCCTATCTCTAAGGAGTGCCCGGCCACCCTGCAGAAGAAGCTAATTTCAGCCGCTTTTCGGCACAGTGTCCTCATTACTGCAGCGTCTGAATCAATCCGTCTGTTAATCTTCCTCTCCATTCTCTCCTCACTCATGAACAAGAGCCCGAGATACTTGAACTCCTTAATTTGAGGCAGGAGCTCCCTTCCAACCTGACGAGGGCAAGCCACCGTTTTCCGTTCGAGAACCATGGCCTCGGACTTGGAGGAACTGATCCTCATCCCAGCCGCTTCACACTCGGCCCACAGTTATGTATAAAAAATCGTTTTATTGGTCTGATTGGTCTGATTCTATTTTTTCTGAAAAGGGTTTCTTGAGCTGTGAATGAGGATAATCACAATTAGCATAAATATACTTTTAATGTATCACTTTGTTCGGAATGAAACTATATGAGCTTCACTTTTTCAGTTGAATTAGTAAAAAAATAAACTTTAATTGATATTTAACTATATTTAAAGAAATCTGCATACAAGAGCCTCTTCCTGCACAGTCCCTTGTCCCTTTCTTCTTCTCTGCCACCATGATAATAAACCAGGACCTCGATGTGGACGTTTTTTGCTCCCAACCTTCAATGAAATCTCACTGTGAAAGCCCACTGTGTTCTTAAAATCCATCAAATGAGCTCAGCATGACCCTACAAAGACCATCCTGATCCATGTCAGTTCTTTATGTTGTTCATCCAGTGTGAAGGCACCTTCAACAGTGGACCCAGTTCCACCCGTGGAACTGAGCTTTATTTTGGATTTAAAACTCTATCAAACTTAATGGGTTAGTAATCACTGTTTTTATCCCTGGACTCCAGCTTCACTGAGGCCTTGGATACACTATTCTAAAATAAGATATTTCCCTCTGCTTGAGAGAATATTTTATTATCAAATGATAATCAGAGGTTGTAACTAAACACTGACTTACTCCAGTGTAGGTAGGTGACAATAAACATCAAAATTTCCATAAACAATAAAAGCAACAACTGTTTTACTCATAGCCAGGGATTCTCCCACAACAATCAAATAAGCTTGCTTTTATTGTAACATTGTTCACTGTTTCTATTTAGTCATTCATTGTTCAGCAGATAAAGGGATACAGAGTCAGGACGAATAAAGACAGGAATGGAAAAATACATAAAATCTGTCCCAAAAGCCATAGTTGGCATATTCAAAGTAAGATGCTTGGTCATCTTTTCTCAAAAGGTTGTTGTGTTCATAGAGATTTAGATCAAAACCTTTGGAAGAGTTTTTTATCTATTTTCCATCTATCAGTTTTCTAAGGTCAGTTGAACATTACCAGTTATGCTAAAATGGACTATTTGTTAGCAGCAGCAGAAAGCCAGAGTACTCAGTGAAAAATCCAAAGGGTGGATGGAGAAAAAGAGAGGCAACAGTAAACTGCCAGATGTACCCCTCCTCTGTCTGACCGATGGAGATAGGCACCATGGATGGATGGAATAACCAAGTAGCATGTTGTATAATCAGTTTTTTAACAATGCCTTTATCTTCAAATTCAAAAAAAGCTAAATTTTCCTCCTAAAATAGCGAAATATAAACGAACCAATTAAAATGTTAGCAGTTCAAATAAACCTCGTAATACATTCAGCTTTGACTGGAAAATAAAATTCTGTCATCCCTCTTTTGTTCATAAGACAACAATATAAGCCCACTAATAAAACTGTTGAGTGTTAGTCATACTTTATATTTCCAGCAACTAATTTATGCTTTGATATTCACAACAAAGAGTCCTGTTTTGTTGTGTGAGAGTGGAAAAAATTAAATAGGCCATCCTGGTTAATATCACTAATAAAAATATCAGCACTTTCAGTACTGGGTTACCTCTGGATATCATCTGTTCTTCTTATGTGTGCCCTGAATCAGCTCATTGTCTATGAAATGTCCAGTTCAGACTAGATTCAGTTCAGGTCAGCATTCCACACTTAGAGGCGCCTGAAATGCAGGCCTTCCCCTGATATGGAGGTTTTGTTCTCCCAAGAGAAGATACCCCTCATCTCTCCAGGGGTTCACAATATGCTGACCCCCTTTAGATATCTGATGTTCAAGGACTTGGTTTTTTTTTCTTTTTCCTGTGTTGTGAATTACATTTTCAGCTGTGTGAGAACTATAAAAGGATTGTAACTCCGTGTCTGGAGCAGAAAAAACAAACCCAGACACTTGTTTGAATTCTCTGACCATACTCAATTCTTGCAAGAATTTATTAAACTGCCACTTGATTGATTTTCACCGATCTCCTTAAGTGAGCTTTTTAAGGTGCATTTTGTTTTGTTTTTTCATTTGCATTGTGTTATTGATGCACAACAGAAAAACATCGCTAAATTTCTGTGTAAAACATAATTTCTTAGGGCTTAAGTGAACATGACGACATAGCTGAAAGAAGACAGTCCCCATTTTCACAATCACCAATGTGTGTCTGCATGAGAGAATGCAGCCGACGACTCCCTAAGGTCCAGGTCTATTATACGGAGGATATATTACAGCATCAAGAACATGAATGAGAATAGGTGAATATTATGGTGCATTTTGAATTTTACTCCCTGCTGCAGTCATTTATGTGACAAACGTTCATTTTCCAGCTTTTTGTCAGCTGTCACTGGGAAATCAAAGAAACATTTATTGAGCTTTTAATAAAAAATCTGACAAATGTATTTAGTTCCAACTTACATTTCAGTCTGTTTTCATTTGACCTTAAAATAAATCTGAAATGCTGAATCATGCAAACCGTTACTAAGACAAGCAAACATTTCTGCAAGCAGACTCATTGCATCAGTCCACGTCAATCCGAAAATCATCAGAAAATCAGTAACAACTAGAAAAAAGTGGGTCAAACGTATGAATTAGGGAGAAGGATAACGTTGGTGTGAAAGCTTGTGCTGTTCTTCATTCTATGTTTTTATTGTTTAAATGACAACAACTGAAACTCAGCATGAGATGCCATCACAGATACCAGAGAGACAAAAAGATAAAGAGTCCAGAGAACTTAGAGGAAAAAGAAACCAGACAGTTTCATGTGGGGAGGGGTCGAGTAAGAGTGGCGGTGTCCATCGTTATAACATTGTAAATTTTCACTTTACACAGCAGGATGGTCAAACAGAGGTCAATAAACCACGTTTAATGCCGTTTACTCAGAGGTCATGTGATGCACAGAAGAGGATGGGCGGAAATTATAGCGTGCCCATTCCAGTGACTTCAGACGTCAGCCTGAAAACGGTTAAAAAGAAGGGGGACGGGTGTGGAGGAGGATGGGTGTGGGGGAAGACGGGTGTGGGGGAGGACGGGTGTGGGGGAGGGGTGGAGGACAGAAATAAAGAAGTGTGAAAGAGAAACTTTCGCTGAAGAGTGAAAGTTATTCTGCAATGGAATCTGCTGGTATGAACAAACTGGACGTCATGTTTCTATGGCAACAAATTAAAACCTAATGAGGCCATGCAGTGGTTTGGCAAGGAAATACTGTATCTCCAGACAGAAGCATCACATCGCTCTTTTTTTCTAACAGCATTAAGTCACTGTCGCATTTTCACTTTTTCTAAACTTTTTTATTTTTCCTTTTTTTGAATAGTTTTTTTTCACTCTTTAATACAATTAGTAAGTTTATTTATGATAGTACTGACAACAGAAAAGACTCCCTTGGAATGCTACATGCTAAATAAATATTTAAAGCATAGTTTGACATTTAAAAAAAACATATTTATCTACACATTTCAAACAAAGATTCCATCAAGCAAAGGATTTAAAACTATAAGCATTTGAATGTCATAAAATCCCCATGTCATGTCATACACTGCCTGTCCAAAAACAAGCGCCTACTTGGGTTTAGAAAAGAAAATTTTATATTTCAAGATGCCATTCCACGAGATCCCATTCAGAGTCTTTGGGATGTGCTGGAGAAGAGTTTACGCAGCGGTCCGACTGTCCCATCATCTCAAAAAGATCTGGGTAAAAAACCAAACCTGGCCAAAAAGTTGATTCTAAAATAAATGTTGTGTTGAAGCAAAAGCTTATTGAAACGATACTACAGAGAATAGTAATCGAAGCACAGGTCAACAAAATATTGAACTGTGTGACTGTTTTGGACAGGCAGCATATATCTGGATTAAAATGTTGTTTACTTACAGCAACCAATCCTTATTTCAGGTTAATGGTTAAGATGTTTCTTATGCTAAGCTAAATAAGCTAATATATGACAGCTTTAATGAAAGGATTCTTGTTTCTAATTTTATCTATATTAAACAGCAAGATAAGCATGTTTCTCAAAATGTCAAAGTATTTTTACATCAATACGCAGAAAACAGGTTTTAACAAAGTACTTTGTCGCTCTAAGCTAATAAGGAATAAAGAAAAGAGGTGATAAAGTTAGAGCCAGATTTTGGTTGCCTTCAGGATGTAGTCATGGACGAAGGGTCATTCCACATGGCGGCCACGTCTCTGAACCTGCCGTTGGAGTTGTGAAAGAGCAGGAGCTGTTAGATTCTGGATGGAGAAATATTTCAGAAGTAGTCAAAAACACAAAGCTTTGCTTGTTGGGACTGCAGGTTCTGTTAGGTTATGTTATGAATTATGTTCGATGTTATATCTGCTACTTTATTGGCTCTCAGATATGTTTTGGGGGTTGTGCAGTTTTCCAAACTCAGAAAGGACTCAAACCTTTGATAATTTATTTCTTGATGTGTTGATTTATTGATCTGGAGTCTTTGCTTCTGAGGTCAGCTCATCTCTGCAGCTAGGACCCCTCGATGAATGACTTACTTACAGGGAACCCTCCTACAGAAACTTGTCTTATTTACATTTTCACACTCGGATGAAACTTATGGAAGAAACATCATTTATGTGACGGCTTCTTGGAACAACAGCTGTCAAACATGCTGCAATATCAGGATGAGAAACATTTCTTTTTTTTTAAGTAGCACAATAACATAATTAAAAGGCGCCATTGTAGATGTGGCTTTTATTTTGCAGGCTGAGCTGGAGCCCAGCTGTTAGGGTTGACATGTTACCTGGCATTGATGAGGTACTGAGCCAGGCTAATGTTAGCAGGGGTCCCTGTGATGGTTATCTGCCGCTCTGATGAGCCCTCAATGGCATTCGCAATCTTGATCTGTGCCCCAGACATTTGTCGAATCTCATTTATTTTGGTTCCCTGGCGTCCAATAATACAGCCTATTAGCTGTGGAGGAAAAGAGAAAGAAATGTTTGGAGTCAAAAGAAGAATCTTTGTGCTGTCTAAAAGCGTTTAGACTGAATTATTGACACATTTAATGAAAAGAGAAGTGTAATAAGTTCTGTAATGATCTGGGTTTTATTTAAAACGTAGGAAATTAGGTTTGAATAACGATGACATGGTCGGTAGATTGTCTAATGGAGGATTTTCAGCTTTGTGCCAACAGGCTAAAATAATTTATGTTTGAAAGATCATCATTATCTTTTTAAATCAAAATAGGGCTAAAAAGGCAAGGACATATGAATACCCTCTATTTTTAAAGAATTGCTGCCCTCGTCACCCTTTATCAAATAAAACCGATATTCTTCTTTTTAAAGGTTTGGGACTCTATGTTTAGTGAGAAGTAACACTTAGCTGTGGGTACGTTTGTAGATTCATGGTGTACTGTACAATACAGCAATAACACCCTGGGTGCAATGCCACTTTATTTAAGCTGTCTAATCTGGAGAAAATTATATCAAATGATTACATTGGTTTGCTTTCTTTAATTGTATATTTTTCATCTTGATTTTACTTTTTTTATTTTGACCCACTCTGAGCAACAAACCACATGACACAAAAGTAAACCTTCTAATTAAGTCGTAGCTGTGATTAACTTTAACAGCACAATAAAAATATGTTCTTGTTTCTTTCGCCTTGATTACAGGTTTTTTTTTTAAATTACTATCCTTTCTTTAAAATTCAAACGATTTCCAGATCTTAGGGTGAAATTGATTTTTAAATACTCACTAAAATCCAGGGGGTTCTGGTGTCTTTTTGTAAGGCAGGGAGAAGGTGAAGTGATGCAAGTTTTTGGGTCAAGGAATAAAAACTCTATATGTTTACACTATGAGTGATAAATTAGCATGCCAGTCTTTTCTACTTTAGAATCGTTTTAACTGTTTCAACCATATCAGTGTTTAGTTTTTATCATTTCTAGAGAATTACGTGAGATATCATAGTCAAGCACATTAAAAACAATGTGTTACAGTTTAATCCCACTTAACTGAGTTTATTTATGTAGTGCCATCTCAAGTGCATCTAAATACATAGGAAATTAATCAAACATTTAATTTATTTCAACAATTTAATAAAATATGTGGACTGGTATTTAATCGATCGAATTAAACACAAAGTCATGGTCATGTTACGACCCACAAGGCAGACTGCTGAGTTGGCTGTTGACCAGCAGACGGTCATACCAGCCACAAGGAGGATAAGCTACATAAGGTCATTGTTAGAGAAGCTGGTAGTGATGTATGCAAGTACAATTTTAATGTTGAATTCTAGCAGATCCTTTTTTTTTAACTGCAGAAAGACAGAAATGCATCTGTAAATCTTTAAATGCCTTTGCTTTAATACTCACATCATTAGGAATGGTGAGTTCATGGGTACTGGCTGGCGGACTGGCATCCAAACCTAAAATGAGGCACAACAGTTTAAGAAACCTTTGATTTTTAAAAAAGTAACTTGAGAATTGTGAATTGACTCTCATATTAAATATAGAGCCAGCATAATAGAAAAAATAACATTGGAATAAACAACATATAAGCTGGAAAAAATGTAAGGCTTTCATTTAAATAAATAAACCTATTTTCATGTAGACTGTTCGTAAATAGTTTAGATTTGGAAAAGTCATTGAGCAGGGTTGCCAACTTTCATATGTAGCTTAAAGTGAGATTTATTATTGATTTATCTGTAAGATGTCTATAAGAATACATTGGAACCAGCCTCATCATCTGCGACCACACCCAGCAGAGCCATTTCACTCTCAGATTCAGGGGCCTGAAGTGTAAACACTGAGGAAAATAAGAATAAATGACTACTGCAAGCATTTTTATCAAAAACTCCTACAGCATCTCTTGTTCGTCTAGCAACCTGGGTGTATGCACACATTGGAGGTGTGGGCGCTTTGTTACCAATTAAAAGCAGTCCACGGGAATCACAAAGCACATCAGTCTCTGTGCATCACTATGGGCATGGCACAGCATTTTATGGGTTTCTTTTCTTTTTTTGTATGGAAAAGATGGATTTATTGGTTCAACTGCATGGTGAGATCCACCTTATTATAGCCAGAGAAGTGACACAACACCATGCTTATAACAACTTTATTGTCTTGGATTACATTAGTTGGGAAAGCTGCCAGCCATCTGCAAATCACACACATCACTGAACAGTGCCAGTGTGTCTTTGTAGCCTAGTGACATGTGAAAAGATCCTATTGATGAAGAGACCTATCCATCAAAAGACAGTCAAAACTGCCACTGTGTTGATAATGACCAATCGCAGACAGTCCTGTGGAAAACTACGTTCCTGTGTCCGACAGCCACTTTCCCTATTTGGAGTGAGATTTACATGGACAGTTAGGTGACATAGACATGAGAGGGACTCACACCAGATGTGTGAGAGTTGGCAGCCCTGTACTTGATTCTAACACTGAATATAGAAGAGGCTAATGGTAAACCCATCTTAACACAAACAAAAAATTGTCAAAGTGTATGAAAGTCTTGAAATTAAAGAAATGTGCTGAAACAGAAGTTCAGATATGTTAAAGAAGATTTAATTATTTGATTTAACTTTTTTTTAGATTGGTACACTTCTTTGTTTTTTAGGTTTTTGTAGCACTAGGAGCCTTTATTTGTAGTATTTCTACAGGAAATGGGCAGCAAGAAAAGGACATGCAGCAAAGGTCCCGGGGTCAGGAATCAAACCCCCGGACAGCTGCGTTGAAGACTAATAGCCTCCATATATGTGGGGCCCGCTCCACCTCAACCCCACGCCTTACTCCTAGATTGGGAAATCTCTCTTTTGTTTAGAACATAAAGTCAGCTAATAGTTAACCTAGCTTAACACAAAGATGGGAAATAAGCTAAAGAACAATGTAAAAAACATCTGAATTTAAATGTTATTTCAACAAAACTCAACATTTTAAAGGAATGTGAAAGAATCAAAACATCTTCCTGTAAAATGTAAAAACTGAATGTAAACTGAATGAAACACACTAAACAATGTCAAACATTAGATATAAAATCTCTTCAAAAATAGAAAGTTTTAAATGACTGTTTATACTATTTTCTTGAAGCACAGTTTTTTCACACAGAGGCCATGTTATAGTTAGCCTAGCCTAACATTAAGCTCTAATCCCCGTTAGCCATCTAGCTAACTTTGCTAACACTAAACTCTTGAGCAAAACAGCAGAGCTTATTCTTAGCAAAATATCTCAAGCTCCATCAGATTGGATTAAGTGTGTCTGTTAACATCAATTTTCAAGTTTTGTAACAGATTCTCGTTCAGATTTAGGTCTGAACTTTGACCTGGATAAGCTTTGATCTAAACCATTTCATTCCATCTCTGGCTGTATGTTAAGTGCCGTTGTCCTGCTGGAAGGTGAACCTCTACCCCAGCGTCTAACGGGTTTACCTTCAGGATTATCCTGTATTTAGCTCCATCCATCTTCCCATCACTCTGACCAGCTTCCCTGTCCCTGATGGAGAAAAGCACCCCCACAGCATGATGCTTCCAGCATGCTGTATTCAGGTGTGTTGCATCTGAGCAGAGTACCTTCTTCCACATGTTTGATGAGTTCTCTACAGGTTTTGGGGGGAGGTGCAAACAGGACTTCTGCATTTCTTCTTGACCCTCTTAGATGAGGCCCAGATTTGGGTAGCGTATGACCAATAGTTGTCCTGAGAACAAATTCTTCCACCTAAGCTGCAGCTCCTCCAGAGTTATCATGGACCTCTTTGCCGATTCTCTGACTTATGCTCTCTTTGCCCAGCCTGTCAGTTTAGGTGGACGTACGTGTCTTGGTAGGTCTGCAGATGGTCCATCCTCTCCCTGTGTCCAGATGATGGATTGAACAGAGCTCTGTGAAATGTTTACAGTTTGGGGTGTTGTTGTAGAACCTAACCCTGCTTTAAACTCAACCAAAACCCTCTCCCTGACCTGTCTGCTGTGGTCCTTGGTCTGCTGGTTGGTCTCTAAGGATGCTGAATGTTTTCTAATGTTCCCTAAAGAACCTCTGAGGCCTTCAGAGAACAATTGAATTTATATTCAGATTTAGTTACACACAGGTTTACTAATTAAGGGTCTTCTGAATGCAATTGGTTGCACTGGATTTTATTAAGAGGTATTAGAATGAAGGGGGCTGAATACAACACCACATTTCTATTTGTGAACAATTTAAAATAATATCCTTTCACTTCATGTGTTCCTTTGTTTTGGTCTATCACATAAAATCCTGGTGTTTGGGAACATGCTGCCACCGCTGGAACCAAGCTCCATTCAGGACCCCGATACACGGTGACCACAATCAATGCATGTCTCCAACCCTGAAGCAACTATCACAATCTTCCACTTTGTTGGGAGGACATTGCACAAGACCTCCATAAGATTCAATTATGTTCTGGGTGTTTGGCAATTTACCACCATCTACATCTAGTGTGAAGGGGGAATAATACGATAAACAAGGCCAACCTCTCCCCAGAATCCTAAATTGAACAAAAAACTTCAAACTATCCCTTTAAATCTTTAAATATAAGCATGTGAAAACACTGGATGGGTCAAGACCTTATCTTTAATAATTCAGTGGTTTATCATCTAAAATCTATCTGAGATGTGATTATGGATTCTTGCACATCCATCCATCCCTCCGTGTAATATCTGACATAAATTCATAATGAACTTTAGTATTTATACTTTAAAGTAAAGGAAAAAAATGACAGAGAACTTCAAAACATATGACAATGTAAGAACAATAGTAAATTCAAAATAAAATTAATATGAAAGTAAGTCAATTAAATTAATTAGTTCTATAGAAATAACCTCTTTGTTTGTACATTTAATAAATGTACATGCTTTCTTTATAATCCTTATAATTAAATAGAAAGATATGATTTTAAGTTGCAATGATTTAGAACATGGGAAGAAAGTTCCGTTCAGAAGAAAGTTAAAGTGCCTTGAAGACATGTTGGTAAACTATGTGACCTGTTCCCAAGCGATAATATAATTCAGAATAAATCATTATAAAGAAGAACTTAGAGTTGCCTTTTTTTCCCTCTTTATGGGCATAATATCAGACAGAGGCGAGAAAAAATATAAATGAGAATAAAATAATCAAAAGAGGAAAGAAACGACAGGGGCAATGTCATGCTGTGCCAAAAAAGAGATAAGGTGCAAGGTAGGAGAAGAGAAGAAATACATTTCTCTGGATGCAAAGAGAAGAAAATATCTACAGGGGTACCTTGTGGGTACGTACCAGGGAAAGCAGGGGTGGTCTGTCCGAGAGGGGTAAAGGGGGTTTGCTGCATAGCCAACTGGTGGAGCTTGGTCAACTGCTGAAGGGTTAGGAGGGAAAGTAAAACTAAGAGGTTACTGTTACACAGGTCACATCAAGAAAAGAAGCAAACATAAACCAGAGTGAAGAAACGGTGAGGAGAAGGAGGTCATGACACGGGGTGGTGGAGGATACAATGCAAGAGACACAAAGAGACAATGAGTTCCTGCTAGAAGATGGACATTTTCAGATAATTTAAGACTTTTTCCTGCCTTCTTGTAATTTTTGTATACTTTAGAGTTCTTTTTCACTCAAAAGCAAATCCAAAATTAATCTAATTTGTCCTCATCAGTTTCAAAGAGGCTTTGAAAACGCCACTTCTGATCTAACCTGTAGTTTAACACGCTTGTCAGGAGCAGCCGCTCTCCTCAGAACATGATCACAGGTTGTCCGTCCCCCACCGCGCAGCATTTCCACCCAGGATGCCTTAAAAGCATCGTCTCCTTTTAAAAGGAGCTTTTAATGAGGGTGGAAGAGGTGGCGAAGTCTGTACTTGAATGATTGTACCGTCAGCCACTAGCTCCTCTGGCATCAATCACTGTTCGGCTTTGAATTAGTGGATCTGACACAAGGTGGCTCTTGAGATGCTCTAACGACAAGGACAGATGAAGAAAGATTATTAACGGAGAAGGGATGGGCTGCTGGAATTAAAGAGGTTTCTGCATCAAAACAGCTCCCACTGTCGTGGCCTTTATGATTAGCACCAGGACGCATTGTTTTGGTATGGATCAGGTTTTACCAGCTGCTGAGCGTCAGGATCACCTTAAACTAAAGACACACAGCGGATTCAGGAGATCTAATTCTAAAATACTGAAAAGAACTGTCGGGTCCTGTGAAACCACATATTTGCTTACACTGTATAGAAAGACACATTAACACATTTTTCTTAAATTTCTATTACTTTTTTCAATGTCACAAGTTTACATAGAGTTAGATTATCATGCCTTTAAAACATTGGGAAAGCCCCGACAATGTAAGTGTCTAATTTACAAATGCGAGTAAAATAAAGGCATGTCTGTTGATTTATCCTAAGGTAATACCTCCAACACTCTGCTTCCTTGTGTGACATCAGAGGAAAATCAACGGGAAGATAACTGTGGACCTACAAAAGTCTAGTTTATTCTTTGAGTCCAGATTTCCGGATATCCGAAGGTCCCACCTTCATCTTTTCAAATGATTTTATCAAAATATAAACACCAAAGGAATCAGGCCATTCCGGAAGGAGACAGGTTCTCTATCCCACAGATGAAAAGGTTTTGGTGTAAAGTATGTGAACCAACCCCAGAACAAAAGCAAAAGACCTTGTGAAGATGCTGCTGAAGTTGGTAAAGCCTCTATTCCACACAGACCACAAAAAATAAGAATCACCAAGACTTGCAAAATTGTAGGATTAGTGAGGATTCATGGAATTTTGAAAAGATTCAGTTACAACACAGGTACGATTGATAAAGATAAATTTTGACATTTGTCTTGATTTGCAGGAATATTGTCAAGAATTTAGTACAATTTACAAGAATTTATTAAGAATATTGCAATCAGTCTGGAATCAGTCAGGGATCTGTCTGGAGTCAGTCTGGAATCAGTCAGGAATCAGTCTGGAATCAGTCAGGGATCAGTCTGGAGTCAGTCTAGAATCAGTCTGGAATCAGTCAGGAATCAATCTGGAATCAGCCTGGAATTAGTCTAGAATCAGTCAATAATCAGTCTGGAATTAGTCTAGAATCAGTCTGGAATTAGTCTAGAGTCAGTCAGGAATCAGTCTGGAATTAGTCCAGAATCAGTCTGGAATTAGTCTAGAATCAGTCAGGAATGAGTCTAGAAACAGTCTGGAATCAGTCTGGAATTAGTCTAGAATCAGTCTGGGATCAGTTAACAATATGCCGAATGCTTTGAAAGAATCATGTACGACTGTTGATATTTAAAAGTTAAAATGCTTTAAGTGAAGTTATTGTTTTTGGACATAATATGTAATAAGAAACTAAATGAAAAAATGGAATTTTGCTTGGTTTGACATTATTATTATTTTTTTTAATTCAATTATTTTGGTTTTTGATTTGTTTTTGATTTAATTTTATTTATTTTACTTTTTTTACTTTTTTAAAATGATTTATTTTCCTTATTTATTGTTTGTTTCCATGGGCAGAAGAGAGATTTGGGAAGTTGTTTCAGAAATCCCTGATTAAGTTAAGAATATATAGGAATACCTCAGAAGCAATTAGGAATGTGTTACGATACCTAAGAATGGTCTATGCATTTGTTATGAAATAAATGATATTTTTTAGAATTGACAGTTCGGCACCAACATTTTAACAGAACAGAGCTCAAAATTTTGCCACGAATTCCAGATGGCTCAACTGATTTAGAATAAAATACCAATCAGTTTTGAATTCAGGACTTTATTATGATTCAAGAATCCTAAACTTTTGCAGTTCTTGTTGATTTGTATCACTCGTGGGCTGTTTGGTCTAGTGGCTTAAGACAGTGCCATTATCCACAGTACAACAAGTCTAACATGGGATGAAAGGCCATTCAGAGAGGAAGAAACAATTACTCCAAAAGAAGCAAAATAAAAAAAAAAACGTAAAACGTAAACAAACTGCCTGAGGGACAAAATACTTAATTTTTTGGAGACATATTCTGGGGTCTGATGGAAATTAGCTTGCAATGCTTTGCTGTAATGATCATCATTACATTATGAATAAAATGGGGGAAGATGTTTTAACTAATACAAATACTTTGGTAATCCTCCTAACTGACCTAAAACTGGAAAGGTTGTGTGTCTACAGTGTAGGTAAATATCTGGTTTCAGTTATATGCTGAATATTAACTTAATAAGAGAAAAGGAAAACAAAGAACTTACATCTGGGTGTGGTATGGCATACTGTCCCTGAATTGTGTAGGCCTGAGGAGAGCAAGCAGAAAATAAAAAGACGATGTAGCATCAGTAGAAAAACCAGGTTTCACTCATGGTTTCTGATGAGAAACATCTCAGCTGGCAGGAAGAAGCAGAGCAAAGGAAAAGAGCCACATCTGTTTGTTCCTTACACCAGAAGTAGAGCCAAGTGGCCAGTGGCGACGTCTTCATACTAAGGTTTAGTAAGCTGACGCTGATGTAAAACAAATGTTTTAGTGAATTTAGTCATAGCAGCTTTCGAACATTCTAGTATATTCACAGCACTGAAAATAAAGAAGCAAACACATTTACACAGTCAGAAGTTTCCATCCATTTATCATGTTGCATGATAAGTGCACAAGTTTGAATTTATTGTAGATGATTTTTATGCCATCATTCTGACTGGATATCTGCTCACACTTTTTTGCATAAATTGGTGATGTTGATTTAAACTGGTTGGCTTCCTGGCGGGGACTTGGCTTCTGATCAAGGTTTCAACATGTTAAGGTCAGAGTCGTTCCAGAGGCATAATATTAGCCTGCCTTATCCTTTCCAAAACCAGTTTGGATGTTTATTTGCAATCATTGTCCTGCTGGAAGACCCAGCTGTGTTCCAGATGAAACTATTTGACCCAAACCGCCCCCCTCAGATGAAAGGAAATTGGTTAGGATGTTCAGTACCAACGCAGGCAGCACCAAGGCTGAAGCCTGAGGTGGAAACTGCTGACAACCAGCTAACTCTCACCATAGGCAGACAGGCTGCGGGCCAAGGAAGAAAATCTGGCTCCAAAATCAACAGCTTCACGTTGGACTGACATCTGCCAACATGGAGAAAGCCAAATGTCTTCTGCAGAAAGGTTTGATGGTCAGGCGAGAAAAAAAGAGTTGACAGGAATGACAGGAAGTGTTTTGGGAGAGGAGAAAATTAGACCTATAGCATCTGTCAAACATGGTGGTGTCAGTATCATGCTGTGGGGGTGTTTTCCAGCACGTGTGACAAGTGCACAAAGTGGATGGAGTAATGAAGGAGTACTACCACCACATTCTTCACCTCACATCCACAGCTAGATGATTCACACTGACACATCTGGGTGTTAATTAATTAAAAAGCCTAATAAAAGAATAATTAATCACACTGATTATTACCAGACTGAGCAGTGACAAGAATTGGCCTGTGGTCTGTGTGTTATAATTCAAAAAAAGCAGCTTTATTAATCATGTAAAATGAGATCTGACTCCTCCAGAAAAACCTTAACAGTCCTCAGCCATTAGAAGCTACAACCTTGACATTGTAGGAGCCGCTCTTTTAAAAGGCGGTTGTCACCCTAAAGTGGGCAACAACATGGCCGATTTCTCAGCAAAGCGTGCAGCTGCTGCCTGTTTTCCTGGCTGATAAGACGCACGCTTGGCACAGTTAATCACAGATGACAAACACAGAGATAACCTGGTTCAGTGGCTGGAGTTGTACACGCCACTGGCTGAGAAGAGCTGAGATCACATGTGGATAATTTCTACCGTAAGTTTGCAAAAAACACAACAACTTGATGTTCACAGAGAGCTAAATAAGAATAACATATTACTTAGCATTGTTTTTTCTGTCTCTTTATTCTTAAATATCCTTGGATGATTATATATATTTCACTATAATCTACATATGAGTAAACAGAAGATATCCATTACATGCATTATATTCCCAGAAAGGCAGCAGAGTGTAAAGCACATTTGAGACGGTACCACTGAAAGGTGTGTAAAAACACTTTATGTGTGCTTTAGTCTGATGTAGTGCTGTGTTCTGTTTCTCTACTAGATATTTATTTTTAGGTCTGGAATATTTTTCTCACTTTTTAACATCATTCTGGAGCTGAATAACGTCTACAGACAAACACCTGCTTACCTACACCAATTTTATGGTAGAAAACATTCCCTAATCTGAACCGGTGTTGTTATGAATAAAGGATGCTGAATTTATTTCTTATTCGTTCTGAGCAGAGGTATGAAGTATGAAGACCACTCTTATTTTGTATCAGGACCGCTTATGGCCATATCATTTGGGGCCACTTTTGCATCAGTACAAACTTTTTTGCATTTGCTTAGAAACGTCCTTTCTTGCAGAGAGGGCTGCAAACAATTTGCTTGAGAAATCAGGAAGGCTTTCACGTGCTGACAGAAGCTGATGCTGCAGTAAAGCTCTCAGGTTGGCTGTAGGCACAAACTAATGAGCTAAAGCTAGCTCAGCACTCACCTGGCCACCAGAAAAAATGACTGGGGTGGAGGCAGGCTTTGGGCGATAAGGGATAGTGGCACCTTTTGGTGGGGACTGAAAGAAACAGAAAGAGAAGGCAGAGTTAGTCTTTTTACTTTACTTCACCTTTAAATGCTGAGGAAATGTGCTAATTTCTCTTGGAATGCACACTCTTTAGGTCCATGTTTTTAGATGAATAAATCTAAAACTTCCCGCCAGCTCAGCTTAAAGCTATATTCAATTCAATTCAATTCAGTTTATTTATATAGCGCCAATTCACAACACATGTCGTCTCAAGGCGCTTCTCAAAAGTCAGGTACATACATTCCAATTAATCCTAACCATTGAACAGTGCAGTCAGATTCTGTTATTTATTCAAATTGGATAAAAAGTTTGTCTATCTAAGGAAACCCAGCAGATTGCATCCAGTCAGTGACTTGCAGCATTCCCTCCTCCTGGATGAACATGTAGAGACAGTGGACAGTCACTGGTGTTGACTTTGCAGCAATCCCTCATACTGAGCATGCATGTAGCGACAGTGGAGAGGAAAAACTCCCTTTTAACAGGAAGAAACCTCCGGCAGAACCAGAACCAGGCTCAGTGTGAGCGGCCATCTGCCACGACCGACTGGGGGTTAGAGAGAACAGAGCAGAGACACAAAGAGAACAAAGAAGCACTGATCCAGGAGTACTTTCTATGGGAAGGAAAAGTAAATGTTAATGGATGTAGCTCCTTTAGTCGTTTCATCTAGAAAGAAGGAACAGATAAACTCCGAGCCAGTTTTCAAGGTTAGAGTCTGAAGAGAGCAGATAGTTAGTTACAGTAAAAGCTCAGTCAATTGCCATGTCTAGAAGAGAGAAAGGGTTAAACACTGAAAGACAGGGCCATGTGGATCATCGGTAGAGGGTGAGCATTAAGTTGTTGCCAGCAGAAGCTTGGATGATGCCCCTCTCCAGGAAGGTGTCACAGGTAGACACAGAGTCAGGCCAGGTGTAGCTTCTAGGAAGAGAAAAGAGAGAGAACAAAGTTAAAAGCTGAGATAACAGCAAATAATGCAAAATTGGAGAGTAGTGTGAGTAGTAGTATTATTATAATAGTATTATGTATTTATAAGCTTTATTGTTTTTGCATGTTGCAAACAGTCGTTTACATTAGAACTGTTTTACAACCAAATAAGGTCGTTTTTAGCATGAATAAATTCACATGCTATCCTGCAGTGAATTTGTTGTAATTGTTAGCTTACCTGCGCTGATTAAAGTGACAACAGAGCTCATTTTTTTAGGGGATAAGAAGGTATCTGCATGAATCATATTAGTGGAAGAATTGTCGGTTATTTATTTATCATTATTTCAAATTTATTTCATCAGAGACTAGAAGAAAAGCAATGTTACTTTTAAAATAAATCATTGTCCTGTCTGTAGGCCCTTTAGCCAAACGCTAATTCGCTGCCCGGTCCCTGGTTGGAGGGTGAGTCGACTCAGCTGATCAGTTAACAGATTATGTGTGCTGTGTTTAAACAGCACACATAATCTGATTAATATATCAGCTAACATTGGAGGGTTAGCAGCTAAAAATACCAGCTAGTGTAGCAGCAGTTAGCTGCTGAAGCAACAAAAACAGTCACTGGATAAAATCTGTCCTATGAAAAAGTGACGAGTTTTTACACATACCTAATAATGTTCACTCTCATAGCAAGGAAATATTTTTTTAGGTTATGAAAAGTTGTTCCTATGTGCTTCATTCTCTAAGAAACTGTTACCTTCACAGCATGAAAATTTCCCCCTCGTTTCCTTAAACCAAGTCCTCCACTAACAGCAGGTAAGATACCGACTGCTAAAGGAACTACTCCATGCAACTCCTTTTACAAAACTGCACTTAGAGCGGGTTTTAACATAATCCACCTCGCAGCAGCCTTATATTTCAGAATTAGTGGAAGATGCTAATAACCGGTTTGTTTAGACCTAATTTATATTTCTGTAAACAAGCTTGGAGACTAACAACCAGCTTGCTTGGCTGAAAGCTTCTTGTATATCCATGGTTCAGAATGAGGTTCTGTGTTTTCCAATTGAGTATTAGCAGGACGTACCTTCAGCAAATGTTTGGGATCAAATTTGACCCATTTCCATCTCCAACATTTCATATTTAGGATTATATCCTATATATTAATACATGATCTGTGTTAGGGCTTGCGAGATAGAGGACCCCAGAATGCAGACTAGAAGGCAGCATGTCGGTAAGAAACAGAAACAAAGTTCAGGCGGGCGACCAGGAGGTCGTCCCCAGCAAGCACAGAGTTCAGGCGGGCGCCAGTGAGCCAGGACCTCATAGACAGGCTGTGAGCCAGGAGAACCCTCGAAGGCTGAAGCAGAGCCTGGCGAACCTTCAGAGGCCGAAGAGGTGCCTGGCGAACCCTCATCTCTGGGTTCAGAGGCCAGAACGAGGACAAACTGTTCCTTGAGCCCCTCAGGAACAGGAACAGGGTCCGGCGGCGCTTCCTCCTCGAACCCCTCGTCTCTGGGTTCAGAAGCCAGAATGAGGACAAAACTCTCAGTGGCGTGAACAGAAGCTGAAGCGTCGCCGAGACCCTCAGTGGCGTGAGCAGAGGCGCCCCTCTTACGACGTCCTCTGCGGCGTGTGGAGGAGGTTGAGGCAGACTTGGGTTCAGGCTGTGGTGTGTCAGGCCTGAGTTCCGTGAGCACCCCCCAGAGGAAACCAAAGAGGTGCTCAGGACCTGGTCATGGAGGCAGCCCGCCCTCGGGCCCCTCCGGAACATGGCGAGGAAGTGGAGGCAGCCCGCCCTCGGGCTCCTCCGGAAACTCTGCAGCAGGCTGTAGACCTGGCGTGAACTGTTCAACAGCAGCTGCAGTCAGGAGACATGCCGTGAACTGTGCTGCGGCAGCAGCAATCAGACTACCTGACGTGGACTGCTCTGCAGCTGCAGCAGAAGCACTCTGGAGACATGGCGTGGCCTGTTCTACAGCAGCAGCAGCAGTTTGGAGACATGATGTGGGCTGAGCAGCAGCAGCTCTCTGGAGACATGGCGTGAGTTGCTCTGCGGCAGCAGCACCCTGGAGACCTGGTGTGGCCTGTTCTGCAGCAGCAGCAGCAGTTTGGAGACATGACGTGGACTGAGCTGCAGCAGCGCTCTGGAGACCTGACTGGGCTGCTCTGCAGCAGCGGTCATGTGGCTTGGTGTGGGTGAAGGAGGACGGCAGTAAAACAGCCTTACTGCCGTTTCATAATCCCTCTCCATCTGCCTGATCCTCTCCATCAACTCAGGAGAGTAATACATGAGGCTGGTCGTCCTGAGGCTTTTGATTTGGCGTGCATAGAACCTTAAAGCTGCTCCAGGTCATCAGGTGTTGCCTCAGAACACTGGGGTGGAGCGAGCGAAGACGGCATGGGCGGAGGTGCAGCGAGCCTGGCAGACAGTGCTGTGGCAGACGAAGATGTGGGCTTACTTGCCGCAGCCCTCACGTCGGCTGGCAGGGAAACCACCTCCTCGCCAGCCGAACCACAGGAAGGTGCTCCGCGCTGGCATTTCTTGTGGCGGGAGGAGGGCGAAGACTTAACTGCCGGACCAGAGTGCGCAGCCAGGGGAGCAGGCGGAGAACGGTGCTGAACCGCCTCACGCTCCATCTGCTCCAGCAGCAGTGGAGAGGGTAGAACCTCCAGGTCGGTCTGTAGATTCCTCATAGCCTCCTCCTTCTGACGCTAAACCCAGCGATCCAACACGTCTGCCCTCTGCTTGTCCGTGGGGTCCGTGGTTGGCGGAAACATTCTGTTAGGGCTTGCGAGATAGAGGACCCCAGAATGCAGACTAGAAGGCAGCATGTCGGTAAGTGCAAAAAAAGATTTAATTAACAAAAATTCACTCTCAGTAAGAGGCAGGAACAAAACAGAAGCAGGCTGGCTAGACAGGCATGGTCCAAAAAGCAAGACATGAGCATGATCAGTAAACGAGACATGATTTGAGAAATGTTTCCGCGATGTGTGACTGAGCAGGTGTCTATTTATGGAGGGTGAACCAGGTGAAGCAAGACAGATTAACTAGCTGCAAGTGAACCAAATAAACTCAATTGACAGGAGAGAACAAACATGACTGGAGCAAAACAGGAATTTAAGAATACAAACTAATAGAAACAGAACTAGAAAAACATGAAACGAAAGCATAACCAGATCCAAAAACCAAACTTGACACAACATGAACAAGATTAACACAGGAACAGAAAATTAAACAGAAAAAATGATTCAAAACCTTAACAGTGAATAAAACCAACAAAAACCCAAAAACACCCACAAATCATAACAATCTAAGAGTCTAATTCAATTTATATTTTAAGCCATGACAAATGTACTGTCTCATTGTTCTTACTTTATATATAATTAATGAATCCATGTTTTCCCACCTCCACAAACTATTTAATTTTCATTCCTTTTCTTTGAAATACTTTAGGACACAGTGTTTACCGCATGCTAACAGCTTTATCCAGATGGCTTTCAGAGGTTTTGTAACTTCTAATGTGAATTCAGGTAGCAGTATGTTGTGTTGTTTTCAAGGTTAAAAGTTTCTTTCTTCAGGGAAAATGTAAAGACCTTGTCCACACTCACTAACTAAATGCATCACCATTGTTTGGTTATTCTGCCCAATCCATCTTTGCTCTTCCTTACTCAGCAGGTGTGTGCTTTTAGCTAGAATACAGCAGAGCTCCACTTTGCAAAATTACCACAAAAGGACCAAGTTCTGATTCATACTGCTGTAACAAGAAGTCCATTCATAACAGAGCATACAATCACAGCTCCTCTGTAGCTCCTGTGGCGCTGTTAGGAGTTGTGTTCCTTGAATATGGGCACACTTAGACGTTTAAACCATCTGCTTTCTGCAAGCCACGTAATGTTTGAGTTTTTTTGCTTTAAGTGCAATATTGCTTTTTAAATTAATGGACAAAAATAACACCTAGAAACTCTTGGAACCACAGCCATGGGGACAACATGAATGGCCAGTAAGAACCTTTCTGGAACTCGCATTAAATCGCATTAACCTACTTCCAGCACAGCCAGGAATAACAACGGACTTCCCGTGACTTCACTGTCCGAATAAAAACCCTGCTTTTGCAACAAATTGATCTCTTCAGATCTTGTTATCTCCTTTAACCATTATGTGGAAAGCAAATATTCCGATCATGTTCACATTTTCACAGATGTAACCAAGAATCCAGAGACAGGAGTGACAGATTTTGGGGTGTCAGTTCCAGCAAGGAGAATTGGGATTAATAGACGCACTCCAGATGGGTTGGGGAGTTATACTGTGGAGATGGTGGCAATCTTGGTGGCATTACGATGGGTAGAGCTAGCAAAGTTAAACAAGGTGTTAATATGCACGGACTCAACCTCTGTCCTCTCAAGTATAAGATCATTCCATTCAAATAGTAGACAGGATACTCTCTATGATATACTTGTTGTTATTCTCAGAAAATCAGTGGGGGGGGGGTTCTTCAGTTTCTGTAGGTGCCAGCACATGTGGGGATCAATGGGAATGAAAAAGTGGCAAAACTGGCAAAATAAGCTCTAAAAAAAAGTACAGTGGAAAAGAGGGTTAAATTGAGTAAATCTCGGGTAAAGAGCATGAGCGGAAACACATAAATCAGGAATGGCAAAGAGAGCGGGATAATGGAAAGAAGGGAAGACATCTGTATAACATTCACTGCAGGATAGCAGAGTCCAGAGTGCAGGGAGGGTATAGCAAAGAAGAATCAGTTATTACAAGAATAAGGATAGGACATTGTTCACTAAATAGTGCACTATACATAATAGGGAAACATGGGACAGGGAGATGTGAAAGTTGCCAGGAAGAAGAGACAGTTGAACATGTGGTTTTAAGGTGTAGAGGTTACAGTGTACATAGGGAGATTTTGAGGGAAAGATTAAAGGAACTGGGATTAAAAGAGTTCACTTTGAAAAGTATTTTGGGTTTGGGAAGTAGAGCCCAATTTCGGGTATTGGTGTCCTTTTTAAAAGATACAGGGATCTATTGGAGGCTTTAGGTAGTGGCTGACCCATACTCTGGAACAGTAGGTGGCGGTAATGCCCCATTAAGTTGATCGCCAACCGCCGTAAAACTTTAAAAAGAAGAAGAAGAAGAACTAACCTCTGCCATGCAGGTCCCCAGTGGAACTGGATGGAGGGTCACTTTGCTGGCAAACAGATATAGCTCTTCAAACTGGATCCAAGAGTGTCATAAGATCATGCAGTAATATGCACTAAGTTAAGTACGAATGAATTTCTGTTTGCCAGTAACTGTCCACTGTCTCTGCATGCTCATCCGGGAGGGGGGAGTGCTGCAGGTCGCTGGCTGGATGCAATCTGCTGGGTTTCCTTAGACAGAAAAACTTTTTGTCCAATTTGAATGGATAGCTGACTCTGACTGCACTGTTCGATGGTTGGGACTGGTTGGAATGTATGTACCTGACTTTTGTGAAGTGCCTTGAGACAACATGTGTTGTGAATTGGCGCTATATAAATAAAACTGAATTGAGTTGAGTTGAATTGAATTGAATTGAATTAAATTGAATTGAATTGTTTGTGTATCCGATATTCATTCATTCATTCATGAACGGGGTAATTAAGGTACAAGCGTTGCTTGACTTTTCTCTCTGAGGTCTACAGAAGCAAACTGTGTTTTAGAGAGTTTCCAGCAGAGACCCTGTCTCTACAACGCCGAGTGGAGCAGTTTTACCGGTCTGAAGGAAGGATGCTTTCCTCAACTTCGTCGCCCTGGACAACTTTTCCTCAGCACGGTTCACGTAAGAGGTTGTGTTTTGGGCTGAGAGAAGTAGTTCAGAATGAAATGATCTAAACATTTTTCGTTTTATGACGTTTGGTTTTGTTTGTGTTGAGAACTCAGCCATCTTAGTGCTACCAGATTTTCTGTAAGCACATGTGCTCTGTTTGTGTTCTGTGTTTGCGTTTTTAAAGTTAAAACAAACTTTATATAAAGGGTGATTTTAAACACAGATCGGCTATAACGTGCCACCCACGCTTATGCATGTTAACCCTTTTATTAGTGGTGTTTTAAAGGCATGTGTTTGATTCTGATGATAAGCTATAAGCTTCTTTTGTTAGCTCCAACCGCTAACAGCTAAGAACACCTGCTTGCCTGCTAAAGATCATTTACCCAAAAAGGTTGTTAGTTTCCAATCTAGGAAATAATATTTCCCTAAATATTATTTAGTAAACGTGATAACTAAGTAACACAATTAAGCCCCATTTCTCCAGAACGATTTGGTTCTTATTCAAAATAACATTTCCTTAAACATTATTTCACTATTTCCTAAATAATATTTCTTTAAATATTATTTTAATAAATAAAGGCAACTAATTAAACACCATTGAGAATTGGTCATCCAGAAGGATGGTTTTATTCAGCAAATCATTCTTTAAAATATTATTTTATTAAAATGATATTTTATCTGATCTTGCATTGTGAATGGTTGTCTAAAGGTATACCAATTATTGCCTCAGTTGGTTCCAAGACTAACTTAACTTCATTTCCAGATTCTTCAAGATAATCCTTGGTTCTCAAACATAAATATTGCATGGTAATGTTGCATCACTCTTCTGGTCATGATTTTCAACCATCTTTAATCACCTTGTTTATATTGTACATAGCCCATTAGTCTTCCTTATTCTTTCATTCTGCTTGGCACTTTAGTTGGATTGTTTTAGCATAGTAAAGACTTTGTTGATTGAAATATGTTTGACTTTGAGTTGACTTATTTTTGTTAATAAATTCTTGTATTTTAAGAAATTGTGTGAATTCATTTGTGTGTGTGCATAGTTTTACTGTTCAATAATGTCAGAGCTTGGCTCATCTCTTTCAATTTTGTCCTAATACCATCGCCTTACTGGGCTGGTATTCACAGGACAACCCTTACCAGACTGAAATATTATTTAATAAAATATTAAAGTATTAATATTAAATATTAAATAATATATTCATAATCACAACAACACAAGCTGACATTTTATGTTATGTTGACTTTTCCAGTTAATCTGGAAACTGGTTCTGATGAATAAAAACCAACAATGAAAAGCTAATAGTTTTTAGGCCATAAGTTCTGAGTTCACCGGGCCAGGGACTGTCGCAGCTTTTTGCTTTTTCTAGTATGGCCTTTCATTTTTAACACATTTCCTCTATTCCACTGCAATGGAAAAAATAACCACACCCTCTTTCATTTTTATGTATTTAGAAAAACTATTTGATGGTCTTTTGAGGTATTAGAAATGTTGTTGATGTGTACCGAAACACAACACATTAAATTCCCCACTGCTGTTATTTATTAAACAAAGACCAAGTAGAAATGAAATGCTGGATGTTAAAAACTAAGTACACCCCATGTTTGAGCTTTAGCAGATTTTATCAGTCTCATACATCTTTTCAACGTTTCTTCAGGTCGTTGAGGTTTGCAGACATTTGTTTCAGCAGAGCTCTGTGAAGGTCTAGACTTTGACTGGGCCATTGCAACACCCTGATGTATGTCTTTTCAGCCATTCCGTTCTAAATTAGCAGATGTGTCATCACCATTGTTGTGTTAATGTCCAAGTTTGGACCAAGCATCAGTTGATGGACAGATAGACCCACATTTGACTCAATAATACAGATGAGTTCTGGTCCACTCAGTGACTGCAAGCTGCAAAACAAGCCCATATCATCAGCCCTCTACCACTGTGCTTCACAGTCAAGTGAGGTATTTGTGATTGGCAGCTGTCTTAAATGTTTTCCTGTTGTGAATAATCTTGATGGACTCCTGATTGTTTTTGAAATGACCTTATAAACCATCCCTGAGTGATGAGCAGACACAGCCTTGTTAATAGACATCATGCAGCACTAATCTGCTTTTCTGTTAAACATGAAGTGAATTGGTTAAAACAACCTGTTCTGAACAGCACCAGATACTGCCCGGGAAACACAGTAAGGTTTTAATTTTGAAGGTAACAAAGTAATCCCAAATGATCAACAGAACCCACCCATCCTGATGTAGCAGGAGCAGTCTAACCTTCGATAAAATTTCAGATGAGATAAAGATGACTGAGACCCTGGAAGCCCCTCAGGTTTATCTTTAAAATACTAGCTTTAAGGGAGGTTGGTTGAATAGCTATACATAGTCAAGTTTCTGTTTTTTCTTAGTTTTGTGTTTGGACCATCAAAGCGGAAAATGAAATAAGCGTTATGAGCTGATGGGAGACTACAATGCTACTTTTATTTCTTAGCTGTAAAGCACCAAATTTGCAGAATATTCTTCAGAGATGTGATGGACCACAGTGTGACTCAAAATGACAGTTAGGTTCTTCAGAGATGTTTTGAAGTTGCATCTGAGGTTAGGGTTTTTTCTGAGAAGTGCTCAGACTTTACCTCCAGCATGACCACACAGATCTGTTTGACACACTGGATGATGGCTTCTGGGGTTCCCGAAATTGTCACGGCGCGCTCGGTGGAGTTAGGAAGCATGTCCCCCGCCACCTGAACCTGGGCCCCTGTAGACTGGAAAAGAAGAAGAGACTGTGAGAGATGAATGCTTGCAGGTCAACTGTAACACCAACCGAACCAGCTGAGCTGCACTCAGGAGAACAGGGACTGACTTTTGCAGGGAAACAAACCGATCGCATCTGTCAAGCAGTTCCTCCAGGTGCAGGGTGTATATTTGTTTAGTGGCTTCTGAGTTAATCGAACTAATTAAGATGTTTAGACTGGCCTAATTTTTGATATTTCCCCCAGCTGAGACATGTCCATCTGGGATAACAACATCCTGGCTTGAGGACATTCTGTTTGGCACCAGACCCCCCGAACGGCATTTCTCAGGTCCCATCTGCTGACATTAACCTGGGGGCAGCAGGAAAACAACCCCCCTCCCCCCGACTCCCCTCTGACAACAGCAGAGCTTGTCTCCACCATGTTTGTTTATTGGACAGGAAATGTTATTGGCTTCTTGGCTGTCACTTAGCCTCCTCAGAGGGGTGCTGGATTGTTTTTTCTTTGTCAGTCTTGCACTGTGGAAAAAAGGTTTTGAACTAGAGGACCCATCATCATCATGTAGGCATGAATAGCTCAGATATTAAAGGACTGAAGATAATTGCCAAACATGGTTGCAGGGTTCAGAAAGAATGAACGGTTCTGACTTTGCCTCAAGTATCTGTTTTTTTTAGTGTCACTTCCAGAAACCGTTCACACATTTTAGGATTGCCAGCTGGATCTTTACTGTATGTGTCTCTTCACTGACTTCCAATTAGTATATCCAACTAAAGGCTGAACATGGGAATTATGCAGTTATTCACCTTAACACCCAAACTACCCTCTGAAGTTTCTCTGGTCTCTTCAGCCATGTCCACAGTAACGTGGGATTTTTTACAAAACCGAGAAAGTTCTGCTTGGTTTGGGCCTCCCCTCTACATGCCAGCAGACTTTCTAATGAAAAAATAAGAGCTGAACCAGGTGAGAAAACAGTATTTGAGTTGCAACATTACACTAATACTAAACCATTACCCATATCAAAAACTCATGTAGCTCAACTTAAGACCTGCCTTTCATTTCAAATCACAAACCTACTTTAAGTAGTTAATGTTAACAATGGGTCTTTTATTATGCTAATAAATCAAACAGACAGCTAAGTAACATTTTCCTATTTATTCATCATTTCTATATCATAGAGCATTATATTTAGCTTTCGACATATATTAGCCTGTAATGTTAACCACCCAGCAACATGATTCCTCAGCTGTTGGAGTAGATATGTTTGCATGAAAAGAGCTCCTTCAGTTGAAATGACTTTTAACTACACAGAACAGAGTTTAGGGGAGCATGCTTTAATTCTAAAATACTTAATGTTTTTTTCTATTATCAATACTTTATTGTGAGTTACTAGACATTCAGAAAAATGGTTGTGGCTCAGAAAAATGGTTGTAGCCATGCTTTTTCTTTTCTTCTTCAGGCTTTAACATCAAAATAATGAAGTGAAATGAGTGAAATGGTCTAATTTGTCTGGTTGTAGATCTCCTCTTTGTCTCTTCATTAAACCTGACAAACATCAGTCAACAGCTGGACAAAGCTTTCAAATCATGGATTTCATGAGAACGAAACATGTAGGCAATGTGTTATCCAGCCCTACATTGATGCTGATTGGAAGAACATGCAAGCATTTTACAGCAGGTGTTGCACTAAAATGCCCCCCTCTCCAGCCTTTTTTTAAAGAAACATCAGGCCAGACGCCATGTAATGTTTTCAGCAGCGCTATGATGTTAAGGATATGCGATTATTGTGTGACAGCGCGTGCGCAGTCGTAAAAATTGAGCTTTGCACGAACATGTCCGCGAAGACAAGTATGCACGACTATATTTTGGGAGAGCCAAGGCGAGGGCTTGTGATTGAGAAATGATTTGAGGGACCCAGGCGTATGTTTGATGAGGGCATTGCCCCCTCTTGCCCCTGCGTAAAGCCGGCCTTGGGAAAAAAGCTGACAAACCGTGTTTATTTTAATATTGTGCAACATCAGGTTTGTATTTTACTCATACAGGAACTACAGCAGGTTAACTGGAATCTTTAGCAAAGGGAGGTGAGAATGTTGGTACTGTGCCATACTTTCAGGTCAGGTCAGATAGACATTAGTTTTATTAACCAGTCATTTATTTAAGTGAGACGTGTTGTTGTGCTGATTTCTTTATGTATTCTACAGGACAATCCAATAATTTTATTGCATAAATGGGTCTCAAAATTGATGCTGTTGTTTTTACACTTTAGGATGTTTAGGTAAAATATAATTATTTGGAAAACAAATGTTATATATTCTCAACTCAGAATATACAGGGGTTGGACAATGAAACTGAAACACCTGGTTTTAGACCACAATAATTTATTACTATGGTGGAGGGCCTCCTTTTGCGGCCAATACAGCGTCAATTCGTCTTGGGAATGACGTATACAAGTCCTGCACAGTGGTCAGAGGGATTTTAAGCCATTCTTCTTGCAGGATAGTGGCCAGGTCACTACGTAATACTGGTGGAGGAAAACGTTTCCTGACTCGCTCCTTCAAAACACCCCAAAGTGGCTCAATAATATTCAGATCTGGTGACTGTGCAGGCCATGGGAGATGTTCAACCAGTCTTGCTGTGTGTATTGGTGCATTGCCATCCTGATACACGGCACCGCCTACAGCATTGGATGCACATGGTCCTCAAGAATGGCTCGGTAGTCCTTCCCTGTGACGCCCCCATCTAGCACAAGTATTGGGCCAAGGGAGGGCCATGATATGGCAGCCCAAACCATCACTGATCCACCCCCATGCTTCACTCTGGGCATGCATCAGTCTGGGTGGTACGCTTCTTTGGGGCTTCTCCACACAGTAACTCTCCCGGATGTGGGGAAAACAGTAAAGGTGGACTCATCAGAGAACAATACATGTTTCACATTGTCCACAGCCCAAGATTTGCGCTCCTTGCACCATTGAAAAAGACATTTGGCATTGGCATGAGTGACCAAAGGTTTGGCTATAGCAGCCCGGCCGTGTATATTGACCCTGTGGAGCTCCCGACGGACAGTTCTGGTGAAAACAGGAGAACTGAGGTGCACATTTAATTCTGCCGTGATTTGGCCAGCCGTGGTTTTATGTTTTTGGATACAATCCGGGTTAGCACCCGAACATCCCTTTCAGACAGCTTCCTCTTGCGTCTACAGTTAATCCTGTTGGATGTGGTTCGTCCTTCTTGGTGGTATGCTGACATTACCCTGGATACCGTGGCTCCTGATACATCACAAAGACTTGCTGTCTTGGTCACAGATGCGCCAGCAAGACGTGCACCAACAATTTGTCCTCTTTTGAACTCTGGTATGTCACCCATAATGTTGTGTGCATTTCAATATTTGAGCAAAACTGTGCTCTTACCCTGCTAATTGAACCTTCACACTCTGCTCTTACTGGTGCAATGTGCAATCAATGAAGACTGGCTACCAGGCTGGTCCAATTTAGCCATGAAACCTCCCACACTAAAATGACAGGTGTTTCAGTTTCATTGTCCAACCCCTGTATATGTCATGCTGTGTATTTGTTAAGCATGTAACTTGCTTAATTTTTCAACAGGCTACACACTAAAATGCTGTTTATTGATAAAAAAATTATATAAAAACATTCTTATCTTTAGTTGTCCTTCAACTCTGTTATCTATTTATGCAGCCACTAGTAATTACTCCTCATGGAAGAATGCATTTTCACTGAAGCCTACCTAATATTCTGATTGTCTTTGTTTTTTATTGCCATGTAACGTTTTACTCTTAATTTCCAAATGGATTATTGTGAAAATTGCACAATAAAGGTTTTCTATGTAGCTAGTTTGTCTGTCTTTTTTGTCATTTTAAAGTAGGTAATTTTATTTGGTAATTGTTAAGTGATAAACATACAAGGCTGTGCTATAGAATGATAACAGGAATCATGTTAATCCTTTATGGCGATTTGTACAGTATTTTGTTCAGGAGGTGGCCCAAAAATCACTGTCATTTCATTTAGCAGTAAAAAATTCAATTAGATTCACTGTACTGATGCTCTACTGAACTGCAGTTCAATATTAATTTCACTGCAAATTTAAATACAATAGCTCCTGAATATTTGTTGCCTGTGAGGTTCTGTTAATTGTATTTTTAGAGTGGCTTAGGTTACCTTAAACTACCTTGAGATATAGTTATACTGTTATAGGCCTAGGTTGCTGGGTAACATACCGACCACTTATTCTCACTTTGTTACTATCTCCTACTACTCTCCAATTGTAGCCTATGGTTAGCTTTGATGTTAACTGCCTCGTTATATCCTTATTTTTAAGTTGCTTTGGATAAAAGGATCTGCCAAGTACATAAACGTTAACAATTATGCAATATCTGAAGTTATTGCTGCCATTAATCATATGTTCTCTCTCGGTTTTCTTATTTCTACAGAAGGTGCAGCAGGCCTGATGCTTCTGTGTTTTGGATATCTCATATTATTAATAATATTGCTCATATTATTAGTAATTATTATCCAAATTATTTAAGGAAGTGTTTCCTCTGATTACTAGCCCCATTTTAGATATGATTAATTTATCCTTAGTAAATGGATATGTACCACAAGCTTTTAAGGTAGCTGTAATTAAACCTTTGCTTAAGAAACCTTCGCTTGATCGAGATGACTTAATAAATCACAGACCTATATCCAATCTTCCATTCTTATCTAAAATTCTTGAGAAAATAGTTGCTAATCAAATGTGTGAACATTTACACAGCAATGACCTGTTTGAAGAGTTTCAGACAGGCTTCAGAGCTCATCATAGCACTGAAACAGCTCTGCTGAAAGTCACTAATGATATTCTTATGGCCTCAGATAATGGACTTGTGTCTGTACTGGTTCTGTTAGATCTCAGTGCTGCATTTGATACAGTCGATCACAATATTCTCTTAGAAAGGCTGGAATATGCTGTAGGGATCAGGGGAACAGCACTAGGCTGGTTTAAATCTTATCTGTTTGACAGATTCCAGTTTGTTCATGTCAATTCAATTCAGTTTATTTATATAGCGCCAATTCACAAAACATGTCGTCTCAAGGCACTTCACAAAAGTCAGGTACATACATTCCAATTAATTTTAATCATTGAACAGTGCAGTCAGATTCTGTTATTTATTCAAATTGGATAAAAAAGTTTTTCTATCTAAGGAAAACCCAGCAGATTGCATCCAGTCAGTGACTTGCAGCATTCCTTCTCCTGGATGAGCATGTAGAGACAGTGGACAGTCACTGGCGTTGACTTTGCAGCAATCCCTCATACTGAGCATGCATGTAGCAACAGTGGAGAGGAAAAACTCTCTTTTAACAGGAAGAAACCTCCAACAGAACCAGGCTCAGTGTGAGCGGCCATCTGCCACGACCGACTGGGGGTTAGAGAGAACAGAGCAGAGACACAAAGAGAACAAAGAAGCACTGATCCAGGAGTACTTTCTATGGGAAGGAAAAGTAAATGTTAATGGATGTAGCTCCTTTAGTCATTTCACCTAGAAAGAAGGAACAGATAAACTCTGAGCCAGTTTTTCAAGTTTAGAGTCTAAAGAGAGCACATAGAGTTAGTTACAGTAAAAGCTCAGTCAGTAGCTATGTCTAGGAGAGAGAAAGGGTTAAACACTGAAAGACAGGGCCATGTGGATCATCAGTAGAGGGTGAGCATTAAGTTGTTGCCAGCAGAAGCTTGGAGGATTCCCCTCTCCAGAAAGGTGTCACAGGTAGACACAGAGTCAGGCCAGGTGTAGCTTCTAGGAAGAGAAAAGAGAGAGAACAAAGTTAAATGCTGAAATAACAGCAAATAATACAAAATTGTAGAGTAGTGTGAGAAAGTAGCGAAGAGGGTGAAAGTGGTCATTATGTCCTCCAGCAGCCTAAGCCTATAGCAGCATAACTACAGAGATAGCTCAGGATAACCTAAGCCACTCTAACTATAAGCTTTATCAAAAAGAAAAGTTTTAAGCCTAGCCTTAAAAGTAGACAGTTTGTCCATCTAGAGCCCACTGATGGCCATTGTTATACTAGAAACCACAACGATTGGGATACCTCTCTCTGTCAGATTGATTATAACTATTGGAAAAGAGAGGGGTCATACAGGTAGCAGAAATGAAGGGTGTGTTTAGTCAATGATAAAGCATCTTTAAACTCCAGGGTTAATTGTGGAGTTAATTGTTGATTGTGGAGTACCACAGGGTTCAGTACTTGGGCCAATTCTCTTTACTATATTTATGCTTCCAATAGGTAAAATTATCAGGCAGCATAGGATAAATTTTCACTGTTACGCTGATGATACTCAGCTTTACTTATCCATAAATCCTGATGAGCCCAACCAGTTAGATAGACTACAAGCATGTCTTGAAGACATAAAAACTTGGATGACTTTAAATTTTCTGCTTCTAAATTCAGACAAGACAGAAGTTGTCATCTTTGGACCGGAGTCTTTAAAAAAGAAACTGCTTAGTCAATCACTTAACCTGGATGGCATTAAATTGACCTCTGGCAATAAAGTAAAAAACCTTGGTGTTATTTTTGACCAGGACATGTCATTTAAATCCCATATTAAACAGGTTTCTAGGATTTCCTTCTTTCATCTCCGGAACATTGCCAAAATTAGAAATATCCTGTCCAGAAGTGACGCTGAAAAACTAGTCCATGCATTTGTTATTTCAAGGCTGGGCTATTGTAATTCTTTACTATCAGGATGTCCACAAAATGCAGTTAAAAGCCTTCAGCTGATTCAAAATGCTGCAGCAAGAGTTCTGATGAAAATTAAAAAGAGAGATCATATTTCCCCTACTTTAGCTTCCCTTCATTGGCTCCCTGTTTAAACCCAGAATAGAATTTAAAAATTCTCCTCCTCACATATAAAGCCCCCTAATGATCTAGCTCCATCATACATCAGAGATCTGATTGTTCCATACGTTCCTAACAGAGCACTTCGTTCTCAGACTGCAGGTTTACTGGTGGTTCCTAGAGTCTCTAGAAGTAGAATGAGAGGCAGATCCTTTAGTTATCAGGCTCCTCTCCTCTGGAACCAGCTCCCAGTTTTAGTCAGTGAGGCAGACACCCTGTCTGCTTTTAAGGCTAGGCTTAAAACTTTCCTTTTTGATAAAGCTTATAGTTAGAGTGGCTGAGGTTATCCTGAGCTATCTTCCTTATTTTTTTTACCTCTGTCTTCTTCCCTCCCTGTTGGATGGAGTAAGGGGGAGTCAGGTTTAGCCTAAACTGGCTCAGTTATGGTTGAGGTGCAAACACACCCTCCATTTCTGCTACCTGTATGACCCCCTCTGTTTTCCAATAGTTATGGTCAATCTGACAGAGAGAGGTATCCCAATCATTGTGGTTTTTAGTATAACAATGGCCATCAGTGGGCTCTAGATGGACAAACTGTCTACTTTTAAGGCTAGGCTTAAAACTTTCCTTTTTGATAAAGCTTATAGTTAGAGTGGCTTAAGTTGTCCTGAGCTATCTCTGTAGTTATGCTGCTATAGGCTTAGGCTGCTGGAGGACATAATGACCACTTTCACCCTCTTCACTACATTCTCACACTGCTCTACAATTTTGTATTATTTGCTGTTATTTCAGCATTTAACTTTGTTCTCTCTCTTTTCTCTTCCTAGAAGCTACACCTGGCCTGACTCTGTGTCTACCTGTTAACACCTTTCTGGAGAGGGGAATCCTCCAAGCTTCTGCTGGCAACAACTTAATGCTCACCCTCTACCGATGATCCACATGGCCCTGTCTTTTAGTGTTTAACCCTTTCTCTCTCCTAGACATAGCTACTGACTGAGCTTCTACTGTAACTAACTCTATGTGCTCTCTTTCAGACTCTAACCTTGAAAACTGGCTCAGAGTTTATCTGTTCTTAATTTCTAGATGAAACGACTAAAGGAGCTACATCCATTAACATTTAATTTTCCTTCCCATAGAAAGTACTCCTGGATCAGTGCTTCTTTGTTCTCTTTGTGTCTCTGCTCTGTTCTCTCTAACCCACAGTCGGTCGTGGCAGATGGCCGCTCACTCTGAGCCTGGTTCTGGTTCTGCTGGAGGTTTCTTCCTGTTAAAAGGGAGTTTTTCCTCTCCACTGTCGCTACATGCATGCTCAGTATGAGGGATTGCTGCAAAGTCAACGCCAGTGACTGTCCACTGTCTCTACATGCTCATCCAGGAGGAGTGAATGCTGCAAGTCACTGACTGGATGCAATCTGCTGGGTTTCATTAGACAGAAAAACTTTTTATCCAATTTGAATAAATAACTGAATCTGACTGCACTGTTCAATGGTTAGGATTAATTGGAATGTACCTGACTGTTGTGAAGTGCCTTGAGACGACATGTGTTGTGAATTGGCGCTATATAAATAAACTGAATTTAATTGAATTGAATATTTTAAAAACTAGTCCCTCACAGAGATGTTGCTGCCCTTAACTATATGTCCTCCCTTTGTTTTTCATTTAAATAGAAAGGACACCTGGGCCAGTGCTTCTGGGTTTTTCTGTGGCTCATTCCTGTCCTCTCAGGCCCCAGTCAGTCATAGCAAATGCCCACCACTAATACTGCGCCACGTTCTGGCTCTGATTCTGGTGCATTAGTTCAAGTCAAAGTAGCATTTAATGCAAGTCTTTATATGCAAAATAAAAGTTATTGTTTGGGAATTAAAAAGCAGAACAGGAAAAATGTCAAACACATTTCTGACTGGGTATTAATACATCTGCAAGGATATTACAGGCATTTTAGTATTTCTCAATAAATAAAAAATCAGATTGTTGATTTGTTTACTCAGCTTAATAAAATATTTAGCACATTAATAGAGGCTAAAATCTGGTGCACCATGACCTGTTTGTGTTGCACAAAGAACGAGGTAATTCACTACTTTTCTGACACCAGTAATTAACCAAATGAACTTTAGTTTATTTACCTCTCTCATCTCTTTGATTTTGGAGCCTCCCTTCCCGATGAGAGAGCCACACTGACTGGCTGGCACAACAAGCCTTAAGGTGACAGGGGGCTTGCTGGTGGCTGAACTGTTACTCATGGAATTGATTATGTCCTGGAAAAAACAGATCATAATTCATTCTGCAGGAGTAATGTGGCCTCAAACATTCATGATGTTTAATTGTATTAGTAAAAATCATCCATTCAAAGCAAATCATCTGAAAAACATACACCCTGGTACTAATTACACAAAAATATCTTCCTTCATTTTTCTAACCCTGCTAAAGGGGGATTGTTGTGGGTGTATTTGCATTTAGAGCCACCCTTTTCTTTCACATAAATTAACGACACAGAACTTTATGTCTGCAGTCACATTTTTAGTAAGTATCAGATAATATCAGTGAAAAAGAAAGCTGAATGGAATCTAATTAATTCAACCTTTGTGCTAATCTCCCGGCTCCAAAACTTTTTTTATTTATTTATTATATGAGCCAGAGATTGGGTTTGCATGTTTAAATTAAAAATAAGCAAAACAAAGTATTTCAGAGTTTGATAAAGTACTCAAACCTTGCGTGGGCAATCTCAGTTTGAATAATCAGTCACCTAAGGGGACTGGTGTAGATTCTCAGTCAACCAGGAAATGACAATCGTAAGGCTCCCACGTAGTCGGGCGTACTGTGAGCGGCGCAGACTCTGTCTGCGGACGTTTCAGGTTTTATAGTTGAGCTTACCAATTTCCTATATTTATTGTGACACCACATACGTGGTTGTAAAAATTCTGCCTTGTGCGGACATGTCCGGTAGGCCGTCCGCTTTGAGTCTGCCTCGAGTACGCACAGACGTCCGCACAATCAAGTACGTCCCAATATGTAGGAGTCTTAAGTGCTTAGTTAGAAGGCAACTGGGCTTCTGCGTCTTCCTGAAGATGTTTCACCTCTCATCTAAAAGACTTCCTTAGTTCTGAACATGATTAAAAGTAACAGTCTAATAAGTTATAGTCAGCCACAATGGGTGAGAAGCTGTCCTTGTATTTAAAGTATGTGGTGGAGCGACAGAAATCCAACAGAGTGCAAATCTGACAAGGGTGCAGTTGGTCCTGTCTTGTAGATGTTTGTCTTCCTCGAGGTGTTTTCTGACAGTTTCCACTGCTTCCAGTGTCAGGATACAGGTAAAAAGGGAAGTGACATGAAGTGATGAAAGTGTTTCTCTTGGATCCAGTTTCGGTTGCCTGGCAGTGCTGTCAAAATCTATAGAGTTCTGTATGTGATGTGGCGCATTACTTATCAGTGGAGCTAAAACAGCACCCAGATGTTTACCATTGTTGTTGGTAACTTAGTTGACGATGCTGATGAGGCATCTCATTGGTGCTCCTTGCCTGTGCAGACCGTATATGCATGAAATTGCCTTACCAAGGTATAACCTATGGTAGCAGCTCAGTGAATCAAAAAATAAGAGTAGAAAAGGTCCAGTTACCTTCTTCTTAAGCACCTAGGGTTTTCATGTCCTGGATAATTGAGAATCTACGACAGCTTGTTACCAAGGACTTTAAGAAGAATTACCTAGGAATGGAGCGGGAGTGTGCAAAGATGTCTCGAAAGCTTGAAAATTCAACTTCAGATACAGAAAATAAGACATCACCCCCGACAGCATCCAACTCAGCTCTACAATCAAAGACTATAAAGCAAACAGATAATTTTTTCAACAAGGGACATTCACACATAATTAACAAAATCCACCAGCAGCTTTCAGCACTTCCTCCTATCTCAGTCATAGTAGTTTTATTGAAAAAGCCCAAGTATCCAAACATCCAAACAGAAGACCAAAAGAACAACAATGCAAGTTCCCTAGATTACAGCAAAAACTCATCCGTGTCACAGGAATTGTCAGAATCTACCAGAGAAGATGACGAGATGACTTCCAGCCTGGAAAGTCGAGGCCAAGGAATCAGTCTGATGGGTAGAAGTTTCAGCCAAGGGTCTTAATTTTGCCCTCTTACCATAAGAAATACCAGTTGTAGACCTTACAAATGCCACAGAGTCAGCCATGAGGAAAAGCAACATTGGTGAGGCAGAAGCAGAGCAAGTTGAGATGAAAGCTGCAACCCTTTCCATTGCTAAACCTCCTTCTTCAAACCTCACACCCCAGAAGAGGAAGGCAATATCATCCCTCAGCAAGGACCAAAACGAGAAAAGTTGCTAATTATCGGATGATACTGCTACATATGAAGCACTGAATAGGGATCCAACAAGCACTTAAAAGATGAAGGTCACAGCCCCCCTACAAAAACTGGAAAAAGACAAAGTGGTTGACAGAGTTTTGTTCCTAAGGGTTAAACCCTGGGGAGGCCATCACATTTTGTCATTTTAAATGAAAGGTAAAATGTCTTCAACAAATGAGAGAAGTCCAGTTGCTCTCTACTGAGGCACTTAGGATGTGTTTGAAATTAACTTATGTCTATTTTTTCTGTGCATTTCCCAATAGTTTTAAAGTAATGTGTAACATGTTTTCAGGCACAATTATCCTCTTAATCTTTTATTTAAATAGGCATAAAGGTATGAACAAGGTCTGAAAATATACCAACAAATCCCAGACAGATGGATCTGAAAGTGAATTTATTATTAGAAGCTACCACAGTGTGGCTGATTCATACCTCCTCAAATTTATAGGCAATCATAGCAAAAGCCTTGAAAATGGTGTCTGTAGGTCCAGTGATGGTGACGATTCTCTCTGGACAGTTTCCCTCTGAAATGTTTATTCTTGCTCCACTCTGAAATAAAACCGCATATAGAAAACTTAACAAAACAGTAACACAATCAATGGTAAAAAAAAAACAATTATGTTGTTAGCTGTAGGTCTGATATAAAGAGCCAACACCACAGAAATAACAGTGCTAAGATTTTCTGCTCACTTATCCTACAGCCATTTTTTGCTTAAAATTTCAGCAAAACTCTTCATCCACTGTGTAGTGTCGCTATGGATTTGAACACTTACAGCAGACTGTAATGAGCTGCTGAATGAGCTGAACAATCATGCTTGTGCTATACTTAGCATGCTACCACAACTGTTAGCATGCTAGCCCTAATGTCCAATGTAAGTGTCATGCAGGACATGGAAATCCTAGAGGGCAATGTATACTCAACAAGGAGAGAGAAATGTGTTCTCTCTCTACATGGCAGCAAGAACAAAATTACATCATTATGTTCTTACAGGCCTCGTTTAGGAGAACCTTCTTCTTGTGTCTGAGAAATATGAAGTGGGTGTGCAGCTATACTATCTAGTGTGCAACTTTGCTATTGTGGAGGAGTCACTTTACAACTAAGTGCTCATTTTTGAATGCTCCCACCAGAGGACGATCAAAGCCCTCTCTGATATGTTTTAAAAGCATTTCTTGAATGGACCTAATAATAATCAAAAATAAAATCCTGCAATTATATTTAAATTCTGTATCATTTTAACATTTTCCTAAAGAAATAACAAAACCACTCAATGGCTGTCTGGAGCAGCGTTCATCCTATCAGAATTCAGTCTGCTCTGTTTCTAGGCAGAAAACGGGACTGTGTCAACTCGGTGACTGGCGTACCCAATGGAAATTCATCAACAAAACAATAGTTACTCTATAAGAGATCTGCCATGAATTCACCAACCAATCATATATTTCTTCTGAGTTAGTGATTTTTGTGATCATAAAGGTTATGACAAGATCTGTCCACCAATCAGAGCTCAGCATAAAGCTAGGAGACTCCATGTGGGGGCTTCAAGCTGCAATGTTCAGAAATGTTAGCTACAATAAGGAGGATGTTTTAGCTCAGTGAGATTATTTGGAAAAGAAGACCAAGCACAGGCGATGATTCAGAAACATGATTCAGGTCTTTCACATTTATAGCTTCAAGGAGCCATTAATTTAATTACTAACATTTGATTCAGTAAATGTTGATAAATCTTATGGAAACTCACCTCTTCTCGCATCTTTTTCACAGTTTCTCCTTTCTGTAAAAAAGAAACCAAATAAAAAGACATTTGAGCATAAATCAGTATTTCTTTGAGAAGTTTAATTTTCCAGATGTGAACAGGATTACGCACCTTACCGATTATACTCCCCACCTCCTGCAAGAAAAACATCATCGTAGAGTTTTACAGATAAAATATCTAATCAGTATTACCTGTACTATATGGTCTATTTAAAGTAAGCTTGTATTGGTTGTCCAAAATCAAAAGTAACTAACATCTACAAGTAGCTGCATTGCTCCTGCACCCATTCTACCATCTGCTATAATTCAGATGTTATTTAAAAAGTTTTTATCCTTGCTGTTGTCCCCTATTCCAGAGAAATGTATAAAATGTCCCATTTTACTGTAAAAGTCTGTAAGGGTCTGACGCCCCACTCTGATTTATCACCGTTCCCCACATCCAGGGTTTTTCTTACTTTTCCATGCATGAGGAGGCGGATGGTCAGGGTGACATTCAGCCCACCCTCTGACTGGACTTTGGTGTTCTCCATGCTGAGAGAAGTGGGAATGGCTCTGCCCTTGAATGTCCTCAGCGGAAGATGGAGTACAGAGATATTACAGCCAGCCAGTCACCTGTCGAATCCAACATCATGTAAAAACACATCAACGCTGGTCTGTGTGCAGAAATGTTTGAGAATTATCAGAAAAACAAAAAATCTTTAATTAGAACTCTAATTTAACAGACTTAAGTAGAAATTAAATCATTTCTACAGTTATTATCACCAGAATATAGCATTTAATGATAATAAATGATTCATGATGAATAGAAATATTTTTGAGAATTTTCTGAGAAATGTTACTTTTATGAATTCACCAAATACTTCTTCTACATGCCTGAAGAACAGATATGAACATTTAAAAATATCACAAAGCTTTTAAATCTAATTCATCACTTTTTATTTTTCAGAAAGATGGTGCACAGAGCCTTTTATTATCTCAGGTGTGTTTTAAGGTGTTCTAGTGTTCCAGTTTGCACTTTAAGGCTTATTTTAGACTGGGGAAATGTCTTTACTTAAAAAAAATAAAGGAATCTCATTGTCACTAATGTTGTTACCAACATTTAAACTAAGTCAAATGTCTCCATGTGTTATAAAGGCTCACTGATTGTGAATCATTTCAATATTCTCATTTGCTTGTATCCCCCTGGCGTGAGTTGTGCTCCTTTCGCTGGGAGAACATGGTTGAAATGGTAATGTGCAGCCTCCACAGCAGTATGATATAATCATCCACCTTGTTTCAGTCCCGCTGCAGGGTACTCTCTGCATCCTTTCTGCTTTTATTGGAGCACCACAGCATTAAGCTACAGGTTATAATTTTCGGCTAGACGCTGTTTATTGTGGCTTTCTCAAACAAACAGAACAATATTCTTCCAGGAAAACAGATGAGGACACATTGTTAGGAGTGCATCAGCTCCTTGGATAATGGTTTGTGCAGCACCTCTCTGGATAATAACAGGGGACGTTAATAACTCCAGAATGGATCGTCAACAGGTTTCCTTTTCCCTCTAGAAGATGTGTAAGAGGGTTTTTGCAGAATGATAATGAGTTCTTTATCAATGAATGCTTCCCTATTCCATTCCACCATCCATTTTTGAATAAGGAGAAAATCCGAGAATGACTTGTTACTCCTGCAAGATAATGGACGGGTTGCACCCATTTTTGTCAAGTTCTCTGCCGTTGGTCAGCCGATGTAAAAAGGCCCAAAAGAGAAGCCCAGACATCCCTGTGCCCAGTGACACTCTCCGGCCCATTTTGAAGCATTTGCTGGTAAAAAGAGACATTTAATCCCTCCAGCAAGTTCCAGGAGTTCTCCAGGACCATTTCCCAGGAGGATAGACTTGAAGAACCGCCAAAAGGAGAAGAAGATCATCAAACCATCTCAGCTGACTTCTTCCAATGCAAAGGACCAGTGTCTTCACTCTCAGCAGGACAGAAATGGGCCACATCTCTTCTGCCCATTTAGGAAACCCTGTGTCATATTTAGAAAGATCAACTAGGACCAACACAGGAAGCAGTACCAACATCATGTCCTAGTTGAGGTGGATTTACCAAGATAAGACAAGAAGAAACAAAAGTTAATGACAAACCAATTTCTCTACGTTTTCCTTCCAAGCAGCCTGAGTTTCCAGATACGCTCTTACATATTTTATAGATGGTTCCCAGGCTTTGTGGGGTTCTTTTTAGGTTTTGCTTTGTGAAGTTTTTCACCCATATTCAGTTTAGCTCTTAAATCTGACCAGGCAGCAGTTTTCTGCAAATTTAGAACAAAATAAAGAAATGAATAATGTCTTTCAGATTAACAATATCTGAGTGCATCTCTTTAAGAAAATGCAGAGATGAAACAGGACGTAGTATGTGGATATTTCTAAAGTATTTGGACATTTCATTTGTACTTTTTTAAGGTAAGAAATATAACTATAAATTAACTATAAAAAAGAGAAAAATACTATTTAAATCTTTTTTAACTGCAAGTTCTGGGCAGTAATAAATTAGGACACCCCCATGTTTATTCTCACATCAGTGCATCGCATCGGGTGCACCAGATGGAAACATTGTTACTCAGAATTTGAAAGGTTTGTCCTGTTTATACCTTCAACAGTTAGTTGGGTGCTCCTGTTGAAATGAGAGTGATCCAAAAAGCTGCCTGAGACCTTCAGAAAGAACATTGCAACAATTTATGAGTCTGGTAAAAGGTTTAAAGAGATCTACTGCATACCAGTAAATACCAGTAAATCCACCAAGAAGGTAAAAGTAGCCACTAAGGAGTAGGGTGTAATTCTTCCTTTCCTGTTGATAATTTTTGTTTAATTAATAAAACAAGGTTAGGGGTCCCATTATGGGTTTGCAAAAGTCCAAGCAGTCATAATGTGCAGTGTTTATTGTGTATGTATGTGTATGTCAGCCAAAGAGATGTTACGATGGCCCAATAATGGTGGTGATGCATAGGGTCATCCGTATTGTCTCTGAAGGATGTGCATTGCTTTTGCTGCACTCCCATTCTGAATACTGCATGTTCACTAGGATCATGGGTGTGGACCTCACAGTGTTCAACTGTATCAGGACAGGGAGCTTTACTCGTATGTCACCATTTGGTTTCATTTTATTTTTTCACATTTAGGGTTAAACTTACAGTCTGAGAATCATAAGTTAATGCGCCGTGAGTCCCCCAAGCGATATTTATTACCCAAATTAAACGGGAAGTAAGTCATGCTTGCTTGTAGTGCCACCACCTTGCTGTACGTCATGTCTCTCTGTCATTCTGAAACATCCAGCATGCTGAGGTGAGTAAAGTGTATGGTTAGAGTGTGAGATGAAGTGATGTAATTATTGGATCATTGCTGCAATATTTGAGTTGCAGTTGCAGTGATTCTGTACCAGTGGCACAGAGCCATGGTGTTCATGTGGAAAATTTGCTCACATGAACACAAGTGATCATTTTTTTGTAGTTAAATATAAAATGAGGCCCATTATCACCACCATCACCCACAGCAGAATGCGATTTTCTCTCAGAAATCTCCTAAAGCCTCGATGAAATGTTGACAAGCTGAAGGGAATGAATCTCCTCAGCTACATGTGACGATGAGGGCTTTTTTGGAGCAGTTTTGGATCTAAGCTGGATTTCTGCCCACTCTCCACTCCCATGTGTCTTAATGTGTCCTACAACCAGGCTGAACCTGCCATGTCCAATCAGTTGGCCTGACTGAGATCTCAGCTAAAATTACAATAACAAGCCGATGCCTGTTTTCATTGTTCTCCTGCCACGCAGCATTAGCTTCGAGGTTTTTATTTAAGCTCTTGGTGTCTGCTTTTTCTCCATTAGACCATAAAATCACATGAAAAACATCTTAATCACAGTGAAGATACAGTACGCACCATCTCCTGCCTTAAGACAGCACAAAAGTAACACTGCGGTAACAAAAGAAACAAAAAAATCTAATGATTGTTTTTGAATTTCTGAAGCATTGGGAATAAAATCTATTTTCAAGATATGCAACATGTTTCAGCATGACTGATGCCGCAGACAATCACATGATAGAAATGGTTTTCAACACATCTCAAATAAGTAATTCAACATTTCTGATCATATTAAATAGAAAAAAACTAAAAATGGAATAATGATTCAGGACCAGCTTGATGTTATTTTACCCCACAGTTTTAACGATCGTTAGGTGTCGTTAGGTGAAACATCTAATCCTTATGAGGAATTCGAAGGAAATCATTCTGCTCCGATTCCTCTCCCTGCAATAACACCATGCAAGCAGTCATGCAGCAGCAACGGCCCGGAATAACATGTTCTACTTTATTTGACCATAATCCACCAGACCAAAGACATTAAAACAATTCTGTCAGGTCACTTACAAATATACAGAAAAAAAATTACCTTTTATGCAGCTCCAACTTTATGAACACCACCTCACCTTCTAAAGTTACATCTTATTTTTCAGTAAGACCCATTTAATGCTGGCGAGCAACTGGTCAAGACATGAGGTCATGCAGGCATGACTGATGACGTCACAATTTTGACACGTGACTCGTAGAGAAATCCAAGTTTGATTGAATTTTGGAGCCAATCTGCTCGGCTTGTAATGCTCTGACCAGTCCATGGAGCAAACGTTTTGGGCAAAAGATCGACCAGTGCCCCAGATTAGGATGCCCCTCAGGGTGTGGTTGTGGGGAGGTCTGGAGGAGCATGTCTTCAAGATATAAAAACTTGGGTGACCTTAAATTTTCTGCTTCTAAATTCAGACAAGACAGAAGTTGTCATCTTTTGAACCGGAGTCTTTAAAAAGAAACTGCTTAGTCAATCACTTAACCTGGATGTCATTAAATTTTGACCCCGTAAAAGTAAAACCCTTGGTGTTTTTTTTTTGGACCAGGACATGTCATTTAAATCCCATATTGAACATTTTTCAGGTTTTTCTTTTTTCATTTCCCGGGAAACATTGCCAAAAAAGAATATCCTGTCCAGGATTGATGCAAAACTAGTCCTCCCTTTTGTTAGTTCAAGGGCTGGACTTGTTTTTTTTTTACTATCAGGATGTCCCAAAAATGCAGTTAAAAGCCTTCAGCTGATTCAAAAATGCTGCAGCAAGAGTTCTGATGAAAAATTTAAAAAAAAAAAGATCATATTTCTCCTATTTTCTTCCCTTCATTGGGCTCCCTTTTTTTTTAAATCCGAATAAAATTAAAACTTCTCCTCCTCACTTTTAAGCCCTTAAATGATCTAGCTCCATCATACATCAGAGATCTGATTGTTCCATACGTTCCAAACAGGGCACTTCGTTCTCAGCACTGCAGGTTTCCCGGGGGTTCCTAGAGTCTCTAGAAGTAGAATGGGAGGCAGATCCTTTAGTTATCAGGCTCCTCTCCTGTGGGAACCCCTCCCCTTTTAGACCGTGAGGGGGCCCCCGTCCTTTTTAAAGGCTAGCTTAAAAATTTTCCCTTTTTGATAAGCTTATAGTTAGAGTGGCTTAGTTATCCTGAGCTATCTCTGTAGTTATGCTGCTATAGGCTTAGAACTGGAGGACAAATGACCACTTTCAAACTCTTTGCTACATTCTCATACTACTCTCCAATTTTTTTTTGCATTATTTTGCTGTTATTTCAGCTTTTGACTTGTTCTCTCTTTTCTCTTCTAGAAGCTACACCTGCCTGACTCTGTGTCTACCTGTAACACCTTTCTGGGGAGGGGCATCCTCCGACTTTTGCTGGCAAAAAACTTAATGCTCACCCTCTACCGATGATCCACATGGCCCTGTCTTTCAGTTTTAACCCTTTCTCTCTCCCAACATAGCTACTGGCTGAGCTTCTACTGTGACACTCTATGTGCTCTCTTTTCAGACTCAACCTTGAAAAATGGCTCAGAGTATATCTGTTCTTTCTTTCTAGGTGAAGCGACTAAAAAGGAGCTACATCCATTAACATTTACTTTTTTCCCTTCCATAAAAATACTCCTGGATCAGTGCTTCTTTGTTCTCTTTTTTCTCTGCTCTGTTTTTCTCTCCCCCCAGTCCGCGTGGCAGATGGCCGCTCAAACCCTGAGCCTGGTTCTGGTTCTGCTGGAGGTTTTTTCCTGTTAAAAGGGATTTTTTCTCCCCTGTCGCTACATGCATGCTCAGTATGAGGGATTGCTGCAAAATCAACGCCATGACTGTCCACTGTCACTACATGCTCATCCCGGGGAAGGGGAAGCTGCAAGTCACGCCCGGATGCAATTGCTGGGTTTCCCCTTAAAATAGAAAAAACTTTTTTAATCCAATTTGAATAAAATAACTAACTCTGACTGCACTGTTCAAATGGTTAGGACTAATTGGAATGTATGTACCTGACTTGAAATCCATATGATTCGATTGAAATTTTTAGCCCATTTTAAAGTTACCCCCTTTACCAATGAAAAGAAAAACACACTCCCATTATTTTTTCCCCCTTTTTCCTCCCCCCCTGTGGGGGGGTCAGGTTTAGCCTAAACGGCTCTTATGGGTTGAGGTGCAAAACACACCCTCCCTTTTCTACCTGTGCACCCCTTTTCTTTTCCAGTGGGTTTTAATCAGTCTGACAGAGAGAGGTATCCCAATCCTTTTGGTTTTTTAAACATAACAATGGCCACCAGTGGGCTCTAGTTGGACAAACTTTATCCGATTATTATTTTACTTAGTACCCCTACACATAGCCCATTCTAAAATGGCCAAACTCTAACACTCAGTAGTTTATTCTAACAACCAGTAGTTTCAGTAGTTTATTCTAACAACCCAACAACCCAGCACCATTCCAAACCCTTTGTGAAGTGCCTTGAGACGACATGTGTTGTGAATTGGTGCCATATAAATAAAACTATATAAATATATGTAAGGAATCCCCAGAAATCCAAAGCTAGAGTGAAAGAATCCACTGCTGTCCTGTCTGACAATCACCACCGTGGCCGCCAGAAGCATTGCTGTCCACTGTCTCCAAATGTGTCTCTAAGCCAACCAGACAGTGGGGAAGTGAGTCTCTTTGGGTCATACAGCTGCTCCTACGAGCTGCAGCACCCGTTGGACTTAAAGGCATTTCCCTGCTTTTGTTCTAAGCAGATTCTGTTGTAAATGGTGACGAATTCTCTGGGGTTTTCTGGATATTTGTTTTGTTATCCCATTTCAGTTCTAATTTTCAGAAACAGATCCTAAAACTCAGAATTAAACCCTCAAAATAATCTTCTTCTTGATACATACTTGTTAATTCTTCATAACCTTGTGTTGCATTCAGTACATCCAGTGAGTGATTTACAAACGTTGTTAGATTTTCCATAATTAAAATGAAAAGAAACTCTTCTTCTTCCTTTATGAGTGCAGTCTTTACCTCCCTGGAAAGGTCAACATCTCCAAAGAATTTACTTTATTGATCAGCTTTAAGACTTTTTTTTTAACTTGGTTTTATCAATATTAAACTACTCAAGTAGTGCTCTATCTTGGTTGAATCTGGTAATAATTTGATGCTAAATTTAAAAACATTGATGCAGTTTAGAAATGTGATGTTTTCTGGTAGCCACAAGTCAACAGAATAAACACAAATGAACTATGAAACAATTGCTTGTATTTTTATGCCAGGCGTTTCTGCATGAGATATTGTGTGTTGTTGATTTACTGATAACATTTGCAGGGGCAGTGGTTCGTTTTGTAACCGGTGGGTTGCCGGTTTGAACCACCGCTATGTCTGTCTCAGTCTTTGTGTCCTTGTTGAAGGCACTTCACCCTCCTTGCCTGCTGATGGTGGTCAGATGGTGGCCTGTGTATAGCAGCCTCACTTCTGTCTGTCTGACCCAGGGCAGCTGTGGCTACAATGTAGCTCACCACTGTCGGTGTATGAATCGGTGGATGACTGAATGCAGTGTAAGCGCTTTGGGGTCTCTGAGGACTTGATAAAGCGCTATACAAGCAATATACCATTTGTTTTTAATTCCAGACCTTCTTTCTGAGAGTTTCTGTGTTTCAGTGTCTGCAGGGCATCGTTGCAACAGAGATAATGCTTAGTTCATTTTGTGTTTGGCTGTTGGTGTGTCTGTATGTGCAGAGTATCGCCAAAGCAGGATCAGGTAACAACAGTTTTAAACAAGCCAAATCTCTTACTACAGCTTTGGGTTTATAGGTTTTAAAAAATAAAAAAATTGTAAGTTGGAGCTCTTTCGCAATTCATTACAAATAAACGAACCTGTTTTCATTGTGTCCCACAAATAAAAACATTTCTTTATGCATTTGCTGCTTGTCTGTCTCATCATCCCTAACATCCCTTTTGTGCCTGAAGTGAAGCCTGGTAAAGGCAACATGATGCCAACTGTTTATACTGGGAGACTGTTCTCAGTCTTGCACGTGTTCAGGCAGGGAAGTAAATGATATTGCTCCAGGCGTAAATATGATTAACAATAAATGTGTAATTAATTGCACCTGCTGCTCTGGGTTAGCCACATCAAATTTAGGCATCTAACAGTTTTAACACCTTTGACCTGGGCACCTTTGACCTGGGCACCTTTGGCATGGGCATTTGACTCTTCATTTGAGTCTCTGCCTCAAACGGAGGACCCTCTCTTGGTCAAGAGTGATGACAGGATGCAATGGGAGGTAGGCTGATGAACTGGTTTTTCATCTGCAGTAATGGTGCTTCTACTCTGGTTTACTGTGATGACCAAAGAACTTACCCAAAGGTGTAGCTCCTGATTTACTGCTCATGAGATCTGGTCCATCACTAAAAGAACAGCATCACAGATAAGAGGAACTGAAGTGAACCATCTGACGGAATGGGCCAGCCACGTCCTGAGAGATAGAGCCCCTTCATAAAGCCAGGAGGTCAGTGTAGACCTCCTTCTCCATCTAACAGAGTCAGTGGAGGTGGTTCTAGCATCTGATTAGGATCCTCACTGGAGGTTTTTCAGTCATTTTGCACTGGAAAGACACTGTAAGACAATCCCAGAACTCACTGGAGGGACAGCATGTCCCTTGTGGTCCATAATTGTCTTAACATCACCGGGAGAGAAGGACATCCCAGACTCACAGAGAAACAGACAGTTTGGGAAGCATTAATTTCAGATGGACGGATGGATGGAGGGATTTATCTCCTTTTGTGCAGGTTTGAAACGAAAATGTATTTAATGACAAAGATCGAAATAAAATATTACTCATCAACCAAAAAAAAAAAATTACTTCACTGGTCCACATGTGGATTTGTCATCAGATCCACTTTAAAGAACAGACCCACTGAGGTCTCTGAGAATCTAGATTTCTGTTTCCAGCTATGATATGCTTTCCCAATTAAGTAGGACAATTCATTCAACCAGCTGTATATTTTCACCAGATAATAAATGATGTGGCAGAGAATCTAATTTCATTTCCAATAAAACATTTTTCTTCATGACTGCATTTTCAGAGATGTATTGCAGAAATCAGATGGGTGGGCTTATAAATGATGGATAATACCATAAAGATGAACAATGTAGATAAACACACTGGAGCAATGTTGAGCCCAAATTAAATGAGTTTCCCCCATAGAGCTCCGTCTGTTTTTCGTTCAGATGCCCTCAACATCGTCTGAACTCTATCATGCAATCCCCAGCTCCACTAACCTCATCATGTTCTGTCAACGTCATTACCGGTGGTTGGTCATCTTGGTCATCAAGCTAGACTATCAAGGAGCTTTTTAGAAAAAGACTAGCAGGACCAAGATCAGTCCTTCACGATGTTGTTCATTATTTCATCAGAACAGGGCTGAGAAAGGATAGCAGGAGAAGATGATAGTTGAAGACCTTTTTAAGTAGCACATTCTACCAATAAAAAAAAGAACAAATCACAGTATTTCTTCCATTTTAGTTCTTTTTGTCTGTGTTTTAAAGCTAATGATAGAGTCTGCATCATCGTCAGAGGTCGTTCTGAACTCATTGTAGTCTGCCCTTATTCGCATTAATCATTTAAGCGACGTCTTTGGAGGCTGACGCTTTCATTCACTTCAACTTCTGGGTCTTCATCGTCATTATTTGATTGTTAACTGATTGTTATTAATGTCGTCTTTATCGACACTGAACAACAACACTGGGATCATTGTCCAGTTAGAACACAAACTGTGTCTAAATTTTAACCATCTAGTTGTTGATTTCAGGTGAAGTTAAACAATTTGGAGGTAATTCTCCTTCTTCATTATTCCATCTTCTGTGTGCAATCCACAAGCAGAGAAACAACTGCAGAGCATGATGCTACCACCACCATGATTGACAGTTGTTACAATGTTCTTTAGTTTGCAGGACTCACCTGGAATCTTTTCTAAAATGTCTCCTGACATTATGTCCAAACAGCTCTGCCTCATCTGGCCATCATAATTTTCTCCAGAAGTTATTTGGATTGTCCCTGAAGACAGCTCTAGCTTTCAGTCTAGCTGAAGCACATGCTTCTTTCTTGGTCAGTACCCTCTTAATCCATGGTGTTATACTGGCTTCACTGTGGAGAGTGATATTAGCCTTCCAACAGTTTCCACTTCACTGCAAACTTGAGTCTTGGTTGTTCCTGCCTTGCTAACCATCATAACCAGCATCCTTTCCTCTGAGGGGACAGCTGGGGTCTGACAGTTGAAACTTGGACACAGTTGGGTGTTCCAGCAGAACAATGATCCCAAACATATATCTTCCCAAAGCTCCAACCCCAACCCTCATAGAAATTACTGTATGCTTGAAAGCTGGGCTGGCGTCAAGGAACCAACCCATTCTGATACGAAGTGTGTTCAAATATCAGCTAGAACTCTTGTTGATGGATACAAAAAAAGTATGTATAATGTTGACCCTGTGTGGATTAAAGAGAATCAACAATATATGCATACTTGTGGTAAATTGACTGACCTTAAGTAAGGTTTGCTAAAATATACTTATTACTCAGTGCTTTTACATTAGAGCCACGTTCACTAACCCTAACCCACATTTACCATCTTCGACGTGCAGATCAGTGAGCAACTAAGTGCCTGGCCCATGGGCCCACCAACATGTGGCAAGGGAGAAAGATGATACTGAACCCCCAACCTTCAGACTTCAAGAGGACTACTCCGCCCATTCAACAAATGCACTCAGTCCTTGCTTTCAAAAATCTATGCAGTTGTATATGTATATATATATTGTTATGGAAATTCCAAAATGCTGTGAACTTTCATTAACCTCTCTCCTCTGACCTCTGTGTTTTTATTAGTGTTCTGTTATTTAGAGTAGATGGACTCTAAACCATTACCAGAAGTTTAATGGTTAAAACACATCCTGGAAGGTTGTGTCTGAGGAAGAGCAGATGGCTGTCCTCATAAATAATATAGTTACCTCTGACCCCAGGTGGGGTCTAGAGGACCATGTCTCCAAACTCTTTTAAGTTGAGGTAACACCCACATACTGTTTAAATACTGTCTGTAAACTGTGCTCTGGGCTCTGTTTCACTGATTCGTCAGTGACAGGGTCTTCAAACGCAGAAATGCCTTTGAATAAAACTTATAAAGACAAAGTCCGGATTTTCTCTTATTGTGAGTTAATTTCTCTCCCACTTTGATAAGAAAAATTCTATTATAATATATATATATATATATATATATATATTCTTCCGACCTGGAAAAGTAACAGAACAAATGAATTATTAAAAGACTAAATATGACATACATGCCTATGATGAGAGAGTGAAAACGTCTGACCAGAAATATACTTGAGATTGAAGCTCTAACACAAGCTGTAATTATTTACAACATCCAGCTCCCTAACTCAAGGATTCCTTCCAGAGGATCTTTCTCCAGACGACAAGGTTGAGACTTTAAATCTGGTTGCTATATGAAATTCATGGTATACTGTATGTTACTGTATATAATGGGAGTTTTTCCTCCATGCATGTTTCATAGAAACGCTTTTATCTTCATGGATGTCAAATGGAAGCTGCATCGCTATCAGTTAGGGCTTTGTGGAGATCTGCCAAGTGCATGATCCTTGAGCTGTTTGACGGCTGCATTTTGGACCTGATGTTTTTTGCCACACTGCAGCAAGCACATCAGAACACGTTTATCTTACGTCACACTGCACCACGTCCCACCCACACAACTTATAGAGCTTAGGATGGTCAGGCACTGATATTTGTATGTCCCTAAAGGTCACGTGACAAATCAGTCAATAGAGTGACCAAAGTGGTTCACAGGTAAAATGAAATAAGGCTTGCTGGTTGCAGCACGTATGAAGCTGAGCTCTCTCCCCTTTAGTTTGAGGTCTGTTGAGGATTTTAAAAAGACACTAAAAACTAATTTCTTTAAAATTGCTTTTAGATTAACTATTTGGATGTACTAATATTTTTAGTTTTACTTTTGAACAGTACTCTGTCATCTATGTATTCAAACTAGCTATATAAATATGTTTTTATTAATTTTACAATTTTACAATAATAAGACTAGAACTGTTGATTGGACAGCTACAGATAGATCTGCTTTGCATTATTGTCAACCAGACAGCGTTATTTGATTTCATGCAGCTGTGTTTCATTAGCTCCTAATCAAACAGCCTTTGGATTATTATTTTGCCTTCTAGCTTTAAAAATGTGTTTTTGGTATATTCTCTTCTCTAAGCTTTATAAAAGTGTGTTATTTTTTCAAATAATAAGGGTTTATTACTTTGGGGTGGCAAGTACCTTAGAATAATACTCAATCTAGTAATTATAGGTGTGATCAGTAGTAAATAATTATGATGCTCATTAAAACCTATCAAGAAACATTTGCATGTAAACATTTATGTAGGGAATGAATAAGGAGACACTTAATTACAGAGGTCCCCTTGGCAATTGTACAGCTCCGCAGAGGTGATCGTGTTTTTGTTTTTTAATATTTATTCAGTTTGGATGCAAAACACAATCTACAATATGTGCCATGAAATTAAACCCACTGACACCTGCCCTCATGTTCTCCTGTCTTTATTTGCCAGAAAATTAACACACTGAGGTGAGAATGCCCATTGAACATCCACAAACACTGCATCACTCATTGAAATGGTTGCCTAGTTACCAAGTTGACACATAAACCTCTGAGCTTATTGTTGAATTAATGGCATCTCTAGTTTTGTAAGAGCAGAGACAGGTTGTTGATGTGTTAACATACATACAGTAGCAGTGATGATGAAGTATCATTCTGGTTTAAAAATGAACCGGGTGATAATGTTTGAATTTTGTCTCTAAACAACAGAGGATCAGAACTGGAAACTGCTGGGACACCAGTGTCATAGTCTACAGTTACCATCAACACCCTACCCAGATATCCTCCACCTGAAGCTCACCCAGCTCACAGTACCAGCCTCTATCTGTCAGTGGATCACCAGTCTTCTGACTGACCGACAGCAGCAGGTGAGGCTGGGGAGCATCTGCTCCCACTCAAGAACTATCAGCACCGGCGCCCCCCAGGGGTGTGTTCTCTCCCCACTCCTCCCTCCACAAACATACCTGCACCTCAGGGACCCATTTATGAAACTACTGAAGTTTCCAGATGACACCACTGTTACTGGACTGATGCAGGACAGTGATGAGTTTGTATACAGACAGGAGGTGGATCGGCTGCCCCACTGGTGTGGTCAGAACCACCTGAAGCTTAACCCAGTCAAGACAGTGGAGATGACAGTGGACTAATGGAGAACAACGCCCACACTGCCTCCCTTCATCATCCTCAACAACACTTTATCTGCTGTGGGTCACTTACAGTTCTTAGGAACCACCTTTTCTCTGGACCTGAGATGGTCCTCACACAATGTTCAGAAGAAGGTCCAGCAGAGACTGCACTTCCTGAGGCAATTCAAGAAGTCCATCCTTCCACAGGAGCTGCTGGTCATCTTCTCCACTGCCATCATTCAGTCTGTCCTGTCTTCGTCTATCTCAGTGAGGTTTGGCTCATCCACAAAACAGGACCGGTCCAGACTGCAACGACCAATCAGGTCTGCAGAGAGAATCATCAGGGCTGACCTTTCCTCCATCTAGGACTTATACAGGTCAAGGGTCAGGAAAACATCTCTGCAGATCCCACACGTCCTAAAGTCCAAATTCAGAACCAAGAAATCTACAATTTTTATTTCATTTTAAAAGTTTGAAGCTTTTTTTTTTACAATAAATAAACATAATTTTACATAAATAAATCTGCATAAAGCTGGATAAATCTGGAATAGGCTACAAGCTACTAGCCTGTCTCTATCTCTATGAAGCACGAAAAACTCAAACTTCAACTAAACTTATTCACAACAACACAATGATCCTAAACACTCATCCGTGGTTTCCTGAATGGTATTCTCAAAACTCCCACCTCAACACTGTTGAATTTTAGGGGCTGTGCTTAAAAGCAGAGTCTTTCCCAGAAAACCAACAAGTTTCTATTAAATCTACCAATTCTACCAGGAAGTTTGGTCAAATATCATCTAGAAATGCCAGAAGCGTGTTGATGACACAGAAAGTTTAGGCTTAAGGTGCAACTAAGTGACATTTAACCAAAGTTAGTGGGGGTGTAACTTTGACCGGTGTGGAACTGAGAAAATCCACAATAAATTCAAATATGTGCACCAAATTTTATTTTTAAAAATGAATGAAAATTTTTCCATGGTGGTAAAGGAATTGTTGTAAAAAATATTAAAAGCCCAAATTTAATGTGATATTTATGAACACAATGAATGTATGTAAACGTCTGACCAAAGAAATATTAAAGCTTGATGGACGTTTGCCGGGAGACACTTAAATGACTCTCGAACCACAAGTAGCTAAATCCTCTAATCTGATTTAACTAAGATTTAGCTGCAAAACCCAATAATAAAAGTGATGTGGCCTCTCCTTATCAGATAAACCTGGAGATGGCAGTAATATCATCAAGGTGTTTCATTTTATTTCAGCAGAACAGGCTGGGACAGATTTTGGCATGGAGGAAAACATCACTACAGAAAAATGTTGAGCACTTTTCTGTGAAAATCTTACCTGGAACGTTGAAGATCTGAACCTCTATGAGGTTTAGGTTTTAAGAAAGTGCAGAACGGCTCTTTGTACCATTACTGTAAAACAAATCCTTACAACAAATACCTAAATAAATAAGTATGAGCAGAGGTGGTTTTTGGTATGGGCCACATGGCTCTCTGCCCAGGGTGGCAATGCCAGGGGGATTGCCATTATCGATAAAAAAAAGAATTTGGACTGGACTAATTATTTAAGATGGATTGTTCTACATTGAGCAAATATTATTTAAGCAAAGTTACAGATTCCTGAAACTTTTCTTCAACTTATTATTTTTTTTTTTTTGCCTATAGGACCACCTGGCATATAGAAATATATAAAAATCCGAACATATAGTTGGGTCATCTATATAATTACTTTTGCAAAGCACAAAATCAGAAGAATATATTTTAGTTCTTGATGCTTTTGAAAAGTTACATGATAAAATGTTAGGGATGTGTATTTTTTTTTAGTGAGGACCACAGGGGTGGTAGTGCAGCTGTAGGGGCCCCATTCATGCAAGAACCGCCAATGAAACTGAGAAAGGCAAAAAAGTAGATTTCAAACTTTGTGTTTATTATGATGCACTCAGTTCAGTTCAGTTCAGTCCAGTTAATTCATTCTGTTTGTTTATAATGGATTAGCTTTTTCTGAATGACAACATCCTGCTATGCTGACGATACCTGAGATAAATAAAGGATATCAGTACTTTTTGTTTACACTGATTAAGAACCAAAACCAGATTCCATTAATTGATAAACTTGAATTTAAAACAGCTAAAACATAAGATTAAAAAACAATTACTTCCTAATAAACTGACCTGACCGGTTAGGTTTGTCTTCATTGTAAAGCTTATCATGTTCAAAACAAACAATAAATAAATAGTGTTCAGATTAATTGTAGCATTGTTGTGGTTTATTTTTAAACAGAGATTATTAAAATGGCCTAAAGGGGTTCCTCAGTACAGCCTGGGAATAGAAAATTGTCTCGTTTGTATGATAAAAAGTGCTTTAACTGGATGTATTTGCTTTTGAATAATCTTTGGCGGCGGGTAATGTGGTCGGAGGGAGCAGCAGCTCAGAGTTCTTCCCTTTTAGGGTTCTGACAAGAAGCCAATATCTTCTGACTTAGTCCTATCAGTCCAAAGCAGCTCTCTGTAGAGACAGCCAGCTCAGATTTAAATATTTCTGAGGGATAAAGCGCTGCTGCGAGTATTAAACTGTCAAAACATATATATACATGTGCATATGCAGGCACCTAAATATGCTCAAAGGATTTGAGTACAAACAGGAATACAGACAGACTAATAAATCCATACTACAGACAACTGAAAGGAGATGTGTGCATGTTTTTATTTCCTTCTTCCCTTTTGCTTTAATGGAGGCAGGAAGCGTTAGTCACAGCAACACATGGGGGTTCCACTGAGTTTACTTTAATCTGTCACACAACCGTTTGGCAGATCAACCAAAAATTGGAAAACTTGTTTCAGAGCACCGAGAAGGGTTGCTCCACTTCCACCTATACCTCCTAAATCTTATTTGTACAGAAAACTGAATTATATTCACTTAACTGGATGGCTTATTATGTTGTTTCAGACTTGGATTTCAAGAAAGAAAAAACTTAAAAAGGGTCAGAATTCTATAAACTCTGGTGTAGGAATTCCTCCTTCATAATTGTTCTGTGATTAAAATAGTTTTGATCCATGCAAGTTCATTGTTGCAGTGAACCAGACTCTAACTTCAACCTGGACTTAGTGAATGTCAAAAATCCCCCTAGGCCTTCTAAGCAGACTGTCATCCATGCAAATGGCAGACTGGTATCTCCCTTGTCCAATGATCGCTGGAGACAGGCACCAGCCCCCTGGAGTCCTACAAGGACAGGTATGTATAGACAATAGATGGATGGATATTCTGTTTATTTTGTTTTGTTGTACTTAACAAAAAGCATTAAAAACACAGGCGCTCTTTCTGAATGAGACAGCTGATGGCCTGTCACTGTCGTATTCTTTGCTGGACTGCATGGAGACATAAGTGACATAAGTTGTACTATGACAGTTTAGTATGAATATATTGGAAGTTTCACTCCCTGTATCTTTTATTCTTTGTAATGTACTTCTGCATAAATCCTGGGTCCTTTCCAAAATCAACAATGACAGTTCCACTGGTCTTATCACAAAACAGCAGCAGATACTAAAACTGGGTGAGTACCACTGTCCATGTGGGCTTTTCTAGGGATGATAAGTGGATATTTGGGGAGAACAGGGGTATAAGAAAATAGTTGGAACAACTTCTGGTGCACCCAAATTAACATCTCTAAAATATTTTAATCTCTACAGAAGACTCAAGTCCTTCATGATGCAAGGCAACAGTTCCAACACCAGCGCTTGCATGAATGGCACGCTGGGCAAGCCTCTTTTTCTGCCCAACACCCACGACATCCCCCCGCCCCCTCAACCTTTAACAATGGCAAAGTTTGTGAAAGCGCAATTTCTTCAATTTTCCTGGATGGGTGTAGTTAAAGGCAGCACTCATACACTAGGTAACTGGCGCCTCACTAAAAGTCGGCTCAGTGGTATTAACAGCCAACACAACTGGACATTTCTATTCATAGCAGCAAGTTGGGGTACCTACTTAACACAAGGGGGTGCTAAACATGCTGAAAAGCAGTGTTAACCTTGATCTGGTCACAAATGACAGGTAAATATGTTATTTTTTAAATATAATGCTCCTGCGCTCCATCCTCTGCTGCTGCTCTGGGCAACTGCCCATATGGCCGGCATCAAAAACCATCACAGACCAGCACTTATGACCATTGTCCAGAGATTTAAAATGACTGAAATGGTAAAGGGGAATTGAGCATGAATGTTAACTTCCACGTTAACATAACGGACTCATACTTATGTTCTGGGTTTAAGCTGTTTTAACATTTGAAATGATGCTTTTTAATAAACCTTGCTTTGAGAAGGAGCCCAGCATCCTTCATGTTTTAGATTTGTTCCTGATCCAACACACCTAACTCAAGGAATTCAATTATCTTCTTAACCCGTATAAACCTTCTGGAGAAGCCTGCTAATCAGCCACATGTTTAAATAAGGTGAGTTTAAGCAGAGAAACATCTAAAACAAGCAGGACATCAGCCCTCGAGGGATGAAATCGCTCACTCCAGTTTTAATTCAACTCCTCCATGAGAATTCCTTCCTGACACACCAAACTGAGCACATTGGCTACTGTCCACTGCGGGGAAGATACTGACTGCTCATTTTTACTACACAGGTTGGAATTGCCATTAAACCCAACAAAAGAGTCTCTGTGTAAATGCTTTTATTCAATTTTTCTCAGATACACTTATTTCATGTGGCCAATTAGAGAGAGAGGTGTGTCCAATAATGATGAAGCCCTTCAGAAGTTCACCATCTGCATGGACTCACTAGGCTTCAAACAACATCAGAGACAAAAGAGGGAAGAGCTTTTTTCTGCAAAACTAGAATAACAAAAAGCTTTTTCCAATGAAATTCAATGAGCAGTAGAGAAAACTCTGCACTGTATTTTATTACATTATATGTCTCTTATGGTTTAAATGGATAAATCACATTTTGGACCTGGTCAAACCTTCTTGACCTTGCAGTTTAGTTTTAAACAATCATTGCATGCTTCTCCAAAAGTACATGATACTCGTACTCGTACTCGTACTCGTACTCGTACTCGTCGTCTTCCGCTTTATCCGGGACCGGGTCCGGGGGCAGCAGACTCAGCAGAGACACCCAGACGTCCCTCTCCCCAGACACCTCCTCCAGCTCCTCCGAGGGGACCCCAAGGCGTTCCAGGCCAGCCGAGAGACATAGTCCCCCCAAACGTGTCCTGGGCCGCCCCCGGGCCTCCTCCCGGTGGGCGTGCCTGAACACCTCCCGAGGAAGGCGTCCAGGAGGACCCCGGAATAGATGCCCGAGCCACCTCAACTGGCTCCTCTCGATGTGGAGGAGCAGCGCTCTACTCCGAGCCCCTCACGATTGGTCGAGCCCCTCACCCTATCTCTAAGGGAGTCCCCGGGCCACCCTACGGAGGAAGCTCATTTCAGCCACTTGTATCCGGGATCTCGTTTTTTCGTCATGACCCAAAGTTCATGGCCATGGGGAGGGTGGAACGTAGACGCCCCGTAAATCGAGAGCTTCTTTTTCGCCTCAGCTCTCTCTTCACCACAACGGACCGGCACAGTGCCCCCTTACTGGGGCAGCCGGACCGTTCCGTCTGTCGATCTCCCGCTCCTTTTTCTTTTCCCCACTCGTGAACAAGACCCCAGATACTTGAACCCCCCCACTTGAGGCAGGAACTCCCCCTCCAACCTGAAGAGGACAAACCCCCCTTTTCCGGTTGAGTACCATGGCCTCTGACTTGGAGGAGCTGATCCTCTCCCCCCGCTTCACACTCGGCTGCGAACCGGGCCCCCAGAAAACCCGGTGGTGGACACCGGCAGTAAGGGATGCTGTCAACTAAGAAGGAGTCCTATCGGGTGTGGTTTGGCTTGTGGCTCCTGAGGCGGCTGACGGGTACCGTGAGGCCCCAAGCGTGCTGCGGCCCGGGTGTGGCAGAGGCAAAAACCCCGGGCCTGGGAGGAGTTCGGTGAGGCCATGGAAAAGGACTACCCGGAGGGGCCTCGAAACGATTCTGGCAAAAACCGTCCGGGCGCCTCAGGAGGGGAAGCAAGGGGGTTTCGCCCAACACTGTTTATAGTGGGGGGGGGGGCTGCTGACCCGGGACTGGGGACATTATCGGGCGTGGAAGGAGTACTTCGAGGATCTCCTCAATCCTGCCATCACGCATTCCCCTGGTCGAAACAGAGGCTGGGGACTCGGGGTTGGACTCTTTCATCACCCAGGCTGAAGTCCCGGGGGTGGTTAAAAGCTCCGCTTGGGGCAAGGCTTCGGGGGTGGATGAGATCCGCCCTGAGTCCTCAAATCTCTGGATGTTGTGGGGCTGTCATGGTTGACACGCCTCTTCAACATTGGGGGGGCTCGGGAACAGTGCCTCGGACTGGCAGACCGGGGTGGTGGGTCCCATTTAAAGAAGGGGGGGCCCCAGGGGTGTTCCAACACAGGGGGGGATCACACTCCTCAGCCTCCCGGTAAGGCCTACGCCCGGGTATTGGAGAGGAAAGAGTCCGCCGATAGTCGAACCTCGGCTTCAGGAGGAGCAGTGTGGTTTTCGTCCCGGCCGTGGAACACTGGACCAGCTCTATACCCTCTACAGGGTACTCGAGGGCTCATGGGAGTTTGCCCAACCGGTTCACATGTGTTTTGTGGACCTGGAGAAGGCATTCGACTGTGTCCCTCGCGATGCCCTGTGTGGGGTGCTCCAGGAGTATGGAATCAGGGGCCCTTTATTAGGGGCCATCCGGTCCCTGCACGAGTGGAGCAGGAGTTTGGTCCGCATTGCCGGCACAAGTACATGATAATGAAACGGAAATTTAGCAAAAGAAATTCAATTTGGCTTTCAGAAGGGAAAAATATTTAGGAGTAGAAGGTGAAGGTTGAGAAGCTTTCTTATTGCAGATTAATCTGTTTTTACTCCTGATAGCATCACTAATCCACCATTGATTTATTCCTGTTAGATAGAAAAATCTTTTGCACTCGTTCACTTTACAGGTGAGTTTTTTCCAGACTTAAAAGTCACGTCTTTCCTTCAGTTACTCCACACGTTGTTAAGGTGTCTGAATGTGGTAAAGCTGAATTCTTCATGAACATTTTTCATTTTGTGGCTTTTCATTAGGGACTGCACAGTGGCGCAGCTGGTAGCACTGTTGCCTTGCAGCAGGAAGGTCCTGGGTTTGACTCCCACTCTGGGGTCCTTCTGCACGGAGTTCACATGTTCTCCTTGTGCATCTGTGGGTTTTCTCAGGGTACTCCGGCTTCCCCCCACAGTCGGAAACATGACTGTTAGGTTAACTGGTCTCTAAATTCCCCTTAGGTATAATGCGTGTGTGCATGGTTGTTTATCCCGTGTGTCTCTGAGTTGTCTTGCAATGGACTGGCAACCTGTCCAGGGTGTACGCCGATAAATCGCTGGAGCACCAGCTCCCCCGCCCTGGATGGGAGGAGCGGGTATAGAAAACGGATGGAGGTCTTTTTTTTAGCTTACAAAAGTCACAACATCCCAAACTGAGTGTGAGGACTCACATCAGCGTTCTGAGAGAACATTTTTCCAGTGCTGAATCATTTTATCTGAGGTGAATTGCAGGAAGTTTAGAGAAACAATGTAGAGGTGTCTGAGCTGGCGCTGTCAGGCAGCCTGCAGATAATGGCTGTTTTATTAAAACGACTTCATCACTGTCTGATTTAGGAATGTTTCCAGATTTTGTCTCCTGATATAATTTCTCTGTATTTGTCTGACATTAAAGAAACAAGTCATGCCGTTTTCTCCGCTACTTCCTGTATGTGTGGCTACTTTGAGAAGGTGAGAGGTTTTAAACATCATCAGCATCTGAACTAATCTCATATAAATACAGTGTAAAATAGTTAGGAAACCTCTTAAGTTTATGGGGTTCCTGAGTGGCTTTTATGAGCCATCTGGTCCCTCCACCACCAAAGCAAGCACTACGCTTGCCTCCTCCTGTTCTCATCCTGTTTGTGGAGTTCATTTACAGGATCTCAAGGTGTGATCAAAGAGAGGAGGAACGTCCGAGTCTCATCTTTCATCGTGTTCAGACCATGACAGTGCATTTTATGTTCTCCACTAGAAAAGGGAGGAAAAAGGTGTCTCCTTTCTGAGTCATGGCAGAAAGGATTGGGAGATGGATAGATCATCAGCAGCAATCAGGGTGCTACGCTCCATTAGTATACAATGTTTTAGAATGATCTGAGCCAAGAAACAAAGCTCTGAATTTACTGCTCCACCTATGTTCCAATCCTCATCTATTATAAAGAGAAAAGAACCATGACAGAAAGAACAAGATCCTGGGTGCAAGAGGCTGCAATAAGCTTCCACTGTAAGGTGGTCATGCTCTACCTTGGATATACGGGGCTGAACTTGGGGTAGATGGATGGATGGATGGATGGATGGATGGATGGATGGATGATGGATGGATGGATGGATGGATGGATGGATGATGGATGGATGGATGATGGATGGATGGATGGAGGGATGGATGATGGATGGATGGATGGATGATGGATGGATGGATGGATGGATGATGGATGGATGGATGGATGATGGATGGATTGGATGGTGGAGGGATGGGATGTGGATGGATGGATGGATGATGGAGGATGGATGGATGGATGAATGGATGGATGGATGATGGATGGATGGATGGATGGATGGATGATGGATGGATGGATGGGATGGATGGATGGATGATGATGGATGGATGGATGGATGGATGGATGGATGGATGGATGGATGAATGGATGGATGGAATGATGGATGGATGGATGGATGGATGATGGACGATGGATGGATGGATGGATGGATGGATGGATGGATGATGGATGGATGGATGGATGGATGGATAGATGGATGGATGGATGGATGGATGGATGAATGGATTGATGGATGGATGGATGGATGGATGGATGGATGGATGGATGATGGATGGATGATGGATGGATGGATGCATGATGGATGGATGGATGAATGGATGGATGGATGGATGGATGGATGATGGATGGATGGATGATGGATGGATGGATGATGGATGGATGGATGGATGATGGATGGATGGATGCATGATGGATGGATGAATGGATGGATGGATGGATGGATGGATGGATGGATGATGGATGGATGATGGATGGATGGATGGGGGATGGATGATGGATGGGGGATGGATGGATGATGGATGGAAAGGTGGATGGATGGATGGATGATGGATGGATGGATGATAAAGGATGAATGGATGATGTGATGGATGGATGGATGGATGGATGGAAAGGATGGATGGAGAGATGGATGGATTTGGATGGATGGATGGATGGATGGATGGGTGGATGGCATGATGGATGGATGGATGGATGGATGATGATGGATGGATGGAATGGATGGATGTGATGATGGGTGGATGGATGGATGGATGGATGGATGGATGAGGATGGGTGGATGGATGGATGGATGATGGATGGTGGATGAGGATGGATGGAGATGGATGGATGGATGATTGATGGATGGATGGATGGATGGGGGATGGATGATGGATGGATGGATGGATGGGGATGGATGAGGATGAATGGATGGATGGATGATGGATGGATGGATGGATGGATGGATGGATGGGATGGGATGGATGGATGGATGGATGGCATGATGGATGGATGGATGAATGGATGGATGGATGAGGATGATGGATGGATGATGGATTGGATGGATGGGGATGATGGATGGATGGATGGATGGATGGATGATGGATGGATGGATGGATGGATGAGGATGGATGGATGGATGGATGGATGGATGGATGCATGATGGATGGATGGATGGATGGATGGAGGGGATGGATGATGGATGGATGGAGGATGGATGATGATGATGGATGGATGATGGATGGATGGATGGATGATGGATGGATGGATGATGGATGGATGGATGGATGATGGATGGATGGGCACCGGATGATGTTATAAACAGAAGAATAAAGCCAGATAGATAGGAGAACAATATATGAATCTGCTAAATAGATCCGGTCTCATTAAAAAAAGACAAGGTTAGCATGCACACCTGAGATCTTTAACCTAACATCTCAGGAAATAACATTAAAATATTGGTGTCATCCCAACGCTCTCTGGAAGGTATGGCTGCCATGTGGAGAACTAGAAAAGGTCACTTTTTTCCTATGCAGGGGATGCTTAGCGAATGCAGCCAATCTTTACTTTTAAGTTTAACCATTTTTAAAGATTCTTAGCCACTGAAATGCTGTTTCTACTGATGGTGGAACGCTTCATTGCAATACACCCAAACTGCATGACAACTAGCTGTGTTTGCACGTTAGTCTGAGCTGCCTCTATCTGAACAGGGTGATATTGTAAGTTTTTGACTGCATTTTGTCTTATTCACAGTAAATGAGAGAGATGCAGCGCTGGTCTATTACTTCAGATGCAGTTCCTTTACCTTTCCTCTTCCTGACTGAGTGTAAACAGTTACATTTCATTAAAAGACTTGGATTTGTGGAGTAGCTGTTCCACTTGCTTCATTGTTAGGTGGCCTTTGGATGGATCATTACCTGTCAAACCAACCCTGCCACTGCTGTGCAGTGAAAAAAGAACATGTTGAGTCTCATGTCAACCCCATTCTGAGTCTCTTTTTGTTTGATCGGAAAACTTGAGCATAAAGTTTTATGTCAAGTGACTTCTTATGGTCAATATTCTCTTTACAAAGTTCCGACTTGTACTAAAACACTCTGAAAAGATAGAAACTTAGCAAAATATTAAGGCTGAGTTTATAATTGCTTATCACATCCAATAAAACACAAAATCATTTGTCATTAAGAGACATTATCCGCTTCATTCAGATGAACGTTAGTGGAGCAATTCTCTGAAGCGTCTTCAGTCAAAGGACACCTGTCTGTTGAAACGCCTCGATAACAGCAGGCAGTGAGGCACATCAGTTTACTTTCATAGGCTGAATTAGTTTGTACCCACCTGATTTGTTCTGGTTTGGGTTCCCAGGGCATGCAGGACACTAGATCAAGGTGCTCCCACTCAGACTCAGATCAGTTCATCAGCCTTTTGACTTCCCTTCAGGTTGATAGCCAGCCCATGCTGGAGCACAGCAACAGTAAAACATTAGGTCAGATTTATTGACCTCTCTTAGCACCTTCACAGTGTCGGTGTAAACAGGGTGGGATTTATTCCATTGTATGTTCAGTTAGCTCTCTGTCATGCACTAAAACACATCAGTCATGTTATTCATAAATCAGCAGAAACAGAAACCAAAAGGTTCTGACCGTAGAGCGATCCCAAAAGCCTCCTGGGTTTTTTCTTCCAGGTCATGTGACCTGTGGCTTTCAGAACTCCTGTGGAATGGGGTTGACTGGATCTCTGGCCAACAGATCTAAATAAAAATCACACAGAGCGTGAGAGTGAGGCAAACTGGGACAGAAACAGGATAATTACAAAGGTTTCTGATTAAAGGATTTCCATTTAATGAACATTAAAGCCACCAAATCCAAAACAAGCCTGGCAGTGTTACTTTCATCTCTTCCAGATTTCCTTAAATTCACCTTTATTTTTTTCACATGACAAACAATATGATACCAGTCCTCTGTGTTTGGAGAGTCTGGCCTCAGATATTTCTTAGTGAAACATTTCTGCTGTTCCAATCGATGTTCCAAAGATATTTTATGCTGCTTATTTTTGCTCCATATGCAAGGCAAAAAGGAAGTTTTTCGTGAATAAATTGTACCTTTACTTCATGTAGGACGATTCTGTATAAGTGGAGCAACACAATGTCTGTACTTTAGAGCAGGCCTGAAACATGTGAAAATGACTTCCTGGCTTTCTGAGACCCATAATATCCTGAAGCAGCCAGAAGAACCTTAAAGTGAGATTTCTGAACAGTAGGGATGAAAAGTCTGCTTTTTCACCTTGAGGCATTATTAGAAAGGCACAATAAAGTCATGTAAAAAAACTAAGTACACCCCATGATTCAGGAGCTTGTAGACCCAACTTCAGGAGCAGTATTTCACAGCTTTGGGTTTCTGTCTGACTCATCTGTCTCTCGGGGAGTTTTTCTCCACTCTTCTTCTTAACGTTGCTTCAGTTTATAGAGATTTGCAGACATTTGTTTCAACGCATTTCAATCAGATTGATGTCTGCACTTTGACTAGGCCTCACCTTGATTCTTTTCATTTTCAGCCATTATGTTGTAGATTGGCTGCTGTGTTTGGGATCTTTGTCCTGCTGATGACCCAGTTTGGGCCAAGCTTCAGCTGTTGGAAAGATGGCCTCACATTTAATTTGATTTACAGAGATCTCTACTTTGGTCTCATTTGTCCAGAGGACATTGTCCCAGAGGTATTGTTCTTCATTCAGATGCTGCTTTTCAAACATAAGCCATACTAATATATTCTTTCTAGAGAGAAGCAGCTTTCTCCTTCAATCTTTCCAAGCAGCCAATCATGGTCAATGTTTTTCTAACTGTCCTGTCATGAACTGTAACCTTTAACCTGCTAACTGAGGTCTGCAGAGTCTGAGATGGAGCTCTTGGGTTTTTGGTCGTTTCTCAGAGCTTCACGCTCTGACCTTGGGCTGAATCTGCTGGGACGTCCACTCCTTGGAAGAATGGCTGCTGCCTGAGATGTTTTCCACTTGACAATAATCTTTCTTTCTGTAAAATCCCAGATTCCCAGAGTGATGTGCAGCGAAGGTTTCTTCTCTAATGTCACTGCTGACATCCTTACATCTTGGCATAGTGTTAACACACCCCTGTATGCTTAGGAGCAGCAAACTGGAGGTGATCACCCTGTTGATGGTCAGTTATTTAGAGCATCTGATTAGCAGCAACAGGCTAATTCCTGCTTCACAGACCTTTTCACTCAGAGCTTGTGAAAAGTGTTGTGATTTGGTTGAAATTCCAACAAATATGTATTTATTCACATGTTATTTATATTTATATTTGTGACTTTTGATGAGATTAAACATGGACTGGACAAGGAACAGAAACTTGCTTAGAAAAATGTACGTTTATTTGAACAACTTACTTTGCTGCACACGTTCAGCTGAGATGTTTCAGACTAAATTACTCCAGGTAGCTGGGCCCTGAGGATCTGTTAGAGAAAGAAAAGAAAAATTGTGCGTTAACGAGTCTCTGAGCGCATTGCTGAATATTTCAAAGCACATCATGCAGCTATTGTTAGAAGACATTTCTACAGAGCCACGCAGCAAGAACTGAACCCTGAAAGGGTTTATTCTTTTAAAGAGGCCCAAACTGGACCATTTAATCTCATCAGTGGAAATTTGCTGATGTTTCTTACTGTGTGAAGCTGAGATCTTAGCAATCAGCACTCCAAACGAGGGGAAACCTGAAAAATAAATTAAATTATTGAACACAAAGCTAAGCGGCTCCCTCTACCTCTATCTGCTTCACAATTAGTTTCATTATCCTAACACATTACCAGCCACAAACTGAACCCAGCCTGTAAGAACATCCTGCCCTCTGCTGGGGCTTCATATAAATTACACAATTATAAAGTTGAGATTTAACTGAAGAAAAGAGAAAAAATGAAGTTTCTATGCTATTCAAAGCAATAAAATATCACGTTTTCTGCAATTATAAATAAAAAAATTGTTTACTGTGGTTTAAATAATGTATGTTTAATGTACAATAAAGTTCAGAAAAATTTAGAAATTTATGTCTGGAAAAAATGCTGAACTTTTTAAATGTAACATTTATGTTTTTAGGACAGACACAAAACCATTAACCTTAATTAAACACAGAAAGACTCCAGGTGAGATCCATTGAGGACAAGACCTCCCTGAGAACTAATAAATCTTCACACATCAAGACTTGGCCGGTCTGTTTGCTCAAACCTGGAAACTTTTACAGATACGTGATGCACCGTTGGACACATTAGACACAATTAGTTCTGTACCTTATAACAAAGCATAAGTACCTGAAGTGTGAATGTTAATCTAATTTATTCAATTCAATTCAATTCAGTTTATTTATATAGCGCCAATTCACAACACATGTCGTCTCAAGGCACTTCACAAAAGTCAGGTTTGCATCCAGTCAGTGACTTGCAGCATTCACTCCTCCTGGATGAGCATGTAGAGACAGTGGACAGTCACTGGCGTTGACTTTGCAGCAATCCCTCATACTGAGCATGCATGTAGCGACAGTGGAGAGGAAAAACTCCCTTTTAACAGGAAGAAACCTCCACAAAACCCAGAACCAGGCTCAGTGTGAGCGGCCATCTGCCACGACCGACTGGGGGTTAGAGAGAACAGAGCAGAGACACAAAGAGAACAAAGAAGCACTGATCCAGGAGTACTTTCTATGGGAAGGAAAAGTAAATGTTAACGGATGTAGCTCCTTTAGTCGTTTCACCCAGAAAGAAAGAACAGATAAACTCTGAGCCAGTTTTCAAGGTTAGAGTCTGAAAGAGAGCACAGAGAGTTAGTCACAGTAAAAGCTCAGTCAGTAGCCATGTCTAGGAGAGAGAAAGGGTTAAACACTGAAAGACAGGGCCATGTGGATCATCAGTAGAGGGTGAGCACCAAGTTGTTGCCAGCAGAAGCTCGGACGATGCCCCTCTCCAGACAGTTGTCACAGGTAGACACAGAGTCAGGCCAGGTGTAGCTTCTAGGAAGAGAAAAGAGAGAGAACAAAGTTAAAAGCTGAAATAACAGCAAATAATACAAAATTTGAGAGTAGCGTGAGAAAGTAGCGAATAGGGTGAAAGTGGTCATTATGTCCTCCAGCAGCCTAAGCCTATAGCAGCATAACTACAGAGATAGCTCAGGATAACCTAAGCCACTCTAACTATAAGCTTTATCAAAAAGGAAAGTTTTAAGCCTAGCCTTAAAAGTAGACAGGGTGTCCGCCTCACGGACTAAAACTGGGAGCTGGTTCCACAGGAGAGGAGCCTGATAACTAAACGATCTGCCTCCCATTCTACTTCTAGAGACTCTAGGAACCACCAGTAAACCTGCAGTCTGAGAACGAAGTGCTCTGTTAGGAACGTATGGAACAATCAGATCTCTGATGTATGATGGAGCTAAATCATTAAGGGCTTTAATATGTGAGGAGGAGAATTTTATGACAATCATGACAATTTATGCAGGTCCCTTTCTGCAGGCCTCATAGGACCACAGGTTTAACGCAAACCTACCAGACAGGTGGCGACCTGGAAACCCACAGCGTGAGGAGACGCAGAGTTTGCTACGATGATGTCAGTTATTTATCTGAATACCTGACAATGTAACAAATGTTACACGTTTTCTTTATCAGAGGTTGAGCAAAGAGTGCCATTAAGGTTGGTAATTTACTTTTATATAATTTAGAAATCCAGAAAAAATGCAATAAAATCCATAATTAAGGGTCAATTTAAGTAGCCTAGTAATTGTTTATGGTGTCATATTTTGAGAGTGAGTGCTTGTGTTTTATTCAGTGAATAGATTACATGTTTGGGATTATGGAGGATGAATGAATGTGGGAACCATGACAATCATGACATTATTATGGATGAAGTGATAGACCTTTGTAATTTTGTATTAGATTTAAGGAGCTTAGAAGGATTTCTTTGTCTGTAGGAAACTATTTTAAAGACAAATAAATCGTGTCAGCTATAGTCATGTGTGACTGGGCAGCCCACAAGTCTGCATCTGATTGGTCGACCATCTTCTGCCTGACCAATCAATGGACTGAACTCACACATATTCAGTAAGTTTCCTTGTTTTCTATACGTTTGTCTCTGTTAAATGTTTTTCGGCATCATATGTTTCGTATATTTTGTGAAAGTTTATGAAAAAATGCAGGCAGATTCCATTTTTCTTCATACACTTAGGCCAGAAAGAAATGTTCAGTGAAAGATCTTAAGTAAGGTGCTCTCTCTGTCCCACTGTGGCGGCTGTCCGGTGCTGGAGGCGGAATGGGTCACAAAGGTGTTTTTGGTCATCTTCTTTTTCCCCTATTTTCTCCACATTAAAGTTAGGTATTAGCAATTAAAAATTGGTCTTGGGTTTGTTTCCTTTCGGCTTCTGAAAATTCAAAAGCCTGGTAATTCTTAGACGTTTAATCAGTTTTAATTATTGTTGTTTTCAGTGTTTGTTTCAGGGTTATAATTTTTTTCTTTAATTACCAATTTGAGGATAAGAATTTACGTTACTGTTTTTGTTCAGCTGTTGTTTGTATTTGTTTCTTTTGTTTTAATCAGTAGTCGGTAGATTCAGAAATTTTGCTTTTGACTGAAGTCTTAATTTTGCGCTGATTTCAAACAAATTGTTAATATACAGAAATTTCCTCGCTCTTCTTTTAATGAGATGAAGATAGCTTTCTTGAAAGGAAGAGTGTTCACTCTTCAGATTGTGATTGATTACCTTATGAACCTTTAAATTATTTCATGTAGGTTTGACCTTACTTCTCAGCTATCTTTTTGCTTTAGGAATAAAGATCTGATGCTTCCGTTCCTTCACCACATTCTTTCAACAGTGGGATTTTTCGGCCTCCAGATGGCGCCATCGACCTGCTTCTGGCTCCGACCAGTTTTTCTTTGCACCATCTGACTACTATAGATCAACTATAGATCACGATGATGTGTTGCTAAAGATCATCTCTTCATCACTGGAGAAAGTATTTCTTTGCGTGCACAAGAAACCATTCTTCATCACTTCCATGAATCCAGCTCTGGGTAAATCTATGAACTATGTCTAAGAGTTTTAATACTTTTAAACGATTGGATTGTAAGGAAAGGAAAGAAAAGGATTAAGACTGAGTGTGTAACGTTAAATAATCTAAATTACCACACAGGCTGAATAATCTCATCCTCAGAAGCGAGGAGGTGATCTGATCTCCTTTTGCTTCAGCTCTGCATTGGGGGGATGGATGAGGGGTGTTGAGGTCCCCAGAGGTGAAACTCTATTAGCACCCAGCATGAAAGTCAATGAAAGCACCCCAGTGAGCTCCGGTCCCCTGACAGTATTAATGTTTAATGATATCTAAATAGGCTAATTCCCCAGCCCTCCCTGTTGCTCTTATCCTCTCATTAAACATCCTCACAATGTCTTCACTTCCTTATATTAGAGCCCTGACCCCGGCTGCTGAAGGACTCACCCCTTACTGATTATAAATTCCTCTCGCTCCAGCTCTTTTTCTCCTCCTCTCAGAAACAGGATATGTTAGCGAGAAATGGCAGAATAGGACCGAATTAGAAACACAAAACGATTGAGTTACCTGGAATATTCATCTCTTTTAAAATGAATCTTCACCTCTCAATAACCCTTTAATAACCCTCTGCTTATTCGTCTAAAAGAAAGATGAAGCAAAAATTTAAAAGGAAAATACAGTTTAGGCTAACCCTCCAAACTACAACTGCACCTTCAAACCCTCCACCAGGTTTTACAGGTTAGAGTAAATTTTACAAAATACTAAGGAAAGATATTTTCAATAAGGCGGTGTATTTCCAAACATTGTAAATGCAGTAAATATGCAGTTTCACCTGTAAATAAAATATACATATACAATATACAAATTACATTAAACAGAAGCATCCACTAACATAAAAATGGTTTAACGTGTTATTTTTGCTTGGACTATTTAGGATTCGGTTTTCTATTTTCTTTAACCTGAGGCATTAAAGCATTCAACCTCACCTTTCAGCTCCACAACATATGGTGATATTCAAAAGAAAACAGATGTTCTCCCGTTGCACACACACAGAAAACCTTTAACGCACCAATGAGCATGCATGCACAACACCAATGTGTTCATGAAAACACACAAACACAGTGCAGGCAGGCAACATGTCCGAGGAAATGCTTATTCCCACAAACACACTCCAGAGAGGCTGCGCAGCACTTAAGTGGTCGCTATCAGGAGCTTAGCTGGCCCCGGTGCGCATTTCAGTAAATGCCGCCTCACTGAAACTGCTGTTTGGTTAACTCTGTCAGCCACCGAGACAAACACACACAGAAGCTCCATCATTCACAGTCCGAGTCCTGGCAAACACTACGCTTTGAAGTCATTGTGAGGAAAATCACTAGGCCTCGTCATTTGTTAGCAGGGATTAGTTTATTGGAGAGTGTGCATCTTAACTGAAGCATTTCAAGGATTTCTGCTTCAGAGGTTTTTTTGTTGAATGCTGATGCTGAATGAGCATCAGGCTAACACAACAACTGATGTGTTACACAATCCTTACAGAGCACACAAACCCTGCAATTTCCCTTCATGGACAATTTCAGTTTGCTGAACCCGTGATATCTTAAAGTTCACAGACTTCTGGTGTTACAAAGATCATTTAAAAGCAGCTTCTGTGGTTCAGATGGGAATAAAATGGTAAGAAGGGATTTACTGAGCCGTCGTTGGTCCAGACCTCATCTATAGTCATATGTTACTGCCCCAGACCTGTGCTTTCTTTGGTCTCATCTAAAGTGCTTCCCTACATGAGAAGTTTCCTGCTCCAGGTGCTGATTGGCTGCCTCCCTCTGCTGGTGGATTTCCTGTGAGGACTTTCAAGGATTACCTGTCCAAAGATGATTGGCTGGAGCACACCTTGGACAGCACCACCCTCTCCCCTGCAGCTGCCAATGAGGGAAAGCCAGACCACATGAGGGAGCTAATAAAAGCCACCTCAATCTTCCAGTCAGGGTTGCTGTGCAGTATGCCACTGGGTTTTTCTGTGTCTTTCTGGATTTTGTATGACATAATCAACATCATTAAGACGTTTGAGAATGTCATAAGGCCCACAAAACTTAGCAGAAAGGAATGAACCGGGAGAGGGAAGTAAGGCTAAGACTTTGTCTCCCACTTCAAAGCGTCTGGACTGTGCAGAACGATCAAACCGTTGTTTCATCACTACTTGTGAAGCAGAGAGAAACTCACTAGCAAGCACCTTTGCTTGATGCAAGCGTTCACGAAATTTACTTACATAATCTAATACATTTTCCCCCATTTTTGGTTCATCATCTAAAAGTTTTTCTTGTAAAACCTTTAACGGCCCACGAGGAGTGTGTCCAAACATTAGTTCGCCAGGACTAAGTCCCAAAGACTCCTGAGTTGCCTCACGGGCAGCAAATAACACAAAGAGTATTCCTTCATCCCACGTTGTCCCTGTCTGCAGACAGTATTTACGGAGCATGCACTTTAACGTTTGATGCCATCGTTCCAGCACACCTTGGGACTCTGGATGATATGCAGTTGAGACAGCATGCTATTGATACTATTAAAGCTCTCCTTACACATGCTCCTGTACTTGCCACGCCTGATCTCTCTAAACCTTTTAAACTGGAGGTTGATGCAAGTGCTATGGGGGCTGGTGCTGTGCTGCTGCAGGAGGACAGTAATGGCATTGAGCATCCTGTCTCAATGTAACCAAGTTAACTATTCCACTATTGAAAAAGAAACTTATGCTTTGTTACTCTCTCTCCAACACTTTGAAGTGTACCTTGGTTGCAGTCCTTGGCCCATTGTTGTGTACACTGATCATAACCCCCTTTTGTTTTTAACCCGCATGCAAAACCACAACCAACGGCTCATGCGGTGGGCTTTGCTGGTTCAAGATTTCCAATTGGATATTCGTCACAAAAAAGGAACAGACAATGTTATGGCAGACGCATTGTCCAGGTTTGGGGAGTGATTTTGTGTTTATTGAAGGTGTTTGTGTTTTAAGGGGAGGGGTGTTATGGCCCCAGGCCTGTGATTTCTTTAGTCTCATCTAAAGTGCTTCTCCACATGAGAAGTTTCCTGCTCCAGGTGCTGATTGGCTGCCTCCCTCTGCTGGTGGATTTCCTGTGAGAACTTTCAAGGATTACCTGTCCAAAGATGATTGGCTGGAGCACACCTTGGACAGCACCACCCTCTCCCCTGCAGCTACCAATGAGGGAAAGCCAGGCCACATGAGGGAGCAAATAAAAGCCACCTCAATCTTCCAGTCAGGGCTGCTGTGTTTGAGGTGCAGTATGCCACTTAGATCATGACCAAATGTTCCCAGATACAAGCAGCTGAATGGAGAATGGAGTCTGTGGGGAGGCCTGGGATTGTCTTAGATAAGAAGTGAGTAGCTCTGTCAGCCAAGAGGAATTTGAAGCAGAGATGCTGCTCTGTCAGGAGTTAGTTGAGGTGACTGGGAACACCTGCAGATCCTACATAAGGATCTGGTGAAAGTCACAAACAGAATATCTGGATTTCTCGCCTGGACCTGTTACATGAGCAACCCACCAGAAGTGGGGACAGAAGGTCTGGTTAACGGTTGTGGACTGAAAAAAAACCCAGATTCCACCTGTAGCTCTGTCTGAGACCCAATGACAATACACCAGCCAAGCTGAGCAAATTAGACCGTCGGAAGGCCCACAAGCCAACACACCACCATCAAGGTAAGACACTGGAGAGCTCTCTAATAGTGGGTTTTAAAAATATTCAATGAAAGCTTCCACACTGTAGATATGTATTTAAAGAAAGAAACAAACTAAAAAGAAAGAAAGACAAATGAAAGGATGAATTAAGGAAGGGAAGGAAATAGTTGAGAAAGGATGGATGATTGACAATTGAAACATTTACTCCTGCAGGCTCAGAGCCCAGTAGAGTAAACAGAAATCCAGAAATCATGTCTGTTCTCATTCATCTGAAGCTGTATAGCTTCAAATTTAATGTCATGGCAACACTTTCCCAAATGAAAACTGTATTTTTTCCTCATTAAACGACCCTGCTGCAGCTGACCTCCTGATACAGTCAGAGAAATAACAGCTACAGTTACCTATATGTTTTTAACATAAACCTGTTTATGAGACTTAGACCAGTTTAAAGACTTACTGTATAACCTTCACACAATGACAAGCTTCATATTCTCGAACTAAAACAATTCCAGTTTAAATCAGAGTGAATTCTTCATATATTTAATCAGACAGCAGATGATTCATGGAGTGGGCTGTCTTTATCATGTCTGTAATTAGGTCCATACCAACCTAAGAGCTGATTTACCGTCTCAGCAGGTGCTCTTCCTTAAAGGGGAAATATTTTATCATCTTCTGTGCTGTTGAGTTATTCCACCTAGACAAGGTGTGCATTTGATAATAACTCTTAGCTAATAAAACACATGCACATGCAGCTGTAGGACATCTATGCAAATAATTAATAGAGCACAATGAGCAACCGTCCTCTTTTTCAGCTGTATTAAATGCAGTTTGTGCCTTTTCTGCATCTGGAACCGCACACGGTGTGTTTTGTGTTGCATGCCTGCATGAGTTGCAGGACAGGAGCAAAAAGCAATCGACCAGGCTTCCACTGGAGATGGAATTGCCAGACATAAATCTTGGAAGAGGACGTATTTATGAGCAGAGACGTTCGGCTTTCTGCCGGCTCATCACACCAACTGCTGGTGGACTGCATGTTTGGTTTCTGCTGGCTTCATGCAAACATCCAGCGTGTATCCACACTGCACTCAGCTAAACCTTTCTACAAAGGAATAATAGGTACATATACCTTTTAAATCAGATTCATTAGATGCCCCTTATAAAGTATTGCTACAAGTTAAAGTAAATATTAATTTTTTTTGTTGTTCAGTGACATTTTGCATCAATCCTCAGAAACCCATAATGGGTGATGTATGGTTAAGTCATCTAAACAGATTTGTTGGGATCCAGCCATGGATTTCAACATTAAACTCCGATACAAACTCTTCTGGAACTTTCAAAATAAACTGCATTAACCTACTTCCAGCACAACTTAAGGAATTGGGGGTAACAGCGAACTTCCCATAATGCCACTGTCCACATAAAACCCCCACTTCTCCCACAAGTCTTTCTCTTCCACACAGCCTCGAGTGGGACCGGATAGGAGGGACAAGCGCGCTAATGTCTCTTTGCTGGCAAACAGACATAAACTCTTCAAACTGGATCCAAGGGTGTCATACAATCATCGATCATATGCACTAAGTTAAGGCCTGCAGAAGCAAATTGTCCCAGAGAAGTCCCCAGTAGAGACGCTGTCTCTACAAGCCGAGTGAAGCGGTTTTCTCTGCCTGAGAGAAGGACAAGTAGCCGCATCACCGTGGTAACGTGCAGTTTGGTCGGCCCGACAGAGCGGCCGCCAGCCACAGCTCCGGAGGTTAGCTGGAAGCTAACCCATGGTTCACAGAGCTTTCTTCAAACTTCGTCGTCGCCCGGACAACTCCTCAGCATGGTTCATGAGGTTAGGTTTTCGGCATAGAGTAATAGAGAGATATTTAGGATTTTATGAAGTTTGGTTTTGTTTGTGTGAAACTCAGCTATCTTGGTGCTACCACACATGCTCAGCTTTGTGTTCTGTGTTTGTGTGTTTTTTAAGTTAGGACAAACTTTAGGGGGTGATTTTAAACACAGAAGATCGGCCATAACGCGCCGTCCCCGCTCATGCATTTTAACCCTTTTATTAACGGTATTTTAAAGGTGTGTGTTTGATTCCGGGGCTAAGCTATCAGCTTCCTATGTTAGCTTTCACTGCTAACAGTGCTAAGAACACGTGCTTGCCTGCTAGGGAACATTTAACAGAAAGGTTGTTAGTTTTCAAGCTAGTGAATAATAGTCCCTAAACCTTATTTTACTAAATCTGATAACTAAGTAAACACCACTAAGCCCCATTTCTCCAGAAAGATTTGGCACTTTTCCAAAATATTCCCTTAATATTTCTTTAAATATTATTTTAATAAATAAAGGCAGCTAATAAGACACCGTTGAGAAATGGTCATCCAGAAGGTTGGTTTTATTCAGCAGATCATTCTTTAAAACATTATTTTATTAAAATAATTTATCTGATCTTGCATTGTGAATGGTTGTCTAAACGTTTGCTAAATATTGTCTAAGTTAGTTCCAAGACTAACTTAACTTCATTTCTAGATTCTTCAAGATAATCCTTGGTTCTCAAACATAAATAACATTGCATGGTAATGTTGCATCACTCTTTCGGTCATGATTTTCAACCATCTTTAATCACCTTGTTTATATTGTACATAGCCCATTAGTCTTCGTTATTCTTTAATTCTGCTTGGTAGTTTAGTTGGATTGTTTTAGCATAGTAAAGAGTTTGTTGATTGAAATATGTTTGACTTTGAGTTGACTTATTTTTGTTAATAAATTCTTGTATTTTAAGAAATTGTGTGAATTCATTCCATGTGTGTGCAGAGTAATGCTGTTCAATAATGTCAGAGCTTGGCTCACACCTTTCAATTTTGTCCTAATACCATCGCCTTACTGGGCTGGTATTCACCGGACAACCCTTAACAGACCGATATATTATTTGATAAAATATTAAAATATTAAATGAGATTTTCAGATTCATAATCCTTACAGATGCAAACTTTACATTATGGAAAGCCACCAGAGAAAACCAGGCGTTAGGGCTTAAAGCAGCTCGACCAGCTTAAATCATGACAATCTTCTCAGCTTGCTGACAGTGAATCCTCTACTCTTATTGGCCCATCTCCTGTAAATGCTTTGTACAACCCCTTCTGCAGCCCTGAGTCGTATTCTCTGACGTAGAGAAGGTATCGGTGGCTGTGTGCAGGTTTTGTGTTTGTGCTGTTTTCTCTCTTCTGCAGGGTGTGACTGACAGGTGCAGCTGCAACAGGTGTTTATCATCTGAGCCCAATCACCAGGGCTTCATAAGGAGCAGGAACCTGGAGGGAGGTGTCTCTGCCAGCGTGGTTACTTGACTGTGTTCTGCAGTTCTCTGCATTTTCTCTAACCTGCTCTAATTGAGTTTCTTGTCCTGCTTCATAGATCTGATCACCATGCGACAGAGCCCTGGATTTCCATGCTCCTATTCTCCATGTCATGCTCTGGCGGGTGTTGGAAACAACTCCCTGCTGCTCCAACCATGATCCTCCCTTCTTTTCCTACCTCCAGCCCTACAGCTCTGAGATCACCTCGTGGAAATACCAAACCATTGCTCACCGGCCTGTACACCCTTTAACAAGTGTGCTCCAACAAGCCATCATCCACCACCTGCAGTAAGCTGACCTCAACCCTTCTCTGCACTTCTCTCTATAACTTCACCTGAACAACGATAACCTCTCTCCTCTCCTCCTCAGTGCCAGTCCAGATCCCTCCGGCAGATCCAGTCCGGTTTCAGTGTCATTTTGTTTAATTTCATATAAACTGTTAAACCTGCTGTTCTGCCTTTGTGATTGTTACCTCATCCAGGGTCCATAATGCTGAACATTGACAGAAGGATCTTTGACCACATCTATTTGTAGTATCATCTCTGGCCATGGTGTCCAAACTGAACACCCTGAATCTATAGTCTTGGGTCTTCTCTTCAGCTCAGCCCTAAGGTTTCCTATTGGATGATTTTGTTAAACAGGCCCACAGCATTACAGAGCCTCCATCTTACCTAACAGTAGACAGAAAATGCTATTACACGTTTTCATCATTTGTTTCACAGCAGACCCCTCTGGAGGATTTGTTACTGGAAACGTCAATCTGAGTCTCCTCTGACCATTCACACAGTTCCAGTTAAAATCCCAGTAGAGTTTGGTAAACCCCATGTTTAAACAGCTTCTTCTTGACAAGTCTCCCAAACAATCAGTTGGCATTTAGTTTGAGCCTAAGACTTGATGACCCTAAGATCCCACACTTTGCTGCAGTTCACAGTGAGTGCTGGAGATGTTTTACCTCCTTTACCTCCTCACTGTGTGGTAGAAGAGAAACTTTGGTTTGCCACAGCTTTCAGTTGGTGTTTTTAATGGTAGCTCCTACTGGGATATGGACAAATACACTGCCTGGCCAAAACAAAAGTCGCCAAAGGTCACACACTCTAATGTTTCTGTGGACCCCCTTTAGCTTTGATTACAGCACACATTCGCTGTGGCATTGTTTCGATAAGCTTCTGCAATGTCACAAGATTTATTTCCACCCAGTGTTGCACTAATTTCCACCAAGATCTTGCATTGATAATGGTAGAGCCTGACCGCTGCACAAAGCCTTCTCCAGCACATCCCAAAGATTCTCAATGGGGTTGATGTCTGGACTCTGTGGTGGCCAATCCATGTGTGAGAATGATGCCTCATGCTCCCTGAACCACTCTTTCACAATTGGAGCCCGATGAATCCTGGCATTGTCATCTTGGAATATGCCCGTGCCATCAGGGAAGAAAAAATCCATTGATGGAATAACCTGGTCATTCAGTATAATCAGGTAGTCAGCTGACCTCATTCTTTGAACACATACTGTTGCTGAACTTTCACTATTAAACATAGCCCGGAGTTCTACTGTTGTTTTTCTTCGATTTGATTTCACCAAATGTTTAAGTGATCACCGATCACGATCATTTAGGATTTTTTGCGGCCACATTTCTTCCTCGAAGACGATGGGTCCCCACTATCCTTCCAGTTTTTAATAATGCGTTGGACATATCTTGTGTTTTCTCTGCTTGATGCATGCCAATGATTTGACCCTTCTGAGACAGACTGACATTTTTTCCATGACCATGGGATGTGTCTTTCGACATGTTTGTTTAAGAAATGAGAAGCAACTCATTGCACCAGTTCGGGTTAAATAACTTGTTGCAAACATAATCGCCCTTGCAGTCATTATCCAGTGGGAGGCTTGTACCTATTTGCCTAGTTAAATCCAGGTGGATTGTTTTTTTTGGGCAGGCAGTGTATAAGCCAGCAGTATTTTTCTTGTAGCCATTTGTTGACTTCCGGAGCTCCACAAACAGCTGCCTTATTTGAATGGTATGTTTTCTTGTCTTTTCCATTTTGAGGTGTGGCTCAGAAAAATTGACCCTCTACCTCATGTCATATTTAAACCCCTGGGGAAGTGATAAATCCCAAAATAAAAGTTTCTAGACACTCTGATTCTTATAGAAGAAAATCAAAAAGCAGAAATGAAAGTTACTTGACCTTTTAATAATTGTGGCAATGGGGATTTAATGAGAGCAAAATGGAAAACTACGGGCTGTGCTTTAAAATTGTTTCAATGTGAGCATCTGCTGCAGCAATTAAATACATTTATTCCTTCATAAAGACATTTTATACATGGACGTAGTCAGTTGATAAACCAGTTGTTTCTACTGGTTCAGATCAGGTTTGGGGTCGCAGCACTGGTGGGGTAAGGGGTTAAGCTGGGGACCCATATACGGATGCCTTATGGTGCGTTCAGACTGACCGCGATTCCAGTGAATTTTTCTCCTCATTCGTGTGCTGTCACTGGCCTGACATTTCACCAGCGATTCGCGTGGCCAACGGGCGACAACGCTCCACTCCCTTCTCTGCGTCTTCATATAGAAGGAGCTTCTATCTGCTGCTTGCCGGTTTCAACTCAACATGATGTACCTGGATTTTACGGAGCGAGTCACGGCGCTTTATTTATGGAAAGTTGAACAACGTTGCTGTCGTCAACGTCTCTGGGTTAACCAGATTCTCCTGAGAAGGAACCAGTTTGGAGAGTACCACCACCTACTCCAGGAGCAGCGTCTGGATGACAGTCGCTTTCCGCGGTACTTCCGCCTATCCAGGACCCAATTTGAGGACCTGCTGCTTCCGGGACACCAACTACGGTGCTGTATCTCCGCTGCAGAATGCCTGTCCATCTGTACTCGGTGAGTAAAAAAGTCTGAGCTCAATAGAAAGCACATGTGTGTTTCACAGCTTCATGCGTGCCTTATTAACCAATCTTTTTCAGGACAAAATTTCAACGGCTTTTTGTAAAGCCACCCACTAACCTCTCAGAGCAAACCTTCCTTCATCCCATGTATACTTGAATGTTTCTGGGTTTTTTTTATATATGTGTGATGTTTGTTGATTGTAGGTATTGTTTTCCCTTAGTTCTTTGCAGGGACTGCACTGACTGATTCGCAACACGAATTGACAGAAAAGTTCAGATTTTTCAACTCCAGTGAAATTCGCTTCGTGTCCATCTCGGGTTTCGCTCTCGCATCGCCCAAATTGCGTCCTTTGCTTTGCTGTGCTCCTGAACACACCTCTACATAGGGTTAACATGTAAATCACTTGCTCCTATTGCGTCATTCGCAATAGGAGTCTGTCTGAACGCAACATTAGTCCTCAACGCGGCTGTCCGGGGTTCAAGTCCCGGGCCCGGCGACAATTGCCGCTTGTCTTCCCCTCTCTCTCCGCCCCTGTTTCCTGTCTAACTACTGCCAACAAAAACTGGAGAAATAAAGGCTAATGGTGCTGCAAAAAAAAGAAATATCTTAAAAAAAACTGGTTTGGGAGGAAATCTGCCACTGGGATCAAAATTTAACAGGAAAAGATCCCAAAACATTCTTTTAAACTTTGAAGCTTTATGGAATTAAAATTAATCTCTCACTACCTCAGTTACTAACATCTGATATTTGTCAGAAATATCTCCACAGAAGCTTCACCAAACATAAACAGCACAATATGTTCAACTACTTCTGGATAACTGTATTAACATAGTCTGCAGAACACAGTTTGAAATTGTTTTTAAATTCACGCTGGCTGCACCGTAAAATCAAGAATCTACTTAATCCTCTGATAATTAGATTTTTATAATATATCTTGCCCCAAACGCAAAACCTTAGGTACATTTATTCAGTTTCGGTTGTAGTCATCAAAAAAACTGAAAATTTATTTAAAGTGGTGCCTCTGTTTATGTTGATCTGAGAATGAAGCGAGTTGAAAACAGAGTACCTGGTTCCAAACAGATAATAATCCACCGGAGAAAGCCGAGACATTGTTAAACATGTAATTTAGCTCCTTATTGAGAAATCAAGCTGCTTGGTGATACATCCTAATGTAAATGAGAAAGAACATCAGGTAGTACTTCCTGTCAGAAAAACTGACTTTGCAACCAGTCATTTATCAGATTTATTAAAACTGGCACTTTTCATCCGCAGAGAAATATGTAGCAGTCAGGGGAAAACTAGCTGTGCAAAACCACACGGAGAAGGAGGAGGAGGAGGCCCGGCTCATGATGCATGGCAAATATTTGGCTGACTTTGTATTAAAACGCTGCTTGGATGCAGTGGACATTTTAAACAAGCACAATGTGGGAATCATTTTCTGTCTGTGTTGCTGAGCTGGACCTGATGAGAGCATTGAAGAAGTTCTGGTTCTGTTTCGTCCTGGGCTGCTGGAATCAAACTGCACCCAACACACTGACAGAGTCATGAGAAGCTCCCAGGTTTGGATCTCTGTGCTTTAATCTCAAACTCAGGTTAATGCAACATAAACAGGCATTCCTATCAGAATCTCCGTGCATGTTTGTCACCTTTCTCTGGACCTGAACAGGAACATCTAGATTATCACTGAAAAGTTCATTTATTTGAGGAATTCAATCAAAAAAGTTAAACTGATTTTGGCTTCAGCGTCTGTGAAAAACATAACATTTTATGAGACCAATAAAAAATGTTGTTTAAAACAGAACTTTGGTCCTACTGGAAGCCCAGGTTGACCTTCAGTGACCTTCAGCTCATCTGCTTTGTCGGTTCTGGTGTCTCTCATATTCTGTTTTGACAACAGCCCATAGGATCTCTGTGTGGTTTAGGTTTGGCCAGTTTGCTGGTGATACCATGGTGACTGATGCAGGTATTGGTACTGTTGGCAGTATGGGCCAGTACCAAGTCTAGTTAGAAAATGAAACCACCATCTCCATTAAGCTTCTCAGCAAAGAGAAGCATAAGTTCCAGACTTTGGGACTTTCCAAATGTAATGCTGAAGTTACTTTCATCTTAGAAGAGGACTTTGGACCACCATGCAACATTCATCATTCTCTGTAGCCCAGGTAAGACGGCTCTGAGACGATCTCTGGTTCTGGAGTAGCTTAACACCAGGAATGTGACAGTTTTAGCCCAGGTCCTGGATACACCTCAGTGTGGCTGCTCTTGAAGCTCTGATTCCAGCTGTAGTCCACACCTTATCAGTCTCCCTGAAACTTTTAAATGAGCCTTGCTTCGCTTTTCCTCTCAAAGCAGCAGTTACTTTCTTTGCTTATGTAATTTTTTCAACAAGACTTTTTCCTTCCACTCAACATTCCATTTATATGCTTGTATAGAGTATCTGTGAACAGACAGGTATTTGTTAGCAATGACCTTATGTGTTTCTGTATCAAAAGTATGGTTTTATTACTCTGATGAAACAATAAATTAGCATAAATAAACACTTGAAATATATCACTGTGTGTAATTAATCTATATTATATATGAGGTTCCTTTTTAATGAATTACTGAAATAAATTACCTTTTAACTTGTAACAAAAAGTCAAACATATCTATCTATCTATCTATCTATCTGTCTATCTGTCTATCTGTCTATCTATCTGTCTGTCTATCTATCTGTCTATCTGTCTATCTATCTATAAAGGAACACATAATTAGGATCCTGATATCTGTGTTCTTTCCCACAGATGTTACAGAGGATAAACATGTTAGAATAACCATTATGAGGCATCATTGATCTCACACAGACATCCAACAGCCCATAAAATGATCAGACAAGCCTCAGTTTGGTTCACTGTTTGCCTTTTTTGCAGCAGAACTTTGCTCAGTGGACATTTACGTCCAATTCTTCGCGTCTCTAAAGGGCTTATGGTGCTGTAAAACCACAACAGCAACCGGTTCTTCAACTATCACCTGCAAAGCTCCCCCTCCACCGATATTCAGTCCAATTAACACATCTCCAAATAATAACAGATATCATCTGAAGGTTATGATCCCTAAAACAAATGTGTATTTTATTGCTCTAATGTTCTATAGTTTTTGTTTGTTTGCTTTGGTTGAAGATAAAATATAAAATCTCACACTAAAAAATGAGAAAAATCCACCTTTAATCTAAGGACATTATTCAGTGTAGAAAAAGATCCTGAGTTAAGAAATAATTGCTTTTTAAATTGCTGCTGCACCAGTACTATCATAGTGAACTGTTTTTAAAGCATATTTGATTTTTTAAATGGAATAGAATGATTAGGAACATTTAATTAGGAGAGGTGTGTGAGAGACCTTTAGATTTTGTAAATATGTACTGTTGCCTTTCAATATTTCTTAGCAAACAGCACAGAGGATGTAAAAGCTGTTATTATACATGGATCAAAATTAAATAAAAACATTCAAATAACAACAATGTATATTTATTTTTATTTTTAATATTAATGCCAACTACTCATCACCGGGAAAAGAAGCTTCTAAATGAGGCAGCCTCTGCCAGCAGTGATGCCAGCAAAATGATACAAAGATCCTTCGTGTAGATTAAAAAACCTACATAGATTAAATTGTTTTTTAAAGTTAATAGTTTGGGGTAAATAATATTCCTCAGTTTACATTGAAGTCTGTGGAAATTATTACCCCAAATCACAAAACATGCTTAATCTCAGAAAGTCTCTTAGAAATCTCTTAGAAAGTAACATAAATGTTCATTATATAATCTTTGATGAATGTTCAGTTAAAAATAGTTGGTTAAAATAATGGTCAGTTAATTGATTTGTAAAACTCACTTCATTGAGCCTAAAGGTCACGTTTATAACTGCAATGTGATACTTTCACCACTAAAAACAATCTTTAAAACATTTTTCATTTAAATTTAATTCAAAGTAAATTATGCTTGATGTGAGCTTGTGCGGCCCAATTCAACTCATGTTTCTGTTTTAAATCAGTTTATGTTTGTTATAAAAGAACCAGAAAATATTACCAGACGATTTAAAAAGCTCTACTCAGCTTTATGTAAATCAAACATGGGTTTTCTTGACCCAGAACTTCAACATTATCCTCCACCTATGACACTCAAGGGAAGGAAAGAAAAAGGAGGACAGATATATTCGGATAATGTTTGTTTTTATGTTATTAAAGGGAATTCTCGAAGTCTCGAACAATAAATACAAAGCTGATTCTGATGGACGGTGCAGCCAGCAGTTTAACCACCTAGCAACCAGGGGATTGGACTACAAAAATCAGTCGTACAATCGCTAATCCTAACATACTAACCTACAGCTGTTAAACCAGAGTGCAAATATTAGTGCTAGCGTCTGTTGTCATGGAAACCGTGATGTCTTCTCACAGCGACCACCAGCATCTGTCAGCTCCTAGTTTAGGCCTGTAGTGCATTAATCTCACTGCTGTGTTTGTCCAGATATTAGGACGTCTGCTAACACTGCAGCAGGTTTACTCTGATGTTTGACAGCAACTGATTTTCCACATAGTTGATTGAACTGGTTTGTCTGACATCCTCCCTCTTGAAGCCAAACCATCAACCTGTGACAGACCAGGACACGTGTCTCACCACTAACTCTAACGAAGAAGACAGTGACTGCAAAGCTGTCCGTTTTCTAAATCGTTGGTCTGCTCGCTTTCTTGGGAATAGCGTCCACTGACTGATCTGCATGCTACCTCCATCTTACTCACATGATTTCAATATTATTGAAACAAAGACACCATTCAAGGCACATGCATGTTGACCTTCATAGGTCAGAAAATGGCTACAAGAAAACAGCTTCTGGGCTGAGTTCAAGACAACAACAAATCAGACTGACACATCTGTAGAGATTGTACCAGGAGAGACGGTCAAAGATCTTCCCTTCTGTAAGGTCCAACCTTAGGTAATGGTAAAGGAGAAGACTAAGTGCTTTCCTGCTGGGGAAAATGGTTCGCTAACAGTTTTAACATCAGAGATCCAATCACCCGTAATTGTAAAAGTTTCTTTCTTAACTTGAGATTTTTTCCACTGAATAAATTTACGTAAAATTAAGGGTTGGATTTTTTTATCTTTTCATTGATGCTGCTGCTGTTTTAAGGCTTTTAACACATTCTTACCAGGGAAGCAGTAAATGTGAAGGGTGCTGCATGTTAATCAGTGGATGAACAAGTTACATTTAGTTAGCCTAAAGACTTGTGCCTCATGCAGATGTGCATTCATAAGTTCAAACGGGTTAGAGACAAAAAGGCCTTTTACAGGCCAAACCACGACGCTACAACAATCTGATGGTAAGTTCCTTGAACACCCATATTTATTAGGCTGGTGGCCTTGAAGGCATCTGGACAGCTCTGATGCACATTCAGATAAACGGAACTCTGTAGAAGACAGGTGAGGAATCGCGCTTAAACAGATGGTAGTTTAGGGGAACATAGAAGTGTAGGTTTAATATGTGTGTGTCCTTGCTACATCTGCATGGTGAGTGTGTGCGAGGGTGTGTGTGTGTGTCAGGGGAAGCCTTATATCATGTTGTGTTAAGCAGCATTTGACATCCTTGCGCTTTCCTAACGCAGAGCCTTTCTCTGACACGAAGACGACACCAAAAACCGAAAACTCTTTGATGTTCCAGCTTTTAAAGGTTTAATCCCAAACAAACTGCAGATTTTAAAAGCCTCCTCAGTTTAAGAGTCTCTAGTTTTCCACATTTCACCCACATGAATGCATGCTGAAACATAGCACTGTGCATGTTTTCCTTCCAAGCATCCAGACCTTCCTGATCATCAGTTTTTCTGATATTCCGAAGGTCACTTACAGTTTTTCTTTGGGCTTTGACTGCTTTTTTACCCATTTTCTGACCAGTCCTTATACCTGACCATGAGAGCATACTGTGGTTAAGAAAATAAAGTGGAAAAATGGAGGACAATACTTAAGGAAATGGTGGAACAACTACTAAAAATCCATCCAGGAGGGGACACGGGACCTGAGAGATGCATCATTTACTGTAAGCCAGGTTTTTAGCAACAGTGCTCAAAGACCATTTGCCAAAATATTCTTAAATGTGGTAATGAAAATATTAGCTGTAATTTCCCACAATTTCATGACTCACAATGAGTCTGTCGCTCCCTGTAACCTTTATAGCATCTGAACTGCATCACTTGTATCAGCTCCATGCATAAAGAGCAGAGAGACTCCATCAAACTGGCCAAACTGGTGACGTGGTCAGGGTGTACCCTGCTCCTCACCGGATGACTGCTGGAGAGAGAACCTGGTGAGAATGAAGCAGGAACAAAAGATGGATTTTTGCTTTTTTGTTACATAAATATTGACATCATCCAACAAATTTTCATTTTACGCAAAAATAACCTGAATAAACAAAAAAAAAATGTTTTTAAATGATTTCATTTCTTAAGTAAGGAAAAATAGGTAAAATAATTACCCCCCAAAATGAATAACTGAATGGCCTGTTTAATGTCTTGCAACAGCAACTGAATTTGATTGAATTCCAGGCTTTGACTGGGCCACTTTAAAATTGTTTGAGCCATTCAGAGGTGAACATGCTGATGTGTTTCTGATCATTGTCCTGCTGCATAACCCAAGTGAGCTTGGGCTGAAGATCACCAGCTGATGGCGGACATTCTCCTCAGGAATCTTCTGTGAGAGCATTAGTCATGGCTCCATCAATTATGGCAAGTTGTCCAGGTCCAGAAGCAGCAAAGCAGTCCCACACTATCACAATATCTTCACAAATCTTGCCTGTTTGATGTTTCTGAAATTCCTTTTTAGATGGAACTCCCCCATGGAGGCTATTTTTGCCTGATCTCTTTCTCATGGTTGAATCATGAAGCTGACCTTAACTGATGGACGTGGATGTTGTTCTCGGTACTTTGTGACCTCCTGGATGAATCTTTGATGTGCTCTTGGAGTAATGTGGATCAGCCAGACTGACCATGTTTCTCCATTTGTGGATAATGGATAATGGACATTGTTTTTTATCTGGATATACAAATAAGTGATAAACTCGTCATAAACTCAAGAGTTCTCATAGCACCCTCTAGGCTGTGGTGCCCTGGGCAGAGAGCCATAATACACATTTTTAATAAAGCACCTCTTGTTTTGTCGACACAACACAGGTTCATCCCTTTAGTTTAGAGGAGCATGACTCATAGTTCTGAGTTAACTGGCCTAAAAAAGCTAGAATATAAATATGTTAAATATAAAAAAACAGTAATTTACTTGCCTGACACTGGATGAAAAAGAAACTAAAGTCCCTAAAATAACTTTCACAGTCTGGCTGAGGCAAAATATAAAGTTATGATTCATGAGTAAGTACTTCTATGGCAATTTGTCTTCCCTATTGTCAAGGTGTATTTTATCAATGAATTATTTTGTTAAGAATATACAGGCACCAAGTTTAAAATTTTTCTACAAGTTTTCCAAAACGTATACTATGATGCAAAACCATATTGACTTCTTTGGTTGTGGTAAAGTGGTCTCCCAGTGATGCTGTGATGTCATCTAGATCCTCCTGACAGGATGAAAAAAGCTACAGATCAGGTTTCATCACAGAGATGACACAAAGCTGTAAAAATAATCCGCTTTCATTCCTGTTTCGCCCACATGGAAACTCACTGCGCTGCAGCGTGTCAGAAATGTCCGCAGGATTTCTTCATTTAAACTTGACGTCATGTCTGCAGAGTTAAGTTTTTCTAATTAGAAGCAATTGTTTTAGCAGCTCTGCTATTTGCTGAGGTCTGAAACATATCGTACCCTTCTCAAGCCACTTGTGAAAAGTGTCAGGAGGCAAAGAAAGAGATAAGAGGACAAGGTGGAGTGCAAACAAGGAGGTGGAAAACTGGAGATCTGCTGCTGCTCTGGCTCTGACACAGTTTCAGAGGTCCATTAAATGAATAATAGAGGAAGAAGGCGGGGGGCTGAGAGCATTTCCTTCGTCTTAATGTGGAAAGAGGAATCAAACAGGAGCAGCAGAGTTTACAACAAGGCTTTTATGTCATCACAAACTTTAAAAAACCCGGTACCCTTAAAAACACGGCATCTCTGATTGATCAATTTTGTCAATTTTCTTACAACTTAGGCTGCGTGTTGAAAGAAAAATAACAATGCCACTTTGAGTTTCCCATTTTCAAAGCTGCCCCCATTTCTCTAAGCCTCTTTCCTTCTATAAAAAGCTACAACTGAGACGCGACCCATAGAAGTGTTTTCTCAACCTCCTGAAGTCCTTGCTCCCCCCCCCCAAACATCTGCTTAAGCTCACTATTCGGCGTTACTGCTGACTTAGCATCTTTTTCTGGAGCCGCACAAGAAAGAAAAAGCGGTCTAAAAATAAAAATAAATAACAGCTTTGAGTAAAAGTGTGTCAGGGAAAGAGCAACGACTTCTATGACATAATTTCAGCCTTCAAACAGAGAAACGAGACTGAGATGAAGGTGAGAATAGACACCTGTAAAACAGCATTCTGGAAAGTGTATAGAGACAGGAAATCCACACTTCCTGTTGGTTTCTGTTCACTCATCCTGGGCATGGTGCCATTTTAATTTTACTTTGACTAATTTGACTTTTAATGATTTATTTGAACCGTTCTTTCCCTGTATGGACCCAACATACAACACACAACTGCAAAGATTTTAAAAACATAAATTCTCCTTCTTCAGTAATCCATCCACTTAGTGCATTGCACCAGAACTGTGGGGCAGCAAAACAGCCCACTGCATGATCCTACCACCACTGTGCTTGACAGCTGGCATTCAGCAGTTGGTGGCTCCTGGGTTGTTCCTGAACATCCAAACCAATTTGCTTCTGTCTGATGGGGGCAGCAAAATACCCTTTTCCTCCCGCTAATACTACCTGCAGCCCCCTACCATCAGGTAAAAGGTTAAACAGGATCAGGTCCAGGTCCACTTGATTCTCAAATTGCAGAGTTCCTCAGACAGATGGCCATCAACTCTCATAAACCCTCATTATCTGCTCTGTTTAGCAAGAGAATATGGGTTTTTACACCAGAATAGTCTGTGGGAAATTACACACCATTGTTTAGTTTGTTCATCTTATGCTAGTTTGGTTCATCATACACTCCCCTTTGGAAAACAGACCAAACTGATTGGAAAATTACAAAAACCGTTCATGCAGAGCGCCATCACCAGAAGTAGCTCAGTATGAGCAGCAGGTTAGGCAGCGAGGACCAAACAGTTCTGGTAGGAAAGCACCACCTGTCTGCAGTAATCTAGATCCTACTGCTATTTTATTTATTTTAATGTCCTGTGTGGTTTAACTCCCTAATTAATTACAGGCAAATTTTATTGCATTGGCAAATTAATTATTTTACTAATAAAACAATGATTAAAATGCATCTGTACCAGAAATCAATTTTAATGAAATCTACCACTTCTGTCCAGAAATGTGGTCATATATCCAGCCAGATGCCAGAAACCTTTCCAGGGTTATAAAACATCTGTGTAAAGGTAAAACTTATCAAATATCACCGAATATTAGGGAGGCTGTTTGCATGTACTGGAGCCTGCATGTATAATTTCGACCCTCTGTGGATTAGAGGAAACAATATCACATTAAATTCAAGCTTGAGCTGCAAATTGATGCTTTAACAAAATCCTTACAGTGAAATGTCGTCTAATTATTCGAATACTTGAAACATTTAAAATGAAAATAAACTGACATGTATACCCATCATGAGTGGATGCAGGTTCAGTTTGTAGGTTTCTATTGTCCAGCTGACCCAAATCAGCACCTCTCCACCACCATGCTCAGCAGTTTTCTCTAAAAACTCAGATTTCTGCCCAAAAACAGATTCTTCAACATTCGTTTTTTCCCGTCTCTCCTTTGATCAGTTATTTCTTTTTTAAATCATGTATTGTGTTTTAAAACCGTTTGAAACAGTTCTATTAGCTCAGGGTGCTGCATTTAGTATATATGTATGTTTCCATTGTTTCAGCTGAATCCTGAAGCATCCAAAGTGTCTGTTTTGGCCTCAGCCACCAGCTGGGGCCAATCTGTTGGTCAGGTGGGGCTCAGCGGTAGCAGCCGAGGCCCGCCCTGCCAGCTCGGAGCTCACTCAGCCCAAAAATCAAAAATACATCCCGCTGCAGAGCAAACAGTACAGCCCATTTGGAATATTGCTAAAGGGAATTCATTGTTCTACCTTTGTAGTATTTCTATTTTATCTCAGCATTTAGGTGGAAATAGAAATGTTTTTAAGTTTATATCTGGCAGAAAATAGAATAACCTTTCTCACTGCAGCGAAGAAACAGGGTCAGTGATGCAGAAACTGAGGTGCTGCCAACGCCATGCATATGGAAAGGTAGTAGACAGGAATAATGTACAGTGCTGTGCAAAAGTTTCAAACCACTGCCCATTTTTATATGTTTGTGCATTTTATCAATAGTTTCAGGTTTTACACTGACCTGAACATTTTAAATTTTTTGTTTGTAAAGCCACTTAAATCTGAGGTCTGACATAAAGACTCAGTTTCTTAACTCAAAGGGAGGATCCAGTGGGGTGTCAACACAAGTCAACAACCATGCTGTTCCAGTTTCTTCTTAATCTATGAAAAATTACAAAAATATCAGGTTCACAGGCAGAAAATAGGATTTTAGCTCCAAAAGGTTGATTCAGTCGGGAAGGTGTTCTAGGAGCTGAGGGAAGCCGACACCCCACCCACATGTAAAATTCAGGCAAAAAGCTGGTTTCTGCCACTAGAATTATTGTTTGTGCTGTTATGGTTCCTGAGATATTAAAGATTATTTTTTTTAGGTCATTCAGTTGTCACCATCCCTCCAGTTTGCTCCTAAATGAAACAGAGTAGTCAAATTTTTCAGTGCTTTGGTGCATGGTGTATGATATTTTATTGGTTTTCATTCCAGTCTAATATTAGTTATTATAAAAGATATGAAGATTAAGTTATAACGGTCGCAGACCATAGACGTCATCAGTTCAGGTCAAGGCATGTGTAGGCTGCAGCCTGATTGGTCCAGTAGATAGACCATCTAGGCCATCAGAAAGCTGTTGGAGATCAATTTGATGTTACCAGACAGGCTGGAAAATAAAGAAATTAGAAAATTGTTGCACAGTGCCTTTCATGTTAAACAACAAAGAGAGCCACTAACAATATATTTATTTATTCCAGCATTCTGTCTGGACTGTAGGACAAGGCTGTTCAAAGAGCGGCCCGGGGCCATTTGTGGCCCCTGACCTCATTTCAAGAAGGGACAGGCTGTTGATGCAGATGGACACTTTGAACATTTTTTAGGGCAAGATTTTCACATAAAAATGAATCTTCTTAAAATGGAAAATATTGTGTACAACTTCTATTCATCATTTATTATCCACACCCACACCAGCTTTCATTATGATTTCATGGTAAAACGAACTTCAAACATCCAGAGACGTTTACTCAGGATGACTCCTTCACTGCATTTGGGGTCATACAGAAAGCACTTTCCCAGAAAAATCATAATCTTATCGCTGAAAATGGACAAACGTTTTTTTCTAGACAAGGAAAATAGAAAATAATCGATCGAAATACACTGCTCAAAAAAATAAAGGGAACACTTAAACAACACAATATAACTCCAAGTAAATCAAACTTCTGTGAAATCAAACTGTCCACTTAGGAAGCAACACTGATTGACCATCAATTTCACCTGCTGTTGTGCAAATGGAAAAGACAACAGGGGGAAATCTTTGGCGATTAGCAAGACACACTCAATAAAGGAGTGGTTCTGCAGGTGGGGACCACAGACCACTTCTCAGTACCTATGCTTTCTGGCTGATGTTTTGGTCACTTTTGAATGTTGGTGGTGCTTTCACACTCGTGGTAGCATAAGACGGACTCTACAACCCACACAAGTGGCTCAGGTAGTGCAGCTCATCCAGGATGGCACATCAATGCGAGCTGCGGCAAGAAGGTTTGCTGTGTCTGTCAGCGTAGTGTCCAGAGCCTGGAGGCGCTACCAGGAGACAGGCCAGTACACCAGGAGACGTGGAGGAGGCCGTAGGAGGGCAACAACCCAGCAGCAGGACCGCTACCTCCACCTTTGTGCAAGGAGGAAAAGGAGGAGCACTGCCAGAGCCCTGCAAAATTACCGCCAGCAGGCCACAAATGTGCATGTGTCTGCACAAACGGTTAGAAACCGACTCCATGAGGATGGTATGAGGGCCCGACGTCCACAAATGGGGGTTGTGCTCACAGCCCAACACCGTGCAGGACGCTTGGCATTTGCCAGAGAACACCAGGATTGGCAAATTCGCCACTGGAGCCCTGTGCTCTTCACAGATGAAAGCAGATTCACACTGAGCACATGTGACAGACGTGACAGAGTCTGGAGACACCGTGGAGAGCGATTTGCTGCCTGCAACATCCTTCAGCATGACCGGTTTGGCAGTAGCCTGACTGCCATTAGGTACCGAGATGAGATCCTCAGACCCCTTATGAGACCATATGCTGGTGCGGTTGGCCCTGGGTTCCTCCTAATGCAGGACAATGCTAGACCTCATGTGGCTGGAGTGTGTCAGCAGTTCCTGCAAGATGAAGACATTGAAGCTATGGACTGGCCCGCCCGTTCCCCAGACCTGAATCTGATTGAGCACATCTGGGACATCATGTCTCTCTCCATCCACCAACGTCATGTTGTACCACAGACTGTCCAGGAGTTGGTGGATGCTTTAGTCCAGGTCTGGGAGGAGATCCCTCAGGAGACCATCCACCGTCTCATCAGGAGCATGCCCAGGCGTTGTAGGGAGGTCATACAGGCAGGTGGAGGCCACACACAATACTGAGCCTCATTTTGACTTGTTTTAAGGACATTCCATCAAAGTTGGATCAGCCTGTAGTGTGTTTTTCCACAAATTTTGTGTGTGACTCCAAATTCAGGCCTCCATTGGTTAATAAATTTGATTTTCATTGTTGATTTTTGTGTGATTTTGTTGTCAGCACATTGGTCCGTTCACCCGCAGAGACAACAGGTTCGCTTTCTGCAAGCCGTCACGGTCTTCTCACTCGCTCAAATGAAGGGGAAACGTGGAGAAATCAGGAGAGGAGAGCGAGGAGCTGACGTTCATCACTCGACTGCCGGGGCTTAGCCTAAGAGGCTTGAATAATCAGCATGCTAAGCTGTCGGGGCATACGCTCACACTTACTGCGCGTTTACCAACTCCTGGGTGCTTTTTAATCAAGTAAAAACACCGAGAAGCAGCTGACAGAGGCGAGAGATCAGCTTTAGAATATCTGTTACACTTTTCTCTGACATTAACAAACGCAAGCTGCAGATGCGCCTGTTTTTGCCTCTAAGAGGACACACTGTCAGTTTCCTCTGCTGTCTTATTTCATGTCACAACAGCTTTCAGCAACAATTCGGGGCTTACTGCAATAAATACTGTTCAGTTCCTATTGGTAAATGCAGGGGCGGTTCCAGCCATTTTGGTGCCCTAAGCCAAATGCTTTTTGTGTTTAGAATATTCGTTTAAGCATTAGGGTGGAGAAATATGCTTCTTTTTTGCAAATATATGTTTTTTATAATTGCAACAATACCAAACATGACTCATCCTATAAGCTGTTGCTAGATTAAGACTTATTTTTGTGCTGTTTTCACATGTTAAATTTGTTTGATGCAAACCACTCAAACATCAAAAAGGTCTGACCTTACAGAAGAAACTGACCCATATGATGATAAGTTAGATCTTCCTGAGGAAGATTCATCAGGAGGTGCTCAACAAAGCCAAAGATCCCTAAAGTCTGCAGAACCTCTCCATGTTATCCTAGATTAACAGACTTTAACTCTGCTGTTCAGTTCAAATAATTGTTTAATTAGGATAGATGTAACAGGCTGAACATGGATTTCTCATATCTTTGTTGCTTTTATTATTATTTTTCATATTTTTTGCTTTTTAAAGAAGTTTAGTGTTGCTTCAGTGGTGAATAACTGCATGTGAAATGATGCTTTGCTACATCATTTTATATACAACAGTAAAAAACTCCAAAGTTTCTTTCTGTTTCTGTCCGTCAGCTGCTACTGCGGGGTGCCAAGAGCTGCTCTGAGCGTGCCCAGTACAAGAGGTGGACAGGAGGCGGGACCAAGTGGAGCTGTCTCCACGACTTTTTAAGAAACGGGAGATACATCTGAAAAAGAAAACAAAATAACTTTTAAACCCCCAGTCAGTTGTCGCAGACGGCCACTCACACTGAGCCTGGTTCTGGTTCTGCTGGATGTTTCTTCCTGTTAAAAGGGAGTTTTCCTCTCCACTGTCGCTACATGCATGCTCAGTATGAGGGATTGCTGCAAAGTCAATGCAAGCGACTGTCCACTGTCTCTACATGCTCATCCAGGAGGAGTGAAAGCTGCAAGTCACTGACTGGATGCAATCTGCTAGGTTTCCTTAAATAGAAAAACATTTTTTACCAATTTGATTAATAAATTGAATTTGACTGCATTGTTTGATAATTAGGATCAATTGGAATATATGTACGTGACTTTAATTATTAATAGTTAATAAAGTAAATAAAAAAGAAAGTCAATAATCTCCCATGTTTAAATGAAAGGATACGGTCATTAATGAAACAAAGAAACAATGCCCTTTAGGTGGTGCTAAGAACTAAGTCAGAAAAAACAGTCGCGTGTTAACGTTAAAAAGGAACTCCGAAGTATAAAGGCCACAGTCTTTATTAATGCCATCAGTGAAGCAAAGGGCAATGCCAAACATATTTGGCAAAATCTAAAAAACTATTTGTGTCAGGATCTCTGCCATGGTTGTCTTTTGGGTGCTGCTTACTGTGTTTAGCCTCTAGATGGTGTCTGAACGTGGGGGAACAGGTGTTTTCCATCACCTTGATCATCTCCGGAGGAGGATTTAAGGAGGAGGCTGCCAGCAACTCATTGCCAGAGTGTTGCCCCTTAGTGGTACAACTCCACCCACATTACTCTTGCCTTGTCTTCGCTTTGCCTTTGCTAATCCTGCATGCTCTGCCTTACAGGTGTACCTGAACCTGACCTCGCTGTCAGCTTTGAACCTCTTGGATTATTGTCTTCTGGGAAGAAGTCATTTCACCTCATGAACAAAGACTCAAACCTCCGTTTGCTCCTGTGGATCTCACCGGCTGGCAGCTTCCTCTATACCTGGGATCCTCCTCAACGAACCCTGTCCACCCTCCCACGCACACAAGCTTCTTCCACGGTATATTCTGGACATCCTAACTTCCTGGCAGACCTCAACTCACCATCTCCGTTTCCACGGGTAAACAATCTTCTGGGTTTTCTCCACCTCCCCCTCTGGCGGATCATCCCTTTCTCCCCAGTAAGACTGAATCATTATTTATCATTCTCTATTTCCAGTTTATCCCTGCTTACCTTTTGCTTTGTTTTTCTTTCAGTTCATACTCCAGTTCCCGTTCCCAGTTCTTGCCTTGTCTTGTAAATAAAACTTCTAACTATAAAACTCGTCTCCTGAATTGCTTTCTGCATGTGGGTCAAACTTGTTAAATCCATTGTGACAATTTGAACAAAGAAATAAGAACCAAACCAATGAACTGGATATTAAAGGGAATGTGACATGTGATACTGGTACTGTGGCAAACGCATTTAACATACATTTCATTGATGCAGTTAAAAGCATGACTTAGGATGACAATTGTGACTCAGATTTTTTAGATATATCACAGAATCTTTTAATCTTCTTCTTTTAATAAAGCGACTCACTCTAAAAGAGTCAATTACTTACAATCTTAAATCATCACGTGCTAAATATATATATGGGATGAATACTGTTTTCTTAAAAACTCACAAAGATGCTCTTATTTCAGTAGACTGCAGGAGTGCAGGACTGCACTTGGGAAACTGTGGTAATAACACAAATTTTTAAGGTCCATTAGGCCCATTAGGATTAGTCTGGCAGTGTCTAAAGTTGTGGAAGAATTCATCTCTGAACAAATCATATCACATTTGACTTCTATAGAAATTACATTTCATGCCATGCAGTTTGGCTTCATGGAAAACTATTCCACTGAAACAACAAATAATTTGTTACTGGAAAACATCAGATCTAACATCATAACTCTTATTTGGAAAACAGAATTCAGTGTGTTCGGGTCAATAACGATCTATCAGACGCATTTCTGTCTGCAACATTATGCAGATGACACTGTCATCTACTTACATTAAAAAACTTAGACCCAAGCTGCGAAGGAACTTTCATCAGAACTTTCATGTTCTAAACTGGCTGAACAATTCATGTTTATACCTAAATATGGATATATTTTTAAAGCATAATACAAAGAGCCAGACCTGCCTGTTACAGTGGCAGGGAACACCTAAACAGTGGTAAGGGAGTACAAATATTAAGGTATTGTTGTGGATTCTAAACTTACATTCAAATTACAGGTGAAGAAAGGATCAAATAAATTCAATTTAGCAACCCTTAGAAAATGTGAACTAATTTAATGACTGAAGCTGTAACAATGTACTTTAGTGCCATGATTCTATCACACATCCACTACTGTTTGACCAGTTGGACACACTTTAACAACAGTTGAAAGATTGTACAAACTAACTCTCAAAATTCTAGACAAAAAACAAACTCTTTCCATCATTGTCATATTCTTTCAAAATATAATTTTTTTATTAGGGAGAATATGATCAAGTTTCATGATATTTTGTTGGTATTTAAAATTCCCAATGGAATGGCTCCACCTCTCCTGCCAGAATACATCCATCTGAGAAACAGTGTGGGCACTGGAGCCCAGAGCAGAGGAGACTGTGATGTTCCCTTTAGAAAAAGCAGTTTTGGGTAGTTGTCTTTTTCTGTGAGAGCATCACACACCTGGAACACTCTACCCACAGATCTCAGAAACATCTCGTTACTAAAAATGCTCTCCAAATCGGTAAAAAAAGTGGCTCCTGGACAATCAAATATGCACACATTATCTAATTTAGCTTTTTATTAAGATTTTATTATTAATAATGTGTCTATCGTATATTGTTTATATTCATTGTCTTTTGAAAACTTGTTTGTTTCTGTGTTCATTGTAGGACCGTTTTTACTAACACTTTGTTAAAGTATTTTGTAATTGCTTGTTTTAAATCATTATGTACATATGTTCTTCATGTCTTTGTCATGATTTTAACACCAACCTGCTATGGGACTGCAGATGAAAATTAGCCTTCATGGCTAAATTTGGCATATTTACACTTGTGCTCATGTTAATTAATATGCATTGGCCCAGTTTAAATCACCATGGGAGAAAGGTCCATCTTTTTCTTGAGCAAATATTTTAGTTTTGTATTTGGTGACCTATGCGCAGTGTGTTATGTGTGTGGGAGGAGCACCGGCACTGGGTAATTGTGACCATAAAGATATTTCCTGCTCACAAAGAACTCCTCTGCTGGCCTGAAGGCCAGGAAAGGATTCAGCAGAACCTCATTGATAACTAAGAAGGCTTCATTCATCATTCAGTCCAAGTAGTCTCAGAGGAACAGTGGCAAAATGACTAAGCTGCATTCATACATGGTGACGTAGCTGCATTCTGTCAGAGCAGGGGGGATTCAGAGGTCAAACCTTTATCGGATAATTTACTGGGGGCATATTTGACCCACTGCAGGAAATTATCTAATAATTAAAGTCATTTGGTGGGGTTGAGGATTTACAGATGATTCCTAACTCATCTCTGAATAATTTTACAAAAACAAGGTGTTAAAATACTCCACTATCAGCTGATCGACGCTTCGTTGTCTGCTCTGCTGGAACATTAAATCCACCTGACATTATCTGGTTAGCAAGAAACAGGAGCACCGAATCCACCTGTGTGTGCAAACAGCAGGAACCTTCCTCACTGTGCTTATCAAATGTCAAACATCTGCTGATCTGCTGCGATGCTAAATTCATTTCATGTCTTCCTCATGATGAGTCTCTTAGTATCTTTTTCTGTAAACAAACTGATTTTCAGGTGGTTTGTTTGGTGAAATTTGTAGGAAAAATGTCACATTTCTCTGTTTTTAATCCAGAAAACAACAACTCCTCACTTCTGTTTGTTATCCTCTCTGCCAAAAAAAAAATAACCTCACTCACCAATAGCGTCTAGTTGAGTTAAGAGACATAGATGTTTCTACCAAAAACATGACCTTGAAGGTGATGAAAACACTGGCTGAAATCAAGATTCAAAAGATTTCAAGAAAAAAAAAAGAAAAACTTCATTGTTTGCAGGAATAAAAATGGCAAAACTATTTTTTTTAAAACTGAACTTTCAGAGTTTGTAAAATATGTAAAATATCGTATATGACATTTTTATATTTATTAGCTCAGCTTCTTTCTGATCAAGCAGAGGAAAAATCATGAAATCATGAATCAAAAAACACAACAATAAATATGTTGTTATATTTGTTTGACCTCCTGTTAATATTAATCCATATGACGCATAACGATGGATTAATCCCAGAAAATAAAAGAAAAACTTCCACAAACTGTTACAGCTGAAATCTTTACGAAGCAACACTGTGGTCAAAGTTCTTCATCAGGCAAACTCATTGTAATAGTGACATGAAAAGATCTCAAAAACTTCTGGCTCTTCCCAATTTAACCCCAAACTAGAGCGGAAAGATTAAAAAAAGGAAATAGATAAACAATTAAACCAGAACTGATCATAAGTCAAACTATAATATGAACCTCCTTGTTGAAACCTAGTAGAGCTGCACTGATCTGCTTTTACCAGCTGGTATCAGCTCCCAGTTTTCTTTAAGGTTGAGTGTATTTCTTCAGATTTTCTATTACACATGTAAACTTAGTTTAAATCCATCCATAAAAGAAGAAGTTAGCAGCAGGTTCATTAAAGTGGGGTAGCTGTTCTGAATCCATCACAAAATGAAGGTGTTGCAACATTGTCCCCATGCTTACATCAAAGCATCTGTCCTTCAACCTTTTACTCAGCTCAGAACCAAGAGCAGCTTGCTGAGGTGCAACATAAAGATTTTTCTATATATCTGATTGTGTTTCTCTAACTTTATAGAAAGGAATGGACAAAACTAAGAATGAACTGTGACCTGAACAGTTTTATTCCAGCACAATCATCTATTTAAATAAGCCACAGCAATATTCACACACATTTGTTAAGACTCTTATTTACTGATTCTATATATTTTGTGTCGTGATGTTTTTTAGGATATGAGCACCTGGCTTTAGGTCCAGGTTTTGGCTTTTGGACTGTTTCAGCTCAGTGTTATGTGTATGTCTCATACCTGTGTGTCTTTCTGTCTCCAGGTCAGTTTTTCCTAAATTTGTAGACATATTCTTTCATTTTCACTGCAATTAGATCTACCTTTGGCTGCGAATAACATTACCTTAAACTTTGAACCTTGAACCTCTCCAATAAGAGGAGGTTGTGTTTGAGATTTAAAAAGCAGGCAACCAGCTCTGCCCAGGATACATAACCTTCCTAACTTCCTGCAGCATCTAGCTTAATACAGGCTAGCATTAGCACTGCAGCACAGATGAGTGAAGATGCAGTTTCAGTATTATTTTTGCATTAAAGCAAATATAATATTTTGGAATCATCCCTGCTTAAAAAGAAATAGGGCGATGTGCATCATGGCAGCCAATCAAACAATAAGGCAGTAAAGTATAAAAGCACAGCCTACATTGAAGGCAGTTTTGTTTGCCTCTTGTTCCGTTTTTCTCTCTCAGTTGATGGGTCAGCTGTTCTTTAACAGGGCAGAGCCGTAAACCTAAATAAAAGAATCCGTTCCGACAATAATTCATACCAGAAATCAAGCACCAGTGGCGTGAGGCATTACTGAAATTGAATGTGGTACTTTCTAAAAGTCGAAGCCATCTGGGAGAATTATGGTACGTGAAATCTGAGGACCTTCCTGTCTACGAGGAGCCACAGACTGATGTAATTTAAGCTTGTGAAGGTTTTAAAGATCAATCAGGAAAGATGGAGGGTAAATGGAAGAAGGATAAGAAGCAAACTGTGGTGCAGTAATAGAGCTTCAGCCTTCCCCGCTGCTTTCCCAGCATTACTCTGGCTGGTGAGGGATGGTCATGAACAGGCGCCCCACCATCTTCAATGATCCCAGATGAGGGGCGCTAAATTGCTTTTACAAAAAAAATTTGCACATGCAATAAGTGGGTGTGTGGCGTGCGATTTTCAAAGATTGCGTGTGGACAGGTGCAAAAGAGGTGCAGACCGCCCTATTTAAATGAGAAAATTACATGCACCACTAGCTGGCTGCTACTGCCCCCAGCAGAACAAGAGGGAAAGCGAACAAATGCTATGTTGCTTGAAACATGCAGGGGTTGTTGCACTGCATCATTACAAATTATCTAGTTGCTGATTTTTTCCTTCTGTTCTGTTCTGCTCCTGCTTTTCTGGACTGTTACAGAGTTAGTTAACTATTCTTGTTGCTATTCACAGCAGTTCTGTGAGCAGATGCTTTATGTTTGGGGTTCAGAGGGACCCATTGAGGCTTTGCCGTAAATAAAAACATCGGATTACAGACTAATGCGCAGGAGGGCAGAGCTGTGTCCAAAGTAGTGCGTGTCCTTCTCCATCGGTGCCCACACAGAGCAGCTGTTCAGTGCTGTGTCTGCACCATAGGAGCGCACAGCTTGTTTACTGTGTTGCTCAACATTACTCGCAACAAATTGGCCAATGAATATTAACGATATAGAAGACAAACATGTCTGCCAATTAATTTATTAGAGGTTTGCCTCTCTTAATATTTTATTATTTTCAGGCTTACCGTGTTCTTTTTTTGAGAGTATATGTTTGAAGAGTTCGGAGTTTCTCATAAACAGCCCCAGTATTCAAGTCTGAACATAATATCAGCAACATAAATATAGATTGTTGTAGGACTTACTATCTGTTTGTTGTTGCTCTGCTAATTTTAAACCTAATGTCACATCACTGTCCTGCAAAGAATTTAAATCGAACATTGATATACATAAAAATAAAATATTTTCCAATGATTTTCCAGAATTTATTTATTTTTTGCCAATATTTTAACGATATACAGTACAGACCAAAAGTTTGGACACACCTCATTCAAAGAGTTGTCCTTATTTTCATGACTATGAATATTGTAGCTTCACACTGAAGGCATCAAAACTATGAATTAACACATGTGGAATTATATACTGAACAAAAAAGTGTGAAACAACTGAAAATATGTATATGTTCTTGGTTCTTCAAAGTAGCCACCTTTTGCTTTGATTACTGCTACGCACACTCTTGGCATTCTGTTGATGAGCTTCAAGAGGTAGTCACCTGAAATGGTTTTCACTTCACAGGTGTGCCCTGTCAGGTTTAATAAGTGGGAATTCAAGCCTTATAAATGGGGTTGGGACCATCAGTTGTGTTGTGCAGGAGGTGGATAGATTACACAGCTAATAGTCCTACTGAATAGACTGTTAGAATTTGTGTTATGGCAAGAAGAAAGCACCTAAGTAAAGAAAAACATCTCTAGAACAACTGTTAAGAGGAGACTGTGTGAATCAGGCCTTCATGGTAAAATAGCTGCTAGGAAACCACTGCTGAGGACAGGCAACAAGCAGAAGAGACTTGTTTGGGCTAAAGAACACAAAGAATGGACATTAGACCAGTGGAAATTTGTGCTTTGGTCTGATGAGTCCAAGTTTGAGATCTTTGGTTCCAACCACCGTGTCTTTGTGCGGCGCAGAAGAGGTGAACGGATGGACTCTACATGCCTGGTTCCCACCGTGAAGCATGGAGGAGGAGGTGTGATGGTGTGGGGGTGCTTTGCTGGTGACACTGTTGGGGATTTATTCAATATTGAAGGCATACTGAACCAGCATGGCTACCACAGCATCTTGCAGCGGCATGCTATTCCATCCGGTTTGCGTTTAGTTGGACCATCGTTTATTTTTCAACAGGACAATGACCCCAAACACACCTACAGGCTGTGTAAGGGGTATTTGACCAAGAAGGTTAGTGATGGGGTGCTGCGCCAGATGACCTGGCCTCCACAGTCACCGGACCTTAACCAAATCGAGATGGTTTGGGGTGAACTGGACCGCAGAGTGAAGGCAAAAGGGCCAACAAGTGCTAAGCATCTCTGGGAACTCCTTCAAGACTGTTGGAAAACCATTTCAGGTGACTTCAGGTTTGATTGTTTAAATTGTTTGGTGACATGAAATTATCTTTAACTGTATAAACCCTCCTCTGGCATATGTTCACATTTAAACAACATAATCAGATGGATCCAGCTGTGATTGGTCTGCAGTGACACAATTTTACTGTCTCTAATGCAGTGTGTTTAGTTTAGTGACAAGGTTAAACCATACACTGTCTTTCTCACCACATGGAATAGTCTGCCTTAAAATTGTGATTTTTACTTGCTAAAAAAGTGATTTTAGCATTCAGTTTGAAAATGAAGGATTGAATTTGCCTTATAATGACTTTAATTCTTTTCTATTAATTATATTATCAACATCACAGCACAGTGGGTCCATTACATGATGTGCATTCACAGTTAACAGGCTGTGCGTGCTTAATCAGTTATGTGCGCAGTTCACCATGATCAGGTTTGTGCTTCAGCAGCAGATGATCTCATGGACAGAGATGGTGCGCTGAAATGATCCAGATGCAAGAAAAAAGTCTTGCAAGTCTTGCGAGTTTTATCATAGGAGATATGCATGGCTTCTGTTTGTGATTGGCTCCAAATCAGGCCTTAGATAATCCTAGATAGAATACTCTGTTCTGATCTATTTGTATTATTTTTATTTTTTGACATTTTTGCGTCCCAGTTAGTACCTGCATTTTAAAACATGGTAAATCTAGAAGCAAAAACAGCACCGCGATCCATTTCTGGTTTGAGAAATCGCGTTGCAGGTGGTAATGGATTACATTTGCATATCCTCCTCACATACATTTGTGCATTTGGGTAATTATTATATGTTTTGCATGTTCAGGAAGGCAAATACGCTAAAAATTTTGCGCCTGTTGGGCAAACAGGTTTGCGTGTGGTCTTATACATGCAAACCTTTTGAAGATCAGGCCCTAAATGTAATACCAGTCAGTCTAATTCAGGTTATAGTGTTAACAAGTCAAACTATATCCATGTGAGAAAAGTCCAGCCCATTGCATCATGTCATTGACTTTACATTGACCTTTAATTGAACTTTCCAGGACGTCTACTCCTGAGAAGATTGGAAGTTGTGTAAAATGTTTTCCGCTTGTGAATAATTGTTTTCTCTGTAGATAATTGTTTTCTATGTAGATAGTAGGTAGAGAGTGACCTCATAACCCTTCTCAGATTGATGGGCAACAACAGTTTCTTCTCTAAGGTCATTGCTGATGTCTTTCCACCCTGGCATTGTGGATGGTTAACTCTCAACTGCATGGCTCAGAGCAGCAAACTGACAAAACATCTGCTTTTAAAGACTGATGATCACAATGACTATGATCAGCACCAACTGGCTGCTACTTTCTCTATTAAACCCTTTGGAAGCAGCTCCATCTTGGGTTCCTCTGTGTTAAACAAATAATATCAGCATAGCATCTGTGTTTTTGTACACTTTACTGACTTTAGCACTAATGTAAAAAGTAACAGTAGGTTTTAGGAAAAATATTTTATGGGGATGCCAAACATTCCTGTGGTAATTAGCTTCTGTGCTGTTTGAAGTGTAAAGCCTTCTTCAGACAGACATTATACCACAACCCAGCTCCATCATCCTCACCTTTACTTGTTCACACAGAGCCAAGAGTTAGAAGAGAGCCAGTGTGGTGGAACCAGAGGCATCAGTGTTTAGTGTGCCATGTCCTGTAAAGCTGGATCATAGGCGGAACGTCCCAACAACAATGCAGAATTTGACTTAAGAACACAGATCAGCTCACTGATGTTGATTAGGTAGAAAATGTTTTTTAATAAACACTGAATACATTTAAATTCCTATTTAAATAAAAAAAAATTATGATTAATTGATTTATGGTTCCAACTTATGGAGTGCCAAAGGTTCAAAACATATGAAAAATATTAAAATGTATTAAATTAGAATAATAAAATAAACATGTTGGCCTTTTGAATTATTTTACAAAAAAACTAATTCAATGTGAATCAGTGATTATTTTTGTGGAATGCACAATACATTCATTTATAATGCATTAAATAAATGCTCAGGCTTAAAGAAACCTTAATTTAACCAGAATGTTCAAACTGACTCACAAGTAATATCAAAACATTTTGGGGCGGCCCAGTCAGAGTCTTGACATAAATGTGAGAGAATCTGTAGAAGGAGCTAAAAATTAGGGTGATGGCCAGGAGGCCTTCAAACCTCAAAGACTTGGAGCTCCTCACTGATGTTAAATCATTAGAAACATGGAGAAGCTGCTCAGCAATTAAAAGAAGGGTTCATTTGCTGTAATCCCAATAAAGATTTTCCTGTTGATTGTTGATAAGGGTAAAAAGTATTTTTGAGATGCCAGTTTTTAATAAAAAAAGGCTTTAGTAAATAAATGAAATGCCAGAAAACAAATTCTGATTCAAAGGTGTCAGCATACAACTTTGTTTGGATATCATATACTGTAAATAACAATAAAACTTATTTACTAAACTAAAACAACAATTATTTAAAGAATGGGGTTATATGAGGTTAGATTTTATTTAATGACATAGATATATATTTGTATATTTTAAAATTGATTGATGTATTTATCTATTACAATGTAATATCTTTGTCCTCATTCAGACCTTGCACAGAGATTTTATTGATTTATTTTAAAGTGAAACACATCAGTTTCCAGCAGGAAGTAATTGTTCCAGAGCAGGAAACTGATCCGTGTTTGGGGATTCATAACTTATAAAATAAACTTATAAAATAAAACACAGAAAAAAAATTACAGCCCTCCACCTCCATTCAACAGCAAAAAGGTTGAAAGAACATTACAAACGAACTTTACTGAACAGAAGTTAAACTCTGAGCTGGATGTGGGCAGAGGAACCTTCCAGGAAGGAACCTGAAGATAAAAATGACCAAATCAGACAAAACACATTTAATTTAATTCCTTTGGTGGATAATTAAAGTGGACACATGTCCTGATGTCCTGTAGATTTAACATTACTAGAGGATTTAACATTACCTAAGACAGACTTAAAAAAAGGATTATTTTGGCCTTTCGAATTAAAGCCAAAAAGATACTCTTCAATAAAAAAGCGTCTATATTTGATTTTTTTTTATAGATCATTTAAAAATTAAGTTCCACTGTATTACTGGACTGAAAATGTCTGTATGCTTTATTTTGAAAGTTCAACATTATCAGTCTTCATTATAAAAGTGTAGCTTTGTCATAGTTTTGTTATTACAAGAATAGGTTCTCATGGGGTTTAATCAGTGATGGAAAGGGGATTATATAAGCCTTTCAAAATAAAGCTCACAAAGAAAGTGAAAGGGTTTCATAGTATGCATATCAATGAAAAGGTTTAGGAATCCTGATAGACTTTAAAAAGCAAAACTGCTGCACACAGACATAAATTAATACAAATCCTCTGAGCAGGTTTTACCACACCAATACAACAAATCATTACCCTCCATCGTTATATTGTCACTTATTGGACTCTAGTTTGCAGAAAATGTCAAAGATGTGGTTTTTGGAGAGGACCCAAGTGCAGACAGGCAAGCAAAACAGTGTGGTGAGTAGAAAATAGGGTCAACAGGCAACAAACGTGAGCAGACATGGCATGAATAAATGAACATGGGCAGGCTTGGCTTGGCATTAACCAACATTATACTCCCACAAGGAGTAAACAGAACGGAAGTGTATAAATGGAGTATGGCACAGGTGAAAACAAGAAGACTGATGGGCATGGAACAAGTAGACTGAATGAAGCTGATTGATATGGCAGTGGCAGAAGGTCATATTAATTAATGAATCGATTGAAGTAACAGAACTAAAATGCATCACAACCAGAACCAGTGACAAACTAAACCTAAAGGAATGAAATGAAGAACCTCCCGGAAAACAAACAATAGCGATCACTGGGAAGTGAGCTAAAGAAGGCCAGTTGGAAACCCGGAACGGTTCAGAAAGGCCAAGAAACAAAGAGCCCTCTGCTTTTTTGCAGAGCGTCGGTTCTGGAGGAAGCAGGGCTCACTGTTCACTACAGGCTTTTCCTAATAGCCCAGCTATGTCACATAATAAGGGAGGTCTTTGATTTAATCCATGGTCACAATTGTTTAAAGTAAAACTTTTGGTTTGCCCCTGCTCCTTAAATCAGCTCATTTGTGAATTCTGAAGTCTGTTGACATTTTACTGAAACACCCAACATGCTCAACAAAGGAAATGACTGTCTACACTTAATGCAGAACATGGAGCTAAAGCTGGACTGAAACTGGAGTCTCCTGAAGCTCTGGAGGCATGAGGCTAATGAATATGTTGCAGAGATAAGAAGTGATGGCGAGAAGCAGACAGCTGTGAAGCAGAACAGAGATCAAGCCGGAGGTTTCTGGTTAGATCTCTGACTTTCCCAGTCCAAATCCATATACCTATAAAATAATAAAAAAAACTCCTGTCTAAATGTTCTGCTCTACAGTTTCAGTCCATGCAGCATTCATGCATGTTTGAGATCTATCACCCCCTAATGCTGATCAATAACTCTAATATTTCTCCTTTCTAAGTGAAATTTAAACCGTTACATCAGAAAATGTTGAAAATGAAGGAAATTTCACCTGATTAATAATTAATATATAAAAAACAATGGTCTTCTTAACTCTTTATTTTCTAAAAGATGTATCAAATATTTTTAAGAATAAATTGCTCCAAAATATTTCACATTGACTATATAAAAGACAGATGTATCGTCACCTTGATGTCAGACTTTACCTGATCATTAAGTAAACATTTTAGCTTTCAGGATCTGGTCTTTCACTCATTTACTGCAACACCTGTGTGCTCCTACAGTTTTAAGTGGCTTAACCTCAACAGCTCATGAACCCTAAAACACTGCTGTAAATGTGTTTCATACAAATGCTTGCTATATATTATTTAAACACATAGAATGTATTCAATGTGTTTTATGCATTTGTAAAGTACTTAGTTTGTTTCCATTTAAATCCAAATGTATTAAAATAGCATTAATTTAAATATAATTAAATTAATCAGATATTCAATAAATATTTGTTTTATTTAAGGTATATTTGTACATATTGTTTAATGTATTAATAATTATTTATGCATATTTAATTATTGGCTTTACAAATATTTATTATATTATATATCTAAGCTATATTTCCATGTAATTTAAAGTATTTAACTATTAATAAATAAATAAATACATTATTTTTACATGATTGATTTTCATTGTGTCGATTTTTTTATTGAAAAGTGCACTGTAAAAAAGTTAAGCTTAAAATTTAAAATGAGTGAAGCCTCAAAAGGAACAAAATTCAAAATAGCAAATTTGATCCTTTACAACTAAAAGAAAGAAATTACTCTTTATTTTTTAACATCTAACTCCTCGTAGAAATTTTCAGGAGGAAAAAGAAGCTTTTTTTGTGTTTGTGGTAAGGTCCAATTTTCAGATTTGATAAAGTGGCTTTAAAATCTCTTGGCTGGTAGTATTGATGTCTAAAGCACTTCAGTATAATCACACACACTTTTTCACTCCCTCTCTCTCTCTCACACACACACACACACCACACACACACACACACACACATTGAGCACTTCCCCTTCCTGGTGGAGTGCAGGATGTGCGGCTGAAGAACTAAGCAGTTTTTCTCCTCCCTGCTGCTGCCAGGAATGCTTTATGAGCCATGTTAATATTGGCGATCTGCTGCCAGAAGGATTGCCTGATTCAATCAAGCATCTCACTGCCTTGTAAAGTCATTACACTTTGTGCAACGTCATGCATTCTGGAACATCTTCCTAGGAACTATATATAACTGAGAAAAACAGAACCTTTCCAGCATGTTTTCTGGTCAATCGCTGTATTGTGGCTAAAAGTTAAAAATCAAACTGATCTCTGAGAATTTGCATGAGAGCTGCAGGGGATGAGGCCGCTTCAGACACGAGGAGAGATGCTGAGAAGAGATTGTGGGGACAGCGAGGAGGAAGTTCATATCAGAATATCAAAGGGAGGAGGGAAGACACAGTGACCTCACTGATAGCATCTCCAACATCTGTGTCACTTTAATGAGACTTGTTCTGAAGAACTGCAGGTAAAACTTGGAATATGCATTCCGAAAAGGCAAAAAGGACATGGAATATTTAGGGCAAAAAAGCAATTAAAAGGAGCGGTTTTTGAGGAATCCTGAGTGGGTGAAGAAGCAGAGGAGCAAGACATAAACAGAGACTTACCTGCTCAGGGGTGGTGGTTGGTGGGGCGGAGAAGTGAGGAGAGTCAAAGGGTCCTGGGGTGGTTCAGGTGGTCGGGGGTCCTGGTTTGGGCTGGAAGCAGGGCTGGAGGGTGGTCCAGGCTAGGGGAGAAAGGATGGAGTGACAGGGAACAGGGGGGAGAAAAATAAATGCTGCTTGGCTCTCCCTCCCTCCCTTCCTTTCTTAAACTCGTTTTTCCCTCCAACACACACACTCATACACACTCGCTCAGAGGCAGAGAGCTGAAGTCACTCAGATAAAAGCTGGAGAAAGACTCTTTACATTTACAAGCTCAGCCAGACTGGGAGGATGTACAGGGTTTCCCCTCCCACCCTGCCACAGCCAGCCAATGGATGGAGGCAGAGAGGAAACCCATCAGCCAATAACAGCAGGTAGAGCAGGCACCTAACCCCATTGCAGTAGCTCATATCCAGTTGGAGTAATTAGAAAGTGAAAGGAAACATGGAAAGCTGCTGCTCTGAAGGACGGACAAAGTGCAGCATTCCTGAAAATGACTGACTTAAAACTGAAAAAAACTCCACAGCCTCTAAGGGAAGTGGACAGTGCACAGTTTGAAGTGTACAAACTTTTAACTTAAAGACAAAATTAATGTGTTGCAGAGGCAGGTAATCCAACAACAGAGACAGAGTGAAGGTAAGAGAAACATAATACAGCAAAAGCTTTGCCCAAACAAAGGAAACCAAGGACCAAATAAGGGAAGGGAAGTCAGGACCAAATGTAGACTAGGTTGGCTGATTAGTTATGCTTCTATATGTGTAGGCTGCTGGTGGACATAACTACCACTTTTTCTTACTCTGCTACATTCTCCTACTACTCTCCAATGTGGCTTATCTGCTCTGCTGTGTTTCTGTCCTAGTTAAATGCACTAAATTAGTTTTCTTTAACATATAAAGTACCATTGGACCACTGCTTCTTTGTTTTTTCTTGTGTGCATGCCCTGTCTTCAAAAACATAAATCTTTTAACCAATTGTTTAATTTGTGAATAAACTAAACTTGACACTCAGAATCTGTCTGTATGATAGGACTAAATTGATTTTATTTTGTAAAGTGCATTGAGAAGATATTTGTTTTGATTTATAGCGATATATATATATTATAACTGAATTCTATTGAATAAATAACTGAGGACAGGTGTGAAAGCAACCAACAAACAAAGAAACAAAACTTTAACAATAAAATAAAAACCTGAGGGAAACAGAAAAAGAGGTAAAGAGAAACTAAACAAATCCAGAGACAAGAGGCTAAGAGACAAATCAAGGTTAACTTAAGAAACATAAACTGACAGCGTGAAAGACCAGTCAAAGGGACACTATCTTGTGAGACCCACGTGTTGGTGAATACAGGTATAGGTGTGTGAGCGTGTGTGTGAAGCTATGCTAACTAGCAAGCAAGCTATGGGACGAGGCAAGTAGGGTTCACCGGGTGAAGCATCACGTCATGTGGTTATGCCAGTTCCAAAGCTGTTGCCAAATTAGAACAAAGAAACTGGCTACAACTAGCATTAAAGACCTGACAAAGGCAGACATGAGCTTGTGGGTCTCTATATGTGAACAATACCGGTACAGGTGTGTAAGTGCGGATTACTAGGATGCAAAGGAAAAGAAAAAAAAAGGCAAAACACAGGCCAAATAAGCAGGTCAGGCGACTTGGGTTTTCAATGCTAATAACAACCTAACCAGTCATGCAGAGCAGACTCAGTGGGCTACTATGAACTAGACCAGTTTAGTGCAAAGTAAATAAACCACACAATGAAATCAGCAACATCTTCAAAAATGACAGGTAATGAGGGCTTAGTGGCCTGCACATAAGAGTTTAAAGCACATCAAACAAAACACAATGAAATTATATCTAAATTGTTCTGTCGACTAGACACAATACCCTAACTGTGAGGCAACTCTCAGATAGCAGTCGAAGCATACAGATTTCAGGAAGTACCAGTGGGCTGGATCAGGCCGTGTCAGCACACAGCTGTCAAACTCATTTGGCAACTGGTTGGTCCATGGAGCTGTGGTCCTGGCGGTCTTTTCTACAACAATGGAGGGAAAATGCTTCGTGGACATAATTAGAGAAAGACCATTCTCTTCTTGGAGAATCTATTGTTAGATTTTGCAGTGCTGGGACCGCACACAGCCTGCCTTAGTTTTCGGGCCATGAGGATCACCTGGTACACAAACATTGACCTTAAAGATTCTTCTTCCAAGCTTCGTCGTCAACTTTCAACATGTTCCGAGAACATGTGCTCCCTGAAAGGCTCCCAGGTGTTTGCTGTCAGTTCCATAATAATCAGCTATTTATGATGTCTACCTGTCAACTCCGCTTCATCTCTTTACTCAATGCTCACTCAATTGCTAAGAAATCCTTCGCTCTGAATGGGTTTTTCTCCAGTAAAAGTATAGATTTCATGTTTCTCATGGAGACTTGGCAGCGGGAAAAGAAGTATATCCACTGAATGGGCTCTGTCCCATTCATTCAGAATCAGAATCAGAATCAGAATCAGCTTTATTGCCAAGTTTGTACATACAAACAAGGAATTTGACTCCGGTACACTTTGCTCTTTGGTTTTTGTTTTTGCACTACAGAATATACATATTTACAATGTACAAATATACACATATACAAATAAAAGGTGCATTTGCAACATCTGTCTGCTGTTGTTTTGTACTCTATTGAAAGTTCAACAGAGAAACAGCCTGGGGGAAGAAACTGTCTCTGTGGCGGCTGGTTTTAGTTAACAGCGCTCTGTAGCGTCGGCCTGAAGGCAGAACTCTAAACAGTTTATGTGCAGGGTGTGTGGGATCTGCAGAGATTTTAGCAGCTCTTTTCCTGACCCTTGATCTGTATAAGTCCTGGATGGAGGGAAGGTCAGCCCTGATGATTCTCTCTGCAGTCCTGATTATTCGTTGCAGTCTGGACCTGTCCTGTTTTGTGGATGAACCAAACCACACTGAGATGGATGAAGACAGGACAGAGTGAATGATGGCAGTGTAGAAGATGACCAGCAGCTCCTGTGGAAGGTTGTACTTCTTGAGTTGCCTCAGGAAGTACAGTCTCTGCTGGGCCTTCTTTCGAACAGTGTCTATGTGTGAAGACCATCTCAGGTCCTCAGAGATGGTGGTTCCTAAGAACCTGAAGTGATCCACAGCCGACACGGTGTTGTTGAGGATGGTGAGGGGGGTGTATGGAGGTGGTGTTTTCCAAAAGTCCACCACCATCTCCACAGTCTTGAGTGGGTTTAGTTCCAGGCAGTTCTGACTACACCAGTGTATCAGGCGATCCACCTCCTGTCTGTATGCAGACTCATCACCATTCTGGATCAGTCCAATGACAGTGGTGTCATCTGCAAACTTAAGGAGTTTCACGGATGAGTCCGCTGAGGTGCAGTCATTTGTGTACAGGGAGAAGAGGAGTGGGGATAGAACACACCCCTGGGGGGCACCAGTACTTATTGATCTGGTTCATTCATAAGGACAACATGCTTGGACAGCCGCAGTGGTGGATTCGCCACAGTGCAACAGACAGTGGACTCCGAGTGTTTTACCACAAAACACAGGCAATCAAAGTCGGTTTATCAAACATATTTTACTGTGTTTTAACTTGCTACCATCCTGGTCCTGCTGTTGTTTTTCTCTCTGATTTTGCTGACTTTTTATCTTCCATTATTAAACTTGAGAAAGTTTTTATTATTGGAGATTTTAGCATACATGTGGATGACACATGCATGTTGACACATACTAATTGTTTTAATTTTATTCCATGTCTCTGGTCCCACCTACACAAATGGCCACACCTTCAACATTGATCATTGAAGTGTAACTTTTAACCTTAGCTTTCCTTTGGACCCATCACAAGCTAAAGAGAGTTATTAGTCAGAATGTTGCTCAGATGTTATGTGATTTGTTTGATTCATCTTTGCTGAGGGAGTGGCCTTATGTTGGCATTGCTACACAGATGTTTAGTAACCATTGCTCAGATATTCTTAATAGGTGGTACCACTGAAAACTGCCTTTGTACCCCCTAAAAAAGCTTCTCCATGGAGAAATGAATTTATTCGGAAATCCAAAAGAGATTGTCCTGTGGAAATCCACTAAACTCGAGGTTCACAGGCTCCATTTCGGAGAACTTTGGATCTCTTTAAATGAATTGATAAAAACTACCAGAATGGAATATTTCTCAAATCTTATTTCTTTAAAAAAGAACAACTCTAAGGTCCTGCTTGAAAATATAAACTCTCTTGTTAGCTCCGCGATTACTACAATAACTGTATCTAAAGCTGACTGTAAAGACTTTCTCAACTTTATAATGATGAAAGTCAGAGGAAGCATTTGTCCATTAATGTGTCTTAACTTTGTTTCTGGTTCCCCACTTTCTCAGTCTCTGGATGTGTTTGATCCAGTGACTCTATATGGCACAGGTGTCACACTCCATTCCTCGAGGGCCGGTAAGCTGCAACTTATAGATGTTCCTCTGCTTCAACACACTTGAAATAAATAATTTGGTCATTAGCAGGACTCTGGAGAATTTGACTGCATACTGAGGAGGAAATGCCATTTGTTTGAGGAGTGTTGGACCAGGGACACATCTAAAAGTTGCAGGACACTGGCCCTCAAGGACTGGAGCTTGATATCCCTGCTATTTGGCATTTCATCTTTACTTGATAAAATGAAAACATCTACCTGTCCAAAGAGCATTCTGTCTGTAGTTTTGTTTAAAAAGGTTTTTCCTGCTATTGGCCCTTATATTGTAGAAATTTGCAATACTTCATTATTAACAGCTGTGGTTACAAGTTCTTCAAGCATGCTGCTGTTGAACTTTTATTAAGAAAGCGCAATTTCAATCCTTGTCAGGATCTGTCTGGTTTGAGTTTGTTTACTTTTCTCAGCCAGGTGTTTTCTGTTCATTCAGGTTTATTAGATCTTATCTGTTTAGTTTTTTTCACTTTCTGGATTCTGGTGTTTCATGTGTTTAGTTACATTTCCCTTTAGATATGTTTTGTTATCTAGTCTAGTCGCTTTATTCTGTTTATCTTCTGTTCAGTTCCTCATGTCCCGGTTATTTCCCTTGCTTATCAGGTTCAATTAGTCACTCCCTCCCTCTCTCAGGTTCAATTAGTCACTCCCTGCAGCCCTGGTTCACACCTGTACCATATTGCTCCTGATTAGCCTGTCTCCCAGTTCACTGGTTCTTCACTTCACTTCACTTCATTGTTCCTGACTGGTTCCTCCCGTGGTCTTCCGTTAACACCTCAAGACTGTGGAGATGGTGGTGGACTTTCGGAAAACACCACCTCCATACACCCCCCTCACCATCCTCAACAACACCGTGTCGGCTGTGGATCACTTCAGGTTCTTAGGAACCACCATCTCTGAGGACCTGAGATGGTCTTCACACATAGACACTGTTCGGAAGAAGGCCCAGCAGAGACTGTACTTCCTGAGGCAACTTAAGAAGTACAACCTTCCACAGGAGCTGCTGGTCATCTTCTACACTGCCATCATTCAGTCTGTCCTGTCTTCATCCATCTCCGTGTGGTTCGGTTCATCACACAAAACAGGACAGGTCCAGACTGCAACGAACAATCAGGTCTGCAGAGAGAATCATCAGGGCTGACCTTCCCTCCATCCAGGACTTATACAGGTCTAGGGTCAGAAAAAAGAGCTGCTAAAATCTCTGCAGACCCCACACACCCTGCACATAAACTGTTTAGAGTTCTGCCTTCAGGCCGACGCTACAGAGCGCTGTTCACAAAAAACCAGCCGCCACAGAGACAGTTTCTTCCCCCAGGCTGTTTCTCTGTTGAACATTCAATAAAATACAAAAACAACAGCATACAGATGCTGCAAATGCACCTTTTATTTATATATGTGTATATTGTACATTGTAAATATGTATATTCTGTAGTGCAAAAACAAAACCAAAGAGCAAAGTGTACCGGAGTCAAATTCCTTGTTTGTATGTACAAACTTGGCAATAAAGCTGATTCTGATTCTGATTCTGATTCTGATCATTACCCTGTGTTTTTGCCCTGGTCCAGTCTTGGACCAGTTCTTTCCATGTCTGTTGCCTGTATTTCCATGTGCCTGCTTCCAACCTGTTTATGTTGTTTTTCACCTGCCTGAGTTGCTGTACCTGGTCCATTGTAAGTTTATTTTTCTATTAAATGTTTTCATCACTCCACTCAAACCTGCAAGTCAAGTCAAGTTTATTTATATAGCGCTTTTCAGCAACAAGGCACTCAAAGCGGGTAGAGGTAAGACTTATGGTCTTACCTCTAAAACTCAGCATGACAATCCTATACAGCTTAACAATTTCAGGCCTATTTCCCAGATCCATTTTATGTCAAAGGTTCTAGTAGTGGCAGCTTATTTCTGGAGCATCCACTGTAATGGTTCTCCTGGATCTTAAATCTTCTTTTGACACTGTAGTTCACAGTATTTTGAATAACCGGCTCCAAGGTGTAGTCATCAGGTGTGGTTCTAGATTGGTTTAAGTACTATCTTTCTGGCAGTATAAATTGAGTGTTTTTGCAAACCAGATTACGTCAGACTGCAAGAGCCTTCCATGTGGGATACCACAGGACTCAGTCTTGTGACCCATTCTCTTTATGTTATATACTTTTCCTAAGCTTAATAATGAGGCAGTTTTCTGATGTGTCTTATAATTTCTATGCTGATGATATTCAGCTCTACTCCTCTTTTAAGCCAGCAGAATATTTAAAGTTGTCCACCTTGATAAACTGTTGTAGTAGTATCAAACAGTGGCTAAGTGACAACTACTTGCAGGTAAACCTTGATAAGACTCAAAACCTAATTATTGCCCCTGAGAACCGAATAACTGCAATCAAGAAATATCAAGGTGTATTGACCTTTTCTGTCAAACTAAACCTCAGAAACCTTGGTATTATTTTGATATATTTAGACCGAAATTCTTGTGGACTAATCATGGATGGATTCTTTTTTAGTTAAGAAATATTTCTAAGCTTCAAACTCTAATTTTAAAAGCTGAATTAGAGATGATTATTCATTGTTTTATTTAATCTCATCTTGAGTACTGTAATAGTATTATGTATAGTATGTGTTTGAATAGTAAAGATCTTGTCGGTCTCCAGTCACTTAAGAATGCTGCTGTAAGGCTTTTAACAGACACATAAAAGATACAGCACAGTCCTCTAGTTGTTCACCATTACTGTGTGCACAATCTCACTAGATGACCAGAATCCAGGCTTGTTTCTGATGCTCTCCTCAGTCCAACCCACAGGCTTGCTATAGGGTTTAAGTCTTGTGACCAAAATTGTTGATTTTTGTTTGTTGAACCATTTATTTGCAGACAACATGTGTTTTAGAGAATCTGCATGCCACAAAAAGCACTGGTCTTTGAGAATGAAATGCTTTTTCATCTGTTATTTACATTAAAATTAATAAAATATCAATAGATATCTTTTTCTGAAAAAATTACATTATTATGCTGATAAGTATAATAATGTACCTCCTGGGTGGAGGTTTTCTTGGCAGCCAGTAAGAAGAGACCCTAGGACAGGACCAGTTTGACATTGGATAAGCAGAACATGATAGATGGATGGACAGACGGACAGATGGATGGATGGATCAGCTCAGGGTTGCATTGATAATTTGAAAAGGAAATTTTAATGAATCTGTTCCACTTTTAATCTCCTCATTATTACAGAAAAGCACAGTGGAGGGCAATAATTCTGTTTCTGCCCCTTCACAAATTGATTCTCTTGTTCATAGTGTTACTTCATCATTGCGTGGTGCATTAGACAATGCAGCCCCCTTGAAAAAGAAGGTAATTATTCATAGGAGGCAGGCTCCTTGGTTTAATTTAGATCTGCATACTTTAAAGCACAATGTCAGAAAATTGGAGAGAAAATGGCGCTCTACACACCTAGAAGATTCCTACTTAATCTGGAAAAATAGCCTACTGTTGTATAAAAAGAAACTTCACCAAGCCAGAACAGCTTATTTCTCATCATTAATAGAAGAGAACAAGAATAATCCTAGGTTTCTCTTTAGTACAGTTGCTAAACTTACTCAGAGTCATAGCTCTGTTGAGCCATCCATTCCCTTAGCTCTTAGCAGTCATGACTTTATGGGATTCTTCTTAAATAAAATTGATTCTATTAAAAATAAAATCTTTGACATACTCCCGAAGATGATTACTTCATCCTCAGCAAGTGAGACAACATTGGAAGTAACTGTAGAACCTGATCTGTGTTTGGAATGTTTTGATCCTGTGGAGCTTCCTGAGTTATCAAAAATATTAGCTTCATCTAAACCTTTAACTTGTATGTTAGACCCAATCCCAACCAAATTATTTAAGGAAGTGTTCCCTCTGATTACCAGCCCCATTTTAGAAATGATTAATCTATCTTTAGTAAATCGATATGTACCACAGGCTTTTAAGGTAGCTGTAATTAAAAAAACCCTTTATTAAAAAAACCTTCGCTTGATCGAGATGACTGAAAAAAATTACAGACCTATATCCAATCTTCCATTCGATTTAAAATTATTGAGAAAATAGTTGCTACTCAAATGTGTGAGCATTTACACAGCAATGACCTGAGTTTCCGTCAGGCTTCAAAGCTCATCATAGCACTGAAACAGCTCTGCTGAAAAGTCACTAATAATTCTTATGGCCTCAGATAATGGACTTGTGTCTGTACTGGTTCTGTTAGATCTCAGTGCTGCATTGATACAGTCGACCATAATATTCGCTTAAAAAAGGCTGGGGAATATGCTGTAGGATCAGGGGAACAGTGCTAGGTTAGTTTTAAAATTTATCTGTCTGACAGATTCCAGTTTTTTTCATGTAAATGATAAATCATCTTTAAAACTCCAGGGTTAAATTGTGGAGTACCACAGGGTTCAGTACTTGGGCCAATTTTCTTTACTATATTAATGCTTTCAAAGGTCAAATTATCAGGCAGCATAGGTACATTTTCACTGTTACGTTGATGATACTCAGCTTTACTTATCCATAAATCCTGATGAACCCAAACCCGTTAGATAGACTACAAGCATGTCTTGAAGATATAAAAACTTGGATGACTTTTTTTTGCTTCTAAATTCAGACAAGACAGAAGTGTCGTCTTTTTGGACCAGAGTCTTTAAAAAAAAAACTGCTTTGTCAATCACTTAACCTGGATAGCATTAAATTGACCTCCGGTAATAAACTAAAAAAAATTTTTGGGATTTTTGACCAGGACATGTCATTTAAAACCCATATTAAACAGGGGTTTTTGGATTTCCTTCTTTCACCCCCCGGATCATTGGCAAAATTAGAAATATCCTATCCAGGAGTGATGCTGAAAAAACTAGTCCATGCATTTGCACTTCAAGGCTGGACTATTGTAATTCTTTACTATCAGGATGTCCACAAAATGTAGCTAAAAGCATTCAGCTGATTCAGAATGCTGCAGCAAGAGTTCTGATGAAATTAAAAAGAGAGATCATATTTCTCCTATTTTAGCTTCCCTTCATTGGGGGCCCTGTAAATCCCGAATAGAATTTAAAATTTCCCCCCCTACATATAAAGCCCTTAATGATCTAGCTCCATCATACATCAGGGGGAGATCTGATTTTCCATACGTTCAAACAGGGCACTTCGTTCTCAGACTGTAGGTTTACTGGTGGTTCCCTAGAGTCTCTAGAAGTAGAATGGGAGGCAGTCCCTTTAGTTTTCAGGCTCCTCTCCTGTGGAACCAGCTCCCCGTTTAGCCCGTGAGGCGGACACCCTGTCTACTTTTAAGGCTAGGCTTTAAAAATTTCCTTTTGATAAAAGCTTATGTTTGAGTGGCTTAGTTTTCAGGGAGGGGGGGCCTTCCTCCCCCCCTGTTGGATGGAGTAAAGGGGAGTCGGTTTTAGCCTAAACCGGCTCAGTTTTGGTTGGGGTGCAAACACACCCTCCATTTCTGCTACTGTTGGACCCCCCTTCTTTTCCAATGGTTATGGTCAATCTGACAGAGAGAGGTATCCCAATCCTTGTGGTTTTTAGTATAACAGTGACCATCAGTGGGACCCTTTGTGGGGTGCCTTGAGATGACATTGTTGAAAATAAGTGCCGTTTAACTAAACAATCTGAACTGAAACTTTCTGTGTAGTTATGCTGCTATAGGCTTAGGCTGCTGGAGGACATAATGACCACTTTCACCCTCTTCGCTACATTCTCACACTAATCTCCAATTTTACATTAATTGCTGTTATTTCAGCTTTTAACTTTGTTCTCTCTCTTTTCTCTTCCTAGAAGCTACACCTGACCTGACTCTGTGTCTACCTGTGACACCTTTCTGGAGAGGGGCATCGTCCGAGCTTCTGCTGGCAACAACTTAATGCTCACCCCACATGGCCCTGTCTTTTAGTGTTTAACCCTTTCTCTCTCCTACACATGGCAATTGACTGAGCTTTTACTGTAACTAATTATATGTGCTCTCTTTCAGACTCTAACCTTGAAAACTGGCTCAGAGTTTATATGTTCTTTCTTTCTAGGTGAAATGACTAAAGGAGCTACATCCATTAACATTTACTTTTCATTCCCATAGAAAGTACTCCTGGATCAGTGCTTCTTTGTTCTTTTTGTGTCTCTGCTCTGTTCTCTCTAACCCCCAGTCGGTCGTGGCAGATGGCCGCTCACACTGAGCCTGGTTCTGTTGGAGGTTTCTTCCTGTTAAAAGGGAGTTTTTCCTCTCCACTGTCGCTACATGCATGCTCAGGATGAGGGATTGCTGCTAAGTCAACGCCAGTGACTGTTCACTGTCTCTACATACTCATCCGGGAGGAGTGAATGCTGCAAGTCACTGACTGGATGCAATCTGCTGGGTTTCCTTAGATAGAAAAACTTTTTATCCAATTTGAATAAATAACTGAATCTGACTGCACTATTCAATTGATAGGACTAATTGAAATGTATGTACCTGACTTTTGTGAATTGCCTTGACAACATGTGTTGTGAATTGGCGCTATATGAATACAACTGAATTGAAAAAAAATTGTATTGAAAAATTTCTCAACAACTGTGGATGATGCTGTCCCTAGATAAGTCTAACAAGGTCCATCAGCGCAGCTGTTTATGGCAGCAGGAAAGAGGAGGAGGCCCAGACTCCAAAGGCAGCGCTGCCATTTAGAACGGCACAGTTTACAGAACAGGACCAATACGAGGCCCGCTTGTGTGTCAGCAGGAGAGAAAGAGACATAAAAAATTCATTAGAGAATGGAAGAAGATGTCACATTGAATATGTAGCCAGCTACAGTGATGACCGGGAGCAGTCAGCTGTGAAAGGACGATGGAGCAGCTTTAAACGTGATCCTGCAGACCTGACTATCTTCATCTGCAGGATGGAGATTCTGACAGGAATATGCAAACATGAAGACATGCTGGAAATACATATTTGATTTCCATGGCTGTGTTGCTGATAGTGATAAAAATAAATACTGTGTGTTTCAAACACACAGTATTTATTTTTATCACTGCAACAATAATTCGGGGACAATCCTAATTAAATACACAGAATCAGAAAACATTCTGCAAGTGTGTTCAAGTCTGCAGATAACCTCTCTCCTAACTCCGACATCAGTTCTCTCTTTGGTTCTAGCCCAATTAACCCAAACAGAAAAAGTAACTTCTGATTCAGATCAGAATAGCTGGGTCAGAATAAAACCAGAACCCAGGTGTTCTGAATAAAACCAAGAATATCCAAGTTCATCATCTCCCTTATAAAATATTTAGAAACGTGAAGATAAGAAAGGTCCTAAATATGTTTGATACTAATGCTCCAACTGGAAATATTATGATATAATTAGAAGCAGCATGCTTTAAAATTAAACGAAGATGAGAGACATGCATTGTTTAGATAATAGAGTTTATTTAAAGTCTGGACAAGAATGTAAAAACTATAAGATATATATTCTATGACCCCACAGACCCCTTATGATGATTGCCAAAAATGGACACAGTGTGCCCTTGCCCGGATGAGGGTCAATGGGGCCCCGCTCTGGAGCCAGGCCTGGAAGTGGGGCACGCTGGCAAGCGCCTGGTGGCCGGGCTTTCACCTATGGAGCCCGGCCGGGCACAGCCCGAATTGGAAACGTGGGTCCCCCTTCCGATGGGCTCACCACCCGTGGGAGGGGCCAAAGGGGTCGGGTGCAATGTGTTATGGGTGGCAGCCGAAGGCGGAGATCTTGGTGGTCTGATCCTCGGCTGCAGAAGCTGGCTCTTGGGATGTGGAATGCCACCTCTCTGGTGGGGAAGGAGCCTGAGTTGGTGTTCGAGGTAGAGAGGTTCCAGCGAGAAATAGTCGGGCTCACCTCGATATACTGCTCTTGCTCTCGAACCAGTCACCTTGAGAGGGGTTGGACACTCTTCCACTCTGGAATTGCCCCTGGTGAGAGGCACAGAGCTGGGGTGGGTATACTTGTTGCCCCCCATCTCGGCGCCTGTACGTTGGGGTTCACCCTGGTGAATGAGAGGGTAGCCTCCCTCTGCCTACAGGTGGGGGGACAGGTTCTGACTGTTGTTTGTGCTGAGGCACCAAGCAGCAGTTCAGACTACCCACCCTTTTTGGAGTCCTTGAAGGGGTTGTTGGAGAGTGCCCCTCCGGGGGACTCCCTTATTCCACTGGGGGACTTCAACACTCACATTGGCAGTGACAGTGAGGTTGGGAGGAATGGCCCTCCCATTCTAAACCTGATTGGTGTTTTGTTATTGGACTTCTGTACTCGTCACGGATTGTCCATAACTGACACCATGTTCAGTACCACCAAAGCTGTTTACAGTGGGGAGGATGTCCTGTTGACCTCAACTCGGGATGTTGTGGGTCAGTGGGCGGAATGCTTCGAAGACCTCCTCAATCCCAATGGCATGTCTTCCACTGAGGAAGTGGAGACTGGGGACTTCAGGGCGGGCTATCCAATCTCTGGTGCTGAGGTCACCGAGGTGATTAAAAAGCTCCTCGGTGGTAAGGCACCAGAGGTGGATGAGATTCGCCCGGAGTTCCTTCAGGCTCTGGATGTTGTAGGGTTGTGTTGGCTAATGCGACTCTGCAGCATCGCATAGACATCAGGGGCAGTTCCACTGGATTGGCAGACCGGGGTGGTGGTCTCCCTATTCAAAAAGGCGGAACGTAGAGTGTGTTCCAACTATAGGGGAGTCACACTCTTAAGCCTCCCTGGTAAGGTCTACTTAGAGGTTCTGGAGAGGAGGGTCTGACGAATAGTCGAACCTCGGATTCAGGAAGAGCAGTGTGGTTTTCGCCCTGGCCGTGGAACACTGGACCAGCTCTACACCCTCAGCAGGGTCCTGGAGGTTGCATGGGAGTTCACTCAACCAGTCTACATGTGCTTTGTGGAGCTGGAGAAGCCGTTCGACCGTGTCCCTCTGGGAATCCTATGGGGGGTACTCCGGGGGTATGGGGTACCAGGCCCTTTGATACGGGCTGTTAGGGCCCTGTATGACTGGTGTCAGAGCTTGGTCCCCATTGCTGGCAGTAAGTTAGACTCGTTTCCAGTTAAGGTTAGACTCCACCAAGGTTCCCTTTGTCACTGATTCTGTTCATAACTTTTATGGACAGAATTTCCATGCGTGGCCAAGGTGTTGAGGGGATCTATTTTGGTGGCCTTAGGATTGCGTCTCTGCTTTTTGTGGACGATGTGGTCCTATTGGCTTCATCAGCTCGTGATCTACAGCTCTCACTGGAACAATTTGCAGCTGAGTGTGGAGCAGCCAGGATGAGAATCAGTGCCTCCAAGTCAGAGGCCATGGTCTTGAGCCGGAAAAGGGTAGAGTGCCTTCTTCGGGTCGGGGGGCAGGTCCTGCCTTAAGTGGAGGAGTTCAAGTATCTTGGGGTCTGGTTCACAAATGAAGGTAAAATGGAGCGGGAGATCGATAAAAGGATTTGTGCTGCGGATTTGTGCTGCGCTGTACCGGTCTGTCGTGGTGAAGAGAGAGCGGAGTCAAAAAGCAAAGCTCTCGATTTACCGATCGATCTACGTTCCTACCCTCATCTATGGTCATGAGCTTTGGGTCATGGCCGAAAGAACAAGATCACGGATACAAGCGGTCGAAATGAGTTTCCTCCGCAGGGTGTCAGGGCAGGATGAGAAGCTTGGTCATCCGGCCCAGAGGAAGACCCAGGACACGCTGGTAGGACTATGTTTCTCGGCTGGCCTGGGAACGCCTTGGGATTTCCCCGGACGGGCTGGCCCAAGTGGCTGGGGAGAGGGAGGTCTAGGTCACTCTGCTTTGGCTGCTGCCCCGCGGCCCGACCCGGGATAAGAGGAAGATAATGGATGGATGGATATTCTATGATAAACCTCACCTAGACATACCTGCAATCAGGAAGGACTTAAATGCAGAACTTAGAGGTTGGAGGAAAACAGGCATTGGTAAAATTATACTGCATATAAGAAAGAGATAATATAAAAATAAAAACCTGCAACAGACAGGAAAAAAAAGTTCATCACACAAAGACAAAACTCCAAACTCTGAACTGATGAGGCAGACACAGTTAGCTCATGATCCATGGGTTTTTTCTGTTTTAGTTTTCTTTTGTGTTTGTTTTCATCATTTCTTGGTTGATTCTTACTGTTAGAAAGGCATTGCAATATTCAGTTCATTTCTTTTGCCACATTCTATTTATTCCTTGGTGTTCAGTTTTTTACTTATTGTTCTGTGTCTGACCCATGCATTATGGTTCAGACTGCTATGTTAATGTGACGCCGTTTTGGTTTGTTTTGTAGATCCTTTGTATTTAGTTTAACTCTCTCTGCGTTTGTTGCTCTTCTTCCCTCAGTTTCCCAGCTCAGGAATCTCCCTAAGCTGTTCAGCATTCCCCTAATTAAACTCTCCTGCCACTCTTCAGTCCTCCTCAGTATTTAACCTTCCTGGTTTTCATTGCTCCTTGCTGCTTTCTTCCGTTACACTCACCTCAGTTTGGTCCTGTTCTCATTGTGCCATTTTCTGTAAATCCGTTTTTATTATCAAATTGTGAATTTCACTACACTGCTTCTGGTCTGCCTGCATTTGGGTCCAAAGGAATACGCACTATGACATATAGGAGCTGGCAGAGAACAAAGGAATAATCAAGGAGGAGAATTAGAGCAGGACAGGTGTGGTTGGTTTAAAAATTACAGCGGGGTGTATAAAGAGAGTAGGTCAGCTGGGGTGCAGTCATTCACAGTCAGCCAAGGAATGATACGGTTAGAAGGCGGGGGGGAGATCAGTGTGTTTATCAGTAAAATTAGGTCAGACCTATCAGAGCAATCAAAGGGACAGATGTACAAAACTGTTGTTGCTACACATCTACAAGATACTAGAACAAATGCTGGTACAACAAAGCAGGACTGGTTGTTTGGCGAGGAAGCTCAGGGGTTAGGTTTTGGGATTTTTAGCATCTGGTTCACTTCTTGGCAAAGCCTATCACCATGGTAACTCATGCTTAGAACTATTCTATTTAATGTTTATACCTTATTTACAGCAAAGAGCAACTGACTCTCACAGATAAAGACAACCCTATGCTTAAAATAATGTAAAAACCAAATCATATCTTGGATATATAATAAAATCAGATAGAAACCTCACATAAAACAAAAATAACAAGGTTTCAAAAAGCATTTCTGGTCTTGGTAAGGCAAAACCCATTCACATTTACATAAAACACATACAGGTGGTCGAAACCAATTTTCTTGTTGTCAGATGTGTAGAAATTAAATGATATTATTCACTTTCACAACAAAGTGTTAATTTTTGACATCAACAACTTACTTCTTGATCCAGTTTTAAAAGTTTATTCAAAAAGATTAAACTAAAACTTTAGGGTTGAGCTTTGAACATATACATGAAAGAGCACCACAGAAAACATTTAGCACGTTGTTCAGAGGCATGAAGTCTTGGCATGGATTAGATGAAGATTTAAAGCAGTGTACCAGTGGCAGTATGGACCGTTCCCCAGGGCGGCAGTAGGAAGGGGGTACAACAAAAATCACATAAAAATTATTTTTCAGTCATTTGTGCTTTTTTTCTTTGTTTATTGGTTTTGTATGTGAAACCAATAGGGGGCTGATTTTCTTTCAGAGAGCAGAATTCGTCCAGGTTCTGAAGCAGCAAAGCAGCCCAGACCCTCTCACTGATCACCCTGTTTGACTGTTCGATGTTTCAGCATTATTTTTTGTGGCATTAGTTGTCTTTATTCACAGTAATCACACAGGAAATGGGCTGAGAGAGAAGAGGAGAAGACATGCAGCAAAGGTTGCAAGGCTGGTAATCAAACCCTGCTTTGGTATGTTGAGAAGCAGTAGTGGGATGCCTGCTGTACTGCCACAAGCGCCATAAAACCTTATTTTTCTGCAGAGATATGGATGAGTGTTCTGGGTTCTTTTCCATGTTTTCTCCACTTCTCAATGTGGTTCACTGGAGTCCCCTTACAAATGGATTTGTAACCTTTTCCAGACAGTTTGACACCTTGTTTTGCATCTGTTTTAGAAGTTATTGGATTCGGACATGAGTTGCTTTCTGATATCATTTAACCCACTTCATTCTACAGATTTAAAGGTCTGGCAGTAATTCAGGCCTTAATGTGGCTTGTGAAATTAATATAAAAAATATGTTTGATAACAGTTAATTCTTGATTAAAAACGAGGTAACTATGTTTTCTAATAGGGCCAGGATGATTTTGACAGCTTTTCGAAAACATCACTCGAAAACTGTTTCTTTGTATTTACTGAGGTTATCTTTGTCTGATAACTAAATCACTTTAAAACTGGTTGAAATGCAAACATAAACAAAACTAAAACGTTCTCAAAATAATTAAATATAGTAACGGATAATGTAAACCCTGGGGTCGTTTTCTTCTCTAATTCCCAGCATATTAGCTGTAGCAGATATATTAAACCCATTAGAAGCTCGGAGAACAAAGCAGCCAAATAGATTTAGGTAAACTTGGATTAGTTGTCAGTGAGTCAGGACCGATGAGTAAATACAGCATACAGATCCGACAAGTGCAGTGTTTTGTTTCCGCCCTGAATGCAATTAAAGGCGCCCAATATGTGGTTGTCGCGTGGTTGTATCATTACCCTGAGTGCATCGTTTCACAGTACTTAGTTATTACTGAGCCTCCACTAAATACAGCCATCCTCAGGCAGCCTGTGTGATTCCACTCTGCAGCTGTGGGTCAGTGCAAACTCCCACTCTAACCTCCGTCAGTCAAAGGGACTTTAATAAATAACATGCCATTCAGGGAGTTCGGATGTCTTCCTTGAGATTTATTCTGGCCAGGACAGTGAGGAATTTAGCAGGAAGTTATGATGTTGGTTTATTTCTCTGTCAGTCTCCAGGAACCCTGAGCCCTCCAGTCAATTAATATAAGCCTTCTAACCATCCCAAGCTGTAAATCTTAACAAGCAGATTGGATAAAACTGAGTGGGAAGTGACAGCTTGTGTTGATTATTTTTAGGTTGTCCTAGTACTTATCATGCAGTGGGCTAATGAAGATATTTCAGACTTGATCCCTAAATGATGCCTTTAGGCTCCAAACTTTTAATCCAATGACTTTATGGCGTTATTTCTTCTTGACTGGAAGATCCTAAATTTTTTCTTGTATAAAGTATTCACAAACAAACTTATAGGAGTCTGTAAAAAAACTGATGCAAGTAATCACAGCATTTAAACTATAAGACAATTCAAATAATAGTCAGTCACCTGTGAAGAAACATATCAGGGAGTGAATACTTCTAACCACCATATCAGCATTTAAGAATCTATTTCCCTAATATTTAAACAATCTTATTATTTTTTATAATTGAATCAGCACAAGTAAAAAAAACTGAATATTCTGCTAAAATATGCTTTAATTCAACATAATCTGTTACGGCAATCTTAACTCGTTTACCACTGCTGCTTCTCAGATTAGATATGGGCTTAAAAATGATTTTAAATCACTTGTTTACTGCGGCAATATAATTTTTTCAAGAATTATTAGGACCAGTTTCAATTTAACTTCTACAGAGTATCAGTGGCAGTATCAGTTCTCCTAGAAACTGTCTTGGTTCAAAACAAAAAGAACGTTTCTGGGGACATGAGAGGAAGTAGGGGAGAACGGGGCTGGTTGTCACAGTCGCTAGAGGGCGCTTTTACAAAATGTTCATGTGTAAATTTCCGAACTAGCTGTCACAGATATATCTAATTATTCATTTCAGCAGTTTGGTACTTGACATCGAGATTAGAGTACTTGAAGCGTTTTGACATCATAATGTAACTTTTGATTTTCTCTGTTCCTTTATTTTTTAGACTTTACACAATAGATTTATAATTTAACACTTATTACCATTCAAAAGTACATAGGGAGAGCTATAGTTAGAATATTTTTTTTCTTCTTTGCTAGACTATAGCATGTGCTTTCTAGCACAACTGCTTGCAAAAATCACTGATGGGGTTAGTTGTCAGGTGCTCTTCGGGGGTAGTTGTTACATGAATCCAGTCCATTCAGTGCAAGTTGGCACACCAAAATTGTTCAACATGCACCACTGTATTCTGTCAAAGAGTCAGAAAGTGAGTAAACAAAATAATAGAGTTTTAGGTAGGCCCAATTCTGTTCTATTATAGAAACCTTGATTCTGTTTTCTGTAATACTGATATTTGTCAAATAGCCTAGTCTATATACTGTATCATTTTGTGGCATATAACATGTTGCCTCTACAAGATGTTGTTTCTACTCAGATATGAAACTAAACATTGTAAACTGAACGTTTGTTTTAAAATCCGCTATTTTTGAAAAGCCTCCTTTCTAAAATTTTTCTCAATAAAATATAACTGGGACAATCAACCCCGTAGTGTGTGACAAACAAGCCCACGATGGGGTTGGTTTTCACATTGTATTTGGGGGTGCACACCTTTTGAAAGAATTTCTCTTGAGAAGGATAAAGTTACTCTATTCTGACCGGATACTTTAGGGTTCCATTAACATTTAAATAGTAATGACTAAGCATGTAATAAGTGTGACAACCAACCCAGTTCTCCCCAATAATAGATATTAGAAGCAACAGACTGGCCAGTGCTTGTTTTCAGATCCTCTTCTACTCCCCTGCCAAGAAAGATAAATGGATGATTGCTGGGACAGATTAACAACAGCCCACCTACATTACAGGATGTGAGGCTATATAAAAGGTGTGCTCCACTAATGCAGAGCCCAGTACCTACATCTGACGACAAACGAGCACATAAATAATACTGGAGTTAGAAGGCTGCATGGAAGGCTGACAGCTGGGCCTTAAATTCAGATTGTGGGTGTTACTGCTGTCAAAGGTGTGAGGAACATGCAGAGAAAGTTTTTCAACAATTACCACTGAGACTGTTTAGGATCAATTTTAAAATAGAAACACAGTTATAAAGAAAGGCAGCAATAAAAATAATGTACATAAAATTGGATTTATATTGATGGCCCTGTTTATGTAGGTTAGCATCGCAGTAGCTAGCCATTCCACAAAGTTAGGAAAATAGCCGTTTAAAACTCCCATTAGCCATTTATTTAAGCCCGTTAAAGTTTAAGTTCAGAATCTGCTGTTTGTGTTTATGTACAAGCTAATGTTAGCACTGCAGCACAGCTAGGGGTTTTAGGAATTTAGAAAAGTATCAGTTTAAAACAGTAAGCAATCCTTTTTTTAAGATGCCCTCACATCTCCCCACAGCTGCTTTTGAAAGACAATAGCATTCATTACGCATTCTATGATGGTAAGCTGGCCAGGTCCTGCTGCAGCAGGTCCTTGCTTCATAGTTGGTCTGAGGTTGTTTTCCTGGAATGCTGTATTAGGTTTAAGCTAGACATGCTTCTGTTAGAAGATATGTTTGTCCTCTGGTGTGAAAATATTTCAATTTCAGACTCATCTTTCCAAAGAACAATATTCCAGAAGCCCCGGTCTTCCTCTACGCTCCCTCTGGTAAACTTCAGCCAACCCTTCATGGAAAGCAAAGGTTTCCTCCTTGCACACCTACCATGGAGCTTAAACTTGTGCAGTCTCTTTCTGACTGTACAGGCATGACCTTTCACATTAACAGCATGCAGTAGCCTACTGTAGATCCTGTTTGAGTTTTGGTAAACTTTTTTCAGCATTTCATGTTCTGCTCTCAGGGTGAACCTGCTGGGATGGCCAGACCTGGGCATGCTGGCAGTTGTCTTGAATGCCCTTGAATTGAGGAATATTTTCTGCATATCGGATTAGCTGATCTTATATCCTTTAAATGTTTAAAATGTCTGCCAAACTGCAAAGTCTTCTCTCTGAATCCCTCAGATAGCTATTTGACAACTTTATTCCTGACCCAACTAAAATTGCAGGATATATTACATTTTGCAGTTAACAGAAAAAAACAAATCACTAACTTGGAAAAAAGGCAAAGACTTGTGGGATAGCTTATGATCTCATTTAGAAGAAATGCAACACAATAATGTGAACAATTAATGATTCAAATACAATTCAAACTTCTGCATAGAATATCCCAATAGTAATTAAAAAGGTCTTTAATTCAGTGCCTGGGTGAAACAGTACAATGCAATTTGTCATACAAAAAAAGCATATTCACAGATAGAGTTAAGAAATCTGACCCTATGTTAGCCTGAAAAGAAAGCAAAGAAGTGTGAAACTCGGACCTCAGTATGCTGGTTTTCCAGACAATTAGCCAGTTTTTTCAGTCGGCTCACATAAAGGTTTAACAAGGTGGTAAAAGGGCAAAAAAAAAATATCTCAGAGTAAAAAAAAATCAAATTAAAAAGGGAAATTGCCCCTTGGATGACCAAAATGAGTCATTTAGATTCAGTTAAATGTACCAGCATCTGAAAAAACTGTCAGCAGAAAAGTCCATAGTGGTTTATTATCATTTATATTTAGTTGTATGTCATACATGCAATGACAATAAAGTATCTCTGACTCTTTGAACCAGCAAACCTGGGTGTGTGATAAGGCACAATTGTTAATCAAAGCCTTTTTATATTGTGTAGAAATAAAATGTGAACATTAAGTTTCTATTTTTTCCTTTTATAACTTCATTTAAAAATAAATATCTAATATCTTGCTTTTTTTATTTTAAAATAATTCATATAATTTGATGTGATCCATCATTAAGCCAAATCTACACTGAAACTGAAAAGAATAAAAATTCCTAGAAAGAAAAAATAAAACAGATGGATAGATAAAGACAAAAAGAAAAGTTTAAAACATCAATAAGATAAAAATAACACAAAAAGCAAACATGTAATATACAGAATTTAAAAAACAAGATTTATTTTGAGAACGAGGAATTTTAAGGAAAATATGTGCCAATGTTCCAGAGAAAAAGGACCAACGGCTCTCTGTTGGAGCCTTTTCTTTGGCGTTTATGGATGCTGAACGTCCTGCCAGGCGATAAAACTCCTCAGGGGGCAGTTCATCCGATGCCACATGTTTACAAGCTGCGTTAGCAGAAAAATTAAGAGGGTAAAAATTTACCAGCTGAGTTGACATAGATGTATTAACTAGGGCCCTGAATGCAGAGGAACAAAAGGAATGGTGGATGGATTTATTATTTGGAGGGCGATGTGAAGGCGTTTTCAATGCAGAGGACGACGTAGGAGCCGGAGCAGCTGCTGGGCGTCTGCTGCAGGAGGCGCCCACTCTGCAGGGACGACGCCAGGCCTGTCACAGCGCGCTCGCCTGCCCGCCACGTTTCACAGTAATGATCCATTTGCCGATGGCCTTTTTCGCTTGATCCGTGCCAGACCATCTTCTCTGGCCTGGAGGGGAAGAAAAAACACAAAACAACAACTTCAAATCAGGCGTGGAAACAAACACGGCCACGGATTAAAATCTGGCCCGGTTAACAAAGACTCACCATGCACTGTCCCTGAGGATGTCTCTACCATCAAACGAGTATAACGGTACATTCTCCCTCATTTTGCTGCTGTCCTCACTGAAGATGGAGTTCCAGCTGCTGAGCAACACTTGGTTCTGAAAGGAGAATGAAGGTAACAGTAAATTAGATTATAAATTATACTCATGAAAAAAATTCCCAAACAGAAATTCAATTCATTGAAAGTAACAGCCAGTAACAAAGTAACAAAACAAAACAACAGCCACTGTTAGACTGGTGATTGACCTTAACGATGCAAATGTTTGCAAAAATAATCTTTGCTGTGCCTCTCCTTGATTTTTTTAAAAGATTTTGACACAATGGACCTCATTATTTAAGGAAAACAGACTACATTAAATAGTTTTGTCTGGAAACACTGTACGTTGGATTTTCAAATCACTTCTCAGCTCGCACACAGAGTTCCACTATTTGAGATCAGTTTCCTCCTTTCTCCTAGTACCCAAAGAAGTTCCTCAGGGCTACATATTAGGAATCCTGGTCTTCGCTCTACATAAAAACTCTTGCGATATTTTATTAAAAGCAAAAATGTTATTTTTATGCAGATGACAAAATAATCTATTGTTCAGTTCCATCAGAAGTTTAGCACAACTTGATTTGGTGTTTAGCTATTAGATATCTAAAATGGTAAAGAGTTTTCTAACGTCCTAAACTCAGAACTGTTCACAGGGGTCACATTTCAGTATTCAGTATTCAGTAATCATTATTATATTTTGCCAATTAAAACTCTTACTAAAAACCATTTATAACGCTGAATTTCAATTAAAGTAAAAAATTTTTTTAAGGTTTTTTTAAAAATAAACATTGTTTTCCTCCCTGAGGTGAAAAAAAACACTTGGTTTCTTAAACCGTTTTGCCTTTAATGGATTATTGTGATCTACTGTGATATATGAATGGACGTGGCTTGTACCTGACGAAGTTGGACATCCTCTACCTTTGGGTTTTATGACTACGTGTGGAAATCATGAATGCTGCTAAACCTCCATCCTTGCAGAAATTTCTATTAGATGGGCAGAGATTTATCATTACATCTCTGCCAGGCCAGCTAGCTTCTTATCAGTGTGTTTATATGTGTAAATATCACACCCAGAAAGGTCTGCAGAGTATTTTACACATGTCTTATCCCAGAGTCAGAATGGACTGAAACTCACAGAACTGGTTACTGTGGAGAAGTTAAAGTCCATTTTAATAAAACAAGAGAAGGGTTTCCTCCTTCAGTGTGACTGTATAATTGATGCTGCTCTGTTTTTCTTTCATTGTTCACTTGTATGTTTTACTGCTTCTGTGGCCAGTTCTGTTGAAAAAGAGATTTGATGTCAATATGACTTTTTTAGCTGGATAAATAAATGATGTAATAATAAAAAAGCATTAGTAATGATAATATTGGTGCATCTGGAGCGTCTCACCTTGAGGTTCATGATGGGGAATCCGTCCCTGTCCGACCTGCGGACGATGGTGTAGAGGTCTTGGAGCTTGGAGGACAGGAAGGCTCTGAATGTTCCCTTCAGCCCAACAGCGCGGGCCTGCTGGAAGCACAGGAAGTCCGCCCCACGAATCCCTCGCATGTTGCCAGTCTGAGGAGCATTCAACGCAACAAGGTGGAGCTGGAAAACAAGAAATATCTCTTAGAGTTGCAAACTTTTGCGTTTTTTTTGAAAGTATTTCCTCCAATTTTTAATTTTGTTGACGAGAAATACAAGAGTTTCAGTTCTGGTTCTGGTTTGTTTTGATTCAACTAAGAAACATTATGGGACATCCACACATTTATTTGTTCTAAGGATCTACCTAAAGCTTGAATGGGTTCATAGTCACTTGATGACATTGTAATGTAGAGCTGGGTATCATCTGCGTAGTTATGGTAACTTATTTTGTTGTTGGTTATGATCTGAGTTATGGGGAGATTATTCTAACTGCAAGAAATATTTTGCCTGCTTTTAACTCTAAGGGGAATTAGAAATGGAGCCTTATCTTGTCATTCATCCTCACAAAATTGTTTTAAATGGTACACAAACATGATCTGAAATAAAGAAAAATCTATGATGTCTAGATGGCCCAGAGTCCTGGTTCCTCTCCTCTCCGATGCTCAGACCGCCTTTGAAGAAGCTTGATTTTGGGTCTGTAGAACTGTTTCTGTGTTAATTTTACCATTTGTAATGATTCTGAAAGACCCAATGGTGACCCTGTTTCTATTTTCTGGCAGAGTTCACCAGAATTTTATTAAAAACTTTCTCATATTTCAATGTACTTTAACAAGGTTCTTCAGAGCCTTTAGATAATAAAGAAATCATCTCCACTGTGCTTAACACTGGGCATGAAGCGCTTTTCCACACATTTATCCTTGGTTTCACAGAAGATCCACCTGGAGTGTTTGTTGCTAAAAAGCCAGAGTCTCATCTGACCAAAGGTCACGGTTCCAGTTAGAGCCCCCGTAGAGTTTAGAAAACTCCAGGTTACATTTGTGATGGTAGGACAGACATCCTTCCAAAACAACCAGCTGGCATCTAGACAGAATCTGATGGTTTTTATGGAGACTTCTTCGCTAAGTTTTGGAGATATATTTATTTTAAAGCATTATTAGGTGAGTCAATGAGTGAGTCAATTGACATCATTTAAAAAAGCTATGACTGGAATAAATGAACATAAACTAATGGTTGGATTATTCTAAATTGTTAAAAGTGAGATGATGCTGCTTCAATAAAAGATAATTTTTAAGGTCCTAACCTTTGTACCAAGGCGTTAGTTGCCTACAGAGCCAACAGGTCTGTAGATGATGCAGTCAACCTAGCCCTTCACTCCATCCTCTGGCACCTGGACTCCACAGGAACCTACACCAGGATCCTGTTTGTGGATTTCAGCTCTGCCTTCAACACCATCGTCCCTGCTCTGCTCCAGGAGAAGCTCTCCCAGCTGAGTGTGCCCGACTCCACCTGCAGGTGGATCACTGACTTCCTGTCTAACAGGAAGCAGCGCGTCAGGCTGGGGAAGCATGACTCCCTGACCATCAGCACCGGTTCCCCCCAAGGCTGTGTTCTCTCTCCTCTGCTCTTCTCCCTGTACACCAACAGCTGCACCTCCAGTCACCAGTCTGTCAAGCTTCTGAAGTTTGCGGACGACACCACCCTGATCGGACTCATCTCTGATGGTGACGAGTCCGCGTACAGATGGGAGGTGGACCATCTGTTGGACTGGTGCAGCCAGAACAACCTCGAGCTCAACGCTCTAAAAGACAGTGGAGATGGTTGTGGACTTTCGGCCAGAACCCAGCCCCACCTGCCCCCAAACACCCCCTGTGACTCCACAATTGACACTGTGGAATCTTTCCGCTTCCTGGGAACCATCATCTCCAGGGACCTCAAATGGGAGCCCCAAAAATCAGCTCCTCATCAAGAAAGCCAGCAGAGGATGTTCTTCCTGCGGCAGCTGAAGAAATTCAACCTGCCAAAGACTATGATGGTGCACTTCTACACAGCCATCATTGAGTCCATCCTCAGCTCCTTCATCACCATCTGGTACGCCGCTGCTACAGCCAAGGATAAGGGCAGGCTGCAGCGTGTCATTCGGTCTACTGAGAAGGTGATTGGCTGCAGTCTACTGTCGCTCCAGGAACTGTACACCTCCAGGACCCTGAAGCGGGCAGGGAAGATTCTGGCTGATCCCTCCCACCCCGGTCACAGACTCTTTGAGACTCTCCCCTCTGGCAGAAGGCTGCGGTCCATCCGGACCAAAACCTCACGCCACAAGAACAGTTTTTCCCCATCTGCCACCAGCCTTGCACCCTGAGACCCCCCACCCCCTTTTTTTTTTTTGCTGACAGGACACTTGTAACTTGCAACTCTATGTGTTACATTAACGCTCAGCTTGGACTTCTGCTCTACTTGCACTGGCATACTTGCACACTGATCACCTGCACTGTTGTACCGCTCTCGCATCTTATACTGCTCTACATTTACTCTCACTCACTTAAAACTGTGCACATATATTTATATTTATATTGCAGCTATATTTATACTGTTTAATTTGAGTACTGTATTGCACCGACTATGCCAAAACAAATTCCTTGTATGTCCAAAAACGTACTTGGCAATAAAGCTTTTCTGATTCTTAATGGTTGCTAAAGACCCTGTTTGGTACAATCGTACCAGACATCATAAACTACTGATACATTAAAGCTCAACACATCACTCTAGCCCACAGTGATGTGCTTTAATCTTTGTTTAATCAGATGTACTTACTCCTGGTTCTGACGAGTCAGCTGCAGCCACTGGGGGGCTGGGCTGCTGCAGCGGGGGCTCAATGGGTCGGATGACTACACTGCTCTGGGAGTAATGACCCGCTCCGTTGTTGGCGGTCCGGTCTGGGGTGTGGGGGTACACAACCACCGGTGGAGGCTGGACTTCTGCCACCTCGTTGCCCTTTACATGAAAAGCAATGAGATTCAGTGATCAGACACGGCAGTAAAAGTCAACCTGAGTTATTCATGTTTGTTCTTCAAAACGCACCAGATCTCCAAAGAAGGTTCTGTACTCTCCGAGCTGAGGAGAAACTGCCGGTTAGTATATTATAAGAAACTCTTTGTATGTTAGAATAAAACAAAGGCATGGTACTTTTCTTTTCATGTAACTTAGCAGCTAGAAATCAAAGTTAATGTTTTGAAGACATACGAGGACTTGTCGAAGTCCATCCTGCACTCTCAGATAAAGGTCTGCTTTGTCCATGATGTATATGAGACTGCCCTCAGGCTGCTGTCTGGCTGTAGCAATCATGATGTCATATGACCTCAAAACTGTCACCTGAGGAAATAATGAAGCATCATAATCGGTTTTTATGTAACAAAAAAGCAAGAAACAGAACCCATATTTAACCAAATGCATAAGTGCATGACACACTAACTGACAGACATAAAGTAACTGATGATGATAATGAGATACCGAGATAGCACGTACCCCAGAGGAGAGACCAGGACTCCCAGGAGGGCCTGGGGGGCCAGGAGGTCCAGGGACAGTGACAGCTTCAAGTCGAAACACAAACAGTCATAAGTAAAAGGTTCTAAAATGATTTTTATCTGTTCAAAATCTCCCAACAACTGTTATGTGATGTTTCAGAACTGTAGATGCAATTTAGTGTTATCTACAATCTGGCATATTAACATGTGAGTTTACGTTTCATATACAATGTTCTGACAAATAGCCTGGCCCAATCTGGTAATCTCAACATAAGGTCATGTTTTCTACAGCCTGTCTATAAAAGCCGGTCATGAGGGTCAGGAAAAGCTACTTACGATAATTGGGCCTGAATGTTCCAGAAAATGAGGGAGATCCTGGAGGTCCTGGAGGCCCAGGTGGTCCTGCTGGACCTGGACGTCCATCATAACCAACACCCGGTGGTCCTGAAGGTCCTGGGGGTCCAGGAGGGCCCACTATAGATTCTCCCTTTGGACCCTGACATGAAACATACAACTCCAATGAAGACAGGAACTGGATGCTCAATATGGCTGCAGGGCTTATTATAGAAAATCAAGTGATGACAATATTATCGATTAATGTGCAATAACAGTATCAACTACCATAAATCCTCATTTTGGTCACTCCTTCAATTCCCATCTGTGCTTCCAGTACTCACCATATTTATTACATAGGACACTGTAATATCTACAGCTGGAAGACTTCATCCAAACCATCATGGAAGGTTTGAAGAAAAATTACATTCCCAAAGGTCCACTGCAATATTAACACCATTCAGTTTAATACTGTAATGACGATATATGAGCGATACATCTTGACCACAGTTTCCATCAACAAGCTTCTGGAAGATATTTTATCACGTTTCTTTTAGCAGCAAAGACAAACCCTCTGCATGATGCTCCCACCATGCTCGACAGTTTTGTGTTCTTAGGTTTGAATCTGTCACCTTTTAGTCATTGTGATCAAACAGCTCAATCTGTGCTCTGTGTGATCATCCGAGACCTTTAGCTTGTCCACTGGATGTCCAGCTGATTTGAAACTGGCTTCCCTATGGAAAGGTACCAGTTCAGACACCAAGGATTAACCCTTGGTGGCTTATCTGGCTCATTCTCTTTCTACAACCCTCAGCACCACTTATTAACAGATTTAGGTACATGTTTTTTACATATATTTGAGATTGTATGTATAATTCTGAGTCTGCGTGGATTAGAGATAATCCACAATACATTAAAAGTCATGAACATATAGTGGAACATGTTCCTTTGACCCAGAAGCTGAAAAAAATGCTAGACAAGCTATTTAATGTAGAACCCAGCGTGAACATAAACTGCTGCAGAGACGTAATGGTACAGATCGGGTCAAATAGAGCCTCATTTACAACAGCAACAGAAGATCATCTCCCAAACCTCAGATCTGTTCAGTCTGTAAGTGTGCAGCCCTCTCTGAACTCACCGGCAGGCCTGGGTTTCCTGGAGGTCCCGGTGGTCCCAGCGGTCCTCCAAAACGGGGGTCATAATATCCACCAGCTGGCTCACCCTTCTGTCCCTTCACTCCTGGATCTCCCTGTTCTCCCTTTAGCTCATTCTGTTGAAGAACATCATGGTTGTTTATCAGCTTACTGCCGTCCAGATCACAGAGAAAATTGAACCATAGCAAAGAGATGATCTGGCTTACCTTGAATGTGTAAATATCAAAATTCGATGCTGCCCCTGTGATGAAGAGAAACATGTGCTTTAGTGATGAAAACACTCCTGACACAGTGAGCTGAATGTTTCAAGATTACCTGGGATCCCAGGAGGTCCACGGTCACCACGCTCTCCTTTTTCTCCTTTTACTGCTGCAACATAAAACAACATTTTACAAAAGGTTACACACAACAAATTCAGCTAGAAATACAGTGCAGTAAAATCTATGCTTAATGTCTCTTCTTTTTCATCACAGTTTTTCTTAATTTAGAGAAAACAGTCTGTAGGTTTCCAGAAATATAACGGTTCAAATTCTAAAACATGTTTCTATGGTTTTAAATCTGTTAATATGAATCACTGTCATGCATATCCATCCTGCATCCATACCTTGGTAACTCCGTGAATTTTCATCAAAACGCTAAAAAATGGCAAAATTTCACAGTCAGTGGCAGTCAGTTTGGAGGTACATGAGTAGCATTAACATGACATGGAACACTACATGTAACTCTTATGGACTCACATTAAAGCGATCCAAAGAAGGGGCTGGTCCTGGTGGTCCAGGAGGTCCTGGTGGACCAGGGACTCCCTATGGAAAGCACAGTGCTTTACTCTTTTTTTGGTGTAGCTTCTGAATGAAACGCTGTTAAGGTAACGTATCTGAATATTTTAGCCGTCTGCTGAGGAATAGTTTTTGTGGCGCTAACGGGAACACAAACAGATCTGCCCTCGCTCTCGCTCTGAAGAAGCAACCAACTGTTGAATCCGTTGACTTCACGTGTGGGCACCTTAGAGGTGTCGCTGGAGAGTACGTCAGGAAGTTAGGTGAAGGAGGGTGGAGTTTGAACAAAACACCTTGTTCTAAGGTCAATCAGGATCTGTCAAAATCTATGTTGTTAATCAGAATGAAAAAAGAGCTCAACATATTTTTGCTACTTATTTTCCATATTTATTAAAGATGGTTTCCTTGAGTACAATTAATTGCCTTTCTTTTCTTCAATAATAACAAGCCTGAAGGTATGATTATCAAATCAGACCAAAATTCTGCTTGCAGCAACATCAGTAAAAGCGTTAAGTTGATTCCTGGTTGAGCTGGTTGAGGCATTAATTCATCATCATCACTCCAGTTGTTAGCATTTTGCAGCACGCTAGCAGCCAACACTTAGTGGGTTCCATGAATATTCAAAAGCTTGAGTTTTTGAGTTCTGAATCAGAAAAATCAAACAGAAGTCCCATTGAAGTCATAAATCTGACGTGGGAAAGTCAAAGGTCTGCGATCAACTTCAATACAAGATTTAAAATGGCTGCTTTGAACTTAGTAAACATTGACACTACATGTTTATCAGGACTTCTGACAGTTTAAATCATTAAACTAGTGGGAGACACAGTTCTCTATAGCCTTTGTCTGTTAAAATGTTTCTTTATTGTGCAGAATGGAGATAAATATGGTTTTATTAATAACTAGAGGCTTAATGATGGTTCTGGCTTTGAATTCAGTCCAGGGTCCTCAGCAGATACTCCAGCCACTTCCTATCACAGTTAAAAAACATCTCAGGTTAAATGGCCTCCATAAACTGCCATCCTAAATAGTGCGAATATTTGTCTGCATGTTTTTCACTGAGCTGGTTTGTGATGGACTGTATTTATGTTGAAGAAGAACCCCATTTCTCACCCACTAACAGCTGGAGATAGGCACCAGACCCATCCCCACCCAAGACCATGCAAAGATTAAGTGGGTTTCGAGGTTTGATGGACGGATGGATGCTAAAAGTAGTCAGCCTGGTTGCAAAAATCAGCAAGTCTCTCATGTCTTCCATTTTGCTTCTGTAAAAGCCTCAGCTTCGGTGTGACATCCTTCCAAGGTCCGATCAGAACGTAGCATTATCCATGCCGGTTTTTGAAGTTTCTGTTGCCATCTTTGGACATCTTCATCATCTTTAGCTATTGCATTGCCTCACATCTCGTGGTAGCAGGTACACATTACATTCAGCTGACTGCCTTGCAGAGAAAGTTATCCTCATTAGTGCCACCTTTTGGTAGATGCAACCTTTTACATTTAGGTGCTGGCCTTTCAGAAGAAGCTCTCCTTAAAAACATCACCATGTGGTAGCACCGGTGCATTACAACAAGGGGACAAAATTAACAATTAAAGCTCCCCTTTTACTGCCACCATGTGTTAGAAGGAATGCATTGTAACCAGAAGCTCTGGTCACCATCGTCACCTTGTGGTAGCAGCACTGAGTTACAACCAGGTGGGGGCTTTGGAGTACAAGCTGCACTTTTCATCACCACTTTGTAGTACCATCAATGCAGACTTCACAATGGAAACTCAATTGCTGCCACCTTGTGGTAGCAGAAACACATCCGATTGGTGTGATGATCAAAAAGAGGTTAACATGATCAAACAACCTTTTATTAACCTGTCAAATCTGAATGCCATAACTATGGAACCTTTAAGAAATCTGTCTCTAACAAACTCATTTTGTGGCAGATACACCAAACCCAATGTTGATTTGATAAGAAAGAGATAAACGGACATGTTTAGTGGTTACAAAGTAAGAAAATTATGTTAGCATTTCTGTAATAAAGGAAAAATAATGCAACTTACTGGGGAGCCATAACCTGCGCCACCTCCTGGGTCTCCCTTTTCACCCTTGTATCCATTCACACCTGGGCGACCCTGATGGATAACAGTCACTGATCATTTTCTGTTGCACACTGTAAGCCTCAGAAACACTGAAATAAACTGGTACACTGTACTCACAGGTCTTCCAGGCATTCCTATTTCACCTTTCAGTCCAGAAGGTCCCTGAGGACCCTGCAAAAGACATAATAATATAAGAAAACATGAAAGGCCTTAGGCACTTAAAAATCTTCAAAATGCAAACTTACAGAAGGTCCAACAGGTCCTGAAGGTCCTCTGTCTCCCTAAAAAAACAAAGCAGAGAAGAATAATTTAAGCACAAATGCCGACCCATAACAATCAGGAACAAGAAGGAGCTGATGGGATTGAACAGACCGAGATGATGAGGCTCACCTTGGGGCCAGTTAGCCCTCCCAGATACAAAGGATTTCCATCAGGTCCAATTATCAAGCCGGGCTCTCCTTTTTCACCCTGAACACACAAACTGATGATGATGATGATGATGATAATTACCAGCTTGATTATCATCTGAACTAAATAACTAGAGTTTACCTTCAGGCCATAACCTGGTGGACCAGGGTCACCTCTGTCCCCTTTCGGTCCAGCAGGACCCTGGAAAGTGAATAAAAATATTCAAGTTAGAAGTTTAGAAATAAACAAGCTCAATAAATAATTAGCTATCCCACTGATGTCCACGCAGCACAGCTTGTTTAGCATGTCCTTGTGTTGAGTCTAGAAACAACCTTTTTCCTTTGTTTAGATGCAGTTTAACGGTAAGTTCAGAAAAAAACATTTAGTTTTTTGCATGCAAAAAAAACCCAGTTTTTCCAAAATGACCTCCTAAACACGTTGTTGTTTACACAATGTCCTAATCCATATGAAAACATAGAAAATAACCCAAATGCTGTACCTATTCCAGACCTGTATATGGCACTATGACGCTGCCAATGAAAAACTAAAAATAGAGAATGGGCCCTGCAAAGAAAAGTAATTTAAAATAGAATAGATATAATACCAAACGAAAAAGCTAATAAAATAAAAAAAAAAAATTTAAATATTAGACACTTACAGGAAATCCAGCTCTACCAGGTAAACCAGCCGCCCCCTGAGAAAGACAAACATGTATGGAAAGATCTCAACTCGTCCTGACCTTTACCGGTAAGACATCATGGAAATAACATTTTTAAGATTTCGAAGCTGAAATGGCCTAAAATTTAGACTTCTTTTATGTGAACTCACATTGTCAGATGGCTGGTAGATTATTTGTCCAGGTGGTCCAGGTGGACCTGGTGGACCTGGGAGTCCAGTTCCATCTCGACCTGCTTCACCCTATCAAAACAAATCAAATGAATATTCCATCTGCTACCACATCCAAATCTAAGCTAAATAAACTCTTTAAATACTACACATATACCAACAATATCATATTTACCGTCTCTCCCTTGTCACCTTTGTGACCCTTTTGACCCTGTGAAGATAAAGAAAAGCAAAACTACTTTATAGATCTTGACCAGCACTGCTTCTTTAATATCATAACATGGTAAATTGAGGGTACATCTGAAAATGCAAAATAGATGAGGATTGTAACACATGTAATTCAATTCAATTCTGTTTTAATTATAAAGGGGCCAATTTACAACACATATCGTCTCAAGTCACTTTGCAACACATGAAGAATTATAACGGTCCATTATTGTATGTACTTCTGACTTGAGGAGTGCCTCAAAGTTGAATACTTGGACTTGTTTTATTTTCTTCATAGGCTAAATCAGGGTGTCTTGTAATTTTTATGCAGATGATACACAGATTAAAAGTCTACTTTTACAAAGGTAATAAACATATTGTGAAGTCCTTATTAGTCATCTGATTTACACCTAAAAAAATTTAAGCTAATTATTGTGCAACTTGTCAGAACACATGATTTGTGTATTCATGTGTCAATCATCTGGTTGTAATTCGATCGACCATCCTATATAACCTTCACACGGAGTTCTCTTTTTCTTACCGAAACCCCTGGGAAGCCATCCAGGCCTGGTTGACCGTCTTTTCCTTGAGCACCCTGCTCACCCTTTGGACCTTGTGTACCAGGCAAGCCGGGTCTACCCTGCAAATAAAAATATAAGTTTAACTAATGAAACACTGGAAAGAAAGCAAAGTTAAAATGTACACGCATAAAGAAGCACAAATGTGCCATATTGTCAGTAACAACAGTAACAACAGATACTCTTAAAGAAACAGTTTCAGCTAAAGCCTGTAGGTGAGGTTTTATCTGGTTGTGACTAACTTCAGAATATCTACTAGGCTTGTTATAGTGGGACTGAAATTTGTTTTTCTTAAAATGAGAACAAATTCCTATTTTAAATGTAATATACACTGCTCAAGAAAATAAAGGGAACACTCAAATAACACATCCTAGATCTGAATGAATGAAATATTCTCATTGAATACTTTGTTCTGTACAAAGTTGAAGGTGCTGACAACAAAATCACACAAAAATCATCAATGGAAATCAAATTTATTAACCAATGGAGGCCTGAATTTGGAGTCACACACAACATTTGTGGAAAAACACACTACAGGCTGATCCAACTTTGATGGAATGTCCTTAAAACAAGTCAAAATGAGGCTCAGTATTGTGTGTGGCCTCCACCTGCCTGTATGACCTCCCTACAACGCCTGGGCATGCTCCTGATGAGACGGTGGATGGTCTCCTGAGGGATCTCCTCTCAGACCTGGAGTAAAGCCTCCGCCAACTCCTGGACAGTCTGCAGTACAACATGACGTTGGTGGATGGAGAGAGACATGATGTCCCAGATGTGCTCAATCAGATTCAGGTCTGGGGAACGGGCGGGCCAGTCCATAGCTTCAATGTCTTCATCTTGCAGGAACTGCTGACACACTCCAGCCACATGAGGTCTAGCATTGTCCTGCATTAGGAGGAACCCAGGGCCAACCGCACCAGCATATGGTCTCATAAGGGGTCTGAGGATCTCATCTCGGTACCTAATGGCAGTCAGGCTACTGCCAAACCGGTCATGCTGAAGGATGTTGCAGGCAGCAGATCGCTCTCCACGGTGTCTCCAGACTCTGTCACGTCTATCACATGTGCTCAGTGTGAATCTGCTTTCATCTGTGAAGAGCACAGGGCGCCAGTGGCGAATTTGCCAATCCTGGTGTTCTCTGGCAAATGCCAAGCGTCCTGCACGGTGTTGGGCTGTGAGCACAGCCCCCATTTGTGGACGTCGGGCCCTCATACCATCCTCATGGAGGCGGTTTCTAACCGTTTGTGCAGACACATGCACATTTGTGGCCTGCTGGCGGTAATTTTGCAGGGCTCTAGCAGTGCTCCTCCTTTTCCTCCTTGCACAAAGGCGGAGGTAGCGGTCCTGCTGCTGGGTTGTTGCCCTCCTACGGCCTCCTCCACGTCTCCTGGTGTACTGGCCTGTCTCCTGGTAGCGCCTCCAGGCTCTGGACACTACGCTGACAGACACAGCAAACCTTCTTGCCGCAGCTCGCATTGATGTGCGAGCTGCACTACCTGAGCCACTTGTGTGGGTTGTAGAGTCCGTCTTATGCTACCACGAGTGTGAAAGCACCACCAACATTCAAAAGTGACCAAAACATCAGCCAGAAAGCATAGGTACTGAGAAGTGGTCTGTGGTCCCCACCTGCAGAACCACTCCTCTATTGCGTGTGTCTTGCTAATCGCCAAAGATTTCCCCTTGTTGTCTATTCTATTTTAACAACAGCAAGTGAAATTGATTGTCAATCAGTGTTGCTTCCTAAGTGGACAGTCTGATTTCACAGAAGTTTGATTTACTTGGAGTTATATTGTGTTGTTTAAGTGTTCCCTTTATTTTTTTGAGCGGTGTATTTTTTCAAGTAACTGTCTTTAGACCAGGGGTCTGCAACTTGTGGCTCCGGAGCCACGAGTGGCTCTTTGGTCCTTCTGCAACGGCTCTTCATAAATTTGTCTAAAAATGATAAAGATTCAACCATTGTTTTTAAATATAGATATAATACCAAATGTAGGTTTTAGCAGTTTTTCAGATTTTTTATTGAATAACTACATTAGACTACAGAATGACACTAAAAGTACCAGTTATATTTTTTTAGACATATTTTTCTTGTTATTAAGTTGGAAACTGTCCTTTTTTTGTTTGCATCATGTATCCATCCTCTTTCTGAAAAACCTTTATGTTTTTCTTTATTTTTAAACGTTTTATTTGCAAAAGTAATATTTGCAGTTCTAAAGGAGCTTTATTCAGCTGGACTGAGGGTAAAAATGGCTCTTCAGATCAAAAAGGTTGCAGACCTCTGCTTTAGCCTAACATTATAAAAGAAGATGTTAACCTGTGTGCTCTGGCAGCATCTGTCGGCCAAAAATATTGTCACAAAGTTTTAGCTCTGAATTCCAGACTTTTTAGACCATTTTTTTATTTTCTTTGACAGTTTTTTAAAACATTAGGTAAAGATGATCACTAAACTTTTGCAGCAGATTAAATCTGTAAGCTGCCAAAACCATTAACTAAAATTCAAAACTCAGATCTGACGCTCAAGATTGTGACGAATAAATGTGTGATGAGAGTCTAACTTGTAAATTCACTGCAAGATGTTACTAAAACCAACGGACCCTGATTAGCTTTAATTTGATGTTTTTTTGGCATGAAAACCAGTTCACCACCTTGTTACTTACTGGGTGTCCAGGTAGACCAGGAGGACCCTGAAAGAACAACATTTACTTTGGTTACTTGAAGCTCTGAAAAAATATTAACAAACAGAGAAATAAGATGTTTTACTAAACTTCTTCATCTTCATTAAATTAAATTAAATTAAATAAGCTTCTTTCAACATTCAGTGCTGAGAATCATATATTCAAATGTTTTATTACAATGTAGGAGTAAAAAAGGTACCTGTATTCCTTCTGGTCCTCTGATACCAGGAAGTCCATTGGTGAAAATCCCACTGGAGTCCTCCATGTCATCCTGAAGAACAAGAAAAAACATTTTATGACAAAGTAACAAATCCATTATGAAGAGTGTTTGTTTTCAGCAGGTATTGCAGGAAACAATCCTTTATGTATTCTAAATAATATATTCAGTGTTGGTCTAAGTATTATGACACTAATGAGCACAACTTGGTTTGTTGGTAATTACAGGTAATTTTAATGTTCCATTCTAATTAAAGGAACCAATTAATAATTAGTAATTAGGTACAAATTCAAAAGCACTGAAGTAAACCTGTTACTACTTGCTTCCTTTGCATCAAGACAATCAGTTTTCTACTCTTCTCAAAGTGTTAAAACCAACTCCCAAAAAACCCACCAAACTGTGTGGATTGAGAAAAGTGTGCTATGCTTTTTGGTTTGCCCGCTGTACAATGTTTGTGACATTGGCAAGAAAACCCGAGGAAAAAATTCCCCACAGACTCTGATGGGATTCTGGTGAAAGAACGAGAAAGCTCAGCCAACTTCCTGGCACAGCATTCAAAGTCGAAACGGCTCACAGGAAGTTGGATTGTACCTGACTGAACTGGCATTTTGATGGTTTTTACACAGTCATTGTTGCATGCACCAGTTTCTGAACCTCACCATTAGCCTAACGCATAAAAGAAATAAACGCATAAAAAAAAATTACCATGGCAACCAGTCACTAGGCATTTTAATCAACATCTTCTTCTTTCTCGTGCCATCAAGGTGCCTCCATAGATTTGTTTGTTACTAAAGTAGGTTCCATGTTGCTTTGCATTTCTGCTGAACTATTCCAGGAACAACAGCACAACTGATCTTCTTCAATATCTCTTACAAACACCTAAAGGAGAACTCACAAATCCAACCCGATGACCTGGACCCGGAGGCCCTGGAGGTCCAGGACGACCAACTGGTCCCATGGGTCCTGGCAGACCAGCCAGTCCAGGTTCTCCTGCAGGTCCCGGTAAACCAGGTTCTCCTTGAGCTCCCTGTGGGGGAGAGAACATGGATATTTCAAATTCACTCTACTTGTGGAAATCTGACAATGCCCTTCTGCAGACAAACAGCCAGACATTAAATGGTAGATGAAACTCTCAGATTAGTCTATAGATACACGTTGCTGTATCTGAAAAGCATCTGTGTATTGTTAAAATAAAAATTCCTCATTTACTGCATATCTGATAGAATTCTGTAGTTGGTTTTGAGTAAATGTCACAATAAACTGTAATGCAACTTTAAGTTAAAATAAAAAAAGGAATTCAGACCTTTTCTCCAATTGCTCCTGGGAGTCCCAGCTCACCCGAATCCCCCTAAATATATACAAAGGAAAAAGAATACAGTTAAGGTAAAACCTTATCCTTTTCAGTGGAAATTGCTCCTTATAATACTGCTATAACTGAGGTAGGAAGGATTTTTTTTCTAAATATGACTTTAAGAGAGTTCAGTTTTGAAAATTAATTTCAAAAATTGTTTCCAGTGTATTCTGGACAAATCTGTTATTGTTAGAACTGTGAAAATGATTAATACCAACAGCAGTCTAATTCCGATTTTTAACTAAAAAAGATTTTCTACAAAAACAAACATATTTATAGCAAAAACGCTCTCTTTGTAGTGGGTAATATCTCAGTGAAACTCCTAATAGGATCTATGTTTACTTCATATTAGATAGTGTTAGTTCCAGTAAATCAGTACCTTTTCTCCCCTAGGACCAGGAGCTCCTGGGAGACCATCAGCACCAGGTAAACCCGGCAGACCCTGAAGACCAAAAGATTTGGTTGTTGGCACTTGATTCGGTTAGAACGTTCTATCATAAGCATAACTAGGCAGTTTGTGTGTTTGGTGAAATTAACAGCATAAAGACAAGAGAATCCAGATGGGTGAAATCCAGTTTGCTGTCAGAACCCTTCTAGTCACTCGTCTGAATGCTCCTGATGAAGTGGTTTCTGATTAGAGTGGAAAAACAGATAGACACTGTTCCACTTACAGGTTGACCAGGTGCCCCATCCTTTCCTGGGGGTCCAAAAGCTCCAGAGCTCACTGCTGTGCTTGCTGAGGAGGGACCCGGAAGACCTGGTGGACCAGGAGGACCTGGTGGACCTGGAAGTCCCTGCATCAAGAATAATGGAGGTTATAAACCCATCAAAACATATTTTCATCTGCAACAAAGTCCTGAATGATTGAAGAAGACCACAGAAAGTCTTTTCTATTTCTTCTCACCCGAATGGATTCCAAATCCAGGAATCCAGAGGCCTCCATGTCCTCAAATGTCTGAAAGAGTTTATTTAGTATCAGCTGCAGATACCATTAGGAGGTTCTGTTGTAACATTACAACATGTGACTGAGATGAACTTACAGATCTGAATCCTGTGCCAGGCGGTCCAGGAGGCCCTGGGGGCCCCCTGGGGCCAGGGTGGCCCTCTCCATGGTCACCCTGTATGTGCCAGTCTCATTAGGACAAGATACGTCTGCACAAGATTTAAACTGAAACAGTCTTAAATGTGGGTATATCTAACCTTCTCTCCTTTCAGTCCTGGGTCACCTGGGGTTCCCGGAAAGCCTGGGGGTCCCTGAGGCCCCTATGTAGAAAACATATATAAACGTAGGCATCTGAAAGCTGTCACATATTTAACATCAAGAATAAACATCAGATGAATCAGCTTTAAAGCTAATTTTTGATGTTGAAGGCACAAACTGCTTACAGTTTTTCCATCTTCACCGGGATCACCCTGCAGAATTAAAATAAAGAACATCTCAATGACTTTCAGAATTTCCACATATTATTTCTTCAGATTTAAAATTTTAAATGTAAACTATCTTAAAAAGTGAAAGTCCTCTCACTGGTTCTCCATCTTCTCCTGGTGGTCCCTGAGGACCTGGAGATCCAGATGGTCCGCTGGGTCCGGGAACTTTTGAAACAACTGACCCGTCACTTGCAACTGAATACTCAGATGTGGGCCCTGGAGGTCCAGGGGGCCCTGGTGGTCCTTGAGGACCTGGTTCCCCCTTTTTACCAGGGTACCCAAAACCTGCGTTGCCCTGGGAGATAGGAAGGGTTTAAAAAAGGGCATACTGTGATGCTATCATACATGGGAGACCTTGCACTTGCTGGACTAGTAGCTGAACATAAGTTTCTCAGAACCATTAGATGAAGAAGACACCAATGATGACCACTCATTCAGATCATGAGCTTTTATTACCTTATGTTAGATACAACATAAATGAATAGATTTGGCGAATATCTACAGCACTCCACGCCAAACTAATGTAAGAACAGCTAGTAATGATAACATGCTTGTTTTTGTTCATCAGGGAACAGAGTTTCAGTCTCCAGTTATGTCAGTTGATTAGAACAAGTGGTCGGATATGGCAAAGTCAGTGGTCAGATAAAAGTGTGCTTATGGAAAGAAATGTTCATATTTATTGTCTGTCCTTGATATCAACTCGTCTTTTTCAGCCCCTAGTCCATGGCATGTCATACACAGTTTTGCAATGCCTGATAAGGTTTTTTGAACACCATTCAGTGTATTGCCAGGTCTCACGAGACACTACATAATCAACAGGTCCCTGTGTCACACCTGGTGAGTGAGTGTTTTAAATAGTAGGATTTATTAATAAAAACAACACCCACATATCCAATAGGAATGAAAGGAAAGACCGAGAAAAGAGAAATAAAATCTTAAAACTGGCTTTATTTCTAGGCCTTTCTAAGCAGCCATATTTTCACCAAGATATCCAGTTTTCCGTTTACCCCTATTGGTAAATTTGTTTGTTAATATCTCTTACAGCTTTCCCGAATGGAAGTGGAAGTGGTGGAAGTGACTGGGAACAACTAAGATTCAGCTATAAAATGATGAGCTATGTAAAATCACAAAGCGGGTCAGCGGATGCTGAGGCACGCATTGTGCAGAGGTCTCCAACTTTCTGCGGAGTGATGGCCACATTTCATGTGGCCTTCAGATTAGCTCAAGAACAGTGTGTAGAGAACTTTATGAAACACACTCCTAAACCTTGGGGAAGACCTTCCCAAAAAAATATATGCTGTTACAGGTGAACCCTATTAATTAAACCCTATTCCATTAATGATGTATTGCCTGTAGGGGGCACTGTTTAGCTCAAACTGTGTGAAACATTTGATATTTTTTTAATTTTCCTGTCTTGCTGTTCACAGTCAATTACCTGCCTTGCTGGCCTCATTTACCGTTAAAAGCACGAGAAAAACAAATATGGATTTGTTTCGTTTTGCTGTTGTGTCATTCCTGAACCAATTCAAATGTAGGAAAGACCTATGTCCAAATCTGCATCCAAAAATCCACTGGATTGGATGCTGGACAAAATGGCAAAAGTGGAAATTATGCAAATAGATCGGTAAACTGACTAAAGCCCCCACATGAAAACTTTCTTACAAATATGACTGCCCTCCTTCAGACCAACAATGTTTCTGCTTATGCATTTAGGCGATGGTTTTGTCCTACATCACTAGTCAGGTTCTACCAGAGATAATGATGTAAAGTAATCAAGGTGGGAGATGACCATAGACTGCATCAGGAGCTGGGTGGTGTGTTGGGTTATGCAGGGCCCGATTTTTCTTAGCAACGTGAAGTGGGACCTTTGAGCGGCGAAGGCACATGATCTTTAAATATCAGATGGTCATCGATCATGACACCCAAGTTTCTAGTTACCTTTGATGGAGCAGGAGCTAGAGCTTCAGTTTAGACCGACATATTGTGTTGTATGGTCGGTTTGGCAGGGAAGACAAACAATTCAGTTTTAGAGAGGTTTAGTTGGAGACGATGATTTTTCACCCATGTCGACATGTCAGAGAGACAGTCTGAGACCGTGTGGTCGTCAGGTGGGAATGACAGATAGAGCTGGGTATCGTCAGCAGAGCAGTGGTATGAGAGGCCATGTGATAGGATCCGGCCCAGTGAGGTAGAGGTGTTGTATATGGCAAAGAAAACCAGTATGCATGTTGTATATACAAAGAGTCACCCCTTTTAAACACCCATGGTGCCTCAATGGAAGTAGACTACATATACATACAGGATCCCAAAACGTGTCTCTACTAGTTAGTATCATATTGGGGAATCAGGCTTGGCAAAAACTTTCATAAATACCTAATTTATGAAAGCTTTTGCAAAATGGAAAACAGGGAATTTCCTCTCTGAACGGATCTGTTCGTCCTCTTTGATTAAAATCCGCTACATCGCGTTGCTGAGAGGTGCATAAAGACAAAAGCAGACTTTTTCATCTGATTTGTTGCTCCACATTTAATTTTTTTCTACCTTTAAACCTTACTTTCAAAACACATCCACCCACAGTCTGTACAAATATATGTATTTTTTATTATTTTAACGTTAATTTTCTAAACATGCAGCCCAAAGATGCATGAATCAAACAAAGCATCAAATCAAAGTTTATGTTTTCATGGAGCTTTCTAATAACTAGCTCTTTTAAAAGATAATTTATGAAAGGAGACTTCAGCGAGACGACCAATAAATGCTTTTATCTATAATGTGAGAGGCAACTGAAACATACCTTTGCTCCTTTATCACCAGGTTCTCCCTGAAATTGAAACAAAAACAAGCTGTGAAGTAAATCTGAATCTGCCATGCAGTCCACTAGCATTTGTGTTTTACTCTGAGCCTGTTACACGGTGGATATCAGGTCCTTCTAAACTACAATATCCTTTATTTATTCCATGTTCACTTTATACAGGAGATTCAAACTGGATATATATCCAGGCTTTAATTTTGATTTGGGAATGTTTTTTGCTGACCAATCCTTTCTTTGAATGAAGGAAATAAAATCCATCTTAGCAGGAAAATCCCTCCAAACTTTCAGAACATTTTTCGTATTACTTATTATTTTAGTAAAATCAGGTCTCCATGATGATAGGGGTCCTTAAACACACACACAGCTACTAATCAGAATAATAGTACAGTTTGTAATAGAATTAATTTTGGTTGTTTGCTTTTGGGGCTTCTAGCTCCCTCTAGTGTTTATTGGTGTGGCTGCAGCTGCTCTGCTGCATCAGCTCAGTATTTTTCACTTAACAGGGAAGTCTTGGTTAAAAACTGCTCTGGTTTTTATCTGGCTCACCTTGTGCCCATGGATTCCCCCCTGCGAGCTTGAGCTGGAGCCCATTTCTCCCTTCGGCCCCATCGGGCCCCTGTCTCCTTTCTCTCCTTTGTCCCCTCTGTCGCCCTTTTCTCCTTTAGGAATGACTGCACCTGGAAAGCATTACCAAGGGACACATCCATTAACAACCTGATGAAAACCTTTCATAGATTATTAATGAATGTGTCCCAAACAAACAAAGAAAACAAACAGGACATTTCCTGATCCCAAAAGGAGAAGCAAAAAGCACTTCTTGTGTCACGGAGAAGGAATGCTGCTGTGCTCAGCTATATTCTGCAACTTCGAGGTCAAGGAAAGATTTTAAGGATGGAAACAGATATTACACCTGAATGCAACGCTGTCCTGATTTGACCCAATTTGACTCGTATGAACTTCAGCCAAGGAATGAATTCTGGAAACATGGCTGAGTGTAAATGTTAGTTTATCAGATAGAGACCTTACTGCGGTGTGAAATAAACTAATACCACCTCATGGCAACAATGACCTAGTTTAAAACATCTGTTTACCTAAGGTTTCCACAATATTTCAAGTCCAGCTGTTTTTCTTTAGATTAAGATTTTATATTTTGTATTTTATATTTTTTAACAGATTACTGTCAGAATGACAAACACAACCCCACATCATTTCAAGACAAAAAAGTTTTCAAGGTTTTATGAATCAGAACAACACATAATTGTTTTACTAAGTTAAAAACTAATTTCGCACTAGCTAAGGTTTAACACTAGTTAAAATGTTAACATCTCTCAGCTATTGTTTCTGTCTGACTTCATCAGTCTCTCACATTGTTGTGGAGAAATATTGGTCCAATCTTCTTCCCAACGTTGATTGAGTTCTTCAAGGTCTGCAGACATTTTTTAGCACAGCTTTCTGATGGTTCCTTACAGCATTTTAATCAAGTTGAGACCTGGACTTTGACTAGGCCATTGTGATACCTTTATTCTTTTATTTTCAGCCATTCTGTTGTAGATTATCTACTGTGTTTGGAATCATGTTCTGTTGATCACCCAGTTTGGACCAAGCCACAGAATACTTTGATCTGCAGAGGAGACCGTGTTCCTCTGAATGGCTGCAAGGCACCCAGGTCCTGTGGCTGCAAAACGTGCCCAAATCATCAGTCCTCCACCACCGTGCTTGAGAGTTGGCCTGAGGGGATAGAGTTGACATGCTTTGCTGGATTTTCGCCAAACATGGTGCTGAGCATTATGGCCAAGCATCTGTGTTTCTTATCTGTCCAAAGAACATTGTTCCAGATGTCTTTAGGTGATCTTCATTCAGATGCAGCTATGCAAACAAACAAAGTTAGGCTGCCATATTATTTTTCTCTTTTACTCCTTCCAACCAGTCTTACTTGTTCAGGTTTTCTTCTAATTGTCTTATTATACGTTTTAACGTAAAAGTCATAGTTGGAGCTCTTGGGTTCTTTGGTCCTTTCTTAGAGCGTTGCACATTCTGACCCTAAAGGTGAGTTTGCTAGGACATCCACTCCTGGGAAGGCTTAGGGAATGATGATTGTTAGATAGATGAATATGGAGAAAACTCCTGCTCTTATAGAGCTTCTGAAAATAGCCTCTTTCACAAAGCAGTTCTATTGGTCCAGCCCATGTTTCTGCACTGTGTGAGTAGTAGTTGGGTCTCATTTCAAAGAACAATGTTTCATATACAAGAAAAATGTAATGTCTTGTTTCTTTGCCATATGTTGTGCAAACGGGAAAAAATATTTATACAAGTCGAAGCTTCCTTTCTTTTTAAGTAAATCCTTCTTTGCTGCATTACTCCCACAATCCACTAGATGGGGACATTTATTTGTTAATACATTTTTTCAGCTCTGATTGTCTCAGGTGTCCCTTTAAAGGACCCTGCAACACCATGTGTTGTGACAAAGCATTTCACACGATCCCAGGGGGTGAATAAAATCACAAATAAGTTGAAATTTTTGTATTTTACATCTCTGAAACAGAGAATCCTAAAATTCTTTAAAATGAACTGACAGCCAACAGCAGTTCCAACAGGAACACTTTGATATTTTATGCTTGTATCGCATAACTTCACTGATCCAAGTGTCAAAAATGACAATAAATGTAATGAAGAATGACATGCAACTTTACCTGTTTCTCTGAAGGTTCCCTCCTCCACTTTCCTGTCCAGTGGCGGCTGTGGGATGGGCGGAGAAGACACAAACGTTGTCTGCAGAACAAGCATAGATCCAAATTGTAAAATGTCAGTGAATGGAGAGGAATTTTGCTCTGTATTCTGCAGCTTCATGTCTACCTCCCACTGAGAAAAGCTTCTGTAAACAATGCTCCATCATGGGAAAACGTTTCTCCCCGTAAACATGAATCACAAACCCAAATGAGTCACGTTCTGCAAACGGCTTTAATGTTTGGAGACTGGAAGGGAGTTCTGCTTGTACAAACTATCACAAATGTCTCCCAGCTCTGCAACAAGCGTTTTCATAACACAACTGATTCAACATGGCACGCACAAGTGGAGCGAGTAATGCCGCCTATTTTCTTTCATTTGCTGGTAATTAACTCTGCATATGTTGCACAACTTTACGTTTGCCCGGAGGAATCCTAGGCTGAGGCTGCGAAGGAACACAGAATCAACAAATATGAACATCAGATCATCACCAGATGCCAGAATAAAACTCAGATATGTTTAATTAGCACTGTTTTTCCACCTTTAATGTGAGAATTATCCTTAACAGTTCAACTCAGAAAACTAACTAATGTTTTAGAGAAAAACAAATCAAAAAGCCACAACATGTGGGGAGTCTGTCAGCATTCCACATCTTGACTCATCAATATTTACCCACTTTAGCTCCAAAAGGTTTTCCAGATCTCTCAGACTGGGAGCACGTTTCTCGTCCACAGATTGTAAATTCTGCACAGGCCATTCTAAAGCTTATATCTTCTTCTGGTGAACTAATTTGATTTTATTCAAATCGAAAGCTCCATATGAAAATAAATAAACTTATAACAATACTATTTTTTGGAATTATGGTTGAAAAGTTCAGGGTTAGCTCCAACAGCTCAAAACACATTTTTCCATAAGGTTTTGGGGGATTTTCGCCAGGTCTAGATGTTTTCTTTGAAGGAAATTAAATCTGTCATTAAATCGTTTTAGAATGATTGATTACTTGTTACTTCCCTGCAAACTATGGATTTAACTAAAGGAAGCAAGAGAGCAAATAGGTCAATCCTATTTTTCCATCCTGACATTTTTTGTAGAATTGTACAGGATGTTTATCACATCAAAGGTGAAAAGGTTTTAAATAATTTATTATGGTCTTACATAATAAAACCTGGCATTTTAACCGGGGCGTAGGCTGTTTTAATGTTCACTGCAACCCCAGATTATAGTTTCTTTTATATCTCACAAATATCATGCATCATTCTTCACCTCTAACCTTCGATCTCTGCTATGTGGGGTGGATGAATAAAAACCCAAAGTGCATCATAAAGTGCTCCGTTTCCATGACAGATGTGTTTAAATAACAGCCAGCTACATGTTCACTGACTTGGTTGCCTAAAACCTTTTATATTTAAAAAAACAATCAGCTGGAACATAAAATGTACAAAGGTTGGGTTGAAACAGGATTTTATAAATGTACTGTTTGAAACAGTTTCTGTGTGATTTGTTTTCTCTTCTGTGGCTGTGCTTTGATTCTGTTTACACTGCTGAGGATTTTAGTCATAGGCTGGGATTATTTGACTCATTTTGCTCCTGTTTCCCCACTGAAATCACGCTGTGGATACATTTTTTCAGTCTCCAGACAGCCAACCTATAAACTCATCAGGCCTGTGAGATGTAATGAGAACAGAAGCAGATTTCTTCACTTTGTTCCTAAAACTTCAGATGATTCCCGTTGGAATAAAGAGTCGAGAGTGTAGAAACGTTCAGTGAGGAGGAGGAGAAGATGATGAACAGCTGAAGGTGTAATGTCATGCCAATGTTGATAATTAACCGTGTTTCTCAGCAGGGAAACATTCTCCGCTCTGCGTCGCACGGCACTGATTGAGCGACCAATCCTTACTATTAGAACTTGATTTATGAATGAATGTAATGAATACCCTGCTCAGTTACATCATCCATCATGGCTGCTAATGCCAGGTGGGAGGCTGAGATGCTCAGACAGTTGATGAATCTGCACCCTCTAAATGGAAGATCCCCTAGTGAAGATATTGTGCCTCCACAGCTGTGCAGCAGGCCGTTTATTTAATGTTTGTCTTCTGGAGAATCACAAGGAAGAACTGTGAAATTATTGGCCCAAGTCTGAAGAAAGAAACACTCCAAACATTTAGAAAATGTGGGACCAGAGGTTCGCAACTCTTTGTCGTGGGAACTCTCTGCTTACAAAACTTAACCACCGTTACACTTCAGCTAGAGCACAAATCAGCTGTTTTGGAGAATTTTGGCTTAAACACAGATACTTGATCACCTCATTTTTGTTCAGTGGCAACTGCAGCAATTTCATCATGCAAACATGTATGATGACAATAAAGCTATTCTGATTCTGATTGGGATTTTGCCATAAGGACAGACATTAGTCGTCTCCTCTATCATCTATCAAGGTTGGAGCAGACAGACAGAGGTTTCTTTGGCCATTCCTCTTAGCACAATCTCTGTAGATCAGGAGTACCCAAGTCCAGTCCTCTAGAGCAACAATCCTGCAACCTTTAGATGCGATCCTGCTCCCACACACCTAAATCAAATGATTTGATTGTTACCAGGCTCAACAGAGCTAAATGACTGAATTCTAAGGAAGGAATTCAGCCATTTTATTCAGGTCTGTTGGAGCAGGAATACATCTAAAGGTTGCAGGGTAGTAGCTCTTGAGGATTGGAAGTTGTAATCCCTGCTGTATGTCCTGGTTCGTCTCTGACGCTCTCTTCTCTTTAGCTCGGTCCATAGACAAGATTCAGATGTGGGAAGTGAGATGACCGTGACATATAGTTAATTTTGTTTTCTGCTGAACCATTTCTGTGTTAGTGTGGTCATATGTGTTGGTTCATTATCCTACAGAAAGACCCAATGAAGACCCATTTCAGTTTTCAGTGAGATTTTATTTAAAATATCCCGTTATCTCAAAGACTTCAAGATGCCATGTTCTCTAACAAGGTTCCTATGGACTTTGGAATAGAATCCGGCCCACAGGATCACAGACCCTTCACCGTACATAACACTAGACATAAGATGCTTTTCCACATGGAGTATTTGATCCATCTGAGTCTCATCTGATCACAGGTAGCTCACCAGTTAAAGTCCCAGTACAGTTTACTAAACCGCACGTTTGCGATTGTCATTGTAGGATGGAAACAGCTTTTCCTGTGGTGTTCCCTAAACCTAATGGCCTAATGGTTGTTATGGAGATTTGGTAACCCATTAACATGTTTCCTACCTACCATCCTACCCAGTGTGTGGTGGAAGATAAACTTGGTTCCTCATCCAGCCGTGTTTGTCACAGCTGCTGTTGTTTAATCGTTGCTCTGACTGTAGCAATGGGCCAGGAGCTCCTAATTTATGAAGATCGACACACATCTGCCTTACTTGAATGGCATGTTCTCATGTCTTTCCCATTGTAAAGAGAAGAACAGAATTGGCTGTCACATCACATGCAGTGCAGAGAATTTATTTTGTAGAAACTGTTAGTGAAATAATTGTTGCATTGAGATTATGTAAAAACTATTTCTTAACAGTGGATTTTGTTCCCATTTTGAACTCTCTTTGCATAATGTTCTGTAAAAGTAGCAGTTATCCTTAAATCTGAAACCATCGTTATTGTAATTATTGTTCCAAAGCATTGACAGTGTGGGCTTCATGCTTAGGGGGGCACTCTGATCTGGCAGTCACCCAATAAAGACTCGCTCTGCCATCCATCACCGCAAATTCCAGGAAGACAAAATGGAAAGTCTCACCTCTGCTTTCCATCTCTGAATGCTCTCTGCCTGGACTTGCCTTAATTGCACAGGTAAGACGACTGAGCAGAGGGTGAGATGGGACGTGTGAACAGATCCTCATCAGATGGAAAAATATTGGCTGGTGGACATTAAACACCAGCTGTTTCCTCTAACATGACATTTCATACAACATGTTGGTAATAAACATCTACAGGAGTGACAGAAAAAAAATCCTCGTAAAACCTGCTGAAGGAGCAAATAAACCAGAAGAGACTTCCCAAATGAACTACCTGACCTAAACCTCAAACTCTCCTCTGCAGCTTTATTTTCCCCTCTGTCGGTTCCTGGAGGCACGTTATTAGAGAAACCAGTGGAAACAACAAGGCTTGGAGGCGAGGGGAGCCCCTGAGTTGGATCGGATCGGATCCAATTTGACATCTGGTTTTTCTAACTCTATAATTGTAAATGTATTGGGCTCATGTGCACTGCCTGAAAGCTGTTGCACATCTTAGCCTGCGAGAGCATCTCTAGAATGGGTGGGGTGGAGGATCGTACGTGGGTGTCTGTGATGTGAAAGTGTAAAGGACAGAAAGCAGAAAGAGGAAAGCAGTGGAGATAAAAAAGAGACAAACGTGCAGAAAAAGTCTCTGAAAGTCAGCGATGGCTTCAGAGAATCTTAATGAGCAGCTGCTAAAAACAGAAGGAGTGATCCTTGGAGCATGAGTGAACCATGTGAAAAGTAACTTATTCCAGTTTGCAAGTAAAGGAAAAAGTTCCCAAATGTAGAAGACAGATGCAGCTTGATTTTCAGGAATAAACTCAGCAGTTTTTAATACTCCTTCAGGGATGAGTGTTCAATCACTTACACAAAGTAACCTGAGACTTCACTGGCACATATAACAAAGCACAGTCTGCCCTTCATAGCTTATGTATAAGATATACAAGTATGGCCTGGTGAACCAACCGTCTCTTTAAGCAGAAAAGTGCTTTCATGTAATTCCCTCCTAACATGTGATGATGAATTTTTAAAACTGAATGTTTGAGGATAATAACTCAGAGAAGTTCAAATGAAAACATAGAAGCATTTCATACCGTGTATTGCTGTTTCTCCTTGTAGGGCTTTGGGCGTCTGGTTTCTTCGTAGCCACTTCCTTCTCCTGATGCCTGAGGAGACCAATCACATGTTTGATTCATGGCTTACAGAGCATTTCTCTTTGCTTCATCCAGTGAATCCAGGGCATCTTCAGATATCCAGAAAAATACTTTTCACATTAATTTTTCAGAAGAATTTACACAACTAATAAAGCGATTCTGAGATTTCTTTATTGCCATTCATAATCTGTGTGATATCCCTGGCTGAGTTAGGTTTAAAGTAATCATTGAATTTGACCAACATGTGTCTTCTGACGTGAAATGACTTGGATCTGAGAGTTAAGATTAGGATGATGGCAGGGAGACCTTCCAACCAGAAAGACTTGGAGATACTCATCACATAATACTGCTGAGAACATGCGGAGAGCTGCTCAGCAGTTATATAAACGGTTTAATCTATGTAATGCCACTATTTACTGGGAAGGGTAGACATACATTTTGACATGCTCTTTTTTAAATGTAAATATGTAATGTAAATATAAATATAAGCATGATAATGTATTTGTTTCAAAATTAATCCTTCTTTCTCATCGTTTTATCATCTTTTGAGAGATTTCAGTCTCATTTCCTCTCAGACACAAAAACTTCTTGATAAAGGAAAATAATTTTAATTTTAAATCTGCCAGAAGTATAAATAACTTTGGCTTAAAATGCAATGTTAAAGTATTTCCCCTTTACAAACTAGTTTTAATAGCTGACAAAAAAAAGATGACTGAACATTTTCTTTAAATGATGATTTCATTTGAGGGAAAATGTTGTTCCTGTTTCTGGTTTAGGAAGATGTAACTTAATACGAACATGTTTAAATTGCTTAGTCTGTGCACTAACATTACCTTGAGTGGCAGATTTGTAGAAGTGATGCACTGTTGACAGGTGCTGTATAGTAAACTGGTAAGAATCTTTCTGCTTTAGCATCTTTTAACATGGGATAAAAATGATTACAGTTTGAGTTAAATGCTGAATTGAAAAACCTCTGATCTTCTTGATGTTTGTCTGAACAACAACTAAAGAGTTCATGACAAGTGATGGTGTGTTGTTCTTTGAGGTGGTTCTTGTGGTTTGAACATGCAGAGCAGCTGTGATTGTTTCACTAAATATCAGCTCAGGCTGCTGGTGGGCTGCAGTGAGGCACCTGTGTTTATATGTGGGTGGTCGAGGTCAGGAGAGCTCCCACACTGTAACAGTGGGGGAAAGTTTCTAAACGCCTGCTCATTTTAGAGCTTGACTCTTAATTTTATTGAACAGGGCTGTAAAAAGCAGTTGATGCCTTAAAGATTTCTTCAATTGTTGTTTTTTGTCACACTTAAATTTTTATTTTGGGCAAACATAAGCTGAGTAAATATGCAGTTTTTAAAGGGTGATTTAATTTATTAAGGTAAAAATCCATCCAAACCAACTGGACCCTATGTGAAAACAACCCAATAACTGGTTGCTCCACCCTTGGCGACAACAGCTGCCTTTTCCATCACAGTAAAGGAATTTTGGCCCACTCTGTTTTTTAGAAATGTTCTTTTAAATTCAGACACATTGGAAGGTTTTTTACAATGAAACGCCTGTTTATGGTCATTCCCCAGCATCTTAACTGAACTTAACTACAGAATTGGACTAGGCCACTAGTCAGTTACAGCAATTTGTCCAGGTTCTGAGGAAGCAAAACAGCCTCAGACCATCACACTACTACCACCATCTTTGACTGTAGGTATGGTGTTCTTTTTCTAAAAGGATGTCTTAGTTTAAAACCAGATGAAAAGGGACACAACTTCTGAAAAAGTTTCACTTTTGTCTCGCTGGTCCATGGAATATTTTCAAGATGTTTTCAAAACACTACTCCCGGGAAGGTTTGCCACTGTTCCTTGATTCTTACTGTGGTTCAAAGGGGCCCAAAGACGTAGGAATGTCTTTCTAGACTGATGGATGTTAGTAAGTTTGTTTCTCATGTATTCTAAAAGTTCTTTAGATCGGGGATGATGTGATGCTTTATGCAATGTTTCAGCCTACTTCATGCTGTCAGACAGAAGCAGTATAGGTGATTTCTTGATTCTCCAGGTCAGTCAGTAATCAGACCTAAGTGTGAGTGAATCAAAAATAAATAAAAAACTAATTTACAATCTAACAATGGGGGACAATAATTTTTCAAAAAAGGGCCAGTTTGGTTTTAAAGCTAAACAACTTTTTTCATTTCCTCAGTTTATTTTTTTTCGGATATTAAAATTTGCTTTATGATTTGAAACGTTAAAGTGTAAGAATATTAACCTACATCAATATCATGAAAAAATAAGTATTTGGTCCCCAGGAAAACATGAAATGATTAAAACATTGTTGCCAACCAACTTGGGATTTTATTTCCACCTGAATAAATGAACTGAACCAATAAATGTGGAGCATGCTGTAATATTGTATTGTACCATAATTATGGACTGTTGTTCTGTAACTTGTTATACAGTAAAACATGTACATTAATGAGTGAAAGCTCTGTGCTAGTACCATCAAGTTCAGATGAACAGTTTCTGGAACTTAAGCAGCAGCACATGGACAGTTTACCCAGATCACATCATCGCCATAATCAGAAAGATGTTGTTATCTAGAAATACTTTCCTTAACTTTGTGAAAAAAACATGTGCCATTCCTGCAGAGGAACAGCAGAAAATGACATGCATACAGTCAGTTATCTCCAAGAATGTGATTACATGTTACTCACCATATCCGAGTCATCGTCCTCCTCACAGAGCCGCTCTGCAGCGCGGGGGTCTCCCACCACCCTCAGCTCACTGATCGCACCCTGAAACACAACACGTCTCTGGTGTTTGATGTTTAATGATACATATAATCATTCACACACACACACACACACACACACAACATGCGTTGCTCCGGACATATAAACATGGATGTTTGTCTCTGAACTTGTTGCTGTGGGATTCCTGATATTCCCGGGGAATTCCCCTTCTCTGCTAAATCAGTGGGTCCATTGAAGTTTCTGATTTTAGTCTTTCTGTGTGAAGTGCTTCTATCTGTACCTCAAACACACAATCTGTTACAAGCTCTCACAATCACAGCAACATCATATCTCGTCATATCTACTCTGCTATCAATGAGCCATTAGCAGTGTCTGTGGAGAAGCTTTCTCTGGTGCTATGTTTGAAGTTCACTCTTTGGGACACATTATGTCCAGAGTGAAGCATTAGAAAGATTTTTAAAGAATATTGAGGACAAATAGCAACGTTTTAACCTTCTCAGGGAACACCTTTAATGGCACTATTTAGTGCAGGCATTTTCTGTCCAAGGTTCAGATTTACAGGCTCCTTTCATCACAGTGCATCAGATCTTCAACATAAATCTTAAGATTTACTTTATAAATAAATGTAAACAATGAATACAGCACACTACATTTAATGGAATTCATATTTATTACATATTTTAAACATTAAGATGTTCAAAGATTTAGGACAAAACATAATTCAATTAGGGAAAAAAATAAATTCACAGGACTGCTGGAGATGGGAATTTCTAGAATCAAGAAAAAAGTTTAAACCTTTGAATCAGTAAAATATTCCCAAAAAGGTTCCATTCCAAAATTCTACACTTTTCCAGACTCACGTTTTTATACATTTTAGTCATTTTTCACTCTATTTATCATCTGTTAATACTAATGTGTAATATAATTTGGTGTGATAAATGTTTTACAGTGTTTGGGGTTTAATATCAGTGATTTCTAAGCAATAAAGCAACGAAAGCTCCAAAACTGCACACAAAACCCAACTTATGACCTATGCCCCAGCTAACCGTCGTAAATATAAAACACTTTAACTATGTTGGGATACACGTCCACGTATGTGTGTGTGTGTGTGTGTACTATTTATGTTGCCTATTTAGAACCCAGTACAATTACTGACCTTAAGACTGATAGGCCTTATGGGGCCCAACCCATGGTCCTAATGCGCGGACCCTTCTTTTAGGTAAGGGGTTAGGTTTAGAGGTTTGGTGTGAATTATATTTAGGTTAAGGTTGGTGTTTGGGTTAGTATGGTGTTAGGCATGCATGCAATTACTCAAATGAATGGAAGTCAAAACCATGTCCTAATATGGGCAGAATTACAAACGTGTTATTTGTCAAACTGTGCAGAAGGTAGGATGAAACTGGGTGGAACAAAAGACTGACTTGGTTTTCTAATTATCTCAAAAAAATTTGTTCAAAGAAAAGGGAACATGGGAAATTGAAAACAGCAAAGAAACAATTTCTTTGGAATGTTTTTCTCATACTATTCCAGACTTTGGAAAGGCTAAAAGCTTATTCTATTTATTTCCATACTTTTAAACGTAGTACATTATGTAGGTATTCTAACAAGTCAGCAAAAATAAAGGAACAATGTATAAATATAGAAATGTTTGGCTTTAAAAGTTGTTACAAAATATTAGAAGTAATCAGGCTAACTTAGTGGAGAATCTGTAGATGAATACACTTCTATTGAGTTTTAACTAACATGGGATGAACAGCATGATGCCAGTTTTTATATATATGAATAAAAACTGTTGTTACTTTATGTGGAAATAGCACTATTAAAGCTGCGATTAGCAAAGTTATGTTTGTTTGTTTCACGGGAAATGGTCCAGAAATCAAACCAAAAGGTTTTCTAACAGTATATTTTACACATTTTATTCATGCAGCTGCTATAAACTGAAAAGAAACAATAAACTTTAGCTACTGGATAGAGCAAAATAAACCAGTATTTAACCAAGATGGGAGAACCAAACTATATGTCTGTTGTCTGTGGGCCATGTGGTCTGGTTGTTACATATCAGTGAAGGTACTGGTATCTTTGTAGGAACCAATACTGTTAAATGCTTGCCTCATCTTCTAAAATTCAATTAGAGTACTTGAATGCCCGTTTCTTAGCCAAGAAAAACTGAAACCTTATGCTGAGTTGTGTCTGCATGCCCAGTGCTGCATGGACCACTGGAAATAAGCTCCAGCCATGCAGCGAGTCTAGACTTGGCTTGCCGTTTATGTATTTCTTAAAATTGTACATCGCAGTAGTTGTCTTTCATGTGCCTAGATGAACCTTTAGTCTGTTTCATAGTACTTAAATAAAAACAAGATTTAAATAAAGTAAAGCATCAACCTAACAGTGTTCCAAACGTGACGGAACATTTAAGTCTTGTCTTACTTTTAATATTTTATTGCTTTTTCACAACAAAGGTGGCAAAATAGTTCAGTAAAGCAGTGTATTTAGAAATGTAGTCATAACAGAAATACTGTTTAAGTGTAAAATAAAAACCAGTATAAAACTGAGTTAAATTGGTTTGCAGAGGGTAAATTGCGAATGACAAAATTTATAAAAAAAAAAAAACCTGAATGACACATGGCATCATAGTGAGTTCAATATCTATTGTAGTGTTTATTTTGACTTTATTGTGCTATGTTAGTGTTTTTAGGATTTTTATGTCTGTCTTCTGTTTTAACTGTTGTGCAGCACTGTGGTCAACCACATGTTTTTATAATTAAAATTCCTATATAAACTAACATGGGATGGGATGATATATACACACATTTATTGATCTCAGATTATATTCCACTATAACGTCAATTGTGTATATATGTACATTTAAAAATATATTCTTTATTATTGAGAACGAAGTGTCTGTACAAACTTGGCAATAAACCTGATTGTGATTAAAAACTGTTTAAAAAACTTTCTATAAAATACTGATAAATGTTAAACTATTCAAATAGGGATTTTACAATGAGCTTGGAGTTTTAGGCAGAGGACTGTGAACATGAAATAATTATGTTTTAACTCCTGCAAAGTTAAACACAAACAAAGGCCAATATATACTGAAAAAAAACAAAGAATAGAAGAGAAAATGATCCATCCATCCACCTTCTAAATCCACTTAACCCTTCATGGTCTTGGGTGGGTTGGGTCTGGTGTAGATCCATCCATGTTCCATATTGGAAGCCTGACCTCTGTAGAAATATACCTGCCACTGATTTAAAGTAAACCTTACTGAACCACTGCAGCCCAAACTGCTGAGATCAGCAGTTGTAGTTAATTATTAAGAATAACAGTCAGGTGGTCTTTCAGTTCCTTGAAGAGGATTGGAGGGGAATACAGGCGCATGTTTGGTGTGAACTTGTTTTAGGCTAGTGGATCACATGAGAGTCATCAGTTTGACATATTTATTATGGCAACAGAAATTCAAATCACTGAACTGGAATTAACCAAGGTTCCGTCTCATGACAGTCAATGTGGACTGCAAGAAACAGCAGAAGACCCAGTTCCTCCAAGTTGATGTTAGTTGTAGATTTTTTCAAATTAATAACATTTACATACCTGAAATTTCTCAGGATGTTCCCCTCCAGCTTGACCAACAAATACCCCGGCACCAGCCTCCAGCTCCATCTCATCTGGGGATCTCTCGATTCGCATCACCTGATGTTCTCCGTCACAGTTCAGGTAGAACATCACTTTGTCGTCCTTCACAGCGACAGCAAAACGGTTCCAGGTGTCCTTCATGGAGGGCACACGGAACCTGGCCGCCTCGTAAGACTGCTTTGCGCCGGGCTCGCTGTAGTAAAAAATGACATTCTGCTCGGTGCCCTTCACATCTGACAGTTTGACCCCGACATGTATGACCTGCTGTGAGGAGTCTGTGATGGAGAAGATGATGCCACCATAATCAGAAGTGGGTTTCAGGTTGAAGATGAGGGCAAAGTTTCTGTAGAACGGGCTGGGGAGGTGTGCACGGGCGAGCTGGCCTGTGGTGGAATCTGGACCAAAGAGGTAGGCGGGGCTGTTTTCCGGGCCGTCCACCTTGGGGAAGATATCCGGAGGAGGATCTCCAATCAGCTGCAGCAGCGAGACTCCGTTGTTTTCTGGACAACAGGAATAGGATGTCAGTTTGCAGTCTGAACAGAGCAGGTGGAGGTTAGAGAGGAGGGCTGCATGGCAGAGTTTGGTGTTAGACTACAAACTGTAAGGATGTGGGTCAGGGACGAAACATGTTAGATGCCAAAACAACATAAAGAACACTGTAAGTTTCACTAAAGTACTTTTCTTCCACCTTTCCTTTTGGCTTTAAAAAGCAGGTGCTCTCAAAGGATAACAGACAAATCAGTAATGTTTTTACCTTAAAAAATACAGAAATAGTGTTTAAATTTACCTGAATAATAAGAAAAATGGCAAAATGATACAACTCTAAACAAATTACACATCTACTCAGCCTCAAACACCAGAGGGACAAAGATTCCTCTGCTCACATGAGATGGACAATACAGGTCAAAGATCTTTAGTTTGAGTTGTTTGAGTTAGCTTGAGTTGTGTGTTTTGACCTCAGCATGTGAAGCACCTAGTGAAATGTTCAACAACCATAAGGTTTCTAGTCTGTATTTAAAAAGTGGTGACTTGATTTTAAACATAATTTACACAGTTTATGTAATTATAGAAACTATTTGCAAAGATATCAAGCAAAGCTTATGGACTCAGGACAAATTCTATCTTTTTTGACATCTCTAGCTTGTTTTCTGAAAACGCCAGCAAGTCACTTTTTCGTTTGTTATCCTGATCCGTGTTCTCCTGCTCCAAAATTACCACCGCCTTTCAGCAGATGGTATTTCTTCACCTCTAACCTAAAGTACCGCAATCAGCTGAAGGTGGCTGTAGCTCAGAGGAAAGAGTAGTCATCTTGCTATTGGATGGTTGTGAGTTCGATAAAGTGGATAAAGTGGATAAAGTGTATGGCTGGACAAATATGACTTATAACTTTAAAAATGTTAGTGGTTAGTATGCAAAGAAGAGCCCTACAGTCTATTTACGATTCAACAACGAGGAGTTACCGCTGTACAGGCTAAAAAAGCAACTCCTACATGATATCTAATTTGTTACCCTTTCTAAAGATCCATCCATCCATCCATCCATCCATCCATCCATCGTTTTGAAGTCCAAACATAATGTTAAACAGTGAGGCCTATTTTCAGCTTTGTGCTTAGGTCACTGCCTAAAAGATGGACGTGCTTCAGAAATGCACAGAATATAATGAGCAAAATTTACTCTCTAATGTGGTGGATACATATTCATTTGTAGCAGCTTTCATCCTTAAACTAAACGTTCTCCTTTCTTCAAAGAAAATGTTTTCTTGTATTGAAAGAAAAAACAGAGAAATGACTTTCGGATGGTGTGTGACATATTTTGGAAGCTTTGAAGAAGTGTTTCGGTTTACCACCTGGTGACAAATAAGTGTCTGTGCTGCTCGGTTCAAAGCCTCCCCACAGCTATGAGAGCAGGAGATCAACGGCTCGGCTGTTGGCTTTGTTCAGAGCTTTAAGACGCATGATGCTCAGCTGAACCCGAGAACGTCCTTGCTGTGAAACCATAAACATCAGCTGCGATCTGTCAGAGGAATAAAGCTGCTTTCATTTGAGTCTGAACTGACAGAGAGGCCGGTCAGGCTGGAACAGGACAGCAATAAAAATTCTTCCCATTACGCAGATGTTCTCTGCTTCATGTTTAGTTTCTGAGTGAGAGGATTGTACTGCTTCCCTATTTAAATACAGTGCCCTTGGCATTTATTGGCACCCTTGACAAAAAATATGTCGAAAGCCTTAAAATTAAACTTTTATTTCAGTAGCATCATATAACACTGAAAAATTGCTGCATTTCTCCAGCAGGGAGCTTTGGAGATGCTTTTACCTCTTTTACCACCATGTTTACTATGATTGGTGGAACATAAACTTCGGTCCAGCCTTGTTTGTCTCAGTTGCAGTAGGTTTAAAATGTTTAAATATTGCTTAAATATTGCTTTGAACAGTTTTGGCAAAATTTCTTGTATTAATATCCTGGTAAACATGAATAATATAATGTGATTCTTTAATAACCTTTATTCCAGACATAATTAGTCAATATCATTAAAAAAGGAAAGGAAAGAAAGAAAAAAAAGAAAAATCACAAAGCATACAAGCAGCTATTCCAGTGTTTAAACTTGACATATATCTGGGGTCACTATATGTTGAAATTGACAGAGCAGAGCTCTAACTTTTAAGTTCTTCGACACATTCAAACAACACTTAAATGTATACACGTAGATCCTCAATAACGCATGAAAAGTAGGAATGTTGCTCATAACAAACACTTGACTTCCAGGTGTCCATCTTTGAACCCTGAAGAAGATTCTAAATGCATCCTGAAAGGCTACTTGCAGTTTCTTCATTGCAGCTTTACACACAGAAGGAAGTACAACAAGCTCAAAAAGGGTTCCCTTTAATAACGTCTGTGCACATGTTACATTTGTGTGCCAAAATATTAGCTTGCATATACAGCTTACAACACTGTCATTTAACATCTTCTTCATCACAAAGATCAGTCCTTAAAATATGACCGCCGGGATTTCACTTTACTCACAACATCCAAAACTTGTTTTTCTACACAAAAAGATGGAAAATTCAGCTTCTGATCCTCTTTGTTGAAACAATCATACTAGCACTCTTTTTAGGATTAAGCATGCTGTCAGACTGGACACCATACCTAGCACAGACCCTGAGAAGCTGCTAAAACCCAGTACTAAAGGGAGACAAGAGAGCCAAATCATCCGCATACATTAAATAATTGACAAGAAGGTTACCCACCATACATCCAGTCTTATGAGCACTCAATTCAACAGACAAATCATCAAGATCCAAGTTGAAAAGAAGTGAGGACAGGACCCTTCCTTGTCTTACTCCATTGGACACTGAGAAAGGTTCAGAAGCCTTCGAACCCCAATTAACTTGCACAATCAGATGAGAGTAACTGAAATGTAAAATCCTGATATAATTCATAGCCAAGGGATACAAAACCTCCATTTTGTGATCAAGCCAAGATGTTGTATGCCATGCCTTACTCATATATGTAGTGCTGTCTACTGGCAGATTTTATTTAATAGATAATACCAGGTTATTAATTTGACAAAACTGGCCTAAATGTTGACCAAAAAGGGAACTTGTATCTGATACATCAGCATTTATGTCACCAACAATAAAAACACAATTATATTCACACGTGGGCGGACAGACCAAAGGATATTCAAATCCAGCAAAAGGAAAAGCGGCAAAACTGGAGTTTTTCTGTGACCTGGTTTCAGTGAAAGGACTGGCTAACGGCAAGTGTAGCTGAACAATCTCTTTTCTGCTTTTCGTACTTGCTGTTTGTAGGAGACACAGCTTGGACCCAACAAGGAATTGTTGATCTTAAACATTTATCGGACGAAATAAAAAAAAAACGAATCCAGCACAAGTCACATTGGTAACCGTGCAAAATTGTCTATGCCTGTTAGCTGGATGAGGACCACCGCGTCGCTGTACAGAGGCGCAACAAGCTGGTGAAACGTGGACGTGGCGGATGGACGTGTTTACCCAGATTTTGGATTGCATTAAATTTTGCGGGTCACACGAGCTACCATTACGTGGGTCTGATGAATCTTCTTAATCCCTGAATCAGGGTGTTTTCCTGGATCTGGTTAACCAGTTTTCTTTTTTAGACAATCAGTTGGCAGAACACCTGCCAAATACACAGGTGGCCAAATACACCTCTAAAACCAGCCGAAATTAGCTGCTTGATTGCATTTAGCAGGTTTATCAACAAAAATTGAGGGATGAAATATTAGAAGCGCCATTTGTTGGGGTGCAAGCAGACAAAACCACAGATGTGCCTTGGGTGAGCCAGTGTGTGATTGTGCTCAGGTACATCACTGAATGCACCACAGTGGAGAGTTTCCTGGGCTTTTTGCAGTTTGACAAAAACCATGTTGGGGACACAGCAAACATGTGGAAGAAGGTGCTTTGGTCAGACGAGACCAAAATTGAACTTTTTGGCCAAAATGCAAAACGCTGTGTGTGGCGGAGAACAAACACTGCACATCACTCTAAACACACCATCCCCACTGTCAAATATGGTGGTGGCAGCATTATGCTCTTGGGCTGCTTCTCTTCAGCAGGGACAGGGATGGTGGTCAGAGTTGATGGGAAGATGGATGGAGCCAAATACAGGGCAACCTTGGAAGAAAACCAGTTGGACTCTGGAATCTATCTATATATACAGGGGTTGGACAATGAAACTGAAACACCTGTCATTTTAGTGTGGGAGGTTTCATGGCTAAATTGGACCAGCCTGGTAGCCAGTCTTCATTGATTGCACATTGCACCAGTAAGAGCAGAGTGTGAAGGTTCAATTAGCAGGGTAATGCACAGTTTTGCTCAAAATATTGAAATGCACACAACATTATGGGTGACATACCAGAGTTCAAAAGAGGACAAATTGTTGGTGCACGTCTTGCTGGCGCATCTGTGACCAAGACAGCAAGTCTTTGTGATGTATCAAGAGCCACGGTATCCAGGGTAATGTCAGCATACCACCAAGAAGGACGAACCACATCCAACAAGATTAACTGTGGATGCAAGAGGAAGCTGTCTGAAAGGGATGTTCGGGTGCTAACCCTGATTATATCCAAAAAACATAAAAACCCACGGCTGCCCCAAATCACGGCACAATTAAATGTGCACCTCAACTCTCCTGTTTCCACCAAACTGTCCGTCGGGAGCTCCACAGGGTCAATTATACACGGCCGGGCTGCTATAGCAAACCTTTGGTCACTCATGCCAAGGGCCAAATGTCTTTTCAATGGTGCAAGGAGCGCAAATTTTGGGCTGAGGGACAATGTGAAACATGTTTGTTCTCTGATGAGTCCACCTTTACTGTTTTCCCCAGATCCGGGAGAGTTACGGTGTGGAGAAGCCCAAAGAAGCGTACCACCCAGACTGTTGCATGGCCCAGAGTGAAGCATGGGGTGGATCAGTGATGGTTTTGGGCTGCCATATCATGCATTCCCTTGGCCCAATACTTGTGCTAGATGGGCGCGTCACTGCCAAGGACTACCGAACCATTCTTGAGGACCATGTGCATCCAATTGTTCAAACATTGTATCCTGAAGGTGGTGCCGTGTATCAGGATGACAATGCACCAATACACACAGCAAGACTGGTGAAAGATTGGTTTGATGAACATGAAAGTGAAGTTGAACATCTCCCATGGCCTGCACAGTCACCAGATTTTAAATATATTTGAGCCACTTTGGAGTGATTTGGAGGAGCGAGTCAGGAAAACGTTTTCATCCACCAGTATCACGTAGTGACCTGGCCACTATCCTGCAAGAAGAATGGCTTAAAATCCCTCTGACCACAGTGCAGGACTTGTATATGTCATTCCCAAGACGAATTGACGCTGTATTGGCCGCAAAAGGAGGCCCTACACCATACTAATAAATTATTGTGGTCTAAAACCAGGTGTTTCAGTTTCATTCTCCACCCCTGTATATATATATGCATAGATAGATAGATAGATAGATAGATAGATAGATAGATAGATAGATAGATAGATAGATAGATAGATAGATAGATAGATAGATAGATAGATAGATATAGCCTACAAGTCTGATGGTTTCTGGTATTATTGATACAGTGGTTTTAAAAAGTTATGGTTAAACTGTTTTCCAACATACAGTTCAGTTGATTAAAAGTCATTTAATTAAGATTTATGAAAGAGTTTTCTCCAGTGCTTTGCACTAAATACAATAACTGGGTTAACTGCCTGGCTAATGTCAGTTTGTAAGACTCACTGTGTTACCTTACAAAGACCAGACAGCAACGAGGCATAATAATAATTCCACCAATCTCTATATGTGCAAAAGATATCTGTATTTTTGACAGTTTACTCTGTGTTTAGTGGTTTTAATAATCAGTGACTTTGAATTTGACTTCATATTTTTATTACTTATTATTATTTAAATTATTAAATTTATTCTCAAAAGTTGAGGCAGATAGTTTTTACTAAATTCAGTTAGATCAGGATTTCTGATTATGTCTCAAAGTTGTCTTTCTTTCAGTAGCACAGTGGTAATTTTGCACTGATCAGGCTTCTACTGGCTAAAATGACTGATATCTGTAATGCATCTGAGCTCATTTTTTTAAACAGGTAAATTTAAGAAACATCGACCATGCAGGTAAAATGTGCTGCAGATTAGCCCGGCAGAAGGATTGGTTTTAAATCCAGTGAAGGAATTACAAAATGATTCCCATTTACACTCACTGGCTTCTTTATTAGGTACACCTTGCTAGTATCGGGTAGGACCCCCTTTTGCCTGCAGAACTGCCTTAATCCTTCATGGCATAGATTCAACAAGGTACTGGAAACATTCCTCAGAGAGTTTGGTCCATATTGACATGATAGCATCACACAGATGCTGCAGATTTATCGGCTGCACATCCATGAACGGAATCTCCCATTCCACCACATCCCAAAGGTGCTCTGTTGGATTGAGATCTGGTGACTGTGGAGGTCATTTGAGTACAGTGACCTCATTGTCATGTTCAAGAAACCAGTGTGAGATGATTCATGCTTTATGACATGGTGCATTATCCTGCTAGAAGATGGGTACACTGTGGTCATAAAGGGATGGACATGGTCAGCAACAATACTCAGGTAGGCTGTGGCATTGACACGATGCTCAATTGGTACCAAGGGGCCCAAAGTGTGCCAAGAAAATATCCCCCACACCATTACACCACCACCACCAGCCTGAACCGTTGATACAAGGCAGGATGGATCCATGCTTTCATGTTGTTGACACCAAATTCTGACCCTACCATCCGAATGTCGCAGCAGAAATCGAGACTTATCAGACCAGGCAACGTTTTTCCAATCTTCTATTGTCCAATTTTGGTGAGCCTGTGTGAATTATAGCCTCAGTTTCCTGTTCTTAGCTGACAGGAGTGGCACCTGGTGTGCGTTCAGAGATGCTCTTCTGCATGCCTTGGTTGTAACGAGTGCTTATTTGAGGTAATATTGCCTTTTTATCAGCACAAACCAGTCTGGCCATTCTCCTCTGACCTCTGGCATCTACAAGGCATTTGCGCCCACAGAACTGCCACTCACTGGATATTTTCTCTTTTTCGGACCATTCTCTGTAAACCCTAGAGATGGTAGTGCGTGAAAATCCCAGTAGATCAGCAGTTTCTGAAATACTCAGACCAGCCCCTCTGGCACCAACAACCATGCCACGTTCAAAGTCACTTAAATCACCATTCTGATGCTCGGTTTGAGCTGCAGCAGATCGTCCTGACCATGTCTACATTCCTAAATGCATTGAGTTGCTGCCATGTGATTGGCTGATTAGAAATTTGCGTTAACGAGCAGTTGGACAGGTGTACCTAATAAAGAGGCCGGTGAGTGTATACATCAAAGCATCTACCAATAAACCTTTATCTGATTTTTAAAAAACCCAAATCAGAGGGCACCGAAGAGCATGCTGTTGGTTGATGTGGAAAAAAGGGTTTTTAGTTTTTCTGCATTTAATACACAAAAAAAAAAAAACTGATTGTTTTTCAGGAGCTCACCCGGTGGCTGCTTTCTCTTGCTGATAGAGTGGTGTATCACTAATTATCAGTATATCACCCTGATAATCACCTTTAAAAAAATCCTGAAGTAAATGAATGAGGCACAGGTTCAGAAGCTTTCAGGTGCGCCTGGACTGCTGCATTAATGGCAGTTTACAATAAACAGTCATTAGCTCTGAGCAGAGCAGATGTTTACTCAGATAAACTCAGAATGGGAGACCTCCAGGGTCCCAGTGAGGGGCTTGTGCTCACATGTTTAAACCTGGCATCCCATGAGCTCATTCATAACTAAAGAGGGGTGGGAAAACTGCAAGAGCTTATAGTAGTTCAGCTCTGAAATGCAGTATTTCAAATTCATGTTACTTTTGGTGTAGAAGCTGAAGCATTGAAAAAGAAGAAAACATCCAAAACTTCTCATGCTTTGAAATGTTTTAGACATGAGTGATGGAGAGGATTTATCTCTGATAGTAACAGGTTTTCAGCTTGACGTCCTCTCTCCCAACCCTTTCTTCTAAAGTTCAGACATGTAATTAACTTTAATACTTTTGCCAGAAATTCATATGTGCATTCGTACCTTGTTGGAAACTTTCTAAACCTGTCATTACAGAAAGGATCACTCGCACAGAACAGATGTGCTCTCCGTTGCATGCAGATTGGCAAAAAGACGAAATGTTTCTATGAACCACAAAATCTGTAATTTGCCAGATGCCAGTTAGGGACTGTAATTAGAACATTTTAAAGGTGAAATCTAATAGAGGTCAGAAAATTCGACCCATTTTGGGTGTTTGCACAAGAATTTGTTACTGAATCTGGTCCAATGAGCATAGTCCCTCTCAGAGATCTGATGTTAGTCAAAAATGTTAGCGACACAAAGCTTTCATCATTAGCATTTTAAGTGCAATCTGAATTCAGGTTCCCATAATGGCTTTTGTTGAGCAATGACTGCTTCAAGGTCAGCTGAGCAACAAAATAAAAGAGCTGTCGATGAAAGGAGCTGCTGAATTTATGGTGACAGTCTGTCTTGTCAAGCCAGCCGCCTACCAACCAGGAAAGCAGTTCTTTGTCTCCTCCCAGCATTCCAGGACGGGGTGCTGTAGTTTGTGATAGTTGTGGTGAAGTGTCCATACATTGGGACACCATGCACACAGCTTTGGGAAATCTGGTTTGATATTATTTATCAGCATTTCAAACATCTCTCCAGGCCTCCTGTCAGAAGTAGAGATCTATGTTTTACTCTGTGAGAAGCTTAAACACCACAGCCTAGCTAGGCATTGCTGCTGATCATGTTCATGACCACAGTGTGTCTCCTGATGGCTACTTCCAGCGGAATAATGCTCCATGTCATAAAGTTCAAAAGAACTCCATCAGTTTTATTGAACATGACAATGAGTACACTGCACTCCAAAGACCTCCATAGTCACCAGATCTCAATCTAGCAGAAGCTTTGGGATGTGATGATGTCAGATCTCATATGCTGTACAGCGATTTGGACTGGTTGAATGCTGCAGGCAGCTAGATTTGGACTTTAGCTACTTTTTCTGCAGTACCTGTAATGCTTACATTAAGCTTAATATTGTTTAAAGTGAGTAATTCAGTTAAGTGCAGAGCAAGTTACAAATCTTATTGCTGTTGAAAGATATGTACGCTGACATAAAATTTGATTCAGTCCGCCTTCTGAGAATTCTTTAAATAGCTGTTTCAATGCTTTGTTATGTGTCCAATCTAAGACCGCCTCAATAACCACAGGTCTAAGTTTAAGCTGTCTGGAGCCCCAAAACCAATGAAATGGCCCCGGTTATATGGCCCCTGTGCCATATCACAAAAAGGCCCCCACTCCACACCAGATACGAAACACACCAAAACATTAAAATTCAGACAGAAGGTTGATGGTTTCTGCTGAGTCTTGGAGAGGTTTTCTGGGGTCCACTAAGACTACAGCGTTCTCCTTATGACATGCATTGGAGCATGAAAGTTAATAGACTGTTTTAAGATTACCCAAAACGTCCGTGGTGGGATTGTGGCGGTGAGCCTGGTAGCAGGAGTGGTTGGTTATGCATGAGGTATGGCCTCCTTGCTCCTGCATAGCTTCATCATCAGAGCAGACACCAAGCAGCCCTGATGTCATGCTACAGTCTCATGTCCAGATTGCAGTGGTCAATAAATATAGCCCAAACAGACCGCCTTGCACATTGGTTGTTGAACAGGACTTTGGGTGTAAAAGGGCTACCAGTTAGAGAGAAGAATGGCACACACACCTCCAAATTGTGTATAGGCTAATTGACTGAAGTGTATTATAAGCTCTTCAGGCTGCAGTTCACATTTAAAATTTATTTACAATAATATGGACTGAACTTATATAGCGCCTTTCCAGTCATACAGACCACTCAAAGTGCTTTACACTAGAGCCACATTCACCCAATCACACTCACTAACACACCGATACGGAGATCAGGCAACTTGAGGTTAAGTGCCTTGCCCAGGGGCACATCAACATATGGCAGGAGGAAGCTGGAATTGAACCCACAACCTTCTGATTGCAAGATGACTACTCTTCCTACTGAGCCACAGTCGCCTAAACAGTTGCCTAAATACAATATTTGCAGCATGACTATGAGCCAGATACATTGGGGCTTGAGAGCTCAGTGTTACCGGCTCATAGTAATTAGAGAAAAAAACAGATTTCGAATTTTGTGTGCATGATTACCCCTGACTGCATTCACTGTGATATGTCCACATAAACTGATGAAAATACTAAAGATGTTTTTCCTTTCACAACAAGGTGGAAACTAATGGTTGGGGGGAAGAAACCTCCCATTTATTTGGGAAATTCTGTGGATTGAAATATAAGATTTTCGACCTTAGTGCAGGTTTGTGTGTACTACCAGTGACAGTAGCATTGAGGTAGGATAGCTGGGAATGTGGCTGTAGCAATTTGATTGATTCTCACTCGAGTGAGCTTTTCTGACTTTGCCTGGACTCAAACTCAAACTTTTTTCATACTAAATTCTGCTTTTTCCAGGAAGCACTGCTTAAAAATATTAGTCCAGGTAGACATTGTTCCAGTACTAACAAGTATCAGGTTAAAAAAAGGGACTCTTGAGTGAAAGGTCACCTAGGAAGAAGGATGTAGTTCTAAAAAGCATTGCAGTTACATATTTGCTTTAAATTGATGTAGTTTTCCACCTTAAAAAGAATCAGAAGTTTGTACAGGCACAGCGAAATTGCTTCTAAACGCGACTAATACACATCCCAACAACCCAGAGAACAACACCACCCTCAACAGCCCTTCAGAACTTCAACCATCATCCAACTCAGAACATCCCAGAGCTTTAATAACTCAGCTTCATCACTTTTCATTTTCTGCTTGTGCAACAAAAACCTGAGCGGTGAATAGATGTGGAGCAGCAAAGTCGCTTGACAGTACTGCAGTCGTAATGGAAGCTCAATGAGTTCGGCCAAGTCAGACTGAATCCCTGCCGAGAACCACCGCCAAGCACCAGACCACCTCTCAAAATAATGATTGTCTGCTCAGAGGAACCATGATGCAACTAATCAGTCAGATCACTAGAAACAGACACAAGACACCAGAAACCACATGGCCATGGACACAACCTGAATATGTCAATTAAGCAGGAGACTGACGGTTTCCTCTGCAGGATAAAGTCTCAAACCCTCTGAGATAAATTGCAGTTGACCTTTAGTCCCTGATGTTAATGACTGCTCATCTTTCAAGAAGGAGTCCGGTAACCATGGAAAAAGGTAATTAAAGGAGTTATTGAGCCCTAACAATCCTGACCCCTGACAGGGAAAGGTTACAGTTAGGTGATCCAGCCAAGAGAGCTGTAGGTAATGAAACATGACTGAGGCTTGTCATAATCAGGATGAAGATTGAAGGTCAGAGGATATCAGAGTGGGTGGACACCATGAAGAAATCATGAGACTAATAATCATGAGAATGAAGGGTTTCTTTTAGTTTAAAGGCAATCATTAACATAGTTTTCTAACAAGTATGTTCAATATTTATTGAAATCAGAGCCACAGATAAGATGCTCATAGTTAACAAAGATCACACACAGCTCCTCAGGAAAGCAGTATATTAGGTTAACTGAAGGATGTAGATGGTAAGTAGACAAGTTACACTGCCTGGCCAAAAAAAAGTCGCCAAAGGTCACACACTCTAATATATCATTGGACCGCCTTTAGCTTTGATTACGGCACGCATTCACTGTGACGATGTTTCGATAAGCAATGTCACAAGATTTATTTCCATCCAGTGTTGCATTAATTTTTCACCAAGATCTTGCATTGATGATGGTAGAGTCTGACCGCTGCGCAAAGCCTTCTCCAGCACATCCCAAAGATTCTAAATGGGGTTAAGGTCTGGACTCTGTGGTGGCCAATCCATGTGTGAGAATGATGTCTCATGCTCCCTGAACCACTCTTTCACAATTGGAGCCCAAAGAATCCTGGCATTGTCATCTTGGAATATGCTCGTGCCATCAGGGAAGAACAAATCCATTGATGGAATAATCCGGTCATTCAGTATATTCAGGTAGTCAGCTGACCTCATTCTTTGAACACATAATGTTGCTGAACCCAGACCTGACCAACTGCAGCAACCCAGATCATAGCACTGCCCCCACAGGCTTGTACAGTAGGCACTAGGCATGATGGATCCATCTCTCTGGAACAGGGTAAATCTGGACTCATCAGACAATATGACCTTCTTCCATTGCTCCAGAGTCCAATCTTTATGCTCCCAAGCAAACTGAAGCCTTTTTTTCCGGTTAGCCTCACTGATTAGTGGTTTTCTTAAGGCTACACAGCTGTTCAGTCCCAATCCCTTGAGTTCCCTTCGCATTATGCGTGTGGAAATGCTCTTACTTTTACTTCTAAACATAGCCCGGAGTTCTACTGTTGTTTTTCTTCGATTTGATTTCACCAAATGTTTAAGTGATTACCTATCACGATCATTCAGGATTTTTTTCTGGCCACATTTCCTCCTCGAAGACGATGGGTCCCCACTATCCTTCCAGATTTTATAATGCGTTGGACAGTTCTTAACCAAATTTTGGTAGTTTCTGCAATATCCTTGTTTTCTCTGCTCTATGCATGCCAATGATTTGACCCTTCTGAAACAGACTGAGATCTTTTCCACGACCACAGGATGTGTTTTTAGACATGGTTAAGAAATGAGAAGCAACTCATTGCACCAGTTGGGGTTAAATAACTTGTTGCCAGCTGAAACATAATCTCCCATGCAGTAATTATCCAATGGGAGGCTCGTACCTATTTGCTTAGTTAAATCCAGGTGGCGACTTTCTTTTTGGCCAGGCAGTGTATAAATTAATAACTCAAAAATAAGAAATGCAATCAGATACAGCCTCTTTTACACAGGTCTCGACTTTTACACAGGGTCATTAATTGTTTCAATTTAAGCTCAAGTGAAACGCCAAACTGTCAGTATTTATTAAACATAAAAAAGTGAAAAAGCTCTTTTTGGCAAATTACACTGCACTGCAAAGTACACCCTCATTATTTTAATAGAGGGTGTAATAAGAGCGTAAGTGAAAGCCTGCTGCTGCTGGTCAAATGCACTGAAGTCAAAAGCCTCTTCTCTCTTAAAAAAAATATGGAAGCGCAACTTAAATTTGCAAATCTGCATCTAAATAAAGCTCAAGACTTCTGGAACAATGTCCTTAGGACAGATGAGACCAAAGTAGAGATGTTTAGCCATAATGAACAGAACCATGTTTGGAGTAAAAAACAGCACATCAGCACAAACAGCTGTCAAGCACAGTGGTGGAGGGATGATGGTTTGGCTTGTTTTGCAGCCACAGGACTTGGGGCACCTTGCAATCATTGAGTGAACTCGTCTGTATATCAAAGTCAAATGAGAGGCTATCTGTCTGAGAACTGAAGCTTGATCCTAACAGGGTAATCGAACGGACAATGATCCAAAACACAGCAGCTAATCTTCAACAGAAGGGCAAAAAAAAGGTTGCAAAGGTCTAGTAAAAGCCCAAACCTCAACTTGATTGCTGTGGTAGGACCTTCAGAAAGCTGTGTAGAAACAAATGTCTGCAAACCTCAACAAACTGAAGCAATGTTGGAAGGAATCATGGACAATAATACCTCCACACTGATGTGAAATACAAATGAAGTCACGCAGAGAAAATTTGATGGGAGTTATTTCTGCTGAAAAATGTTCAACAAGCTGCATTTTGTTTAATAATTGACAGAAAAGGATCTGTTGTGTTTCTTTTTTTAATGTCAGGTTTAAATAATTTTAAAATCCAGGTAAACACTGGATCAGTTTTATTATCAACTATTATCTAAAATTTAAGAATTAAAAGAGGGTATAATTTTTTCTGTCATGACTGTTTTCTAGATTTATTTGTTTCATATTGAACATCCAACACTGCTTAAAAAACACTGCATATGGTAATTCGTATTTTGCATCAGAACTACTGAGTCATGAACACTGCAAAATGATTCCAGCTGTAAACACTTTGTTTGATCCAAAGTGACTAAAAGCAGCCCACTTAGATCTTGAGACCATTTTTACCAGCAGGGTCTGAAACGGCTTCTGAATAACCTACAACTTTATCCTCCAAAGCGTCTTTTTATACAGGAAAGCATAATATATAGGCTAATGGCTGCTGATGTGTTTGCAACCAGAATGCCTTCTAATAGCTTTGTGACTCTTAATCTTATCCCTGCTTTAATCCTTCTATAACTTAAAATTATTTCACACCGGTTCATATATGTCTTGAACCAGATACCTCTTTTGGTCATGGAGTCAGAAACATGATGTCCACTCATGTCTGTCAGTGACGCACAGTGTCTAAAAGATAACGCTGCTGTAAAAAGACTGTCCTTAGGTCCCAGTGATATGGACTGACACTGTGGGCAGGAGTTAAGCCAGATAGGCATAATGAAGGCAGAGCAGGAACTGACTTTCCCACATAAAAAGGTTTAATAAAAAACTATTTAAAAAAAACTTGAGTCCTCTCACATGAATCACGTCTGAACTAATCAACTGAGTCAATCTTTCCATACTTCGTTTAGTCACCAGAGACATGTGCTGCATAGAATTATCTGAACACTGGTCCTGTAAATGTTGATGGATATACTGCAGATTTTTAGTATCTGCAAAGTTAGAAAGTTTTTATCCACCAATAATTTGCCAACCACTCTTCACTTCCTACTGTGGATTTTAAATTCACAGTAAGAATGGTGACAGTTAATCTGGATTACAGATGCTCCTTAACAGATCATCCCTGGTATGCAGGGAAACAACATTTGTTGGAGTTTGGAGATTCGGGTTAAATTAAGAATTAAGGTTTAACTCAACACATTCAGGCATAATAATGAAAAATAATAATTAAATAAATAATAATTAACAAAAAACATATTGGATAATATCTTCTGAATACAATTTTTATAACTGATCAATAAAATGTAACATGATACACCAGATATCTTACAGTTTATAATTATAATTTAGAAAAATGATATTAATAAACTGTATTTCTCTGTATGTAGTCTGGTAAAGTGGATTCAAGCTGTAATCCCTTAGAACAACAGTTTGTTCACCACAAGCACAAACACTTTAACTTTGACTGCAGTGGATAAATCCTGAAGAGTAGGGCTGCATGGCATTAGGAAACTAGATTATGATATTATTGCTCCCAACTCCCTCAGCATTGGACCTTCAGCATTGGATTCTATCATCTATATCAGAAGTGGGCATCTACTCCAGTGAGACCCCATCCAACAGGCTGAATGTCTTAATGGCAATAAAATTTGTATTTATGAAAATTTTAAATAAAAACCAACAGATGTAGTATTCCAACATCAATATTAATGTCCATTCTGATATTGTGATGACGATTTATTGTGGAGGCCTTGTTTAGAAGTCCTTTGTATCGTTAAAAGCTCAGCATCTGTATCAATGTCTGTGTCAGACACCATGTCTCAAACTAAAAGGATGCTAATGTAGCTAAACAGAGAAAACAACAGCAGTTGTCCACAAAATAAAAGCTGGATTTTCAAAATAAAAGCATCATTTTCCTTTTTAGGCGTTATTCCTATTTCTGCACTTTAAAACTGTGCAACAGCTACCAACAGTTTTAATTAGCAATCCATAGATGAATAAAATAATTGTCTTTGTTGTTGCTTGCGTAAAATGACTTTAGTGATGTTGTGTTGTTCAACCACTAAAGGCAGCTACAAGCCAAAAACTCCCAATGCTAATGTCTCATCCTAACATAGAAACTAATGCCAAAGATGATGCAGGCTTCCTTGAAATATAACCTGTAAAGAGTATGTGTTAAAGTTGAGACAGACCTTATTTATGTTGCATGCTGAAAACCTCACAAGCAAATCAAAAAGAAAAACACGACAAAATCAGTCAGGATCCAAGCTTGTTAGGCTGCAGCCAGAATATCCCAAAGGTTAATAAGTCAAATAATTAAATGTGATTAAAAGCCTAAACACTGTTAACGTATTGTACTCAGTGTTTACAAGCGTCAGTTAAGCTGGGTGGGGATAAGAATCTGGGTAGAAGAGGATTTTTAAATCGGTTCAAAATGAACCCAAATATGAGATTCATTTTGAGCCAGCGGTTACCTTTCTGGTTACAAACTGACAAGCACTGATACCCATCATCCTCATCTGGCAGAGTGTGGCACTCCACGGGGAGGTGACCCTCATCCAGGAGCGTCCAGCAACTGTCCCGTAACACTTCGCAGAAACGTCGGCAAGGCAACATGGGTGGCACGACCACAGGGCCACACTTTGGTACCAAGAGAAGGCAGAGAAACCACTCCACACCATGGTGGCAACGTGACCGCAGCAGCCATCCCCACTCATTCAGGAGTGCTCGGACTTCCTCCACACTGCTGTGGTTGAAGTAATTGGGCAAAGCAAAATGTTCCCCCAGCATTGAGGAGCAGAAAGGCAGAGCAGAATCTAGCTTCAAGCAATGTGAGGAATCAATGGGAAGCGCTAATTTAGCTACTTCTGAGTGGGTTTCAGCTGGTGCCTCAACACCTACGGCTGTCTGGCTAAGTTGTCGTTCCCATACTGATGGTTGAGTAGCACCTAAAACATGTAGAGTTTGAGCTAAAACTAAGTCTTGCTTGGATATTACAGGTTGAGTAGCTGTTGTAGGTACATCAGGGTCTGATTTGTTGCTGTCTATCTCTGGTTGTGGGGTTTGAGCTTTTTGTGCTGGAGAAAAAGTCTGGTTAGGAAATGGATGTTGACTTCTCTGTAGAAACTGAAGTGAAGTGACTGATTCATTAGCAGCAGTTAGTAACTGAGTGGCTTTTACTTCCTCAACAGTAGTCTGTAAAAAGTTGCCACTGAATACACTAGTTAGTAAATCTTGGTTTTCATAAGAAGAAGTGAACAAGTCATTCCCACTAACACCAGTGATTCTGCTTTCTTTGTTTTGGGCTGTTTCAAGAAGAGAAGAAAGACCCTGATTGAGAGGCTCTGATTTCTGGTTTCTTTGATAAATTGTTAAACCTTCCTCATGAACATTGAGTTTTTTAGATTTCAAACTGCCTCCACTAACAACACGTCTGTTTTTATTTACTATCACATCTTCCTTTTCAAGCTGAGAACTGGTTAGAAAAACAGATTTAGAACCGGATAAAAGGCCAGATCCAGAGTCCCAATCAGATTCAGAGCTGGATTTAAGACTTAACCCTAAATGATCAGATTCTCCAGAGCCCACACCCTTTAAAGAAGATGTGTCATTACCATTTTTACTTCTGTGTGATGACATTCCTCCAGTAGCCTTTTCTGCTCCATGTCTCCTCTCTGGTTGTGTTGAAGTAATTACAGTCATCAGTTGAGGACCTTCAGTAGTCTCTTCCCAGGTCTGCCCAACCTTTTGGATCACATTTCCCTCATCAATAATCTCAGTTCCAACTGTGGTGCTACTTTCAGATGGTGGCTCTCCACTACCTGCCACACTACCAGATCCCTCAAGTTCCAACCTCGGAGTCAATGTTGTACCAGTCCTACTCCAGGACCAGAACCAAGCCTCAGAGTAGACCACACACAGGGTCAGAAGAGATAAAATTTTAAACCAGGTCCTCATTGTGGTCACAGTGTCCAACCACGTACACCAGAATAATCAGGTTTCCAGAGCAAACTATGACATGTCCATTCAACACTCCTTCCCTTCGCTCTGTCACCACACACCCTCCAGCAAAGGCACAGACAGCAAAAGTGAAGAGGAGGGCATCCATTCAAAAGAGTGAAGAGAGTGGAGCAGGAGCAGGGGGAGGAGGTGTACTCCGTATTGGCTGCCCCAGCAATATTTAAGCTGCTAACTCCTCCTCCTCCTTTTGTGGCAGCAGTGAAAAGCGATCTCTCCCGCTGAGTGATACCTCAGAATTACAGCAGCTTGCCTTTTCAGTTTACAATACTGATGTTTTCACGTGCTTAAGAGATGGGCAATTTGTTGCCCCCGACCGGCCGTCTTTGTTAAATTATGTTAATTAGAAAACTATGGATATATGCTTATGCTAAATCAGGTTTTCAGCAGAAGTTATTACATTATAGAATGTGAGGACAGTTTGAAACCAGACAACACTGTGCCAAAGCCCTGCCAATAGAATAGAATAAAGCTGCAAATAATTATTGGCCAACTGCCTCTCCAGCGATGCATTCAAATGTTCAAATATACAATAAAACTTTATATAATCATCTTTAGTATTATATGAACAAGGCATAGTCTGTACTAAGAAATTATTCATGCAGAAACGTAGAGCTTGGATGTTCGGTAGAGGGAAGATGTTTTAAAGCAACACTAATTTCTGTATATTTCCATCCCAGCAGCACAGTCTTCCTGTAATATTTTAAAGCAGTTCTTCAGGCTTTCTGAAGAAGCTCTTTGGACTTTGGCTGATTTTCTTCTTTCCTGACCCTGGTAAATAAAAAAAGAGCCACAGATTAAAACTCTTCCAAGCAGATGAACAGTCTGTGAAAGTCACATTTTTTATAAACAAGAAGGAAGACAGAAAAAAACAGAAATATAATCTTTAAAGATTGTTTAAGATCATCTTTATCTGAAATGCTCTGTTAGTTTGACTCCTTCCAAAATGTTCCACTTTTGTCTTGTCAGTCCAGGCATTATTTTCCCAAAAGCCTCGGGGATCGGCAAAATGTTTTATGCTAAAGGGGAGCCCGACCTGGTTCTTTGTGGTTAGCAGAGGTTTTGGCTATTAAACTCTCGCATGATACCATTTTTGTCCAGTCTCTCTTTCTTTTTTCTGAATCATAAACTCTGATCTTAACTGAGGCAAGTGAGCTCTGTTTTGCTTTAGATAATGTTTTGGGTTCCTCTATGACCTTGATGCTCTCTTGAAATAATTCTGGTAGGCTGGCCACTCCTAGGAAGGTATTCCACTGTTCAGTATTTTCTCCATGTCTAGATAATGCTTCTCACTGCGGTTCTCCGCAGTCCCGAAGCCTTGGAAATGGCTTCGTTGGGCGCAGCACTAGTGGTGAAGGGGGTTAAGCACACAACCCATATACGGAGGCTTTAGTCCTCGACGTGGCCACCCTGGGTTTGAGTCCCGGCCCCAGCAACGTTTGCTACATGTCTTCCCCTCTCTCTCTGCCCCCATTTCCTGTCTAACTACTGTCAAAAGAATGCTGGGAAAAATAAAAGGCCACTAGTGCTGCAAAGAAATGGCTTTGTTGATTGTGACTGTCTGTGCCTGTGTTTGTGTCAGGTTATGTCTTGGGCTGCACCCTATCCTGGATCAGCTTAGGCCCCCCATCAAATGTGGGTCCTATTTCTTTCTATCTTTCGGTTACATTGCTGTTGTTGTTGAGTTTCTGCAGGTGTAGAAGCAGTCTTCTAGGGTGTTATCTTGTATTCTCTTCACCCTTGTTTCTCTCCTCTATTCTTCTCTCCTTCTCCCCCTCTTCCTTTTTGCCCCACCTCTCTCTCTCTCTCTTGCTTCTTTTTTTTCTTTTCATTTTCGTCTCTGTGTTCATTGCAAATAAAATAATCCCAAAGCAGTTCCTAATAAAGTTTTTTATAAAATCAAGCAGAGCATTATAGCATTAACCATAATGCTCCACTAGTGAAAGTAAATCCTTTGGGCTTCTTCTCTTCTGCCAGACAGGACACGGAAAAAAAATAATAAGAAATGGCTTTGTAACCCTATCTAGGCTGATAGATGCCAATGACTTAATTTCTTATCAGTTCTTGGATGATGTGTTGATTTTTGAGAGCATTTAACCTACTTCATGTTTTCAGACAGGTTCTATTAAGGTGATTCCCAGTTCTGGCAGTAGTCAGACCTGAAATTGAACCAGAAATCTAACGGGCAATTACTTTCTAACAAAATCAACATTTTTGAAAACAGCTTTTTGATTTTTTTTAGGTTGTCCTTGTCCTTGTCCTTGTCCTTGTCAAAAAACTGATGATCTGAAACATTTAGGAGTGACAGAAAAGCAAAGAGAATAAAGAAGAAATCTGTCAAATGGTGATCTCTTAAAATGGTCTGGTACTGGACTCGAAATGGGTAAACAAGCTGCCTAAATATAAAGAAAAACTTTGAAATTTATTCACAAAGTTTGAACTTTTGCTCTAGAGTTATTTAAAGGATTACCATAAAGTCTGTTTATGCACAATTTAGAGAAACGAAGACCAGGACTGTATACAAATGTCACACGTATTGTTCAATTTGGCTTTAAAAGTCTGTTTCAGTACCCTGTTATTCCACACTAATCCAGGCTTCAGCTTCTTGCCTAGACTGGTATCTTATACCGCCTGTAGGTTTGGTTGACAGAGACCCTCCACAGCCACTAATGGCAGCTAAGTGATAAAAGCAAAGAGAAGTCTGTCTTTTCCTCAGAGTAGTGGGCTTTAAAAGAAATGAGGGTTTGTGCCGCATGCTCTAAGATAAGTCGTTGATAGAAAATAAGTCAACTCTTTAAAGCTGTTGAAGCTCTTGGGTGCCTATGCAGAGATGTTTTCATGTCAGTGTGACAACTCAAGGTCTCTTTCATTGCCTGGGGTCAGGAATGAGCCAAGTGACCCCTGTCTGTGTCTGCAAGGATTTTACTTTTGTGGCTAAATAAAAGAAGGTGGGAATTAGGTAATTGAAGGTGGGAACTGGTTAATTGTTTTTGCATCTTAAAGAGTTTTAAGAAAGTCCCTGAAAGGCTAACTCAAAGATTAAAAACCTGAAGCTGTCTGATTAGCAGATATTTGCATGTGAGAATGATCTTGGTTTTGTAAAACTTCATGGTTGGCCCTCTGGGCAAGTAGGATCCAACACTCTGAAACAGCCAATCACTCATTCTAAAACTGTCAAAAACGGACAATTTGATTACAACTAAGGAAATAATGACAACTCTATGAGGGAAAAGAACTTTCTCAAGTTAACCTGGAAAAAATACATTTGAATAAGAAAGCATTACAAGACATTTCAAGGCCCATTTGAAGATCGCTGTTAACTTTGGATGGCAATTGCTTTCAGCTCCTTTTTTCTGTTTCTGGTTAACTTACATTAAATCAAGATGTCTTGATTTGGGTAAAGAAAAGATTTCAGTCAAGTTAGGCTAAATCCCAGACAAAATTCTGGCTCATTGGAAAACAATGCTTGAAAGTCAATTGAAATCAATTGGCCTCAGTCCAGCTAAAGAAACTGATTTAGAGAATCAAATGTTATTTGACATTTTGAAAAAAGACAACAGATAACTTTTGATAAATATCTACTAAAGGACAGTAGTTGCCACTTTTAAAGAATCACCATTTTATTTCTATTTTTAGGTTTTAAAATAAAGAAAAATATAACATTCTTGCAAAAAGAGGATGGATAGAATTTATTCTATGGGAGGTTAATATTAGTGGGAAATTAAATAAAAGGGTAGCACATAGTTTCCAAAATACGAACAAGAGAAACTGATCTGATCTGGAGCCATACTGGGGGGACGAGGGGGGCTGAAGACCTGAAGGTGGCTTTTCTGACTTTAATGGCATCAGCTATCTTCTATGGGGTTTTCTGTTGGCGCAGCAGCTTATCTACAGCTGAGAGGAAGTGGTTAGATAAGCTGATCAGGAAGGCCAGCTCTGTCCTAGGATGCCCCCTCGACCCAGTGCAGGTGGTGGGAGACAGAAGAACTCTGGCAAAATAACATCACTATTGGACAACGTCTCCCAGCCCACTGCGGGACAATGTCTACCACCCCACTGTGGGACAACGTCTTCCACCCCATGCATGAAGCTGTTGCAGAATTGGAGAGCTCCGTCAGTGACAGACAGCTGCATCCTAGGTGCACAAAGGAGCGTTATCTTGGGTCCTTCCTCCCAGCAGCTCTTAGACTTTATAACTATCATGGCTCCCAACAAAGTCAGTGTTTACATCAATTTCTTGTAATTAGTCTGTTGTTTTTATCCACAAATATACATGCACATGCTGTACATGTTTTACATTATCCAACTCAGTTGCACATTTCTTTTAATCTATGTATGCTTTTTTGAATAACTACACAATATTTTTTTTTCTCGTACTCGAACTCATCGTCTTCCGCTTATCCGGGACCTGGTCGTGGGGGCAGCAGACTGAGCAGAGTCACCCAGACGTCCCTCTCCCCACACACCTCCTCCAGCTCCTCCGGGGGAAGCCCAAGGCGTTCCCAGGCCAGCCGAGAGACATAGTCCCTCCAGCGTGTCCTGGGCCGTCCCCTGGGACTCCTCCCGGTGGGACGTGCCTGGAATGCGTCCAAGAGGCATCCGGTATAGATGCCCGAGCCACCTCAACTGGCTCCTCTCGATGTGGAGGAGCAGCGGCTCTACTCCGAGCCCCTCCCGGATGGCCGAGCTCCTCACCCTATCTCTAAGGGAGTGCCCGGCCACCCTACGGAGGAAGCTAATTTCAGCCGCTTGTATCCGGGATCTCGTTCTTTCGGTCATGACCCAAAGTTCATGGCCATAGGTGAGGGTAGGAACGTAGACCAACCGGTAAATCGAGAGCTTCGCTTTTCGGCTCAGCTCTCTCTTCACCACAACGGACCGGCACAGTGCCCCCATTACTGCGGCAGCTGCACCGATCCGTCTGTCGATCTCCCGCTCCATTCTTCCCTCACTCGTGAACAAGACCCCCAGATACTTGAACTCCTCCACTTGAGGCAGGATCTCTCCTCCAACCTGAAGAGAACAACCCACCCTTTTCCAGTTGAGTACCATGGCCTCTGACTTGGAGGAGCTGATCTTCATCCCAGCCGCTTTATACTCGGCTGCGAACTGCCCCAGCGCATGCTGTAGGTCTTGGCTAGAGGGGGCCAGCAGGACCACGTCATCTGCAAAAAGAAGAGACGAAATCCACTGGTCCCCAAACCAGACCCCTTCCAGCCCTTGGCTGCGTCTAGAAATCCTGTCCATAAAAGTTATGAACAGGACTGGTGATAAAGGGCAGCCCTGTCGGAGTCCAACATGCACCGGGAACAGGTCCGACTTAGTGCCGGCAATGCGGACCAAACTCCTGGTTCGCTCATACAGGGACCGGATGGCCCCTAATAAAGGCCCCCCGATTCCATATTCCAGGAGCACCCCCCACAGGGCATCACGAGGGACACAGTCGAATGCTTTCACCAGGTCCACAAAACACATGTGAACCCGTTGGGCAAACTCCCATGAACCCTTGAGTACCCTGCAGAGGGTATAGAGCTGGTCCAGTGTTCCACGGCCGGGACGAAAACCACACTGCTCCTCCTGAAGCCGAGGTTCGACTATCAGCCGGACTCTCCTCTCCAATACCCTGGCATAGGCCTTACCAGGGAGGCTGAGGAGTGTGATCCCCCTGTAGTTGGAACACACCCTCCGGTCACCCTTCTTATGAAGGGGGACCACCACCCCAGTCCGCCAGTCCAGAGGCACTGTCCCCGACCACCACGCAATGTTGAAGAGGCGTGTCAACTATGAGAGCCCAACAACATCCAGAGATTTGAGGTACTGAGGGTGGATCTCATCCACCCCCGAAGCCTTGCCACCGCGGAGCTTTTTAACCACCTCGGTGACTTCAGCCTGGGTGATGAAAGAGTCCAACCCCGAGACCCCAGCCTCTGTTTCCACCAGCGAATGCGTGATGGCTGGATTGAGGAGATCCTCGAAGTACTCCTTCCACCGCCCAATAATGTCCCCAGTCGAGGTCAGCACCCACCCCCACTATAAACAGTGTTGGCGAAGCACTGCTTCCCCCTCCTGAGGCGCCGGACAGTTTGCTACAATCGTTTCAAGGCCAACCGGTAGTCCTTCTCCATGGCCTCACCGAACTCCTCCCAGGCCCGAGTTTTTGCCTCACGGTACCCTTCAGCCACCTCAGGAGTCCCACAAGCCAGCCACAGCCGATAGGACTTCTTCTTCAGCTTGACAGCATCCCTTACTGCCGGGGTCCACCACCGGGTTCTGGGATTGCCGCTGCGACAGGCACCGCAGACCTTACGGCCACATCTACGGCAGCAGCATCAACAATAGATGCGGAGAACATGGTCCACTCGGACTATGTCTCCAACATCCCCCGGAATCTGGTCAAAGCTCTCCCAGAGGTGGGAGTTGAATAAATCCCTGGCCGGGGGCTCCGCCAGGCATTCCCAGCAGACCCTCACTATGCGCTTGGTCCTGCCAAGTCTGTCTGGCTTTTTCCTCCAGCGGATCCAACACACCACCAGGTGGTGATCACGACTCGGATTCAGATCGGGGAGGCCATTCCTCCCGATCACGCCTCTCCAGGTGTCACTGTCGTTTCCCGCGTGGGTGTTGAAGTCCCCCAGCAGAATAATGGACTCCCTGGGAAGGGTACTATCCAGCACCCCCGACAGGTACACCAAGAAGGCCGGGTACTCCGCAGTACCGCTCGGCCTGTAGGCCGAAACGACAGTCAGAGACCTATCCCCAACCCGAAGGCGCAGGGATGCGACCCTCTCATCCACTGGGGTAAACCCCAACACGAGACGGCTGAGCTGGGGGGCAACAAGCAAACCCACACCAGCCCGCCGCCTCTCCCCGTGGGCCACTCCAGAGTAGAAGAGAGAGGTTCCAGAGCCCATGCTGTGCGTGGAGGTGACCCCGACTGTTTCTATTTGATATCTCTAGACCTCCCGCACAAGCTCAGGCTCCTTCCCCCCCAGCGAGGTGACATTCCACGTCCCTAGAGCCAGCCTAAGCATCCGGGGATCGGGCAGCTGAGGTCTCCACCTTCATCCCCCACCCAATCCTCTTTGCACCGGTCCCTCACGGTTCCCCCTGCAGGTGGTGGGCCCACTGGGGGAATTGTTTTCTTAAGTTGTAAATTTGCCTTCACTGTACAGTCTCTTATTTCTGCTTTCTATTTTTATATTGTCTACCTTTGTCTGAATCTGGATGCTTCTATTTACTTGTCACTTTGCTTCTGGTACACCTGAATTTTCCTACTGAGGGACAATAATGGTTATTTCTATTCTATTCTATTCTATTCTATAGAATAGGTGTCAACTGGTTTATTCCCACCCAAATCCCTCATCCAATTTATAAACATGAACATCTTTGTTCCACCCTTTCTATCTAACGTGGTGAGTCTTGTCAGAATAATTTATATTGTTCACTCAGTATTTTTGTTTTTGCCCTACAATCCAGTTATCAAACAATCTAATGCAGCCAAAACAGAGGAAATCAGGAACATAGTTATTCCAAGGATAACGGTAAACCAACCTGTTAATGCAGTGATGACAGGAAAAGAACTTAAGTTTTCATACTTACTTGAAAGGAAGGAAATTTGGGCAAACAGCTATTGTCAACTTGTCAAAAGTATTTAGCAAAAGGTTTGCTTGTCTGCAGTAATTGCAGTTTGGGAAGAAAACCCTACTCAAAAACAAAAATTACATCCTAAGGCGTTTGTACAGCTTTAGACTGAATCTTTTAGCATGTGTAATCTCCAGACATCAAACACGAAACATGCTTTAAACGTTTGTCTGAAATGATGTGTGTCTGTTTTTATTATTTCTTTCATCTCTACTTCTGCTAATAAAGAGTCTCTATGAGACATGAAGAAAAAACGGCTGGAAGACTTCCTGTTTCAGAGTGCTGTCAAAATGTTAATTACAGCATGAAGGGTTCAAAAGTTTGCACTGTGATTAAGGCCGAATAAAAGAATGAGACAATCTAAAACCTAAAGCTTTCTAGACCAGAGCAGGTGAAACATGAAAAACATGTTCATTATTATTTAGAATATTATCCCTCTAAGAGTTGGTCATACACATAAGATGATGAGTTTACATGTACAGTTACAATATAGCATTTGTTTACAGGCTTTGAAGATGTTTCCTTTAGTTCAGCTTACAACTTCTGTCAAAGTGTTGCCTGCTGACAACCCTCTTCATTTCTTGCCCTGCAGTACCGACCAAGATGACCTGAAGACCATTTTCCAGACCCAATATAAACAATACATGTTCTGGTTTATTTTTGATATTGTAGCACAGTCTTCCTACAGTGCAAACGGCTACTTTCAGACTGTGCACCCTCTTTTAGGCCTTACACCTCTTCTCTACTCGTCCCCTTTCCTGCCTTATAAGGACAAAGTTAACAACAGTCTGCCACATTTATGTACTGCACAGACCTTTTGTTAAAGAAAAAAAAATAAAACCAGCCATATAAAGTCCACAGACAAATGCTCAAGACCTTCAGAAAGCCTTAAGCAGTATTGATCAAGACCACTTCAACAGATTAGAATAAAGTTCCTGAAACAGGAACATTTGAAGGAATGAGCAGTGATTTAAAATGATTATTGATAGAGCCTTTTCTGTACCACCTGGTGGTAGAAAAGGTAAAAGCACAAGATGTCTGAAACATGTACATATAAATACCTAAACTAAAACAATTTTTATGCTTAGAGTCTCTGTTTCTCTTTAATTTACAGAACTCTACAAAAAGTGATCAATAGCTGAAAATTACCCTGTGACACTTTCGGTAACATCTAAGAAACCTTGAGATGAGATGAAATTCCAGTCCCTCCTCCTGTCTGTCCTCACAGAACACAGACAAAACACTGGAACTCTATCCCAAAAATGAGTCTGAGGTCTGAGGCCATCAATGGGTAGGTGAATGATTGACTCATTGCAACACCAACAAAACCTCCTCAGCGAAATCCAGCAGAAGCTGGTGGCATCTATTCATCTCTCTCTTTAACAGGGGGAACTTCCTTCTGCACTGACTCCCGTTCTGATATCAAGTTTCAGATCCTGAGGGTTAAATTTTGACACCTCTAAATTTAGCTATAGTGACTAATTCAAGACCAAAACAGTTTTAAATAAAAAACACAATAGATAGCACAACTATACAATACAATATTACATTGTTTTATATTCCATGCAACCAGGGCAGCATAGTTAAGAAGTTAAGTATTTTTTCCCAGTTCAGTTCTGGCTCCAAGAACAGACATATTAAAGAACCCCTTAAGCCCTCAGGTCATAATGGATGTGGTATATACACAAATAATCACACTGGTAAGAAGGTAACACCCCACGTAGAGATCAATGTAAAAAAATTGTCCATTGACATTACTTATGTACATAGAAGGCGGGAACCTTTGCAGCAGCATGTAGAGAGCAGTGATGTACACGATTTCCACAGCCAGGAATAAAACGCAAAACTCAACGGTAGACAGCCTCCAATCTCTCCTGGTATCTCTTCTTGTTAAAAACAAGATTCATTCTGGGTCATTTTAAGAAAGGAATCTTTAGGTTTCAGAAACCTACCCTGCAGGTTTTGTAAAAGTGACCTCTAAGTTCTATGAAAATAACCAGTAAGTTCTGTGAAAGTAACCTTTAGGTTCTGAATAAGATTAATAAGGTAAACTTAAAGTTCAAGTAAAGCTGTCTGTAATTTCAGGATAAATTCAAGAAATGAACCTTTAAGTTCCAATAATTTAACTTACAAATGTTGTGAAAGCAGTCATGAATAAGCCACTATAGAGATCCATAAACACACCTGTGCTACAGACACTCTGCATGTCAGAGCTAAGCGGCAGGGTAAACAGCAGACTTTGGAGAACCTACAGCTGAAACACAGCTGCAGCTACTGGGCCTCCAACAGATCCAGCTTTTACCACCACCCCACCCTGCTTTCCTCATCACGTTGAAAGACCCTAATTTAAACGACATCTTGTCTTCCATCTCTCAGATGAATGAGCAGTGAATGTGTGTCACTGAGTGTGTGAGACAGCTAAAGAAAGAGGCGCGGGGGGCTGTCTAACAGAATGGAGGTCACGGGGTCACTGTTATCGCACTTGGAGGGAAAGGGTTCTTGTTTCCCACAGAGGGAGACTTATCAGGCCTGCAGGGGCAGGTTCTGACTGAGTAACTCTGCCTGAGGGTTGAATGCGACCCGTTTAGACATTAGGCCATAAACTGTTAAAGTTTTTTAACCAGTTAATGAAATGATGGATAAAAGCTCACACCCATTTAACCTTTCATTTAGTCCTACAGAACATCATGGTAACCTTAGTTTAAGAGAGAAATAAAATTGCATAAAGTATTTTTTTCTTTATGATAACTTTCATGCCATGGCAGAAAGTACAAAGACATTTTTACCAGTTTTGTGTTTACAGTGTTAATATAAACTGTTATCTGTTGGTGGAAACCAGACAGGGAACTCATTAATTTCATTACTCTCCATAAAAATTGGGATATTTACCACTTTGAATGTTACCCTTCCTTCTCCCCAGTCTTCAATGCCTTTCTGCCCTTGAGGAAACTAAGCCATGAGTTTCAGGTGTTATTTTGGTTAAATCTTCCCCCAAACATGTCTCCAACAGCACTGATTTGTTATTGCCCCATTTTTGGTTTCTAAATTCTCCAACAATCTTGATTATGAACAAGTCAGGAGTGCAGGTAGCCCACTCTAGTAGCTGTACCCTCGTCTTCCTCAGCCATGCCTCTGGAATGTGGTTTTCATTGTCTTGGTGAAAAATGTCCTGACATTTAATTCACGGAGCATGAAACTTGATGTTTTTTCATGAGTTTGAACTTTTATGGTGTAAACCCGAGCAATGAAACTGAATCACATTTAGTCTCATATAATAACGTAACACACCTCAACAGATGATGGAAACAACCTCAGTTGGATGTAAACTGTGAAACTTCCTCTGTTTCTGTCACCTGTAGATGGAAATGCTCATCGGTCTGAGTGCTGAGGAGCATAAAATGCTTGTAAATCATCCAAGGGGCACTTTCATTCTCACTGAAAGAGAAAACTGTGTCGGATCTGCAGATTAATTCCAAACAAGTCAGGTTTGATGATTCCTTAGGTGACAAGCTGGTGACAATCACACACGTCCAAGAATAGCTGCTAAAGTTGTGCGTAATTGTGTAACAATTGCAGCTTTGGTACAGCTGGATGACTTTGCCAATGAAAGAAGTCAGAGATCGTACTGATCTGCTGGTACATGGTGATGCATGGCTTATTAGCTGTTTATTGCCCAGGGCAATTATTTTGGAGCGCTGCACGGAGCTGGCTTCAGTGTTACCGAGGGAAACCAGGAGGAACAGTCTGTCGCCGGTGCCAGTTCCGGTTCCAGTTCTCACTAAGCTGCTGTCCTTTCAACCAAAGCTTTTCAGAGGGAGCTGACTGACAGGTCGGGTATTTAACAGTCACCCCTGAGCCGGGCCATGCCAGCCAAATGGGTCAGCCTCATCTGTATGTTGCTCAGATATAAAAAGTTTCCCTAATCTGTGGCTCTCATTTGCAGCAAGCAGCCGATTTCTGAATGTAATCTGAGCTATGGATTGCACTCATGCTGCTATAAGGGCCCCATCTGAAGGTGAATATGAATTTATGAATAGAAAACATTTTCATTCAATATATATGCAACATATTTGTGAGGCGCAATTGAGTGTCACTAATGCAATGGCTCATTTGCCTCCTCAACCCATGATTCCTTTATAATATAATTATAATTAATCTAGTTGTGTTTGTAACTAACCTCAAAGCTCCGTGTGCGATGGTTGGCTTCTAGGTAATTTTCTATTTTTTTATGTGATGTCCTGAGTTGTTTTAAAGATTTAAAGTTCTTCACATATTGTGTGTGGTGACAGTCTTCCTAATAGAAATGTTTTAGGCACATTCACCTCATTCCAATGATCAGCATTGAGCTATGAATCAGCTCAGTGCAGCAGCTAGATGGCGCTGTGTGGATTTTATGCAGACCTTGTAGAACTGAACGTGTTTGAGCCGACAAACTTTTTATTTTCAGTCGGGTTGAGTCGCTGATGTCGTTCAAGTAGTTGTTGGTTTGCTGTAACTCACTACAAACATCCCTCATGGTGTGTAGACACAGTCTCTCTTAAGCGTCTTTACACTGAAAGGAACTGGTGCGGTTCTTTGACTGTCACAGCACCGTTGCTGGTTATCTGGACACGTGGTGGGTGCCTTCCGGTTATTTATACTACGTTGCATTTGTGTTTATGGTCGGAGAGTTGATAAGATTAATCATGCAATATCTTTAAGTTATTCTGTTTGCAATTAATAAACCAAAAAATTCTGATTTGTAATTAAAGTTTTGCAAGCAAGTATCCAAAAATTGAAGCAGATCACTAATCTCAAAGTCTGTATGCATTTTTAAAAATGCACCAAAATGCATCTGTTGCTTCCAGACTGCTCAGCTCCATCATTCAACTGACCTGCAGAAAGGATCCTGCAGAAAGACACAGGCAGGCAGAATGAGCCCTGCAGGGTTCCTCCCAGTCCTGCTCAGGCAAGCAGAAACAGCTTGGCTGTCACTCTCTATGAGACGCATTCCTTAACAACAGGGGAAAATGTAGCCTGCGGAGCCTAAACAAAGATACAGTATCAAGAAGAGCTGGATCTGTGTTCTGCATGTGAGACAAAAGCCACACAGTAATGTTTTACTTTAACCGCTCCAACCAAGATGTAATTTTCATTGTATACTCAAACACTGATGTATGCTGGATCAAAGCTCAGCTGGTTTTCCAAACACAACAAATGCCACAAAATCCATCGGTGGTTTTTAAGGGTTCCATGCATATTTAATATTTAATCAGACCTCAAGATTCTAGAGTGTTGTTAAAACGAACTCACATTCTTTGTTTTTGTATAAGAATATAATAATAATATACGAAACACATGTTGTAGGTTGCATTGAAACTTTAAAGACAGATGAACAGTTCCAGGCATCAACAGTCTCAGGCATCTCCTGGGGTTGCTTGATATATCCATAGTGGCAGCGAGGAATTACATTTTTTAAAAGAAAAGTAGTTTCCCTCTTCACTTGCTTAAAGGTGAGATTACCATGTGGCTCACAAGTTGCCATGTTGAGTACTCTGTCCATCTTAGATGCACTAGTGTAGCAATCAATAAAACAGCCTGTACTTTCTCAGAACCTACAGGTTACTCTTCAGAGAGTAGTTTGTACTTTTAACTTTGATCTATAATGTGTAAATTCTATAAAATAAACCTGTACAATCTATGAAGATAACTGTCAAGTTCCAGGTAAGTTTGGAAAAGTTACTGATAATGTCCTAAACAGCCTGTAAAATTTGGGAAACTAAACAGTTAATTTGGGGAAGCTAACATGTAAATTTAGTTATAGTAACCTATAATTTGATTGAATCCAATCTGTAAAGTAAGTAAAGATTAGACTAGATGCGTGAATGTGACCAGGAAGTTTTGGGAAAGTTATGTGTAAGTTTTTGAAAAATAACCAATTTATTTAAGTAAGCGGTTATGCAATAATGTAACCTGTAGGTTAGTAAAAGTAACCTGCAAATTCTAAGTTAGTTTACAAAAGTAACTTTAAGTTCTGCCCTAGTAATCTTCAAGTTCTTGGAAAATAAGCTGCAAACTTAAGTTTAAGAAGGTAACCTGTAGGTTCCAGTAAAGTTCAGAAAAGTAACCTAGATGTTTTGTGGAAGTTCAGAAAATTAACTTTTCTGTTTTTGGCTACAAAGAAAATTGTAAGTAAAACTGTAAGTTCTAACAAAAACCAAGAATGTAACCTGTATGTTTAGTCAATTTAACCTGAACGTTTCAGATAGCTTCAGGAAAGCTACATGTAGGTTCCAGGAAAGCAACTTGTAAATTCAGTTGAAGTAATCTGTTAGTTTAGTCAATCTGTGGGTATAGTAAATGTAACATCTAAATTCCATGAAATTGACTTGTAAAGTTCAGGTAGGTTCAGAAAGTAGCTTTTAAGATTAAGCAAACTAAGCTGAAAATTCTGAAAAAGCTTTCTGTAAGTTCAGAGAAAGTGCCCTTAAGTTTAGTTTAGTGAAAGTAAGCTGAAGTTCCAGACTGTGCTATTTTGTTTAGATAGTGATGACTTTTTATGTTTTAGAGAAATGGTAACATGCTTCTTTTATACTCTAACCTGAAAATTATTCAGGTCTTTTGTCTAATTTTAAGATAGCTACTGTTGTACAAAGAGATATGCTGAAAAGACAACAGTTAAAGGTCTGAAAGGCAGCAGCAGCTATCTTTTACACACATGCTGTCCATAAATAACTCCTCTAATGAGCCCCTTCAGATGATCTGTAACTGTCTGGGGTGTGATTGACCCACACAACCTGAAAGCTGTTAAAGGATCTAAAGACATCACGCTGGTGGGGACTGAAACCTCCTCCTGACTGGAGGAGACCAGCCGGACCGTCATTCTGCTACACACAGAGCCTCACTTTGACAGTCAGACATTGTTAGATGTCCGACAGACACAGACACATTATGCCGCTGTGTCTGATAACGTCTCTTCGAGGTGAGATGGGCAATGGCTCCCTCTGCTGTCTATCAACAAAGCTACACTGTGGCGCAGTAAAACAAACCAGGGCAACATTCTGCCTTCATCAGCTGCGTTTGTAATGTAACCACAACAGAAAACGTTTTACGCCCCACGGTGATTAATATAACACTATTATATGTGTGGTTTTCAACACCAGGAACATAATGATAAATTAAAATAACTGCGCTTTAAATCTACAAATGACATAAAGCAAACCTCCTTCAGCAGGTGGTGCTCTCCTGACAAAAACACACCTGGGGAAAATCAAACACACTAATCATGAAGCCTGTCACCATCACAGAACAGCTCAGAGGAGATAAGACACAATCAGAACGCTCCTGTTGGAAACTAAAAGCTCTTGTGTAGCGGTAAGGTAAGGGATGTCATTATATTTAATGTTAAAGCTGGTTCTCCGTGAGCAATAAAGTCATTACAAGCTGCTTGTTCTCGGCTGCAGCAGAGCTCTCCACACACCTGCAGTGTTGATGTGACGACACAAAGACAAGCCACAAACGTGCGCTCACAGTGATTATGTTTCCTCACTGATAGCATGGAAACATGGAAGCTCCATGACATTTAACAGCCCATAAAAAGTCTCCTGAACAGACACGAGTAAACGGTGACAGGGTTTCTACACATTTTTACTCTCAGCATCCACACTTCTACAAACATCTTGGTTAATATAGTTAATATAGCAGGCAGATCAGGTGCCTAAGTATCTACCCACTCTCCATCACTGGTCTGTATGGGATGGTTCGAAGGATGGAAAAATGAACTGGTATGTGTTCAATAAGTTGAACCTCTTCAGGTTTGTGAATCAGAGTCTGGATGTGGCTGATAAACCAAAGCACCTTCACAGTGACAGCGTTTCAGTTAAAATCTGGGGAAAAAATTACTGCTTTGCTGAGCTGTTAATTTATATTTTTTCATATGATATAACTTCTTGTTGAAGACTTCTCTAAGCCTGCACAAGAAGTTTCAGCTGGCGTTTCAGTCAGCTAAAATGTCTTCATGGTGCAGGATGGAGGGAAGGATAAATTACTAAATCTCATGTAACTCATGTTTTTATCAGTAGGGGGAGACCAAACTCCTCAGAGGTCCCCTGTTGGGTTACAGTCCAAAGCATTCAGGTCACTCGAAGGCTATCTGCATCTTTGAACATAACTACAGACTCTTTAATTGTGTAGCTCTTTGTTCCTACAAGAGCAGAAACACAGCAGAGCACATACGCATTTCTTTAATCACAGTCCTCCATGATTTATTCTGAAAAACATCCACTTTCATATTTTAATTCTTTCAGGTCAAAAACTGGTCAAAAGACTAACACTATCCCTGCACCATAGTTTAGTCCTTGACCTTTAAATGTTCGAGGACGCTCACAGTGAGCTTCACAGGTTAACGTGATAAACGTTAACCTGAAAAATCCATTTCCAACCAAATCCAAGAGCATGCCTCAGAATCTGACCAACGTGCCTGCACACATTTTCGTATCAGGATCTGATAATTGCGGTTCCTCAGTGGGGCAGCCCGGCTCTTCGTGTGTAAACTTGAAGCAAAGGGTCACTGTGCTCTGACAAATCATTTACCTGCCTTCCAGACCTGAAAGGCATGGAGAGAGGGACTCTCCCACTGCAGGAATCCAGACCCGGCTTGTCTAATATGGGCAGGGTTTCAGGGTCATGGAGTTGAAAATGTCCCACTCCCGTTTAGATACACATTTACAGCGAACTACCTCTGTCGGTCGGATACAGCAGATCAGAACGTGACGCTATTTTAACTGAAAGGTTTGGGGAAAAGATTCAGTGAAACAAGTCTTCAGCAGGTCCAGGAGGCGTTCAACTAAACCTTTAAGCTTCACCGGGTTTTTATAACATTCTCTTCTTTTAAACACAGACCTAAATCAACCGCAAATCTTAGCTGCTTTATAATGTGAATCTCTGATGACAGTCATGGTAAAAACAAAGTAAACTCTCTTTCTGTGCAAGGGTTTCACATATCAGGGTACAACACAAAGCATGTAGTTTTTACCAGGATCTACATTTATTTAATTCTCTAGTGCACCAATATTTCTGTCTGACGTATCAGTCTCTCACATTGTTGGGGAGGAATTTTAGCCCAATTTCTTTTCCAACATTGTTTCAATTCATTGAGACTTTTAGACATCCATTTCTGCACAGCCCTCTGAAGGTCTAACTACAGCATTTACATAAAGTTCAGCTCTGGACTTTGACTAGGCCACTGAAACTTTGAGTCTTTTCTTTTTTAGTCATTCTTATAAATTATATACATAATATTATATACATTCTTATATTATAGTTTGCTGATGTGTTTGTAATTATTGTCCTGTTAATGGCCCAGTTTGGGCCAAGCTTCACCTGGTGGACAGATTTACTCATATTTGACTCTAGAATACTTTAAATGGTCCATTAACTCCTCTGTATACCAATGACTGCAAGGTACCCAGGTCCTGTGAATCCAGAACAAGTCAGAACCATCGCCTCTCCACCACCATGCTTGACAGTTTGGATGAGGTGTTCTATTTAGTTTTCACTGATTTCGTTTTGGGAACTATGGTCAAACATCTTATTGGTCCAAGCGTACTGGAGTCTTGTGCTTCATTCAGCTGCAGCTTTGCAAACTAAAGCTTTCTCATCAAACACTTCCAAACAACCATACCTGTTCAGTGTTTTTCTAACTGTCTTGTCATGAACTTTAACATTTAACCTGCTAACTGAGGCCTGCAGACTCTGAGATGGAGCTCTTAGTTACTTTGGATAGTTTGGAAATGGCCGTATAACCCTTCCCATATTGATGGAGAGCAACAGTTGCTTCTCTAAGATCATTGCTGATGTACTTCCACCTTGGCATTGTGTTGACACACATCTGTATGGTCAAAACTCCTGCTTTTCTAGAGGTTCTCACACTGATGATGACCAGCTAATCACTGCATTAATTAGCACCAGGAGGCTAAATCCAGTAGTAGCTGCAAGGGTGCACCTTTCCATTTTCACTTTATCTTCGCTTAATAAATAATGATGGTGTGGCACCTGGTAGTAAAAACCCTCAAATTAAATAGGGTGCACTTTTTACTACAACTATATTTTCAAAAATAATCGAGCTGACAGGAAAAAAAAGATGTGTTACATTTTCCTTACACCTAAATGCCTGCGGAGGGGCAGAGGTTAGTAGAGGAACTGCATATACCAGCAGTTAGCTTGTGGTCCAACAAGTCTGAACTTCTTCCTCAGACATCCAACTCCTAAAAGGAGGTTAAAGGGTCCAATTGGAGGCCAAATGGCAAACTATATACTGTCACCTTATAAAGCAATGTCAGGTTGCCACCAAGCTCGTTTTTTACAGAAAGCTCCACAGATAAAAAATTCCTGCTACTGAGGAGATATTAAAGATCGCAGCAGCAGCTCTAGGTTGTGCAACATCAAACCAAAGAGAAAAGGGAACAGGCTGTTAGGCTGCAGTGCAGCAGGGGTGGTTAGCTGGGGATGACAACGCCGTCATTCTCACTTCCCACAAAGATGAACCAATCAGGAGATCGGAACCCAGGAATTAGTAGTGTTCACTCTGTGGATTATATCCATAACCAGATGGGCAGGAAAGAACAAATTATCCAGATATTTATTCAAGTAAGGAAATGGAAAACACTTCTGAGATGTTCATAATTCTCCTGTTGACCTTTCAGAGTTTTCTCTCAGAAACGTTGCTCTAACATCTCTAGCTCTCGCTCTGGAGGAGCAGTGAAGTGCTCTCCTGAGGATGTAGATATGTAGATGTAGATATTTGTTTGTGTTGCTGGTTTTACTGAAGCTTTTTTCCCATGTGACAGGAATGTTACGGGAGTTTTTATTTCTGTCCATAAAGTAAACTGAGGGAAGTGCTGTGTAAAGAAAGGAAAAACTCTAATCTTTAATAAGTGGACGGCACAAAGCTAAACACAAACTTCAGCCATGAAATGTGCTGTTTCATGCAGGGTTCCGAAGCAACTCTGGAAAATCTCTTCCAGATCTGATTTAGTCTGGAAAAGCAAATGAAATAAAAATGTTTGGATTTACAGACTAAATTCCGAGTCCATCCATCCATCCATCCATCCATCCATCCATCCATCCATCGGTTATGCAGGTTATGCATCAAACATTTGATGTTAGAAGCATATTTTGAAATGTTTTTTGTTCAAATTACCTTTTATCTGAATCTTTGGCAGGAAAAAGCTGTAAAAAGAGGTCAGAATGTTTAACAGAAAATAAAACAACATGTGGAAATATTTCTCACACTGTTGAAAGAATCTGAGAAAAAATGTTTATTGGGTCTCGGTTTATTTCTGTAACAATGACAGAGTGAGGTTTCTTCCTGAAACGGGACATTTGCAGCTTATTAAAGTTTTCTTCCTTTGCTGAAACACAAACTGGAATCTGAGACCTCTGAGTTTTATCTGTGTGACTGAATTATGCAAAGCAGATCCTTCATTATTTATCACTGTTTCCTCTGCTGTGTGCAGAGCAACAGGTTTGAATTTAAAGTTCATCCACGGTCACCAATACAGCAGGGCGACCCAAACAGCAATGCTGTGGATTCAGATCCGATCTGGCTCTCAGACCCTCTGACAGTGTTTGTTTCCGCTCGGTGACTCACTCCGAAAATAACAAAAACATCGCTGTGTTGGTTTGTTACAAGCATGAGTCAGGATGGACTGCGGAAAATCTGACATTTTCTCCAACCTGCAAACAGATGGAGGGGAACTGCAGACACTGCGTGCACCACAGAAACCTCTCTGTGCCAGAGGAGAAGGTCTTCATAAATATTTGTGTTGTGTTTGAGAATCTATATGAGCGAGACAGAGCATTTTACATGCTGGGGAGCTTTAGAAAAGGAGATAAGAAACAAAGGACATCAAACTGTTTACACCTTTTTAAACCTACATGGTGGTGCATTTCCCTTTAGAAAGAAAAACAGCTGTTGTCCTGACCAGGATCAATCCAGGAGGGAAATCTACTTTCTCAACCAGTTTGTGCTCTGAACACGTCCTGATCCAGTGATTTAGGTTGGTGCTAAAGGAACAGAAAATGAACTGCTGGCTTTGGAACCCACTGAGTGGTTCAAGAAACTTCAACCACACTGTTTTCTTCAACCAACCAATACAAAACACATGTGTCCTGTGTGTATGCACATCAGAAGGTCCGGAGCCTGAAGATGGTCCACTGTAGAGACACGAATAAAAAGAAATGTTTTACTCGGTCAACCAGACATGGAGGAGAAAAAGTCAACCAGAAATTTCACACTGAAGAATCCTTGTTCTGTTACAGATCAGACAGACACACTGCTGTAAAAAAGTAACCCCCTGCCCCATTTAATATGAATAACCACAATTTCACCGGTCTCCACTAGGCCTGATTACTGCAAGACCTGTAAAATCAACAAACCCTTGAAAACGAGCCTGTCTAACAACTTGAAGTAGGCAAAAAGCAGCGCACCATGACCCAAACTGAAGACCCTCAAGAACAGATGAGAAAAAAAGCACTGACAGCTTTTAAAAACAATTTGGAGGGGGGGGCAAGAGGTAAAACAGTAAACTACCTAAATCTGTCCACGGTCACTCACCTGCTGGTGACCTGTCTGGTTGGCCCGTTCCAAATTCTTTTATCCACGTTTTTTTTCCTCTAGCAAAATTTGTAAATAAATGAATAAGTTTGCTGCCATCATTGTCTCCTGTCTTTACTGTTGTTGTCTGCACCCAGAGGAGACTCTTTCAGTAACCAATTAGAGACCAGCATGAAGTCACATGGAAACCAAAGATTTAGAAACAGACATACACACTCGTCTAGCCCTCACCATTAAAATGTATGTATTTAGGCCTACACAAAGGAATAACCCCAAACAAATCCAACATAGATGGAAATGCTGCTTCAGGACCTGGATGACTTTCAACATTTAACCATGAATTTTGCTCTCTAGCAGAAATCCCTTAAGGAGAGTATCAGTTTGAGACCTCACAATAAAGCTAGCTTGGGTTATAAAGCGGGACAATGATCCAAAACACACCAGCAAGTTCACCTCTGAATAGGTGAAATAAATAAATAAAGGGTGTGGAGCGGCCTAGTAAAAGTCTGGACTTCAGTCAAATTGAGATTTTGCAGCATGAGCTGTTCAGGCTGGATAACTTTCAAATGTGGCTGAATAAAAAAAAATCAGCCAAACAGAGTAGGCCAAAATTATAGACTCATTACCAGTTATCAAAACCGCAGGTGCCGCCAAAGGTGGAACAGCCAGTTATTAGGTTTAGGGGCCAAGTTGGTTTGGATAGCTTTTTCCCCATAATAATTGCTTTTATATTCACTCAGGATATATTTGATAGAAAATTTGTGAAATGATCTAAATGTGTGACAAAAACAGAAGAAATCTGTAGGACGCCAAGTATATTTTTTTAAGCACTAAAAAACCCAATGTGGGTTTCTTCCTTAAATGTTGACTTAGTCACTGCTGGTTGTTTTGTATTCGTGCATAAAGACGCCTACTCCGAGCCAGACTGTTCCATCCGTCTCACTGTCATTGTTCCAGCTCCACGTGTGACATTATTATAACTCCTAATAAAAAGAATGAAATTCAGCTAAGGTTTATACTGTTTTTTCATAATTCTGAGCCTCTATGGTTAGCTAATTAGACCTTAATCTTTTCTTTCTTCATCCATCATGCAGAAGGTAAGTCCATCTATTCTGTCTGCGTGTTCCAAAAACTGGGCTGTGTTAGCGGAGCTGGAATAAAGACGGGAAATTCTTACTGGAGCTTCATGATCCGACTGTAAGCGTTAAAGCTGCAGATGAGAGCCTTCATGCTTCCTAAACAACAAGATGATACAGGTATATTGAAACGGTGGAAACTAAAAAAACAAAACGTTTTAAATGCTGCTGAGTCATCAATTATCAGACAGCACATCATCACCACCACCAACAGGATAATGAGTGAAAATAAGGTCTGTGGCTGATTCACCTTCAGGGACCTTTTACACCCTTTTAATTAGCACCAAGTCTGCTCCGAACATCAGACTCATGGAGACTGACGCCTGGCTCTGGCTTTTTGTTTCCATACTCAAGTCTCACCACATCAGTGTTCATTAGAAAGCGCATGCTTGGACAAGAAGACTAAATTAATGAAAACATTCACAAGGATTCGAAGAGACTTAAATCCAAATCCCAATTTCCCAAATATAATTTCTTCTCCTAAAAATTCTCTTTTAAATTCTTCCAGGATTATGTGTCTTAACCCGGGCAGAAGAAGAGGACTTCATGACGAGGCTTTCTTCTAAACCATTCCATAAGAGCTGTGGTTGTATATTTAGGCCTGTTGTCCTGCTAGAAGATGAACATCCTCCCCAGTCTTAAGTCTTCTTTCAGGATGTTCCTGTATTTAACCCCACCTTTCCATCAACTCAGCATGATGCTGCCACCACCAAGTTTCACTGTGGGAATAGGTTGTTCAGGGTGATGTGCTTTAAACCTCTCCATAACTTCCTCCTTGACCTGTATACTTGGTTCCTTGGTCTTCATGATGCTTTTGGTTCTCTAATGTTCTCTAACAAACCTCTGAGGCCAGAAACAGCTGCATTTAGATTCAACTACACGCACCTGGACTCTTTACGAATTAGATGACTTCTCAAGGAAACTGGTTGAATGAATTTTATTTCGGAGCATCAACATAAATGGGGTTAAATACAAACACACTTTTGACATTTTGATAAATAAAAAATGTTGAATAATGTGTAATATTAATATAACAAAATACAGAAAACTTTTTGGTTATAACACGAAAAAATCTGGAAAGGTGGCTTTTCTCAAAGGATTTATTTTTAACTGTTGACTTTGCAGCTTCAGTAAACATCAGAGAAAGGAATACAATTCCCAACAAACAGACATCTCACGTCTAATTTTTGATTTTGCACTCAGACCTAAACCGCTCCTAAACCTCAGCTCAGAAGCCTGAAGCGAAAACTTTCTAAGTCAAATTATCCCGTAAGAACAAAATAATCTGTTAACAAAAAGCACAAAAGGGGGAAAAAAGGCATTCCAATCATGTCGGTTCAGGCTTCGCGATACCAGAATGCTGCACGTGAAAGAAGAGCAGCAGGCAAGGTTTATGGCCTCGGGGTGAACATGACTGACCCACTGTTGGATCCTCTGAAGATACTTTTTAAGACAACATGTCCTACATTCTTTTATCAGTCAGCCACAGAAAATGTCTTCTGTCTTCCTGAGTGATGAAAATGAAACGCTGGTGTGAGGAGGGGGTTTCAATCCACATGTGATGCAGTTAACATCTGTCAGACTTTAATGGTGCAGTGTAGGAGGAGAGCATCAGGCAGAAAGAGAAAAGGAGAGATTGTGGTAGAATTTATCATCATCCCACTGGGTCGGTGTGGGCCTTGATTTCTTAAACATTAAAACAGGGATTTCCATCAAGATTCCTTTCCATTAGTCCGCTCCTCAGAAGGCTGCACGATCGCTTTCTGCAGTTGAAGAAATGATGGGAGGGAAATGAGCTGGATCATGATTCAAATCTGAATACTTAACTTCCTGAAGGAAATGCCTGAGAAGATGTAGGTGTTTAAAAGTTATTAAATGCAGATGTACTGGATGCATGCAAGGGGTGAACCTAGACTTTAAAAGGTTTTTACATCAATGGTTGCTCAGATATTAGATTTTGGGAAAAAAAGCAGTCGGGCAGCTTTTATTGCAATTAAAGAAAATCGCTTCCCTCTTGAAAAATCTTTACAGCTTTTGATAAAATTGACAAACAACAATGATATATTTGGTCTGGTGTACGATGAACTTCTCCTTAACCCTCAGCTTTCTGTTTCCTGCAAGGTAACTTTCTGATCTGTTCCAGGGAGAGAATACAGCAGGCGTGAAGGACTCCTGCACTGGCCCAAAGACTGAAAGGCTGCGTCCTTTCCTCCCTCACATCAAAGATCTGACAGAACTCAGCGACTCTGAAGGTGTCGCTCTAATGTACACTAGTGTCATTTAGCAGCAGAGGCAGCAGCAGAAGAAAAGGTTTGTGTTTGAACAGCAGCTGTGTTTTACTATTGGTCCATTGAGCAAATAATGGGCTGGTGTTCTTATTCTGACACCGATTTAAAGTCCTGTACAATATTTGTGTTTTTTACTGTCACAGCCTTAGAAATAACGAATGTAATGACTTTGGTGCTTCAGTTAAGACCTCACCTGCCTCATATTAATGCATTTTATTACATAAACTAAAGTATTACATGGAGTAATGAAGGTTAGACATGTTTGGTCCTATAAACCAAGAGCTGACACAACAAACATCTGCAAACCTCAAATAACAAGACTGGACCAAAATCACTTCACAGTGATGTGAGAGGCGCTTCTGAACCAGGTTCTACAAGTTGCTGGATCATCAGGTGTACTTTCTTTTCCATCAGTGGCTTTTTCTGACATTTCCTGTATATTAACCCATGTTTCATGGCTGCTTCACATTTTAACAACACATAGCCTCAATATAATACACCAGCCTGGGCAGATCATACTGAAGCACTTTGAACTGAAGACAGAACCGAGGAGATCTCCACCACAGTCAAGCAGTGTTTCAGTGGGATGGGTGGAGAAGTTAAGTAAGGATACACCGCTTTTGTCTGCGCTCAGGCATTCCCCCTGAGCTGTGACTAATCACCAGGGAGATTTTCTCTGTGTGTGTCACTCAGAGAGGGGATACCAACCCCGACTCCGGCTTTAGGCTTATGACTTTCTGGACCTTACTGAGGGGAAGCGCAGACAAAAATCAAGTCAGAGTTCAGAGATGGGGTTAGTGAGGACGACGAAGGAAACCTTTTATTGTGAATAACACAGAAATCCAGAATTTGGAGCACATGCAGCTCAATGCTGAGGCATTCCTGGCAGCTCCTGTTAGAAGGAGGAAGAAGAGGAGGAGGTGTGCATGTTTGTATGTGTGTGGCCTCATTTTCTCCTTCCAGACAAACAATGCGCCATTCAGTGACAACAGAAAGTAGAAAAGCCTCGACAGCTACAAATTGTTACAGGAAGGGCATTCAGAGGTTGGGGTTTATGAAGTCAGAGGAGATAAAACATAATAACAGAGATGGCCGGCCAGTTCTTCAGTGTATAAATCTTTACTTCTCTTAGTGCTGAACACCAGAAAAACAAACAGATGCAAACGATCAGCTGTAAGTAAATAGAAATAGAAATGTTAAAACATTTACAGCGTGTTAGTTAGTAACAAGCACTAATAATCCTGCAGCAGCCCCCAGGAGGCCCCACAGCCCCATGAAGTCCAACAACTCTGTGATTTGCCTTAAAAAGAAAATTAAACCCTTACTTTAAAGGTGCAGTGCGTCGCATTTCTATCTATAACCTTCAAAAATCAAAAGGTGGAAACAATTCTGGCATTTCAACATACAAGGGAGGAAATCTGTGGTTTTTTTAGCTCAGATCAGACCTACTGGATCCCTCAGAAGTAACTCAGTATCAAGGCACGACTGTATGGGGCTGTGTGTTGCTATGCAAGGCCAGAATCCCTCTAAATATTTACGCACATCCTTTTGAAACAAAACTCAGAATAAACTGAGTCGGTTTCCTCCAGGTTCCACCTCTCTGCCCCATCAGCTCCCTGCTGAGTTCATCATGGAGTAATTTGTTGCCTGTGGACTTTTCACCTCCCGTGGTGAATCTGCAGTGATATACTAACACTTTGAGAGCAGCTAAATTCTTCAGGTTTTCTTTTTCCTAGCTTAAAGCAACCCTGAAGCCAAGGAGGATTGAGTTGACTTGCCCTCAGGTTAAACATGGACTTGGAGGTTAAAAAGAAAAGAAATGAAATCATCCATCATGTCAGTCTTGTCAGAGCTCACATTTTCCCGTTCAACAGTATCTGCTCCTCTTTCCTCCTGTACGCAAAGGTAGTTCAGTATTTAAAGACCTTAGCAACCATGATTAGCAGAAAACTTTGAGGATATACGGCCTAATGTTGGTTTCTGCAGCTGGAGGGAGGATCCTGCTGCAAACCAGCACATTCCTCAAACAGCAAAGCACTTTAACGTGCTGAGGTCTTTTCTTTGGCTTTAGGAGCGAGTTGCAGCCTGTAAAATGACTCAGTTAGGTAATGTTGTTTAAATGGTCTGACAGGTAAAACCCTGCTTTCCTTTATGGTTGTCTTTCAGCCTTTGTTACTTGTTTCATCAAAGTTTTGCATCAGGTCTGCCGTCCAGTGATGTCAGAAATTAAACTCAAAACTTATTGTGTGCGGGCAGAAACTTGTGCCATCAGAAACTCAATTTGAATTGCTCAGACTGATTTTATATTTGTGTAATTTTTAAATGAAATGCATTGGTTTAAAATTTTATTTCTCTAAACTGAAACTGATTTTAATGGTTTGAAACTGAATTTAGTTGCTTAAAAATGTATTATGTTTTATTGAAAATTCAGTTTGACTACTTTTGTTTTCAGTTCTGTAACTGAATTTCATTTCCAAACTTCAGGTTTTTCTGTAACACATCTGGGTTCTTGAGGAAAGCCAGAGTAATCAAACACAGATTCATCGATATACACATTTTCACATCAGGTTTAACTTCCTTTACGGCATTTCGAGCTGGAGCAGTGCAGCGTACGTAAGCTTGACGTTTGTCTATCACCATGAAATGACAACCTGTAAGAAACGTCATGTAAACAAATTATGTTCTGTAACAACCACGCTTACCTGTAGCAGTTAAATAAAAACATGCTAATTAGAACAGTGTGCCACCGGTGTGTAAGTCAGATTATAAAATAAAGCAAAATAAAGGAAAAATTAAACCACATGCTGAAATATTGATGCTGTAACATTAACATTAAAGCTCTAAAGCTGAAATTTTAATTTAAACTAAAACTACATTAAACAGCTTAGTCATAATGCTCCAAAGATGTTTTTTTCTGCTCCTAAGAAAGTAATGTTGGGAGTCTAACTTAATCTTAGCTAAAATTAGGCTCAGAATTATTCATACCCCTGGGGGATTTAGGTCTAAAGTAATCTTTTAATCTGTTTGTTCTGGAGCTGCACAGTGGAGCAGGCGGTAGCACTGCTGCCTTGCAGCACGAAGGTCCTGGGTTTGAATCCCAGCCTGGGCTCTTGCACCCCCCTTTTTAACTTATGGAAAAGGTGATCTTTTAAAAGGACACACAATCTTTGTAAAAAAGAATCCTTATCTTTAAATGGGAGTTTGGTTTAAAAGAAAACATAAAAACTTTGTGTTTTTGGTTTCTAAAAAGCCCAGGTAAGTAAAACCATCGTCCTGATAAACATTCTTGGGCTTGAATCAGCCTGAGGCATCGGTCAGAAGGATGCACAGAACCAAATCAAACTAAACATTTTAGCATGTGCAGCATTCAGATTGAACTGGACAGTTAGATAAAACACAGATTCTTCTCTAACTTCACAAACTGATGAGGGAGTCTTGAGAAGTGTGAGCAACTGAACTTGTAAAAAGGTGGCAGATTTCATCATCTAAACAAATGAAACAAAAAAAGGACAAACCTAAACTAAGCTGTTTTAACATGTGAACAGCACAAAGTCTAAGAAACTGCTTTTAATGAATGAGATGAAGTCCAAACACAGGACTAAACCACTGAGCTTTCGATTGTTTGCTTCTCTTTAAAACATGTTCCAGTTGATTTCTTGATGATGAATGTGGGAGCAGCCAATATGTGAGAGTGGTTGAAAGATTTAATGAGGCCTTTCATTAAAAATTTGGAACATCTGACGAGCAAATTTAGATAATAAGGCATCAGAGGAACAGAGAAGCAATAAAACCATTCAAAAGCCACAACCTGGCTCAGAGATGTTTAGTTGAAATGGATGCCCTCGAGTGTAATTTACACATTTACATCAGAAGCTCCACATTTACAGGAGCTTCTGATGTGTTTCTGAATCAGACTCAGAAAGGAGGGGTTCACTGTGAAGCAGTGGCACACGCTGTTTCTTTAGCGATGCTTAAATTTGCATCAGAGCAAAAATTAGCAATGCTTAAACTTAACCATGAAAACAATCATAAATGAGTGATAGCTGGGGGCTTCAGAGCAATAAAGAAGTAACAGAGCTCCATGAACTGATAGGTGAGAAATGGCCAAACTCCAGGACCGGCTCTTATTTATTAAATACGGAGGCCCAACTCTTTTAGTCTGCAGACCGTCCTCTGAAAAATTTTCCAAGGCATTCTTAAGATTCCCATGTGGCTTACACAGGACACTCTGACCACCTAACAGCCTGATGCAAAGCATTAGGGATGTCAAATGTTTATCCTTCCTTATATTAAACACTGAAACCCTAACCAAGTAGATGCTGCACAACAACAACGTTTTAACAACAAAACTGCTGCTAAATAATCCAGGTTTGGCTGAAAGAAGTTGGTTTTAATCCACGTGACGAGAAAAAAATTATCATGGATGTGTGGATCGAACTTTTTATACTTAAAGGGGACCTATTTTACAAAATTCAATTTTTGATCATTTTTATACCCTCATTTGGGTCTCTAATGCTTCTACAGACAGTCCAAATGCAAAAAAAAAAAACAAAAAAAACATTGAGCCGTTTCTTTGGCTATAAATGAAACTTAGATTTTTTCTAGAAAATGCACGATTTCAAAACCTGTGTAACTGTGATGTCACAATTACACTGTCACCTAGCAACGTTACCTGAGTCCCCCCCTGACTAGTAACTGAAGCAAAGCTCCACCCACTTGATTTCTAGTAGAGCATCACATCTCACCGGCTGGTTTTACCTTACAACGCTTTACATTGGCTCCCCTTAAAGGCAGATGTTCTGTTGTTGGCTGCAATGACCCACATGGGTCCATGCACATTCTCCCGCTGTCGGATAAAAGAGATCTTCATTTTATTTTTGAGGGCGATGTTCCAGTCACAGTGCCCAAGACAGTACTAGTTTGTGCGAATCACTTCACCACGGGCTGCTTTAAGAACTCAAATCAGTACACGTCAGGATTTACAGAAAGACTGAAGAAAAATTCAGTCCCTACTGTTCATGGCAAATCTGCAGATGACAGAGTGTTATTACTTATTGTTGTGTGACAGAAATGTATATCGGATATTTCATATGTTAAGGGGAGGCTGGCAACCCTAATTGATATGGTAATAAATAATAACATTTGGATTTATGAACATTGCATTCTTAAGTAACCATTCAGAAACTGCTTGCTGTATCCTTGATGGTTGTTCAAGAGGCTCCACTTCTGCTTCTGGGTCTGACTCAGGGTCAAAGATGTATGGCTGTACTGTTGCGCATCTGATGGCAGCAATTTTCTCCTAAAACAGTCCTAAAACAGCTAATTTTGAAAGGAGCTCAAAATAGGAGGAACTGACGAGTTGAAATTTCATTATCTGACAATAATTTTGTGCAAAAAATTAATGATGAAAAATTATTATTCGGTTTCCAAACACCAGGTTCTATCATAGGATAAAGGTTTTGCATGTTTTAGCTTCTGCCAAAGATGTAAAACAGCTTTATTAATAGAAATGATTAATAATCATCACAAGTAAATGGAATCAGCAAAAATGGGTATCGGTGCATTAAAGTTATACAAGCACTGGAGATTGGAAATGGACCATTAAATTCCAATCAGTGAATCAGAATGGGTTTTAAAAAATCCAACCAAATTATTGTTACTCTTATGTGCTACTACAGCGAAAACCAGGTGATTTTGCTCAGGCTTACTGTATCGTCAGAATATTACAGCAGCTTTGTGCTATAATATTACTTTATTTAACCAGGAAACACCCAATGAGATTTAAAATCTCATTCACATAAAAACAGCTATTTCTGAAACATCAGTGATCACCAGAATAAAGATAAATAAAAAGACAATAAGAAGTCCAATAACATGGTTGAAGAAAGTAGTCAAATAATTTATCAATCAAAACATTTGCATTCAAATATTAAGGATTTGTTTAAACTCACACAGAGAAACAGGTTCCTTCAAATGTAGCTCATTCTGGAGCTGATTCCAAGCATTAGGGGGCTTTTTCCCACCTCAGTGTGAGCGCTTGGCAGCGTCAGTAGGAACAAATTTTGTTAACCTATGCAGTGAGATTCTACACTTGATAATTTTGGTGTTCGGTTCTGATAGAACTGTGTCCTCTTTAGCATCTTAAAAACTGAAAACCTTTTGAAACTTTATAATATAAGAAAACTTTTACTCCAAACAATAAATGCTTAATATTTTTTTAACAATGTAACGAGAAGATTTTGACAGATTAGTGCTCTTACAGAAACTCACTCAAGTTTTTATGCTTTCAATCCGTCATACGCTCACAGATGCTTTATATAAAACTTGCTTGTCTTTACAGGCCTCTGACTTTGCAAGCAGGGACAAAATGCTGCTAAATGTGTTCCTGAATATGCACAACCTGCACTGTAGAGATACGACTTCAGCTGGAGCGAATCAGATGTTTCTGCAGATTGTGGTATAATTTTACAGACCACTGCAGTCTTTTTATCCTCTGCAGACATCACTCAAGTGCTCAGTTGGTTTGAACAGTACTTGTAGCACGAGTCCATGCCTAATCCAACTCGAGGGTTGTTTATTTTTAAACTGTTGTCCTGTTTTAAAACTACTTTTATTTTTAAACATCCATCCGTCTTTCTTGTTGGAAATATTATGCTTCACCTTCAACTGACACTTAAATCCCCTGTAAAGAATGCAGAGAAAGCTTGAAGGGGAATGACATCATGCCTGTAGCTACAATCAGCGGCCCCGGGGTGATACAGCAGATCAAGAGGTATCACAAAGAGAGCTTTTATTCACAAGACAATATCAGGGCCCTCAATTAGCGTGGGCCAGACCAGAGTCCAGGGTGCCAGCGTTTATTGTTCCCACACTGGCCACTTCAGCACAAAAAGGTGCAGGGGTCACGGTCTTACTCTGCTTTAGCTTCAACAAAGCATCAGCATTTATAATCCACGTGATGGAGATTTTGGTGAGCTGGTACACCAGCCTGATTTAAAACTAGAGACCCTTGGAAACCTGCAGGGTAATAATGAGCATTTCTGTCACCTAACTGGAGTCTGACCAGTTCCCTGAATTTACGCATCTCTATACATTTATTTGAGAACATGAGAAATGGAAAAAAGAGAAAGATGGAAAACTGCCAGAAAGAATTTAGGTAATTAGGTCATCTCTACACTACTGCTCGCGGTTTTACAGCTGCAAGAAGAAAAACATCAATTAGTGTGTTAAAAGTGACCTTTTCCTTTTCCTGTAGCCTGGAGCTAAGCAAAACTAAACAGCTTTAAGACCAAAGTCTGAAAATCTGACTGAAAGCTTTACCAACTTATCTCCTTTTTCATAACCCTGTTTTAAAATCCTTTTAGAAATGTTTTCCTTAATACTTGTTAATTTCTACTGTGGAGGCAGACAACCTGGAAGGTGCCAATAAATTCAAACTGAATTGTGCAATCACTGGGAATTTCTTCTCACAAATAAGGCCTGAGAAATGAAAATTGCTCCAGTGTTCCTTTGAAAACATGCAGTAAATCTGAGCAGTAACACAGTGAATGTTGATGCTTGGAGATACATTAAATATTTGGTAATATGTCACGTTAAAAGGGTGAAAGCTGAAATATTAACTCCAAAACTCTCCTCAATGACACCAAAATACACCTACAACACTTAAATATAAGTGTATATAAAATACAGTCTGCATTAAGAAATACAGTTGGTTCCAATGTGCTATAGTGAGAGTGTGGTAACTCTTACAGCATTTCTATAAATAAGGATTACCTATTATTTTGGGTTACTATTTAGCTTTCTGTCCATGTATTCTTTATATTTCTATCTACTGTTAGTGCCTGTGAAAAACATCTCTTCCTCTAGGTTTGTAGTCGCAGCCCAGAAGGCCCTCTTTTAGGCTTACAGGCTTCAGACAGTTTTCAAAAATCTGGGTTCATTTATCCAGTTTTTATGCAGTTTTTATCCAGCTTAATCTTAATGTTAGGAGTTGTTAAGCCACATCAAAAACATAAACTGACTGGGAAAGGGTTATAAGGCAATTTCCGAAATGCTTAAAGCCCATCATTCTACAGGCAGAAAGATCATACCTAAGTGGAAAACAATTCAGACAGCTGACAATTTTTCTAGGAGTGGATGTTCCAGCCAAATTCACCAAAAACAAAAAAACCTCATAGCTTCAGCTCAGACTGCACAGGCCTCAGTTAGCAGGTTAAAGGTTAAAGTTCATGACAGGACAATTGTTTAGACTGAACAAGTGTTGCTGTATATAATGGTTGAAGCAAAATAAGCGCCTTCTCTTGAAAAACAACAGGTGAAATGCTGCATCTTAATCAGAATCAGCTTTTTGGACAAACTTCAGTTCCACTTTGCTCTCAGTGAACACATTTTTACAGAAAATGTATATTAAGGGAAATAAAAATAAAAGCTTTTCGATAAAGATGTATATCTGGGGTCACGTTAACCTAATATTTTCATTTTTTCACCGGTTTTTTTAAACTGTGACAAAAGAATCTGAAGGCTGTCATTTGACAGATTGCAATTCACACCCCTGACATCTTGATGGCGAGTTAGTGTATTAATAAGCTGTTTTCTCCTGTTGGGTTGCTGAAGCAGACTGCTTGCCAGGATCAGGAAACCCCTCGTTCAGAGAGTCTTGCTGACCTTGCTGATCAATTGATTTGGAGAAATTTCAAAACTTTGGCTGAAGTGCTTCTTGTAATTCCAGTCTGTAATGTGGCGGCAGAGCGTGAATTTAGCCTCCAGAACAACATCAAAGCAGCCACCAAAAGTCGTCTGTCCGACGCAAAAGTACAAAACCTCACGACAAAAGCCTCTGCAGGAATTCAACTCGAGACAAGCGGGTTGGCAATTCAGGTCCACGCAGACCAGGAGGAAGGTGTGAGACTGTGCGTTCAGGCTGCAACAGGGGATCTGTTGATATTTTAAGTGCAGTCGTTTAATTTCATTGTTTATATGTAGTTACTGGGACTACAGTCAGTGTTTTTGTCACTGTGGAGAAGAAGTTAGATGTATTCATCTGGATGACACAAACACCTAATGCCAACTGCAAGCACGGTGGTGGAGGGCTGATGATTTGGGCTTCTTTTGCACGTTGGAGGGTTTTTGGGTATAAACAGCATGTTCATCTGAATTGGATTTAAGTCCAGACTTTGGCCAGGCCACTCCAAACATTGGACTGGATATTCTCCTGAATTTTTCAGAGAGCTATCAATTATGGTCTCTAGCCGGAAAATAACTTTCTTACTGTTAAATCATGAACTCTGACCTTCACTGAGGGAAGTGAGGCCTGCAGAGCTCTAGATGACATTCTGGATTGTTTTGTGACCTCTTGGTTGAATTGTAGATTTGCTCTTGGAGCAATTTTGGTTGACCAGTCTCTCCTGTAAAGGTTCACCACTTCTACGTGCTTTCTTTAATTGTGGATTATGGCTCTCACTTTGGTTCGCTGGCGTCACAAAGTCTTAGAAATGGCTTTGTACCCCTTTCCAGAATGATAGATAGAGGCTCTATTTAAATTATTTAATATATCTGCAGGTCAGGTATTAATCAGGACCTGGTTTGGCTTGCAAAATTGAGCTCAGCTTTCCAAAAAATATAGTTTTATCAAAATATATGTATGACTTAACAAAGAGGGATTACTTTTTCACTTAGGGTCAGGCTGGTTTGGTTAGCTTTTTTCCTTTAATTAAATAAATCAACATTTTAAAACGACTTTATATATTTACTCAGGTTATCTAAGTCTGATATTAAAATTAGTTTGATGCTCTAAAACATTAAAATGTGACAAAAAAAGCAAAAACAGAAGAAATCTGTAAGGACTTACTTCTATTTAACTATACAGTGCATGAAAATTTGATATGAAGATATGTTCACCAAGATTATGTCTACCTGGTAAAATTAAAAGCACAGAGACCATTTCATGGGTCTTTGCTGTGTTCTCAGACCTTTAAAGCTTCACATACCAATGACAAACACACCTGGAAGCTTCACTTCTAGCTTACTGATGCTTACGGTGAGAACAGGTCATGTCATTAAATTTCAAACCCCCAAAACCAAAGTCCAGGACTGGAAACACAGGACTCAGTAAAATCCGCCTTTTGTCGCAGGATCTCTGGCCTTGATGGTAATCTCCCTTTCCCATAGGATTCTCCTCAGTTCACACCCCCATGGTGTGAGATTTGTGGGGGTAAAAAAAGAAATGTGCCTACAGAGACGAGATGGCAGCTCTTGAAGGACGGATGAATGAGTGGAATTCAAGGATGCCCTGAAAAGCGGTGTGCACATCATGAGAGTCAATCAGAAGATAAGCAGACGTGGAGAGCAAAAAAGAGGGATATAACTGCAAAGTGAAGTTCAAAATGCACAATAGCATTCCCGAGAGGGGCCTCGTGAAATGCTGAATGGTCTATTCATTCATTAAAAGAAAAAAAAGTAGAAATGGGTGGTAGCTGGTGCTTGAGTCCGACAATGTATGCATCTTTTTGATAATGCTGGAAGGATCACATCACTGGTAGAGACATTATGCAGTCTATATATTGTTGGAATCACCCATAAATCATGGAGAGTGAAAAGCTGATGGTATACATTTCCTGGAACTGGAGAATGAAAATGTGGAGTGAAGGTGGGAGGTGGGGGGGGGGTCTCTGGTTTCATGTCCCTCTGTGTTCAGCAGGCTGTCGAAGACAAGTGAACACGACCTGAAGCTGAAGACCGGCACAAAGCGCCAGGTACTCAGATCCGATTTCCCCCGCTGCAGCCAAACGCTTCTTTGTGGGGGAATAATCTGCACCTGGTGGCCATGGAAACCATTTCTGTTCCAGACTAAAGGTAGCAGACAAACTGACCACCTGGAGGAAAAGTGTTCCCTGCCTTACGTCTAATGAATTCTTAAAAGGCTGAATGGCTTTTGAGTTGTTTGGCAGGGAACCACCCCAACCAAAGAAAAATATCTTTAGCTTCTTAGAGTTGATCTGCTACAGCCGATGGTCAAAACAACCATCAAAATGACCATTTCATTCTTAACCTATGTTGACAAAGCAGGAAGAAATGGTGACAACTGGTGACAGACAGACTTCTACCATTTTTTAAGGCAATATTTTCACTAACACCCCTTTTTAGAAATTCCAGGCCTGTTGGAAACTCAGAGCCTCTTCACACCTTTAGTATGTTTACTCTGGTCTGAATCAGTTGATGAGTTTGTTTACTTGTAACTTTTTCCGGTGGTTCAGTTTCTTTTCGCACAGCGAAAACAGGAAGCAGATTAGTGTTCCAAGCTATTGGAAAACTGAGCATGTAATCATTTCGTTAGCTCGTTTCCCTGTAGTAATTCATTCAAAATTATCTGGGCAGTATGCAGAATGATTGTCAGAAAGTTGCATGGGGCTTTATGCTGTACGAAACACGATGTGTTTGTTTATTTGTTTGTTTACCCTACCACATCCCACAATGCAATGCAAATCTGGCCAAAGGAAGGTGTCTGGCTCAAGCTTGGATCGTACACCTGGAAGTTGCATTGGATCGATGTCGGGTCACGTTCACACCATAAACGAACCACTCTAGAGTTCGTTTGTAACCGTACCGAGACCACCTCCTCCAAACAGTCTTGGTATGGTGGTTTGGTTCGCACATTAGTGCGATTGCTGTGTTCACATTGACACAAAAGAACTGAACCAAGGAGGGAAATGATCCAGACTTCGTTCTAAACGGACTAAACACCTGAGGTGTGAAAACACCTTCAAAGATCCATGTTGGGCCTTCCCTAAACTTAACCTTCAGGATTTAAAATTAAGTCACTACAAGTAAATTTCAAGAAATTGCATTATAAACTGAGACACCCAGTCAAAGCACCCATACATCAGAATTTATAGCGAACTTCTTTGTCAGCTTTGACATTAATAAGCTAACATAGAGTAATATACAGTATGTGCCCATTAAGGAAGACTGACTGAAAAATCAACCATTTTACACAAAAATACATCAAACTAGACAATCTAATGGTTGTTGTGTAAATACCTAAATTATTATATGCTTGAGCAGATTATATCTTTTTACATAAAGTGTGCTCCCTGAAAAATCACCTTGGTATGAAAATGGTTGTAGGATAAAGGGATGAATTGAGATTCCACCAATTGAGTTTGGGCTGGTGTAACCCAAAAATCTAATTTTACCTTCTGTTCATGCAATATTGTATCAAAGTTGAGAAAAAGTAAATTTCATTAGACATCATTAGAATCAAAAGGGTCTTCAAACTATGTTGGCTAAGGCCTTTTTAGTAAGACTGGATGGGAATATGACTACTTTCCCTGGACGATAAATTTGAACCTATTTCATAACTCACTGCTCAAACTCAAAGCTCAATATTATGCTTAAAAAATCTACTTTAAAAAGAGGCTGTACAATATATCACAATTTCTCTTCATTGCAATATCAGTGTGTGCATGATCCATTCCGACCGACGGAGCAACTCCATTGTTATGTTAATTATTGAGAACGGTTATACATTTTCTGTGACTACTCCGAATGTCACCGTCGACGGACCCTCTCTCCATTAAATAACGGAACAACTCCAATTTTCTGTTCCATTCCGGTCCGTCTTGCTCCGGCCGGCCCGTCAAAGTTTACTGCACACCCTTCCAATGCTCTCTCCACCCTAGTTCCTGTCAGCTTACTTTTGAAAAATATAAGCCTCTAGTACCTTAAAAAATATATTTAAAAATTATATATTTGCATTCCTCTCATTTATTAGGACTTTCATTTTTTTTTTTTTAAACTAAATAAAACTGAGTGCACAAAGCTCACTGTACAAATTCTTTTTTCCAAAACTACAACTTTCAGCAGATTCATTTTTTTTTTTTGGACGACCGGCAATGGCATTAATAAATCTGACAATTTTCAGTTTACAAAATAACCTTTGTATGTGTGAAATATAGGAGGAGCAATCAGATCTTACAAAGCAGGGGTAATTATAACAATTGATATATTTACCTAGACTACAAACAGCAACTCAGATTGTTCAACTGAGCACAACTGAAGAACCGAGGTGGAGTTGATACAACGGGTAGATTTAGGAATGGAGGAGCACTTACCAAACAAATCCATAACAGAAACACAGAATTTGGAGCAGTTTTGAGAACAACTTTCAAAGTGCAATACTCACCATAAACCAGCAAGATGGACCAAAGTATTAAGTCAGCTCAATCAGCGTAGATCTGTGTTTAGCAGAATTCCAGTTATTCGTTCTTCAACAGAAAACTTGTATATACAATAGAGTCCTATAATTTGCAGAGCTTTACACTTTATTTTGAGTGTTACCTGGATGACCTGGGAAAGGCAAGCAAGTAAGTGAGGGTTTCAAACAGGAAAGATGTGCTGAGTGATGAAGCAGCACTCAGGGTGCCATTAGTTCTGGAGATGGTCGGGTGTACGGAGCAACACTCCTACAAATCCTCTTCTTTCAGTACACAGGCAGTAATTACTGTGTTCCTCTGTATTTTCCTGCTGTCAACCCAACATTTTGACAACAAGGACAACATGAGAGAACATCTGAGAATACCTGAAACACTGAGTGCAGCGAGGACGTAAAATACAAATAACAGTTGTCAGCAACTTTCAAAAGGATGCTCTGAAGAGCAAGAAATAAAGGAAAAGCAGAACAAATCCAAACACGAGTCCAACTCCACGTACAGGACACCGCAGGTAGGGAAACTCCATCTACAGCTCCGGTCAGAAGTTTCCTTCCACCCATAATGTTCATAAATGTTATATTTGGTCTTTTAGCGATTTCATTTTTTTCCAGGGCGGGGGGATTGTATAACACACACCAATGATTTTTAAAACCAGAAATTGCTCGATTTTAAATTTATGAAGAATTTGACTCAAAATCATACATAGAGTTTCAAATATACACAAACATTCACCTAAATAAACTTAAACCTTGAAGTCTTTTAATCAACAAGGCCAAAGCCTGTTATTCTCTGGTTAGTGATCATGATCGACTGCAGCTCGTAGTTTCAGCATAGAAATTATCTATTTGACAGCACTTAATTGATCAACCAACGTTCAGAATGATGGGAAAGTCAAAGGATCTCCGTGAAGATCTAAGACTGCACAGAAGATCCAAACCGTCACCTTCAGATCAAACCGATTAAGACATCCAGCGAGGGACATCCCAAAAGCCATCAAGCTGACCTTTGTGGTTCCTGACTTGAGAGGATGCAGACAAAGCAATATACTTCAGCTCCAAAACAAACACCTTCAAACTGGACTGAAATCTGCAGCTGGCCACATTGACAGGGCGCAGATATAGATGTTTGAACTCAATTACAAGAAATATGTTTGGAGAAGTTGAGACTTTTAAGCCTAAGAACACTATACCAGCTGCCAAACCAGCATCATGGTGTGAGTATGTTCGACCGTGGTGGTAATGAAGAAGAACTGGCCTAAAATTCTTCAATTTTGTCTCAGATCCACAGTGTTCCAACAGGACAATGATCATAAACACATCCAAACTGCTTTAGGTCTGGATAAAGCAGAATAACATTAATCTAAAGGAATGGTCTGTTGGATTTTTTTGGATTGATTATACAGCTGTATGTTGTATAATCAATCCATCCTTTTAAAATGAATCATTAGAAACAAAAACCAATTCACTTTCATGAAGACCAAACCTTCTGAGCAGAGCTGTGTATGTGGAGGTTCTACATACAGTCAGACATAATGAAGCAGGTCAGAGTAGAGGTGGTAATGGACTTCATGTATGTGTTCCTTGTTTTGTAGGAGACTTAACAAAAGCCTTGTGTGAAGTCATATTCCACTGAAGGTTAAAATCCATATTCTTGACATTTTTAATGACAGATTTGGTTGTTTCTCTGTGTGGCAGAAAAGTGATCTGAGAAATTGCACCGTCCTCTAACAGAAATTATGAGAAAATAACCAATCTATGGCTGAACTGAACTTTTGATCCATGACAAACATCTTTAAATTAAACCAAAGACAGTTGTGTCTACCTCGTGTTTCCAGGTGTACTAATACTGTAATGCAAACAGTGTTTCCACTCAAACTGGGTCATGTTTTTCCAATGTATGACTTAAATGTAGATATACGACTCTTCCTGTGCATTACAGGACCCAGATGGGCTGAGTTAGACACTTAGACAGCAGGATGTGACCCAAGTGATCCTCTTAGAAAAACAGCTCCATATTAAAGTAAAGCACAGACCAATGTTTCCTTTTTGGTTCTGCCCTCGTCTTTGTTCTCTGAGCTCTTCAGAGTTGTGTCACATTAATATAGAGATCAAGAAGGAAATACACTTAAGCCCCAAATTATTCATATCCCTGGCAGACTTAGATTTAGAGTAACCTTGTAAATTCCAACATGTTTCATCTGGTAATGTTTTGGACTGGCCCAGAAAGAATCCTGATTTAAATCTGATAGAAAATCTGTGAATGGAGCTAAAGATTAGAGTGATGGTGAGGAGGCCCCTCCATCATCAATCTGGAGCTCATCACTAAAGAGAAATCAGAAATCCCAGCAGAATAATGCAACACGCAGGTCAGCAGCTATAAGCGGTGCTACCAAAGGCTTATAACATTGTTCTATTATTTGTGGGGAGATAAACTTGCCATTTCCAATCAAAAACTAATTTCTTGTTGAAATTAAAATAACTGGATCTTAAGTAAACATTACTATGAAACAAAAAAGAAGACAATTCTCCTTCCAGTATGAGCTTATTGGCTTTCCTTTGGTAATATTTGGGATTTTATAGCCAATGAAAATGTAAAGATGATGGGAATGGAGTGTTGTAAATCGTCCAATAGTTTTTGTCGAGATTGCAGGTAAATATCATTGCTTTTTTTCTCTTAAAATCAAAATGCTAAGGGAGGATTAGCAGCATTACAGTCTGTTTAAGAGCTGGTACTGGTACCATTAAGGGCAACTGGGATGTCCGTACCCCCCACATGCCGGGAGTGGTACGATACAAACATGCATTAAACACCATCTGGCTTTCCAATGCATCTAAGAGGCGCGTTTTACGTCTGCTGACTCAGGGTTCTGACTCACTGTTGGATGCTCCTGCAACCGCCTGTAACACGAACACAAATTACATCCAAATAGGCCGTTTGCTCCTTGGTGCTCAACTTTGCTGGTCTGTGAGTGACTAACATCCTAACAAGGTTACCATGGATTTACAAGTCTTTGTCACCATATCTGATATTAGTGCTACATTACGGAATGGATTAAATGCTGAAAGTACTTTGTGGTATTATTTTATGTGTTGAATCTTCTCTGCATGGTGTTTCCTGCAGCTCATACAACAATAGTGCTGCGACGATGCGAAAACAAGATAACTTACTGGATATTTAAAGTCTACAACCAGATCAGTTGTAGGAAGCCTGTTTGAACTACTGATGCATGCTCAGTATGAGGGATTGATGAAAAGTTAAATACTCAATGCAATCAGCTGTCCACTGTTGTCACATGCTGGGAGGAGGGATTTTCTCCAAAACAGTGTCTCCGTGACATCGGCTGGGTTTCGTTAGACGGAAAACTTTTACCAGTCATCTTAATAAACTGAACTCAATTGCATTGCTTTATAACTACGACTGAATTGACTTTGAATTTGTCTATATGCTTGGAGTGGATTACCTATATTTCTGTATATAAATTGGATGTGTTTGAATTAAATTCAACTGAACTGAATGTACAGTCTCAGTATTCCACCTATTCTTCAAGGTATGATTTCCACTTTATACCCGATATTCGGACTTGCATCACGAAGCAGAATTTTGACTTTTTTCTCAGAATTTCAATTTTATTCTTGAAAACAGTTTTGGACTATTCCGTAACAGAAAAGGAATAAAAGATAAACTAAAAACCATCCACCTTTTGTCTTCCAAGTGACTTTAATACTCCTCCAAAGTAAACACAAACACCTTCTTCGATGCACTTTATTTAGAATCAATTAAAAACCAGATAAAGTTCAGAGAGAGATGCTTTGATGCAGAAATGATTATCTTCTGCTCCCTTAATATTTCCACAAACCTGCAGCACATATTTTCTTGAACGGTCAATGTTTGTTATATTTAATGTTTGAACTAAAACACAGTTTACACAGATGAGTCCGACTGTAAACGTCCTCAGAAAGACTAACTGATGCATCTATATTAAGGACCTTTCTTTGCACTGATCTGATCAACCTTCTCCCAGGACATTAGACCTCTGCAGAAATCCTTCATGTCCTTCATTAAATGACATATTGGGATAGACATTTAAAATGATGTAATACCATGGTGGCTTAGCTAGAACCAATTTAGAACCGCCTCAAGCACCGAGCCTGAACCCGCACTACAGAAGGGATCTTAGATGCAATACTTCGTGTATGAAAAGAAAGTGATTCCTGGAGAGATGTCCTCTACAGTTGCTGTGTTTTTTTCTCTTTAAGGTTGTTTAATGTTAGGACAAAAACTATAACCACAGACAACACAGACTACATTTCCAGCTCAGAGGTTACAGAAAAGATTCAAATAAATTTGTTGCACAATCTCCAAAGACCCCTTCACATGATCATGCACCACCATCATGTAATCTGCTTCTTATATCTCTGTGAGATATGGGTGGTCAGTCATCAGTGTGCAGATTCACACCTAAACTGGACATCTAATGTGACTCCCACCCACAAACACAGACAAAAATGCAGGCTTACACAGAGTCCAGGCTACAAAAAGTCCACTGCCAGTCTGCAAACATCTACTTAGCTACAGTCTAATTAACTCTCTAAACGGCAGCAGCTGACACAATACACTAAACAAACGGTCTATGGGACTTGAGACACTTCCAGGGAGGAACATTATGTGTAAGCAGGTTTAATGACTAGAAAATCCAGGAATTAGACATCACAAGGTTCACTGAGAGAACAGAATCTGAGCATGCACATTGATCCAAACTGAGGCCAGAAATCAGCTAGAGAACCCGACTTTATCCCTGAGGGTGACTGTTTTTTATTTAGTTTACAACAATCTGTTTATTCTATCCTAGTTACACACTTTGAAATGACAGTGAAGGGTTTACATCAGCACAGCAGAGCAGAAAAGTAGGAGTACAATTAGCAGTAGGGATGCAAACCGTTGAAATAGCATGTATTTGACCATGATTAACAGAGAAAATCCTGGATAATTTCCCTCTTTTTCCAAACATCCTTTCTCGCGCTCAGAAACAAGAAGACACCAGGCCAGCAGGGGTTTTATAATGTTGCATCTAATGCAGCCATTAAATGCCACAGTTGGGTCCCTTGCAGCCATTCCCCACCCCCGGCGACGTCCTGCTGGGTGTGTGTCAAAGATCACATGACAATAGGGATTCCTGACCCAGCTTGGGACTGGGAAAGATTCAGGCCTAATTCAAGCATGCCGCAGCGTCGCTCTTGAGACAGAGCTGCAGGTCTTTGCAACCCACACAGACAGGGCAGTGTTCCTGTGGAAGTTTCACCCTGCAAGAGAGTTTCTCACACATCCACAGAAGTAGCTTTACCTGTTCTGATCCATACAGGACGAAACTATTCAGATTTGCAGTTTTAATGAGGTCAAAAGATCCAAAACAAGCAGGTTTAATGTGGCTGAGTTTGCGTTATTAGAGGTTAGATTTTAAGGGCAGTAAAACCAATTTCATGCACACCAAATCTTCTATGAAAGCTCTTCCACATCTCATCCCTGATCACAGCCAATCAAATATTAAACATCATCCTCTCAGTTTCACCTCACTATAATCTGACAGCGATACGCTTAATCAACAAAACATTTATTAAGATGTCCAACATTCCAAAAGGAATTATTCAGAACACCATTAACGAGAAAGAAAGATGTAAAATATGGTTTCATCTGAGCACAGACAACAGCTGCCATATATGCAAGTTTAGATTTCTGCTCGTGTGCACTGGATTGAGAGTAAAAGCAATGCAGCCATTCTACATAAGAGCTGCAGGGTCTGGTCGGATGTAGAGGAAGACAAAGAAAAATCCAAGAATACCTGCAAAACAACCCTGAACACAGTTGAGGGTTTCTGGAGCAAACAATCAACCATATGTGCCCAGTTGGGAAAAAAACCAAGAAGAAATGTAAGCATGAACCACATCCTGCTAAAGCATCACACTTAAAGGAGTATTCTGCAAATCAGCAGCATTTGAATCTAAACAGAAATTATCCATGTTTAAATGGTTAAAACTGATCGTTTCCATCTTTTTAAAAAGATTTTTTCACAAATGAACCGGTCAGCATTTATGGTGACAATAGTTTAGCTGTCTGAGTAGATTTACAACACAGGTTTAACAGCGGTTAGAAATGACGGCAGGGTGAAGGTTGGAGTTTTTGGTGGTTAAAATGCCATCTGATGCCTTTGCATAAATAAGTCCAGCAGGTTTCCCTACCTGTCCATTGGGACGCAGCCGGGATGATGAGGATCAGGACGCACCAGGGGAAGCGCTGCAGCCAAGGAGAACACCTGCGGAGCGGAAAAAGCACATTTAACTTTTATTCTTACACAAACTGGCCAAAAGTTTTACTAAAATCCCGAATCCAGCACCTCATCTTCATCTTCTGTGTCTGTGCGTAGCAGTGGGGAAGCTACATGGACTTTTCAGGGGAGGGAAAGGGCGTAAGAGAAGCGCCTCTGGGTCCGGCTCCGCTGCAGCACGCCGCCGGAACAGCTGATGAGGGAGAGGAGCTCTGCTGGAAGCAAACACAGGGTGGAGGAGGAGGACGAACTAGTGACCTACTGGGGGTTGGTGGGGGGACTTCCGCCAGGTCCTAAAGGTTGGGGCTGTTACACACAGCAAACTTAATGCAGAAAGACCTCAGGCGGGGAGTCACCCCCAAATCCGTGCTGCAAGGAAACGGTGCTACCAACTGTGGAACCGTGCAGCGCTAAAAAAAAATATAAATCTAATTTCGATGTTAATTTAAATATAATTGATTAATAATAATATTATAAAAAATACGACTACTGAAACTAGAACTCTTAAAACTACTACTGCTACTACTACTACTACTCTTACTACTACTAATAGCTATATTATATATTATTAATATATATATTATTACTATTAGTATACTAATAGTATAATATCAATAATAAACAACAATAAACAGGTAAAAAGAAGAAAAAAATTATCAAGGATTAATCAATATTATGCACTGCAGCTACTACTACTATTATTAAATATAACCAGCAATAATAATTATTATAATAATAACTGATAATTATCATTAAAATATCAAGTAAAATATCATGTATAAATTACTAACACTATCAAACATTCCATTTTCTATACTAGTTTAATCTGTGCGATGGGGCGGTGCTTATCTTCATGCACCAGAAATGGGTTCATCCTGGACAGGTCAACTGTCCAGTCAAAAATAATATACCAAAAACATCAACAACAGCACCTTAATCATAATAAATAACCTAATAAATATTTGTTTTATATTTTTTGTGCACATATATAGTTTGTGAGCTTTTACTATTTGCAATATGTATGTACTCTTGTTCATTATAACCAATTATTATTAATTTTTTGTCCAAGTTGTAAAGTAATATTTGTTAATTCTATAACTGCTGTTGTTATTATGGGGTCTGCCCGGTGGCCCAAAACCTGTAGAAAGCCTTTGGTCTTGCATGGAGTTTGGATAGATGGATGGATATTATTATTAGTCGTCCTAGTATTAATAGTTGTATTAATAGTAATATTAAATTCATAAATCATCACATTTAGATATGTTGCACTTACAGAAGTTGGCCAGCAGAGGGTAGAGTTGGATACCTTTTTTAAAGACGGTGTGTTACATGGCAGATTTTGTTTGACTCTCCATTTAAAAAGTGGCGTTTCTTGCTGTTTCTTTGTATATGTTTGTATATCTGATCGGTCTTCCTGCAGAAGCAGCCAATGATATCGATTTGTTGTGTAAACTCCAATACTTCAGTCTAAGAGACTTTCTGCTGTTGTGTTTCCGTTCAACACTTAAAAAGGAAGGTCCTTGTTTTATCGTGGGTTTCATTGATGTTCTCGCTACAACAGGCAATGGGCCCAGGCCTCTGCATTAGTCAGTGTGTCTGCAGGCTTCCAGGGAACTGTCTGAACATGCATCAAGCTCTGCGGACGTCTGCTCCGCTCAAATTTCCAGCTGTAAGAAAATAAAGAGCAAACTGCTGTTCGAGGTAGGAGGGTAATCTTACACAGAGGTGGTTGCAGCTCTGTCAGCGGACACTCATATGTAGTGCACACTTCATCTCTATTAAGAAGACACAGCTTCACTAATTGCTCCACAGGGCTAATGTGTCACATCAGTGCATGCTCTAGTTTTATTGTTTTAGGGCAGAACATGGAAGGCTTCCTGTGTGAGCTCAGGGACTAGGATGGTAAAACAAGGCCTTACTTGTGTAATTAGGTGTGAAAGTGATTTTATTTGGGGTCTCAAGAGGTTTTGGTTGACTTGGGTTATATGAGCAAGGCAGCAGAAAGGAAAGTGAATGCTTTAGTTGTCAAAGACATTTCCTTCTGGAACCTTATGGAAAATTGAACCCATGTGATAATACATTTGAAATGAATGGTGAAACCGATCATGACCAATTAATTGTAAAAGGTGCTTCAAGCTATTAAAGCAGTTTAACATCTACTGTGCTTGTTTTTCAGCTTTATACCCTTTATTAGCCTGTTAATACAGCCCTAGATAGTAATCTCTGCTGAGTAACTAGAAATATCCTGCCCCAGAATCAAGAGGAAAAACTGCTTGATGCATTTATTTCTAGGCTGGACTATTTTTTATGATCAGGATGTAAAAGTAACTAACACACAGCAGGTCTCTTCCCATCAGATGAGAGTGTTGGCATTCATGCGAAAGGCTGTACGTGGAGGAACACTGCACATCACTGTAAACATCTCCACTCTTTTCCACTGGCTCGATTTGGCCCTACTCGACTCCACTCAGCTCGCTTTGCGAGTGTTTCCATTACAGTTTATTCTGTACCGGTACCTACTTTTTTGGTCCCTGCTCCTGAGCAGGTACAACCGGGGCTGAGTAGGGACTGCATGTGACGTGACCAGCCTGCTTTTCACTGACTGGCCGTGGGAGGAGGAGAAATGAGAAGGTTTTCGTTGAGACAATGCTGGGAAAATTTAACAATACTCAAGAGCAACTACAATAATATTAAGGACCAAAGTGGCCGGAGCAGGTCAAACATGTAATTTTACCATTTACGAGTCATAAACCAGCCTGAAGGCTGACAGAGAAGAAAAAGGACAAATCACCTTTCTGAATTACATGCAGGCAGATGTATGCAATAACATCCTAAACCAGCTGATTACACATAAAATCAGCTGTTCAGAGGCACAAACATTTCCCCCAAAACACACAAAACAAAACCACCATGAAGCAACGTGTTTGGCTCGGAAATTTATTTACGGTCCTTTAGCGAACCAGCGTCTGCAGGAGGGAGCAGGCAGAGAGCAGCTGCCCGTAATCAGACTGCCTCCATCGGACCAAACAAGAGGATCCTGCTGAATCTGCTGAGCACGAATATGCAATATCCAACCTAAAACTAACTTAAAAGGTCAAAAGTCTGCGTTTTTTTGCGCTTTTAAGTCCTTGTCCTCGTTATTGCCATGGCTGAGACAAAAACATTTTTATAAAGCTCAAAATTGTAACTTCTTCAGGCAAACTTTGGAGCTTCTCCATCCAGACAGCAGCGTCTCTCCTCTCTGCTTCTCCTGCCCCACCCCCTAACATCAAAACCCCTGAGCCTTATTTTATAAGTTCTGGCTGGGCTGTGGTCCAGATAATTATCCCAGTGGATCATTTTAGACGTAAAAACATTAATAAGGCATTCTTGCATATACATTAATTCTACATTATTAGTATTTAGTTTATTTATGTTTTTGTTTTCTATTTATTTTTTATCATTTCACGCAGATTACTTTAATGTGACAATGTAACACAGTAACGTTAATAGCAACACAGCTCTACACTCATGGCTGGAGGCGGAGCTTTAGTCGCCATAGCTTCAGCCGAAACACAACAGTTACCCTACCGCTTATTCAGTTTCAATTCAGTTTTATTTATATAGCGCCAATTCACAACACATGTCGTCTCAAGGCACTTCACAAAAGTCAGGTACATACATTCCAATTAATCCTAACCATTGAACAGTGCAGTCAGATTCAGTTATTTATTCAAATTGATAACAAGTTTTTCTGTCTAAGGAAACCCAGCAGATTGCATCCAGTCAGTGACTTGTAGCATTCACTCCTCCTGGATGAGCATGTAGAGACAGTGGACAGTCACTGGCGTTGACTTTGCAGCAATCCCTCATACTGAGCATGCATGTAGCGACAGTGGAGAGGAAAAACTCCCTTTTAACAGGAAGAAACCTCTAGCAGAACCAGAACCAGGCTCAGTGTGAGCGGCCATCTGCCACGACCAACTGGGGGTTAGAGAGAAAGAACAAAGAAGCACTGATCCAGGAGTACTTTCTATGGGAAGGAAAAGGTAAATGTTAATGGATGTAGCTCCTTTAGTCATTTCACCTAGAAAGAAAGAACAGATAAACTCTGAGCCAGTTTTCAAGGTTAGAGTCTGAAAGAGAGCACATATAATTAGTTACAGTAAAAGCTCAGTCAATCGCCATGTCTAGGAGAGAGAAAGGGTTAAACACTAAAAGACAGGGCCATGTGGATCATCGGTAGAGGGTGAGCTTTAAGTTGTTGCCAGCAGAAGCTTGGAGGATTCCCCTCTCCAGAAAGGTGTTACAGGTAGACACAGAGTCAGGCCAGATGTAGCTTCTAGGAAGAGAAAAGAGAGAGAACAAAGTTAAAAGCTGAAATAACAGCAAATAATGCAAAATTTGAGAGTAGTGTGAGAATGTAGCAAAGAGGGTGAAAGTGGTCATTATGTCCTCCAGCAGCCTAAGCCTATAGCAGCATAACTACAGAGATAGCTCAGGATAACCTAAGCCACTCTAACTATAAGCTTTATCAAAAAGGAAAGTTTTAAACCTAGCCTTAAAAGTAGACAGTTTGTCTATCTAGAGCCCACTGATGGCCATTGTTATACTAAAAACCACAACGATTGGGATACCTCTCTCTGTCAGATTGACCATAACTATTGGAAAAGAGAGGGGTCATACAGGTAGCAGAAATGGAGGGTGTGTTTGCACCTCAACCATAACTGAGCCGGTTTAGGCTAAACCTGACTCCCCCTTAGTCCATCCAACAGGGAGGAAGACGGAGGTAAAAATAAGGAAGATAGCTCAGGATAACCTAAGCCACTCTAACTATAAGCTTTATCAAAAAGGAAAGTTTTAAGCCTAGCCTTAAAAGTAGACAGGGTGTCCGCCTCACGGACTAAAACTGGGAGCTGGTTCCACAGGAGAGGAGCCTGATAACTAAAGGATCTGCCTCCCATTCTACTTCTAGAGACTCTAGTAAACCTGCAGTCTGAGAACGAGGTGCTCTGTTAGGAACGTATGGAACAATCAGATCTCTGATGTATGATGGAGCTAGATCATTAAGGGCTTTATATGTGAGAAGGAGAATTTTAAGTTTAAATTTTAAATTTGCTCATAGCAAAACCGAGTGGTGCAGAGCCAACGAGCCAGTGGAAAAGGGGCAATGGTGGTGGCAGCATCATAATGTGGGGATGCTTTTCCTCTCTCTCTCTCTTGCTTTTTTATTTTTTCCTTTTCATTTCCATCTCCGTGTCCATTGCCATTAAATTATCCCAAAGCAGTTTCTGATAAAGTCTTTTATATTATTTCTATGCTTTATGGGATTCTTCTTAAATAAAATTGAATCTATTAAAAATAAAATCTTTGACATACTCCCGAAGATGATTACTTTATCCTCAGCAAGTGAGACAACACTGGAAATAACTGTAGAACCTGATCTGTGTTTGGACTGTTTTGATCCTGTAGAGCTTCCTGAGTTATCAGAAATATTAGCTTCATCTAAACCTTCAACTTGTATGTTAGACCCAATCCCAACCAAATTATTTAAGGAAGTGTTCCCTCTGATTACCAGCCACATTTTAGATATGATTAATTTATCTTTAGTAAATGGATCAGAACCACAGGCTTTTAAGGTAGCTGTTTTTCGAGATGACTTGATAAATTACAGACCTATATCCAATCTTCCATTCTTATCTAAATTCTTGAGGAAATAGTTGCTAATCAAATGTGTGAGCATTTACACAGCAATGACCTGTTTGAAGAGTTTCAGTCAGGTTTCAGAGCTCATCATAGCACTGAAACAGCTCTGCTGAAAGTCACTAATGATATTCTTATGGCCTCAGATAATGGACTTGTGTCTGTACTGGTTCTGTTAGATCTCAGTGCTGCATTTGATTCAGTCGACCATAATATTCTCTTAAAAAGGCTGGAATATGCTGTAGGGATCAGGGGAACAGCGCTAGGCTGGTTTAAATCTTATCTGTCTGACAGATTCCAGTTTGTTCATGTAAATGATAAATCATCTTTAAACTCCAGGGTTAATTGTGGAGTACCACAGGGTTCAGTACTTGGGCCAATTCTCTTTACTATATATATGCTTCCAATAGGTCAAATTATCAGGCAGCATAGAGTAAATTTTCACTGTTACACTGATGATACTCAGCTTTACTTATCCATAAATCCAGTTAGATAGACTACAAGCATGTCTTGAAGACATAAAAACTTGGATGACTTTAAATTGTTTGCCTCCAAAGTCAGACAAGACAGAAGTTGTCGTCTTTGGTACAGAGTCTTTAAAAAAGAAGCTGCTTAGTCAATCACTTAACCTAGATGGCATTAAATTGACCTCCGGATAATAAAGTAAAAAACCTTGGTGTTATTTTTGACCAGGACATGTCATTTAAATCCCATATTAAACAGGTTTCTAGGATTTCCTTCTTTCACCTCCGGAACATTGCCAAAATTAGAAATATCCTGTCCAGGAGTGACGCTGAAAAACTATTCCATGCATTTGTCACTTCAAGGCTGGACTATTGTAATTCTTTACTATCAGGATGTCCACAAAATGCAGTTAAAAGCCTTCAGCTGATTCAAAATGCTGCAGCAAGAGTTCTGATGAAAATTAAAAAGAGAGATCATATTTCTCCTATTTTAGCTTCCCTTCATTGGCTCCCTGTTAAATCCAGAATAGAATTTAAAATTCTCTTCCTCACATATAAAGCCCTTAATGATCTAGCTCCATCATCAGAGATCTGATTGTTCTGATTGTTCCATTGTTCCACTTCGTTCTCAGACTGCAGGTTTACTGGTGGTTCCTAGAGTCTCTAGAAGTACAATGGGAGGCAGATCCTTTAGTTATCAGGCTCCTCTCCTGTGGAACCAGCTCCCGGTTTTGGTCCGTGAGGCGGACACCCTGTCTACTTTTAAGGCTAGGCTTAAAACTTACCTTTTTGATAAAGCTTATAGTTAGAGTGGCTTAGGTTATTGTTATCCTGAGCTATCTTCCTTATTTTTACCTCCGTCTTCCTCCCTCCCTGTTGGATGGAGTAAGGGGGAGTCAGGTTTAGCCTAAACCGGCTCAGTTATGGTTGAGGTGCAAACACACCCTCCATTTCTGCTACCTGTATGACCCCTAATCAGTCTGACAGAGAGAGGTATCCCAATCCTTGTGGTTTTTAGTATAACAATGACCATCAGTGGGACCCTTTGTGGGGTGCCTTGAAACGACATTGTTGAAAATAAACGCCATGTAACTAAATAATCTGAACTGAAACTTTCTGTGTAGTTATGCTGCTATAGGCTTAGGCTGCTGGAGGACATAATGACCACTTTCACCCTCTTCGCTACTTTCTCACACTACTCTCCAATTTTGCATTATTTGCTGTTATTTCAGATTTTAACTTTGCTCTCTCTCTTTTCTCTTCCTAGAAACTACACCTGGCCTGACTCAGTGTCTACCTGTGACACCTTTCTGGAGAGGGGCACCGTCCAAGCTGATAATCCACATGGCCCTGTCTTTTAGTGTTTAACCCTTTCTCTCTCCTAGACATGGCGATTGTCTGAGCTTTTACTGCAACTAATTATATGTGCTCTCTTTCAGACTCTAACCTTGAAAACTGGCTCAGAGTTTATCTGTTCTTTCTTTCTAGGTGAAATGACTAAAGGAGCTACATCCATTAACATGTACCTTTTCCTTCCCATAGAAAGTATTACTGGATCAGTGCTTCTTGTTCTTTCTCTCAAACCCCCAGTCGGTCGTGGCAGATGGCCGCTCACACTGAGCCTGGTTCTGGTTCTGCTGGAGGTTTCTTCCTGTTAAAAGGGAGTTTTTCCTCTCCACTGTCGCTACATGCATCCTCAGTATGAGGGATTGCTGCAAAGTCAACGCCAGTGACTGTCCACTGTCTCTACATGATCATCCGGGAGGAGTGAATGCTGCAAGTCACTGACTAGATGCAATTGGGGGTTTCCTTAGACAGAAAAACTTTTTTATCCAATTTGAATAAATAACTGAATCTGACTGCACTGTTCAATGATTAAGATTAATTGGAATGTATGTACCTGCTTTTGTGAAGTGCCTTTGAGACGACATGTGTTGTGAATTGGCGCTATATAAATAAACTGAATTTTATTGAATTGAATTAAAGCGGAGCATTATAGCATTAGCTGTAATGCTCCACTTGTGAAAGTAAATCTGGTGGGCTTCCTTTTGACACTCAGACAACAATTCTGAGTGCTGCCAGACAGGACATGGTTAAAAAAAAGATCAAAGCTTGATCTAAACCATGCTTTGAGTATATTTGAATGAATCTTTTTTAAATTAATGATCTGAATTGATTTTGGTTGTAAATAGGTGGTTTTGAACTCAATCTTCTCTTTAACAGACTGACTTTAGATTTTTTTTGGTACTCTTTAAATAAACTGACTGTTATTTTATCTGCATGTTTATCAGTAAAGACATTATAATATACTGTATATAATAACATATAATATACAGTACGCCCCCAAAAAAAGGCCCCCCTTTCAAAGGTTTTTTTTTTTTCATGACTATGAATATTGTAGCTTCACACTGAAGGCATCAAAAAATAGAATTTAAACATGTGGAAAATTACTGAACAAAAAAAAGTGAAACAACTGAAAATATGTCTCATATTCTAGGTTCTTCAAAGTAGCCACCTTTTGCTTTTATTTTTGCTACGCACACTCTTGGCATTCTGTTGATAGGCTTCAAGAGGTAGTCACCTGAAATGGTTTCCAACAGTCTTGAATGAGTTCCCAGAGATGCTTAGCACTTGTTGGCCCTTTTGCCTTCACTCTTTGGTCCAGCTCACCCCAACACTCTCGATTGGGTTCAGGTCCGGTGACTGTGGAGGCCAGGTCATCTGGCGCAGCCCCCATCACTCTTCTTCTTGGTCAAATAGCCCTTACACAGCCTGGAGGTGTGTTTGGGGTCATTGTCCTGTGAAAAATAATGATGGTCCAACTAAACGCAAACCGGATGGAGTAGCATGCCGCTGCAAGATGCTGTGGTAGCCATGCTGGTTCAGTATGCCTTCAATTTTGAATAAATCCCCAACAGTGTCACCAGCAAAGTACCCCCACACCATCACACCTCCTCCTCCATGCTTCATGTGGGAACCAGGCATGTAGAGTCCATCCGTTCACCTCTTCTGCGCCGCACAAGAGACACGGTGGTTGGAACCAAAGATCTCAAACTGGACTCATCAGACCAAAGCACAGATTTCCCACTGGTCTAATGTCCTTCCTTTTTCTCTTAGTTCTTTAGCCAAACAAGTCTCTTCTGTTTGTTGCCTGTCCTCAGCAGTGGTTTCCTAGCAGCTATTTTACCATGAAGGCCTGATTCACACAGTCTCCTCTTAACAGTTGTTCTAGAGATGTGTCTGCTGCTAGAACTCTGTGTGGCATTGACCTGTTCTCTAATCTGAGCTGCTGTTAACCTGCGATTTCTGAGGCTGGTGACTCGGATGAACTTATCGTCCGCAGCAGAGGTAACTCTTGGTCTTCCTTTCCTGGGGCGGTCCTCATGTGAGCCAGTTTCTTTGTAGCGCTTGATAGTTTTTGCGACTGCACTTGGGGACACTTTCAAAGTTTTCCCAATTGTTCGGACTGACTGACCTTTCATTTTTTAAAAGTAATGATGGCCACTCGTTTTTCCTTACTTAGCTGCTTTTTTCTGCATTAATACAAATTCTAACAGTCTATTCAGTAGGACTATCAGCTGTGTACTGTATCCCATCCTGCACAACACAACTGATGGTCCAAAACCCCATTTATAAGGCTTGAAATCCCCTTATTAAACCTGACAGGGCACACCTGTGAAGTGAAAACCATTTCAGGTGACTACCTCTTAAAGCTCATCAACAGAATGCCAAGAGTGTGCGTAGCAGTAATCAAAGCAAAAGGTGGCTACTTTGAAGAACCTAGATATAAAACATATTTTCAGTTGTTTCAAAATTTTTTTGTGGGAGTATATAATTCCACATGTGTTAATTCATAGTTTTGATGCCTTCAGTGTGAAGCTACAATATTCATGGTCATGAAAATAAAGACAACTCTTTGAATGAGAAGGTGTGTCCAAACTTTTTGTGGTCTGTACTGTATATAGTTGTTTTAATTGATAATAATACAGACAGTATTATGAGCATGCTTGATCTATGGAGTAAGAAAACAAAACATGCTTAAATAAAAATGGCCAAAAACACAGAACATAACTGACAATCTACGTATCTTTCTGATGGAAACATCAACATTTTAGTACTCATAGTAATGTGTGACAAAAACCTAGGGTAATGCTAATAATTTGATTAAATAGTAAACACAGCAGCTCTTTCAGCTCTCACTCAGTCTAGGGTACAAAAGGTTTCCCAACCAGCCAGAGAGGTTTGAGGCGCATCAAGTTACTTCCAACAGCTGAAATCGAGGAGGTGGGAGTGCCGAGTGTTGGGACACCAAACAGCTGAAGGGACACCACAGGCAGCATTGAGGAAACATCTAACAACCACACATCGGCCTTTCACAATCAAAATCACATGTCAATGTTTCATACCATGTAGTATGAACTGGGCTAAACACAGCTGAAATACTATCCCTAATAATTAGCCTGTTTATTTACCTCAGGAGAAAAATTCTCGCATTCATTTTGTTGACATTTATTTTGAATTAAAGATGTCTACCGCTGGGCCGTCAGTGGGGTTTTATCCATAAATGTCATTTTCATGGTGGTGACATCCTGACAGCTAGTGGTAGCTGCAATGCAGGAGAAGAATCTTGAAAATCAACCTCAGTTCTGACTTTACAAAGAGAGGGCAGAAATGTCACAGAGGGTATAACTCATACTCCCATCCAGTTAAAAATGTGGCCAATTACAACAAAAAGGCCTGGAGATATGACACTTGTCTTGGCCTTCAGGTCTAGAACTTCAGTCAGATGAACAGTCTTCATGTCATGAAATCAGGTTAAAATAAGACAGTACGTTAGTTACAGCCCACAGCTGTGACAGTGATAGGCTACACTAATTTTCCTGTGAAGGGTGCGCTTGATTTAGCAGCCAGGGATGTTTGTTTTGATGTCTCTTAAGCTGAACCCTGAATTAAATAACTTCAGATCCTTTCAAAACAAAAGAATCATAAACTGACTCTATTACTGTCAGGATCTATCTGTTTTAGGTTTTTGTGTTTGTTTGCTTTCTGCTCAGCCAGGTGCTTTTCTGTTCATTCAGGTTTATTTAGATTCTTTCTGATTAGTTTTGTTACTTCCTTGACTTTTGTGTTAGATGTGTTTAGTTTATATTTCTTTATAGATCTTATTTCCCCTTGGTTATGTTCCCTAGTTTAGTTTCATTGTTTACTTTTTCTGTTCAGTAGACATGTCCCTGTTTTCTTCCTGCACTCCCTGCTCAATCAGGTTAATTAGGCACTCTTCCTCAGTCTTCCCACAGCCCTTGTGACCAGCTGTTCCATGTTTCTTCTGATTAGCTTCTCTCCCAGTTCATTGGTTCACACTCCACTTCCCTCAGTATTTAAGCTCTCTGGTTTTCGTTGTTTGCCACTGGATCCTCCTGTTTGTTACCCTGACTGCTACGCTGATTGGTTTCCAAGTCCATGCTCCTGAGGCCATGCTCCTGAATCCATGCGCCTAACCTAAGATCATAAAATGGGTCATGAAGTATGTCAAACTGAGACCCAAAAACTAAAGTTTTAGAGCATGGATTGTCTATTTAAGGTCACGGGACAGCATTTCAATTGGATTTATGTCTATAATATGACTAGGCCACTCTAAAACCTTCATTATTTCTTTTTGATAACTCAGAGGTTGCTGGTGTCCTTTGCATCATTGTTCTGCTGTATAAACAAAGTGAGTTTAAGGTAAAATCTTCGGTCAGATATTGTACTTCTGGATTTTCTGCCCGAGAGCAACCTACTTTATGTTGTAAGAGAGGCTCTATTAAAGTTATTTCTTGACTCTACAGGTCTTCTACAAGATTACTTCTTCACATAAGGCCAAGGTTGGTTTGAATAGCTTTATTCCTATAATAACCTAAATTGTGATAAAAAAAAACTGATGGGAGACCTGAAAATATATAGCTTTTCTGTGTCTAGAGCTTCTGGGATGGATGGATGGATGGATGGATGGATGGATGGAGGGATGAGAACCACAACAAACCCTTAACCTGTAGCTTTTTATTTTTCTGAGTCAGCTAGACATAACCTGTACAAACTAAATAAAAATAAACTTAAAAGAAAATTAAAAAAAAATTCTGATTAGTCTGTCATTGCAAATTGGAGCTACAAGACATGGGTAAACTGTGGCTGAAATGCAGCTGTAAAATGTTTGCTTGCTTTTTAAATATTTTTTTAATCACAGGGTCTGAAGTAAGCTAAGTGACCTGCTGTGGACTGGCCATTTAAACTATCTTTAGCCCCTGCTGGCAAGTGATTGGAAGTGTCTGACTTATGCGCCCTGCTGTCATCAAGGCACACAGTATTTTTAGGGGACTGCAGCAGCTGCAAAAGCATTTAACAGTACTCCATGAACAATGGCAGTTGCAACGTCTTAGGTCGGAACGTACAGAGAGACTGAAGGGCTGCTCTGAACTTGTTCTACAGGAAGCTGGCCTAGATATTTATGTTTTTTGCTTTCAGTCCCTGCTACTGAAAGGAAGGTTCTGAGAGAATGTACCTGAGTTTGGATCCTTCAGGATGGCATGTGTCTGAATTTCAAGTCTACTTGGGACACCACTCAGCCTTCAGGAAACGGGTGGCTTTGCTTACTATCTCAGACTACGGCTGCAGACTCGAAATGTATGTTGATGATCGTTCCCAGCGACTGAAGCGAGGTAGGGCATGTGAGGGGTGCCCACCGTCAGGGGGGAGGGCAGAAGTCATTCCTATTAAATAAGACAAGTAAACACAGGGGTTAATCTCATCTCTCTGAGTTTCCACAGGGAATATTAAACACAGTTGAAGTGCAATGTCTTAACTGTGGGAATGAAATACCTCTCACTGTCATTTAAACCTGTTCAGGGAAACTGCTAGTTTGAAATTTCCTCCAGATTTGTTTTGTTGATGAATTGCATTGTCTTCAGTCTATGCATATTTTATTCCATTCAAACTAAATATTTCCAAAAAAATAAATGAAAAAAATAAATGAAAGAACAAGCATCCCTCCCATGGGACGGATCCACAGAGGTAATCATCTTATTAACTAGTGCATGATTCAGTTTGCAGCATGCTGTTTAGAGCAGCGTGCTTTCACCTGTCACCACAAGTTGTATATTTTAAAAGGGCCACGTTCTCAGTGTGCTCTAATTCACGCAAAGAATTGGAGAAGGTCATTCTATAGACATCTTTGGAGGAATATATGTGAACGTGCAGTGTTGTTTTGCTGCATATTTTCTTGTATTGCAGAGTATGCATACGCCTTACATTTCTGCACTAAAGTCAGAAAGACTCTGTCACATAAGGGGCCAAAACCTGAAACATGGATTATGTTGCAGGCCAAAGAGGATGTTTATACATAATGTAAAATAGCGGATTTATAATTACTCATACCCCAGGCTGATCGAGATTTAAAGTAATCTTGCAATTTTAGTATTATGTTTATTCCCAACTTCCCTTAAACAACTGCAAAAAAGAAATGATCAAAGAAACCAGTGGAAACATACTAAAACCTTTCAGCAACTCTAAGAAGCACTTGATAGCTCTAATGCCAATAATGACATTTCCTTTTTTGCTTTTATATTTCTCAAGATGGAATCCTAATTGAGTGATTGACTTTATTAATTCAAGACTGGATCCAGCATCACCCTAACTCCAGGTCAAAGAGGCACAGGGTGAGACGAGGGGGAAGCTGTGCCGGATCCAAGCGGCTCTTAGACTTCATCTTAATGAGTGCAGAAGCTCTCTCCACATCGAAAGATAAATGGATTACTACATTTATGTTGAGCTTCAAAGTCAGCACAGTGCTGTGTGAACTTGTTGCAAAGGGTGCCCAGTTTATCAGCAAAATGTGCTCTTGGGGACAAAGCAGTGCTGACTGCCAAGCACAGCTTGAGGGCACCTGCATCTCTATCCACGAGGAACTCTAGTGGTGCTTTATCAAATATTTGGTGTGATTGGTATGAGCACTATGCAACCTACTGGTGGGACATCAATAACAGGTATATGAAATGATTTCACAAGCCAAATTTAATTGCATCATGGGCTGGATGTGTCCAACGGGACTTGGTCTTACATGTCTGAACTAGATACTGCAGGACGTATGAGTCCCTTTTATTCAGTAGTTGATTAGTTGAGACGTCTGATCCTTGTGTTCACATCATAATGACCCATTTTATTCCCAACATGCCTATATAAACTATGTAAGAGCATCTTTGTTCTGTTGAGCTCTTTATGTAGAGTATGAAGGTCAGCTCTACTCTTACAGAGATGAATGATGGGCCTGCTCTCAGCCTGAGGAGGTCAAACCATTTTACAGTATCGGTGTCCAACATAAACAACACTGCTTTAACATTCCTGGCTCCTGGATTATGCTCATGCTAAGCTAGCAACGAGCATGTAGCAACGAGCATGTAGCAACGAGCATGTAGCAACGAGCATGTAGCAACAAGCATATAGCAACAAGCATGTACCAACAAACATGTACCAACAAGCATGTAGCACCGGTGGACAGTTGATTGCTTTGAGTCGTCAACTTTACATCAAGAAGAGAAACACAGCTAAACATACCAGCTCTAAGATTGTGGTAAAACCTATTAGATGAAAACAGTGGACATATAGTTTGTCACTGCAATAGCTCCTTGAGTTGCTTTGGTCAAGAGAGAGGTGGGCTTAAACTTAGAACGTTACGGTACTGGCAACAACAGCTTTGCTAAGCCCCTCTGGTAAGGTGTCACAGCTAAACAGAAGCACCAGGCCAGGGGTAACTTCTATCAAGAGACAAAGCAGAGAAAGAACACTAAGTTATTGCCTGCTATAACTGCAGATAATGCATAATTGAAGAAAAATGTGGCTCAATATTTTCACCAGTAAAGTCTTTTTGGTATTCATTCTGGGATTTTCTTTCTGTGTGAGCATGCATGTTACTGAGCTGTCTTTGTGATACTTGACACACTCCCTCTTAGGTCTTTATGTAGGGCTTGCTATATTAAGCACTTTCCCATTGAAATACAGCACCAGCTGTACTGGTTGTGTGTTGTGGCTGCTTTGCAACAGGACTGGGCTATTCCTCCTCTAACTGCTGGGCTGTGTTTTTCTCCCACGCAGACAGATCTAATTTAATTAACCCTAATATTCATGTCATCCATTTGCGCTGAACTTGTGCACTTAAACAGGGCAAGTGAGCTTGTTGGAATCACAGAAGGTGTTCTTGTTATTCCAACTGATAAGGGTTTATGTCCCCTTGGTTCTCTAAAATTATTTTATGAATGCATGGCTAATGTTTTAGGTTTTGATGTCCTGATTTTTTTATATCTAAAACAAACAACCAGATGCCAACGCCTACCAACCAGAGGCGACTGTGGCTCAATGAGAATAGTGGTCGTCTTGCAATCCAAGGGTTGTGTCTTTGTTTCCAGTTTCTTCCTGCCACATGTTGATGTGCTACTGGGCAAGGCACTTAGCCTCAAATTGCCTCCCAATCTGTGTATTGGTGTGTGTCTGGGTGAATGTGGCTCTAGTATAAAGTGCTTTGAGTGGTCAGTATGACTGGAAAGGCCCTATATAAGTTCAGTCCATTTATATTTGGTCACAAGTTATTAAATTTGTATTTCTCTCTTTAGAAACGTATTGCGCAGAACAGAGTGAATAGCCACTCAGAACTATCCTAAACAACTTGAGGGAAGCTGTCAAAGAAGAAATGGATGTGTTTGGTGGTGCACCACGTTTTCTAGCCTATCCAAGACCTGTAGTGGTCCAAAGTGGGGCCGATGCAGTTCTTAAGTGTCAGATTGGCGGTGATCCACGACCTGCTGTTATCTGGGAGCGAAGCAATGAAAAGATTGACCCTCAAGGACGATATAGGGTCTTTGAGGATGGGAATGTTTACAACCTTATCATTACAGCTGTTACTATTGAGGACAGTGGACAATATATTTGCAAAGCTAAGAATAGCATTGGGGAAACATATGCAGCTGCCACCCTAAAGGTAGAAGGTGAGGCACAAGAGATGGAGCTCAGAGAGGAAAATAAGCCGCGATTCCTTATCAAGCCTCTTTCCACTCGTGTCGGTCGTGGGGAAGATGCTGTCTTCTCCTGCAAGCTTTGGGGAAACCCACGACCAGAAGTTGTCTGGGAAAAGGACGGAAGAAAACTCAACGAAATATTTGAGAGCACACATTTCAGCGTAGGCTATCAGGATGGAGGATGGTTTCAGCTCAAGATCTTTAAGACTCGTGCTCCGGATGGTGGGGTGTATACATGCAAAGCTCGAAATGAGTTCGGGGAAGCACTTGCAGGAGCCGTGTTGCTGGTTGATGCAGGTCCTGGACATGAAGAGGAAGGAAACCGTAATGGCTACACTAGTGGCCAGTGGAAAGTCCATCAGGGCAAACAAAGGACTGGTAGACAAGTGCCAAACCGACTAAAGGATGATGCCATGGCAAAGTCTACAAAAGTAAAAATGTTTGCTGTGACTGAAGGCAAACATGCCAAATTCCGCTGCTTTGTGACTGGAAAACCCAAACCAGAAATAATCTGGAGAAAAGACGGTAGACTTATCCTGTCTGGAAGACGTTACTTGTTATATGAAGACAGAGAAGGGTACTTCACACTCAAAGTTTTGTATTGCAAGCAAAAGGATAATGGAGTTTATGTCTGTGCTGCATCAAACACTGCTGGGCAAACCCTCAGTGCTGTACATCTCTCTGTCAAAGGTAAGTCAATATTTTTTGATTTCCTTAGTTTGAAAATGAGAAAAAAATAAAACTAAGCACTGTTAATTAAAAGTGGGCACAGTACAAGCCAGGAATGTCTTCTGCAGCAAGGAAAGGGACTGAGTAGGGAGTGATGTGTCTCAAATTTCTGTCCATTTGATTCTAGGATGATGTAAGTAGGTTAAAAAGGTGCAGTGAGGTCATTTACTGGGGTAAAGCCAAAGGGAAAGATAAAAGTAGAATTCAAGAATTCCTACCAAGACTTCACTATAAAAAACTTAAAAATATCCTATTATAACCTTTAAAACCTACACATTGAAATTGTTTTACATTAATATCACCAGCTGTACATATAAAGAGCTATCGAATTTTTCAGAGTCCACTGGGAATCAATAAAATGTATTATTAAACTAAACTTTAGAGGAGATGTCTAAACAGGCCAAGTTCAGCAGTTTACGGTAGGTTTCAAGATTACCATAAAGTCAGCACACTTACTCAGCTTGTTAGGACTCTATGAGTGGTTGTCCATGTGAGGTGAGTTTTTTTTGAGTGGGTATTATGTTTCTCACGTGGCCTGAGGAACTCTAAACTAAGGGCACCATGGTGTCAGTTTGAGATAGTAAATATAAAATTTGAGATCAGATTAGTTGTCTGTTCTGGCAGCTAGTTAGAATGTGAAAGGCAGCTAGATATATTTGCAGGTGGTTTCAACAAAATATTAGGAAGGCAAACAGTCTAAGACATGGAAATGAACAGCTTTGTACACAGATGACTAAATAAAGCCCACAATATGTTGTTTACAACTGTCTGGTACTGTCTGATGGTGTCAGTTGCAAATATTTTATTCTCTTTCTAACACCTCAGAGTGTTTACAGCCTTCTCGTTCACTTACAAAATAGGCTCCTTCTCTTTTGATTTCTCGTTTGTTTGCCTGGAATCTGTCATAAAACATATACTGTGTTGTGTGAGATTCCACTGGTGCAAATTAGTCTGAGTACACTTACTGACAAGAAAAGTAAAGTTAAGTATCCAGCAATGCTGAGACCAACGATGGATTTTTAAAGGATTTATTTTGCGAGGGGCTGAAACATCTTCAGCAATGTGTTAGAGTGTCTGGCAGTCATGCAAAACACAGAGTGAAGGTTAGCAGACACAGAGGATCCCTCATAGAAGTATTAGACAGCATTTCCAGCACTTGATAGAGTTTGATTGGGGTATTATTTTGGGTTTATGCGAGAGGAGGTGATCACATGATGCAATATCCTGGCATGCTGATGTTCAAACGTCTATGTGGCTTGACTAAAAACACTTCCAGAAAGGATGGTTCAATCTGGATGTAATTTGGTGCACATTGCAAACTAGCATGTCTGGGGCACTAGATGGCATAACTGGAGCATTCAACAGTCACCAGATGCAGAGGAGTTGTACATGTATAAGACAACATTAAAACACATAACTTGTAGTAGTTGAATTTTGGTTCACAAAAACTTTGCAATGTGACCGCTGGCTTCATTCATCCACCTATCCATCCACTGTCTTCACGGGAGATCTGGTGTTGGTGCCTATCTCCAGTGGTCGTTGGGCAAAAGGCGGGTTTCACCGAGGACGGGCCTCCAGTCCTTTACCGGGCAACATAGAGACACATGATTTAGAGTAACCAATTTACCTAACAGTAATGTGTTTGGACTGTGGGAGGAAGCTGGAGAAACCCACACATGTGTCGGGAGAACAAACAAACCATGAAGAAAGACCCCAGGTTGGGATTCGAACCCAGGACCTTTTTTTTGCAAGGCAACTGCTCCACTGTGCAGCCCACCACTGGCCTTATTAAAATATATTGTCAATAAACCATCATATATGAGTCTGGTGGTATTCACTTACTGTTTTGACTGACTGTAACTTCAGGTAGTGCCTGCAACAGAACACTATACTCGTGATTCCACCAATTTGTCGGTCATTTTATTTTGACCAGCTTGTTGCATATCAAATCTTTATCATTTACTTGAAATCTCTTGCAAAGGCTTGTGTCACGACACGGTCTCTCCGGTCATCAAGGGAATGTTGGCCAGGGGTGCCTACACCACACATCCTTTTAAGTAGCTTATTGGTAGCTTTGATATTTTAACCACAGTCTTATCATCACTTATCTCATAAGTAAATTTGCTTTAGGTAAAAGCGCCTGCCAAATGCATAAACATGAACAATTAAACAACCGTCTTGTTCTTGAGGGTTTTAAGATGTTATTCTGTGAACTGAATGTGTAATAGACATTTTATACTACATTCATACATATGTACATATACATACAAATATTCATTTACAACTTTGTTAGACATTGCATTGTGCTAGTTTAGGAAAGTTTTACTCTAATTTACCTTTAATTCCAGAGCCACCTGTCCGGTTTAAGCAACCTCTCTATGACCTTGAAGTTTGGGAACGGGATTTAGCTGTTCTAGAGTGTGAAGTTCCAGAAGACTCTGTTCCCATCACATGGTATCTGGAGGACAGACGACTGCAGCCAGGGGCCAAATATGGAATGGAGGAGTGGGGAACAAAACGAAGACTGACAATCCGTGACATTGGCGTTGATGACGATGGAATTTACCTCTGTGAGATGCCTGACGGCGGAAGAAGTATAGCAGAGGTAGCTGTAAAAGGTAAAGACATTTCTCACATTTTATTTTAAATAACGTACAATGACGTACATGATATAAAAATTAAATGTATTGTTTACAGTCTATATGACACTTTTTCTTTCATTTACATTTGTTTTATTTAGAGATGGAGGGTACTAATTTTGTTCTCATGCTAAAAATGCCAATTGCAAGATTTGTGTAGCAAGACAGCTTTAATGTTTTTCTCTGATGTATGTGCAAAAATAAGCACAGAATATAGTTCCTGTGTGCATCTTAAATGAGTTTGTGCTTAAAAGTCAGCTAATATTCAGATGAGATAAAGAATCATCTTGCATGATAAAATGTAAGTTAACCTGGCTATGGATTATGTTAAACAAAAATGTTTTTCCAAGGTACTTCCATGCTTAAGTGGCACTGCTAACGAATAGTGGCAATATGGTTTCTCATGCATTGCTTTCTACTGGTATTTAGGTTAAAAAATATATTTTTAACACACAGTCTGCTCTTAACACAGATTAGAATTTTCCCCTAATTTCCAAATTCCTGAAACTTTTAAGATAAATATGGTTTCTGGCACAAGCAGGTAAGTCTCCATGCAACCTGGTTTAGGAAGATTAATAGTTCTGCAGATGCTTTATTTTTCTCCAGTACTAGCACCGTCACCTTTTGGCAGCCAATCTCCACTAGGATATTCCAGAGTAGGGTTATCTTTAGCTCTTCAAAGGATTTGTTCTACAGTGCTACTGCGGTGTAGTTGTTTATGCCACCACATTAGGCATAGATAAATTCAAGGAAACAGTGTACAACACATACATTTCTCAGCATAATGTTATGAAACCAGATTCCTAGAAAAAGACTAGACAGCAACACCAGGCATTGTTACGGGACTGAAGTTTCAGTCATGGGGGAATATTTATTATCACCTTTGATTGCCTTTCTGGAAGCTACGAAAGTTTAGAATCACACAATTCGCCACATTCAAACCACCTGTGACTAATACCTTATCAATATACTACAGGGGTTGGACAATGAAACTGAAACACCTGTCATTTTGGTGTGGGAGGTTTCATGGCTAAATTGGGCCAGCCTGGTAGCCAGCCTTCATTAATTGCACATTGCACCAGTAAGAGCAGAGTGTGAAGGTTCAATTAGCAGGGTAAGGCACAGTTTTGCTCAAAATATTGAAATGCACACAACATTATGGGTGACATACCAGAGTTCAAAAGAGGACAAATTGTTGGTGCACGTCTTGCTGGCGCATCCGTGACCAAGACAGCAAGTCTTTGTGATGTATCAAGAGCCACGGTATCCAGGGTTATGTCAGCATACCACCAAGAAGGACAAACCACATCCAACAGGATTAACTGTGGACGCAAGAGGAAGCTGTCTGAAAGGGATGTTCGGGTGCTAACCCGGATTGTATCCAAAAAACATAAAACCACGGCTGCCCAAATTACGGCAGAATTAAATGTGCACCTCAACTCTCCTGTTTCCACCAGAACTGTCCGTCGGTAGCTCCACAGGGTCAATATACACGGCTGGGCTGCTATAGCCAAACCTTTGGTCACTCATGCCAATGCCAAACGTCGGTTTCAATGGTGCAAGGAGCGCAAATCTTGGGCTGTGGACAATGTGAAACATGTATTGTTCTCTGATGAGTCCACCTTTACTGTTTTCCCCACATCCAAGAGAGTTACGGTGTGGAGAAGCCCCAAAGAAGCGTACCACCCAGACTGTTGCATGCCTAGAGTGAAGCATGGGGGTGGATCAGTGATGGTTTGGGCTGCCATATCATGGCATTCCCTTGGCCCAATACTTGTGCTTGATGGGCGCATCACTGCCAAGGACTACCGAACCATTCTTGAGGACCATGTGCATCTAATGGTTCAAACATTGTATCGTGAATGCATCAATACACACAGCAAGACTGGTGAAAGATTGGTTTGATGAACATGAAATTGAAGTTGAACATCTCCCATGGCCTGCACAGTCACCAGATCTAAATATTATTGAGCCACTTTGGGGTGTTTTGGAGGAGCGAGTCAGGAAACGTTTTCCTCCACCAGTATCACATAGTGACCTGGCCACTATCCTGTAAGAAGAATGGCTTAAAATCCCTCTGACCACTGTGCAGGACTTGTATGTGTCATTCCCAAGACGAATTGACGCTGTATTGGCCACAAAAGGAGGCCCTACACCATACTAATAAATTATTGTGGTCTAAAACCAGGTGTTTCAGTTTCATTCTCCAACCCCTGTACATATATTAGCTTCATGAAATAGGTCCTTATGTAAACCAAAATCCTCAAAATCAGCCAATCATCAGACCCCAGTAAGCCATCAGAGCAACTTTCTGATTGCTTTGATTTGTATTTATTTTAATCTTAATTTAACCTTTATTTAACCAGATATGTTAGTAGGAATAGATTCTTATTACATTAATGACCTGGCAGGAACACAAGGACAAACCAGGCAGCACATCATTCCAACAATATACATGTGTCATACACATAGAATAAAATTAAATGCTAAGCATTTTAGCTGAAACATGTGCAGGTTCCAGACAACATATTCATTCAAATATTTTTGAAAGTTGCTATTGATACAAAGCCACTCAGTTTTAGTGGTTTTTGAAGCTCGTCTCAATCTTTTGCTGCGGCTTAATGAAACGATAGTTCTCCATATTTTATTAATTTTGGGAACATTGAGCATAATCTGTTGGTGGAGTGTGTACTATAGGGAGTCAAAGAAGCGTGTAACAAATAACAAAGATACGGTGGAAATAAAACTGTTAGACATTAATATATATATATACAGTACATATCAATGGATTTACCTTCAGTTCTGTCGGGATGACCAGTTTACAGTAGAATACAGACAACAGTGATGTGTACGAAAGGAAGCATTCATTATAAAACATAAAGCAGAGTGGTACATAACACCAAGTTTCTGTAGTGAGGTCTTAGGAGCTAATCTATATGTAATGTCATCATAGTCAAACACAGGCATGATTGTCATTTGGACCAGCAGATAAAGTAAAAGATGAACGCTCACGATAAAGAAAAATAAGTTTGGGCTTGATTTTTGATTATAACCTATCGTTGTGCTGTGAAAATGAGAGACAACTATCCAGCCAGATACCCAGGTTTTTGTATTCAGGATCTTCCTCAATACCTGTAGTATTTAAGGTGGTGATGTTTGAGTTGTAAATGATTGTAAATTACTTTTCCTTTTAAACCACATTTCTTTGGTTTTGCTGGTGTTCAATACAAGTTTCAAAGAAGGCAAAGATTGGTTTTGTTTGATCCATAATGCTATGTTAGATAGGTAGACCAGAAAAAGGATTGGCTTAGACAATACCCGAGCCACAGGATTGCGAGAATGGTCAGGAATGGTCATGACAGTGACAGACAGTTTGAAGAGTGGTGCAACAAGATAATGACACTGAAGACACATTTTGCAATCTTTTAACTATATGATAAATCCAGAGGTGCAGCTTCCAGTGCAGGCCGAGGCTGACAGCTGTGTGGCCAAACCATTAATATTGATTCAACTAAAGAAACGTCTATCCTCAACACTCCACCACCTAAGAAAACTTGGTTGGGTCAATCTTCAGACCGGTCTCAGTCAGTCACCACAGGAATAGGTTGTGGGTATAAAGTACCAATCTTTTCTCGTTGAACGATTAGATTATACTACAGCAAAACAACAAGCCATTGTGCCCTCATAAACTTTGTATTTAATCTATCTGCCCTGATTAACAGACAACTGGCAAAGCTTGATATCCAAAACAACATTGTCTGTACAGTTTTCTGTTTTTTTCTTGTGTCTCCATACTGAGCTTGGTGTTTTCCTGGCATCAAACTCTAAAGTGGTTCAAATCAAAATAATGAAAAGATCTTCATTTTCTAATAGCAGATTCCCTCCATCTTAATGTAGATAAGAAAGAAACCATAGGGTTTGGTCCTAAATAAGTGTTGACATCATGGTCAACTAAGATAAATGGGACTAAACAGAGCACGCAAGAAACCTTGGTGTTGTTTTGGACTCAGAACAAAATTTGAACAACCACATTAAGTCTGCAGGCTTTTATTTTCAGTAGATTAGATTACTGCAACAGCGTCTTGACAGCACGCTTTGCAAAATCAGTCAGCTGCAGCTCATCCAAAATGCTGCTACCAGAGTCCTGACCAAGACCAGGCAAATGGATCACATTATCTGTTTGTCAAAGAACAGAGTTTTAAATTCTGCTATTTATGTATAAAGCACTAAATGGCCTTGGTCCAAAATACAGTTGCTTGTCAAGTATAACCCATGTAGACACCTCAGGTCTTCAGGGACACACATTGGGCCTGATTTTCAAAAGGTTTACATGTACAGAAACGTGGAAACTTGCTTGCGTGGGCAAAGCTGATCAACAAACCATGTCCTAATCAGATTGCGTGTGTAAAATACATGGAACACCAGGCGCAAACCTTTTAGCGTGTTTGCCTCCATGAATATGCAAAGCAAATGATAATGACCCAAACGCGCACATTTATGGGAGGAGGATATGCAGATGTTATCTCTTACCACCCGGAAGTTGATTTATCAAACCTGAAATGAATTGTGGGTGCTGTTTTTGCGCCTATAAAACTGTCTTGTGCACTCCTTGCACAAGACAGTTTGTGTGTGTGTGTGTGTGTGTTCCTGTCTTGGCATCACAGTGAGAACCATTTTCCCGATTTTACCATCAAATTGAGGACCGTTTGTACCAAAGTGAGGACATTTTGCTGGTCCTCATGACCTATTTTGCTAATGGTTAGGTTTAGGACTAAGGTGTGAATTGAGTTTAGGTTAAGTTTAGGGTTAGGCATGCACTGGTAATGGTTAGGTTTAGGGTTATTCTCAGGGTTAGGGCATGGAAATTGTTGAAAATGACTGAAAATCAATGGCAGTCAATGGGAGTCAACACATGGTCCTCAATACTTACAGCAAAACAAGTGTGTGTGTGTGTGTGTGTGTGTGTGTGTGTGTGTGTGTGTGTGTGTGTGTGTGTGTGTGGAGAGGGGGGGGCTGTGTAAATGTGTTGGCCGAGGTAACTAAAGCTGCTTAGAGCTGTATTTTAAAGTAAGTTTGACAGTGGCTGTCAGCTTTTCCAAGTTTTATAACTGATATTTCATGGTTTAACTTTAGCTTTTAATATTTTCATGTTTTTACAGTTTTTTTGTGGCACTTTGAGATACTTTTATACAAAAAAACTCGTTGTCTTCCGCTTATCCGGAAGCGGGTCGCGGGGGCAGCAGACTCAGCAGACGTCCCTCTCCCCAGACACCTCCTCCTGCTCCTCCGGGGGGAGCCCAAGGCGTTCCCAGGCCACCCGAGAGACATAGTCCCTCCAGCGTGTCCTGGGCCGTCCCCTGGCTGGGCCTCCTCCCGGTGGGACGTGCCTGGAACACCTCCCGAGGAAGGCGTCCAGTAGGCATCTGGTATAGATGCCCGAGCCACCTCAACTGGCTCCTCTCGATGTGGAGGAGCAGCGGCTCTACTGCGAGCCCCTCCTGGATGGCCGAGCTCCTCACCCTATCTCTAAGGGAGTGCCCGGCCACCCTACGGAGGAAGCTCATTTCAGCCGCTTGTATCCGGGATCTACTTCTTTCAGTCATGACCCAAAGTTCATGGCCATAGGTGAGGGTAGGAACGTAGACCGACCGGTAAATCGAGAGCTTCGGTTTTCGGCTCAGCTCTCTCTTCACCACACCGGACCGGCACAGCGCCCCCATTACTGCGGCAGCCGCACCGATCCGTCTGTCGATCTCCCGCTCCATTCTTCCCTCACTCGTGAACAAGACCCCGAGATACTTGAACTCCTCCACTTGAGGCAGGAACTCCCCTCCAACCTGAAGAGGACAAGCCACCCTTTTCCGGTCGAGTACCATGGCCTCTGACTTGGAGGAGCTGATCTTCATCCCAGCCGCTTCACACTCGGCTGCGAACCGCCCCAGCGCATGCTGTAGGTCTTGGCTAGAGGGGGCCAGCAGGACCACGTCATCTGCAAAAAGAAGAGACGAAATCCACTGGTCCCCAAACCAGACCCCCTCTGGCCCTTGGCTGTGTCTAGAAATCCTGTCCATAAAAGTTATGAACAGGACCGGTGACAAAGGGCAGCCCTGCTGGAGTCCAACATGCACCGGGAACAGATCCGACTTAGTGCCGGCAATGCGGACCAAACTCCTGCTCCGCTCGTACAGGGACTGGATGGCCCCTAATAAAGAGCCCCCGATTCCATACTCCTGGAGCACCCCCCACAAGGCATCACAAGGGACACAGTCGAATGCCTTCTCCAGGTCCACAAAACACATGTGAACCGGTTGGGCAAACTCCCATGAGCCCTCAAGTACCCTGTAGAGGGTATAGAGCTGGTCCAGTGTTCCACGGCCGGGACGAAAACCACACTGCTCCTCCTGAAGCCGAGGTTCGACTATCGGCCGGACTCTCCTCTCCAATACCCTGGCGTAGGCCTTACCAGGGAGGCTGAGGAGTGTGATCCCCCTGTAGTTGGAACACACCCTCCGGTGAAGGGGGACCACCACCCCGGTCTGCCAGTCCAGAGGTACTGTCCCCGACTGTCATGCAATGTTGAAGAGGCGTGTCAACCATGACAGCCCCACAACATCCAGAGATTTGAGGTACTCAGGGCGGATCTCATCCACCCCCGAAGCCTTGCCACCGCGGAGCTTTTTAACCACCTCGATGACTTCAGCCTGGGTGATGAAAGAGTCCAACCCCGAGTCCCCAGCCTCTGTTTCCACCAGACAATGCGTGAGGGCAGGATTGAGAAGATCCTCGAAGTACTCCTTCCACCGCACCGATAATGTCCCCAGTCGAGGTCAGCAGCCTCCCACCCCCACTATAAACAGTGTTGGCGAAGCACTGCTTCCCCCTCCTGAGGCGCCGGACGGTTTGCCAGAATCGCTTCGGGGCCGACCGGTAGTCCTTCTCCATGGCCTCACCGAACTCCTCCCAGGCCCGAGATTTTGCCTCTGCCAAGCTCGGGCCGCAGCACGCTTGGCCTCACGGTACCCGTCAGCCGCCTCAGGAGTCCCACAAGCCAACCACAGCCGATAGGACTCCTTCTTCAGCTTGACAGCATCCCTTACTGCCGGTGTCCACCACCGGGTTCTGGGATTGCCACCGTGACAGGCACCGCAGACCTACCCACAGCTACGGGCAGCAGCATCGAAAATAGATGCGGAGAACATGGTCCACTCGGACTCTATGTCTCCAACATCCCCCGGAATCTGGTCAAAGCTCTCCCAGAGGTGGGAGTTGAATACATCCCTGGCCGAGGGCTCCGCCAGGCGTTCCCAGCAGACCCTCACTATGCGCTTGGGCCTGCCAAGTCTGTCCGGCTTTCTCCTCCTCCAGCGGATCCAACTCACCACCAGGTGGTGATCAGTGGACAGCTCAGCCCCTCTCTTCACCCGAGTGTCCAAAACATGCGGCCGAAGTTCTGATGATACGACAACAAAGTCGATCATTGACCTCCTGCCTAGGGTGTCCTGGTGCCAAGTGCACTGATGAACACCATTATGCTTGAACATGGTGTTCATTATGGACAATCCGTGAAGTCCAATAACAAAACACCACTCGAATTTAGATCGGGGAGGCCATTCCTCCCGATCACGCCTGTCCAGGTGTCACTGTCGTTTCCCACGTGGGCGTTGAAGTCCCCCAGCAGAATAATGGAGTCCCCGGGAGGGGCACTATCCAGCACCCCCCGACAGGGACACCAAGAAGGCCGGGTACTCCGCACTACCGCTCAGCCCGTAGGCCGAAACGACAGTCAGCGACCTATCCCCGACCCGGTGCAGGGATGCGACCCTCTCATCCAACGGGGTAAACCCCAACACGAGACGGCTGAGCTGGGAGGCAACAAGCAAACCCACCCCAGCCTCACCCCGTGGGCAACTCCAGAGTAGAAGAGAGTCCAGCCCCTCTCAAGGAGATGGGCTCCAGAGCCCACGCTGTGCGTGGAGGCGAGCCCGACTATTTCTAGTCGATATCTCTCGACCTCCCGCACAAGCTCAGGCTCCTTCCCCCCCAGTGAGGTAACATTCCACGTCCCTAGAGCCAGCCTAAGCATCCGGGGATCGGGCCGCTGAGGTCTCCAACCTTCGTCCGCCACCCAATCCTCTTTGCACCAGTCCCTCACGGTTCCCCCTGCAGGTGGTGGGCCCACTGGGGGATGGCCCCGCGTCTCTCGTTCGGGCTTGGCCCGGCCAGGTCCCGCGAGGAGCAACCCGGCCACCAGGCGCTCTCTGATGAGTCCCGACCCCAGGCCTGGCTCCAGGGTGGGACCCCGGCTCCGCCGTACCGGGTGACGTCACATGCCTCGATTTAGTGGTCCTCATGAAGGATTCTTGAACTTTTATACATGCTATTTATTATTATTAGTATAATATATATATTTTTTTATTCCTAATATTTTCAACTCCATGGACTCCTTTCTTTTACGGCCGCTCTTTTCTCTGACACTCTCTATAGTGACCGCCAGTAGCACACACAATATCCTCATTAGAATAGGCCGGTATGCACCTCTATTGCAACTGTTATCCATTGTGCACACAATCTTTGTACATGTAATTTTTTTTTGCACAAGCAATTTTGCGCTTTTTATTTGGAATCTTTGAAAATCAGGCTCTTAGTGTTCTCAGGACCACAACTAAACAAGGTGAGGCTGCATAAAGTTTTTATGCTCCTCAACTCTGGAACAAACTCCCTGAAAACCTGAGATTTTCAGAAACTATTGGTTGTTTTAAATCAGGACTAAAAACATTACTGCTAACAGCAGATTTTGATTAAAGAATTTGTCCGAAACTGTATGAAACATGTTGCTTATTTATGCCTTTAACATCTGTATTATGCCTTTTAATATCTGTTTTTTTTAATGCAACGCTTTTATGTTATTTTAATCTTATTTCTCTCTTTCATTTGATCTCCTGTAAAACACTAGGGTTGCCTTATGTATTAATAGTGCTATATAAATAAGCTAGCTTTGCCTTTAATTTTTCCTATGTTTGTTGAACTAATTAAGCTGGTACAGGTTTATATTTCTGGTACATTTTAGAAAATAGCTAAGGTCTTTGCAAACATGAAAGGATTTGTCCGTGTAGTTCATTTAGTGTTAATTTCATGTTTTCAGAAGATAGAGGATCCTTTATATAAGTGGTTTTATCAACAAAAAATGTGTTGCTTCTTTCTTTAGCAGAGGTGTTTAAGTATCTAGGTGGTGTCTTGATGGCCGGATGGATTGGGCCCTCATTGGTTTACTCTGGGTGCTGCTTTGGTCTGTTGTGGTGAGGAAAGATCTGAGCCACAAGGCTTAATTTACTGATCTGTCAATCCCCACCCTCACCTACAGTCATGAGTTATGACTGAAAGAAGGCAATCCTAGATAAAAGCTGTTGAAATGATCTTTCGTAGGGTGGCTGGACCCAGTATTACAAATAGGGTGGGAACCTCCGCCCTCCAGGAGGAGCTTGGAGCAGAGCTTCTACTCTTCTCTATCCATTGGGGTTTTGCCTGGGGATCCCCAGGAATCCACATAAAAGAGCAGGAGAGTGTCACTGTGCAAAAATATAGCTTGGTTCCCCTCATGCATGGATGGATGGATGGATGGATGGATGGATGGATGGATGGATGGATGGATGGATGGATGGATGGATGGATGGATGGATGGATGGATGGATGGATGCCTACTAAATTTCTTTTTTCTTCCAGGTACAATTTTGCGAAAGCTTCCGAGGAAAGTGGATGTTTTGGAAGGTGAAAATGCCGCCTTTTGTGTTGAAGTGGAAAAAGAAGAGATGGACATTCATTGGTACAAGGATGGCATCGAGCTGCGTGAAACCCATCAAACCATCATTAAGTCCTTTGGTCGAACTCACATCTTGGTTTTTGTTAATACGATGCCCCAAGACTCTGGCCTGGTGACCTTTCTGGTTGGCAGGTCCAAGACCTCATCTCAGTTAAGAGTGAAAGGTATGTTCCATTACTGGCATTTGTTGCCAAACTGGCTGTACTGTTTGGGAAAAGCTGCATTTACCAGTGTTACAGTTTATGCAAACAATATTGTTTTCTTTTTAGCGGCCCGGCATTGTCCTCCGAGTTGTCCAGTGGGTGTTCAGATCAACACGGAGCGTGCTAATGCAGCTCTTCTCTCCTGGGTTCCTGCTCCAGATTCACGAAAGAACCCTCCGTCTGGTTATGTGCTTGAAAGACAAGAAGTAGGCACTGGTTCACAGGAGTGGCTGCAGTGCTTGACCACTGATTCGGCAACCTCAGTGGAAATCCTTGGTGACAGTGTCCCATGTGAAGCTGATTATCGTTTTCGCATTTGTAGTGTAAATAAATATGGAAAAAGTAACAATGTTGAGTTTCCAAGAACTGTTCACTTAGGTAATTCAGCTACAATCTTTCCCGCCCCTGATTATTAAAAATATGACAGGATCAGGTGTATTACCTAGTAAAAACTGAATAAAGTCATTTTTTCCTTGCAGTTCCTGTAGCCAGAATTCAAGCTCCTTTACAGGATGCCTTGGTGCCAGAGGGACAAGATGCTCTTTTCACCATTGAGCTTTCTGCTTCAGTTATTGGTACATGGTTCTTAAATGGTACTCAGCTTCAAGAGGATGAGCGTTATTCCCTCCGACGATCAAGAACACACCAGTCTCTTCGCATTCGAGGAGTACGTGATACAGACAACGGAGCAGAAATTACATTCATCGCCTATGGAATCCGAGATTCTGCAGCACTGTACATTCAAGGTATGTATGGGTCCGTTTCTCAGTTAACTTTATAGCATCTAAGACCCTGCTAAGACTCTACAAGCACTTAATGACAACTTGGAAATGGTATTTAAGAAGTAATTGAAGAAACAGGATGATGGGTATTCAGGATAAAAGGATTGAGAAAGAAGGTTAAGTGTCGTGAATATCAGTGACAGTAAACTATAGAGTAAGATTTGATTTCAGGAGAGTTTGACTCCTAGTCACCCTGGTTTATGTGAAAATAAAAAGGAACAATGGTAGAAAGAGAGATGAGAAGGAGGAAGGGCTTAAGAACTAGATCAAGCTAAGCAAAAATAAAATGAAATAAAACGTCTATATTTGAAAAGTTGGAATTGACACACTGTTTGTCGTTTGAGCTTCTTTTTTTTTTTTCATCTACAGCTCCACTTGTCAAGTTTTCCCCACTGTCCGAAATGGATCGAAACAAGTTCGTAGAAGTAGGCAACCCCATTGTGCTCTACTGTGAGCTCTCTGATCCTGCAGCTCCGGTGCACTGGTACAAGAACGGCGTAGAGTTACAAACTGTGGAAGGTCTTCATATTCAATCAGAGGGCACAATGAGACGGATTGTCATCCAATCTGCTGACTTCTCACATTCAGGAGTGTACTGCTGTGATGCCATCGACGATGTAATCAGGTTTAATGTGGAAGTTGAGGGTAAGAGGCTTTAGGTTCTATTGACATTTCTTTACTTTTATAAAACTAATGTTTGTGTCAGTTGTACAATCTACTGTTTCTTATTTAAATAGTGAAATACACGTTCTCCTTTTTCTAAAGCTGACAAATAAAAACACAGCTTTAAAACGTAACCGATTATATCTAAATCTCCATAGCCCCACCCGTGAGGTTTTCAGCCATTCCAGATGCCGAAAGGAACAAAACCGTCCAAGCAGGCCGGCCATTTGTTTTACAGTGTGAGCTCTCAGATCCTTCTGCCCAGGTGCACTGGTACAAAGACGGATCAAAGCTCCATCCTGACAATGTAGTAGGTGTTAAAGCCGATGGCTTACTGAGGAAACTGGTTGTCCATACAGCAGAAGTTGCACACTCTGGCTTGTATTGCTGCAAGACAAAGGGTGACGCCATCACCTTCAGTGTGGAGATCACAGGTGATTTCTTTCTTCTTAAGCGAAACATTAACAGGCTCCTACTCAGCAAAGCAACTAACTCTGATGACACTCTTGTTTGTTGTCTGATGTTCTGTTGTCTTTCTTCTTGGCAGCGAATAAAGGTGCATCTACATTTTTATCCTTCAGCATGTTATGAATGAAGTTGTCAGGAATTAGACTATAAATAATACTCTAAATGGCTAACATGAGGTTTACTGAAGAGTGTTATACATTCTAAACATATCTGTAGTTCCACCTATGAAGTTCTCAGCTATTCCTGAAGATATGAAGACCAGGTTGATCGAAGCTGGCAGCCCTATAGTACTCCAGTGTGTGGTTTCAGATCCTGAGGCCCAGGTTTGCTGGTACAAGGATGAAATGAAGCTTATTTCCAGCTCTGGATTAGAAATTCATTCAGTGGACAACACGAGAACATTAGTTATTCAGTCTGCAGAGCTGACCCACTCTGGTTTGTACAGATGTGCCACACAGGATGATACCATGGAATTTCAAGTGGAGATCAAAGGTGACTTTACACTTCCTTTCCTAAGTGTTATGTCGTAACCACCACCTCCTCTCTCATGGTGCCACTAACTATCCCTGCTTAAGAACTATACAGTTTGATGGCTGCTTTATTTACACAATCTTAAAGAACTGTTACCGCTTTAGTTGATTGTTTATTGTCACTTGCTGTGTAGCTGTTGTGGCTTTCCCTGAACTGAAAGTCTCAAAAGCTCTTTCTATCTTCTGCTCAGTAGTTATACATTTGAAAGGTATGTATTTCCACAACCTTGGGTTTATTTAGTTGTCCTGAATTCCCAATGATAGCTCTACCTGTGGCAAACTCTACTATCTTTGACACTGAGAGAGCCGAGTCACTTGAAGTGGGCAACCCTTTGAAGCTGGAATATGAGGTTGCAGACTCCACTGTCCCAGTCTACTGGAATAAAGATGGTAAAAAGCTCTACCCGCAAAAGGGTTGGGATATACAAAGTAATGGCCCACCAACGGGACCCATTATCCCATCCCCTGAGCTCTTGCATTCAGGACAATACTGCTGCAAAACCACTGAGGCCACTATCCACTTCTCTGTGGATGATAAAGGTGATTTTTTTTTCAAGTTGTTTTACTATTAGAGCAAATCCTAAAGCTTCATAGTCACTAGATATAACTAATATTTATATGCATTTCTGTACATGTTTATGTGATGCTGTGTCTAAAGGTGTTTGTCTGAAAGGTGTTGTAAAATTAATATCTACTTACAGAATGAAAATATGCATTTAGTATTTAAAAGCAATTCTAGCTTTCTTTGAGTTTGAGAATTGACAGATTCGTTATGACAGCTTCCAAAACTCAGCCTTCCTTCAGGGTGCAAATTTTCACTTTTTACTCAGTCCAGTTATATTTTGAATTACTATCCTTAGCTCCAACACTGTCGCCCTACCGGGAGGTTGGAGGTTTGCGGGCACTCAAGGCAACCTGTCCAACTGAACCAGTTCATGAAAGCTCAGACCCTGCAAGCCAGGTGTCAAGGCAAAGATATTCAGAGTCCTATTCAAGCAGAAAATCTGATTTTGAAACGGGAGACATCAAGGAGACCCTTGTTATTGAACCAACTCATCCATCAAACTCTGGAGCATACTATTGTGCAACAGCAGATGATGTGGCCAAATTAATAGTAGAAAATCAAGGTGACCTTTTTTTCATTTGCAAAAGTTTTTGTCTAATATAGACCTGACTTATTTTTGCAGTAGTATTTAAGTCCAGTTCTTTGTATGCATCTTTGAAAGATTGTCTTTAGGTCTACGTTCTAGAAATAAGGATGGTATCCACTGAACTTATTCCCTAATGATTGTTTGTAGTGTCCCATCCAACATATGTAGTTGAACCTGACGAGAAGACCAAGTCTGCAGCTGAAGAAGACTACCCAATTGTTCAGCAGTTTGAGATTTCAGATCCCATTGCTAAAGCTTGCTGGTACAAAGATGGAACCCAGATATATCCTAAAAGAGAAGCTGGCAGCGAAGAGCACAGCCAAATCTTGCCCCTTGAGTCCCAATACTTGCCTGGTGATGACAGGTTTGGCTGGGACGCATCTGATGGTGTACAGTTAAAAGAGGACATGAAAGGTGTTGTCCTTCGTTGTACTTGCACATTTAAGAATGAAGAATTTACTTACATTCGTGAAGCTTTCACCCACCTCATTGTTTTCTCTTTGGCTTTGTCCAAACAGCAGTGCAGTGTCACTCGGGTGACGAGATTGGTGAGGTAGCTGATGCATCAGCCCAATACTCTGTGGAAGTCAAAGGTGATTTGATCTTTCAAAATCAGTCATCCATGTTAACCCTGCCCATAAATGCCACTAACAGTAGTGGTGTATTTCACCGTTTGCTCAATCATACGAGCCATCTGTAAATCTTTTTTTCCTTCAGAAAATAGCTCTGTATCACACTTTCATCCCCGATTTCAGGTCATTTTACTGATACTTTTGGCCCCTAATCAAATGTGTTTTTTGTGTAGATGTCTAGCTGCTTTTCCTACTAAAATCTGTGTTATGTTTGTCTATTCATTCTTCATTTTAACAGTCATCTTTGCTTACAGCTTGCAACTCTTAAATTCCATCTTTTGTCCTATTCATCTCGAGATCCTGTCATTCACATTGCTGTCCTGAATCTCTGCCCGTTGCAATGACAACGAAGTCTTCTCCTAAGAAAACTAAATAACTGCCTTTTTAAGTTTAAAAGGATTAGTACTGGTGGTATGTCAGGAGTCACTTTAAAGGAGACATGTTGTTTACCTCAAGACCAGTCCTGGTCGATCTTCTTGATTGTCTTTGCAATGGATTATCCCATAACTTCATGCTAACCCCCACTGCTGTAAAGTATGTTGTGAGAAGAAATAATGAGAACACCAACAACTGAAAACCTTTCTCTGTGTACATCACAATGCTTATAGCTGCATCGCCAAGGCTCTCTTCTGACCAAGAAAGGAACATGTCTACGGAAGAGGCTTACTCTGACCAAGATATCCAGATGTCCTCACAATGCAATTCTGGCATCTTCACTGGAAATGAGGAACATGAAGTCCATGCTGAGTATATGCCCACCTCTCAGCCAACATATGATTTTACAGCTGACTGCAGCACCATTAAATCCCACCTTAACTTTATACAAACTGAACTTGACCTAGAGGACTCTGTCCCATCGACACAGATAAACCGCTCTGAAAAGAAGCCAGCTAAGCAACTAGAGCCAGGTAACCTCCATAAGACTTCAAGCACCATGATGGAGAGTTCGAGCACCGTACAAGCTTCAGCAGTCCAACCAGACAAGTTTTGTGCCCCCCTAGAAAATGGAACTCATCAGCAAGATGAATGGTTTGAACCTTTAAAATGTTCTATTGTAGCATCAGAAGAGTCCTCAAAATCCATAAAGGCATCTACTGTCCAGTCACAAAAGGATTATGGGTCCTTACAAATACCAGCTGTTCCTTCAGAAAAGCTTCTAGATCACTCACTGTCTGGAAGTGACCTCTTTTTGAGGCCCAGTAACAGTTTAAGGACAGCAACTGACCAGTCAGAGGAGCTAAACCTAGCCAAACGCTCATCAGTTGCACTCTCAGAAAATTTGTTAAATGAAACATCACCAGATTTGTGTACGAATATCGAGATAGAAACTTCCCAATCTGAACATCTCAAGACAACTACATATGTCAAATTGGAGGACCTTAATTACACAGCACAGACAATATCCAACTTTTCAGAGTTTCCATGTCTGTCAAATCAGGAAAAAACTATCCAAAACGATCATGATCAGAGCGTGGAGCCTTCAGAAGACCAACTGGGCCTATCAAACATCTATGGGGAAAGTTCTGCCTCATACTTTCCAGACTGTTATGATACCAAGCAGATATCTACGGCGCAGTCTGAGAGGATTTATCTGTCAAGAACACATGACAGTCACTGGAGTGACAGTGTCACTGCTAATAAGGTGGCTGTTGAAGGTGATTTAAATGGTTAGCTTCAGCCAAACAATAGATGGACACAATGTTGACATTGTGTATGTTGAAGATTGAATTTTGCTATCTCTGATTTTTTTTTAAACTTTGCATTTACTTAACTGATTTTGTCTATACTAAAACTTTAGTAGTTAAAGCTAAACTAAGCTTGGGTGCTTTAGAAAGAATTATAGAAACAGAGAAAAAACGTACATTTAAGTTGTAAACCTAACTCAAACAGCTAGATATTTAAAGTCTAACCTAAGGACCTTTCTGTTTCAATGACTAATATTGAAGAACAGATTTATGATTTTTTTTTTTTACCTTATTATTTTTGGCATGACTAAGCTTGATTTGAACTTTTGTTTTTTATCTATTTTAAGGAATATTTTTTCGTAGTCATTTTTAGTGATGACACTTTTTCTTTATGTTACCTCAAGCATCCCCAGCTCTGCCTGTGAGAATCACAACTCTTCATGAGGCTGACAGGAGCAAGGCTGTTGAAGTTGGTGAACCCTTTGAGCTACGGTGTGAGATATCAGATTCTAATGCTGAAGTAACTTGGTTTAAGGATGGAATAAAACTATCTGAAGCAGCTGGGCAAAATATGGTCACAGAGGGCGCCATAAGAACGCTGGCTTTCCAATCAGCGATGCTGTCTCATGCAGGAATTTACCGTTGCAAGACATCAGACGATTTAGTGCAGTTTTATGTGGATGTTAAAGGTGATAATTAATCTCTTTCTGTTAATAGCATTTATTGAGGGGTTAAATGTACTTTCATGTTGAATTAGAAAACATACAAAAATATTTCTTAGCTTACCTTTTTATAGGCTTATTGTCTGGTTACCAACATAATATAAATATTATTATAAATGAATAAATAAATTATGAATTTACATTGGTCAAAACATTTAAACAGTTGAAATGAAGCCAGTGAAAATTTGATAGGAATGTAGTTCATTAGGTAATATCATGTAATTATTAAAGAAATCATCAGAAAATTACCAGTATTCTAATGGCAAAATATCAGTCCATTCATTGTTTCACACTCGTTTTTATTTATTATTTGGTTTTTGTAGGTTTAGCGTCACCAGACACCAAACACTTCATTTATTGCGTGAACCAATGCGTATTGCTAGTCCCTAGCTGGGCATTTGGTTTCCATCAAATAAATTACAAAAAATCGAAATAAGGAGTTCCAGAGGTTAACCCCTGAGACAGAGAAGGTTTAACGAGAGGATGTTTGTTACAGATATGTTTTTCACAAGTTGCCAACTTACATTTCCCGCTGGCTGCTTAAACAGTTACAGAACCAGCCATAATAATAATGTTGTTTTATGTTATAGGGATGATACAGTTAGAGATAGTTCCAATAGACAGAGTGCTACTGAAATGCACTCCGGTAATTCTAAGAGGAACAAGAAGGTCACTCAGAACCCAGGAGTCTTACCATGTAAGCACGTTAAAGTCAGGTGGAGATATTCAGTTACTTAAGAACGTAATATGGATGTGATCTCATAAGTTTCCTTTTTGAGATCGTGTTACAGAGGTCACAGGTACAGGAGTGTCACCTAGACATTCCACTACCCAAAGAGCTGCTTTAGTATTTGATGGAGGATCCCAATGGTGGCATAATTTGACCCTCCAGTGATTTTTGGGTGCAACCCAGGGCCTCCTTCCAGTTGGACTTGCCTTGCAGACGTCAAACGGCAGGTGTCTTTTGAGATCTTTGAGGCCTAAAGGCCTTATTTAGCTTCAAGGATTTCATCTCCAATTGTTGCTGCAAGAGGCAGCATTGACTTTCTGGCTGTTGGTTTCCTAGTACCCAGTAAACCTAGGGACCAGTTTATTCCCCAGTATGATGCCAAAGTTTCAACAATAGCACATAGGTTAAAAACAGAAAAAAAACAGTTTGATGCATAAGCACAGCGGCCGAATCTCTCCTCTAGCAACATAAAGAGGCAAATAGATGATTGCCTCACTCCTCTGGGAGACCACATAACTAAAAACAACAAGTTTGTGAGTGTCCCCACACCCTTTCTCCCTGATGAGCTTTAGACTAGAAAATGACCCTCTCCAGGAGATTTGTTTTGCTTTGGGTATAGATTAGTATAGGTAATAGATAAGTTTTGGGTATAGATTAGTATTGGTAATAGATAAGTTTTGGGTATAGATTAGTGTAAAAGTGTAGCTTTTAGGGGCTTGGCCTAGCTAAGTACAATAAGACAAGTCTTGATTTTTTTTGAATCTCTGAAATAGTTGCTATCTGAGGCTGCTTTACATCGAAGAGGACGAGCATCTAATGCACTTGCCGCAGGGTTGGAGTCAAAAGCAGGAGAGAGGAGTGTTGAGCAGGGTGCAAAAAGGACACAAATTGATTCATGAGGGACTAAGTTGTTGACAACCACTTCTTGTGGTACATAAACACTCATCTTCCTTGTGTCGTTTTTTAAACATCTTTTACTCCCAAAATGTATGGCTATGTGCTTCATAATCACAGCGTTTTATGTTTAGGTCACCATATATATAGTTTTATGTGAAAAGCTCCAGATACTGAGACGCTGCTAGATTCTCCTCTCTCTTGGCCACCCAAAAACGTCCCAGCGTGCGGCGCACAAGAAATAATAACTTTAACTTGGGGGTAATACACAAGGTAGAATCCTTGGTGGTGTTGTGTGCTTTGTGCATCACTCAGCTTGTTGGCGCTAAATCCAGAAGTGTGTAGCATGTGAAATCAGCCTAAGGCTCCTGTCGTTCTTCTGGGGTAGTTAAAAGCCTTTGAGGACAATAATGGAGTCAACTACAAGGGTGGTATTGGGAGGAATTGCCTCGCTGATCTCAATCTGAGCAGTGGTTTGTTGTTGGATTTCAGAGATGAGCATGGGCTTTCCAAAGCGGAAATTATGATTAAGAGTATGTCTTGCATAAGGGTACAAGGTACCAGGCCACCATTGTCCATAGGGTGATGATCAAAGCTCTGCTTGTGTTATCAGACCTGACACAGCTATCCAGTGATCACCCCCTGGTGATGAGTTTAATCTTAATGTGGGGAAGGCTGTGAAACAAAAACTCTGAATGCAGATCACACAGTTGATCCTCCTTTGGAAATGTCATTGTAGGGTGTTAAAAAAGAAGCTCTGGTCAATTGCAGAATGGCTTTCATATGTGCTAATATGACCTCGTGGCTATTTGACTTTGTTGTGGTAAATTAGTGCCAACCCAAAGCAGTGAAGATTTTAATTTATTAGTTTATCAACATTACAGCTTTCACCAAGGGTCAGAATTGTGGATGCAAGCAGCCAAAATGTGCTTCCTCCATTTGGGAGGCTAGGCTCAATCTGAGAGAAAACATGCAAAGCTGACATCCACTGGGCTTTTTCTGCAGACCAAAATGAGTCACCTAAATGGCTTTGGGTGTCTGATTAGGGTGCCTTCCATGTGCCTCTGTTTGGGGACTTTCTGGGCATGTCTTGCTGGTAGGAGACCCTCGGGCAGGCCAGGAATAAGTTGGAAGTTGGAGGAATTAAATATTTCTGAAGTCAAATAAACAGTGGAAAATAGATGAATGGCTCTCGGAGGTTCTGTTTTGTTTAATTTCAATTCATGAATTTAATAATGACATGATATTACCTTAATAAGTTGTAAATAATATTCAGCTTACACAAAGCTGTTAACAATTTATGTTATCATTTACTATTATTAATTTGATGTCACGTACTACAAAGATGTTGATGGTAAAGGTACATTTTTCTTTTCATTTGATCATAACAGTATACCTCATTGATTGATTTTATTTTACATTCAATCCTTTAGCTCCTCCTCTGAAATTTGCAGCTTTATCTGAGGCTGACCAGAACATGACAGTAATAGCTGGCTCTCCCATAGCTCTACAATGCGAGCTGTCAGACCCATCAGGAGAAGTCAGTTGGTACAAGGATGGAAGAAAGCTCCTAGCTCAAAGTGGAGTTGACATCCAGTCACAGGGAAGTTTGCGAAGTCTGGTAGTGCCATCCGCTGAGCGCGCCCATACTGGTGTGTACCGGTGCGAGTCAAAGGATGATGACATCCAGTTCTCTGTGGAAGTAAAAGGTGATGCACAGAAAACCTTATAGTGCTTTTGGTGTCTTGCAAAGCACTAACTTAGAGTGCTTATTCATTAACAGAGTTTTATCACTTAACATAAAATAGTTTTATCAGTCTGCTTCTTTAATACACATAACTTTTAAAAAGGAAAAATGGCCTCATATTGTTTGGTAACAACATTAAATACCTATAACATCTTAACAAAATAAAACCAAAATAATTCAGGAGGTGTTATGTCTTGTTTTCCCATCCTATCATCTAAATATGCCCATTCTCATTACAATCTGAATGTCTGCTGTATTAAAGAGGTTGCATTTCTTTTTTATTATTCTTTGACATAACTAAATGCACCTTTGACAGAAAAGAAAAAGCAGAAAACATGTTCTTGTTTTCTACTTACCTCTAATCTCTGCTGTTGTAAAAGAATTGTGTGACAATGGACTCTACGATGTCTCGCCTTCTTGGTTTTCATCTTCTAGATATACTTAAGTCCATTTTATGTCTCTTTCTGTGTTAGATGTTTGTTCTGTCAAATATGTTGTTGTGAAATATGTTTGTCTTCTGCAAGCTGTGTGGATCAACTTAACATAAAGTCAAATGTTTGAAAACGTCTTTAATTACTTCAATAAATTGCATTAGGGAAGTCAGTTGAATATTTACTCTTTTCTTTTCCAATATCCCGAACCTATAGGACTACCTGTGAAGTTCTCAAAGCTGCAAGAAAAGGACAGGAACAGGTCCATCGAAGAAGGCAATCCTCTTGTCCTTAACTGTGAACTCTCTCATGATCCTTCAACTCATGTCAACTGGTATAAGGACGGGATTGAACTTGGGTCTTGGGACAATGTGGAAATGAAGTCAGATGGTCTGACAAGGACCCTTCTCATTCCATCAGCTGAGAGCATACATGCTGGTATCTATAAATGTTCAACATCAGATGACAGCATTACCTTTAAAGTGGATATTAAAGGTGATTGATTATTGATTTATCTTTGGTAACTTTAAATGATGTGCTGATCCTGCATGGTGTTACAACACTTTGCTTCAAAGGTCTTAAGAAAGTGACTGGCTGGAAAGTATGCTTTGCCCAGTGTTTGTGAATTCATCTCTTATTTATACCTTTTTCATTCTCCTCTCGTAGGCCAATCAACAAGGATTATGGCAATCCCACTTACAGAAAAATACAAGATAATTAGAATTGGCTCTCCAATAATCCTGCAGTGTGAGGTGTCAGATCCTGCTGCTCAGGTTTCCTGGTTTAAAAATGAGGTGGAGCTTTTCTCCAAAACAGGTCTTGATATGAAAAGAAATTACACTCTGAGGAAGTTAATAATTCATTCAGCTAAGGTCTCTGATTCTGGCCTCTACAGCTGTAGCCTTGCTGATGAGGCTGTTATCTTTCACGTGGACATTGAAGGTGATTTTCTTGAATTCATTTCTAACAGATTTAGCATAATATTATTAATATTGGCTATAGTTGCATCCTTGCACAAGTTACAACTGATTAAGTCCTTTAATGATTGAATGTAGTTTTCAAACACTGAATCTGTGCTAATAGTCAACCTATAATTTGGACAACACAACATCGAAAAACGATGTAAGCTTAACAAATCTCATAATATCCACAGCTACTCCTGTGAGGTTTACAAAGCTACCAGAGGTTGCAAGAAACACATGTGTAGGAGCAGGCCACCCAGTTAAGCTGCAATGCGAAGTCTCAGAGCCAGCTGCTCAAGTTTACTGGAAAAAAGATGGGAAACCTCTGCTGGCAACAAGTGAATATGAAATCCAAACAAGTGAAAAACTGAGAGTCCTGGTTATTCAATCAGCAGAAGCCAGGCACTCTGGGTTGTACAGCTGTGAGGCTGCAAATAACCGTATACAATTCAAGGTGGATGTTGCAGGTGATCTAAGTATTTTGAGCTTTGTGAGTTACAACTCTTCATAACATGCACTAATGATTAATAATCCATGTCAAGACAAAAGTAATGATTGAGACTGATTTTAGTCTAGATTTGATCATGATGAAGTATTTAAAGATTCAGTGGTTTGTTGCTCAATGGGATCTTTCTTCCCAAAAAGAGATTCTGGTCATCTGTTCTTTCGGGAAGCTGAGTAAATAAGTATACCATTTATCTTGTTGAGAACTATCCAAAAGTTAAAATTCAGCTCCGTCCGTCTCAGTCGTTGTGTCCTTGGGCAAGGCACTTCATCTGCCTCGTGGTGCCAATTGTATGGCAGCCCCGCTCGGTCAGTCTGCCCCAGGGCAGCTGTGGCTACGACGTAGTCTACTACTGACAGTGTGTGAATGTTTGGATGAATGGGTAGATGACTGATTGCAGTGCAGAGCCCTCAGACTTCATAAAGCGCTATCCAAGTGCAGGCCATGTATCATTTCTTCAAATTGTCTCTACAGACAAAAAAGTTAAGCCCGAAGAAGCATTGTTTCAGTTTGAACATACAGATGTAGACCAATAAAGAGGAAATGTGTAACAGGCTGTTATCCAACAGTCAGTGAAAACAATCAGTGAAGGTCACCTTCCATCGACTGTTCACTAAGTTTCACAAGCGTTAATTAGGGGCCACACCCCACATGCAGAAAATTACCTTTTAAACATATTTTGTTTCTCTTAATTTTCACATTATCCATTGGTGCCATCAGACCCCTGTGACATCTGTGTGCCCCCAGGCAGTTGTACAATACAACCTGATCATCCATTAATTTCTTTCAGTTGTGAAAGGTTGTAGAAGTAACTTGAGGGAGCCCTGGACATGCGACTTTCCAGCAGCAATCTACGACTTCTTGTGGCAATACTCAGGCATTTCTAGTCCAGAAGGAATATACTTAGAAGCATTTTCATGAACAGACACTTGAAAGGTCATCGGACAGTCTGTCAGTGAAAGAGTGATTGACAGTCACCAGACACAGTGGATGCCTAGTAGATCCACTGGACAGCTCTATCAGCACATAGTGGAATATGATAGGGATATATTTTGGCTTTACAAGAAGCTGAATGTGCCCAAAGTCAAGTGTTGCTTTCAGGAATTAGCATGTCAAAGCCCCCACCTCTGTCTGCATGGCACCTGACCATTTATTGACTGGTTATTTCTTTTCCTTAGGACTGACAGATGCTCCTGTCTTCCTAGTCTAGGTCTCCAGTAAAAGTAGTAGATTCTTCAAGTTGAAATGTTATGAGTCTGATCCCTTGCCTACAGCCAATTTTCAATGTGAGACCTTATCAGAATTCACAGCACAGAACAACATAACTGCAGGATCATAGGGGTGCATATACCCCACTACTATGTTTAGGTGACAATTATTCAATGGGGAATTCAGAACTGGCGATTAGAAGCTCTGGAAAACCATTTGACAAACCAGGGACAGTACAAGGCTGTGTACGATGTTTTTTTTTGTGGTGGTTGGACAGCTGACATGAACTGAGGATTTTCTCACAACTTCAGATCTTCTTAATCTGTCAACATGTCCTTCATGAGGGAGGCATATTTGAGGACTTGTGGAGTGGTGAGTTCACCATGGAGTAACATACCCGAGGCTGTAGAGGAAGTTGAACCGTTGAAGGCTCTTAAGATTGTCATGTCAACCACTGTCATGGCTGACAATGCCTCTTTGGTTTCACATGTAGGACTGGGTCAACACCTTTAGGGCACCAGACTTGGGTGGTGGTCCCCTGGAACCATGGATCAGAATTGCAGAGACAGTCACAGGAGTTTGACTGTAAGAGATTTGGGGTACTGTCATGGAGAGGACAGTGTTTGGGTAGAAACCTCATAATTACATCTTTGCTGAATGTGGTAAGTTGGCATCTTCAAGCCATGACCTTCAGCGAGCACAGGAGGGGTTTGTAGTCTAAGGTGAAATGGCACTGATGAGAGTCAGCTCCTCTAAGACTGGAGCCATGATTCTCAAATTGAAAAATGATTTTCCCCTCGAGGTCAGGTGTTCAGTTATGTTGATATACTCTTCACAAATGATGTTGCTTTGCCCTGAAAGATAGATAGTTGGATAGTTGCCTCATTAACAGTTATATGCACACTGCTCTGGTCTGTTGTGGTAAGACAGAGTTAAGTCATAAAGCACAGCTCTCGACTTATCAGTCCATGTTTCAACCTCACTTATGGTTGTAAGGTATGGATCATGACAAAGAACAAGATTCCAGATACAAGTGGCTAAAGTAAGTTTCCTTTTTGGGGTGACTGAACTCACCCTTTAGAGTTAGTGGGAGAAGTTCTGTCACCTAGTGGGAACTCGAAGTAGAGCAAGTACTCCACTAGATCAAATGAAGAAAACTGAGGTGATGCCAGCATTCAATCAGGATGCCTCCTAGTCATCTTCTCTTGGAGGTTTTCTGGGCATGTCCCATTTGTAGGCGTTTCTTTAGCACACTCAGAAGTGCCAAGGAGATGTATATTTCTTCCAGGAACTTGGTTTCAAAATCACTTTGAAGTGACATCTAGATACCCTGCATCCTACATGACCACCCAGCATCATGCAAACCCAAAATGCAAATCCTATCAAATCCTTGTAATGCTGTCCAGAGCATCAAATACATGTTCTGTGTCTGCTAACCTTCAAATCTGCTCTGTCTGCCAGGTAGACCATAGAAAGCTAAAAAGTAACATGTTTGTGAGAGCTCTGAAAAGGTACTCACATTGCACTAGCACAATATGGAAATAACACTTTCACTCAGCCTGCTTACAAACGTTTTTCTTCCTGTCTTCTGATGTGTTTTACTCTTGAGCAAATAAACCCTGGTAAATATGTACATTACTTTGCCCAACCACAAGTCTGATTGCTGTCTGTTGAGGCAGGCAACATGACCAAAGTGCAATGTGGGATCTCAGACGATGCAGTCCAGACCAGCTGGTATGAGGATGGGATAGAACTTTTGCCAGATTTGAATTTAGAGGTCGAATCAGAGCCAGATAAGAGAACGCTGGTCATGGAGTCGGCCCCGTCATCTTATTCTGAGGTGTATGAATGTAAAGCTGATGACGATGATAAAGATTTCAAGGTGAAAGGTGATATGCTAAGCTTTTTCTTCGCAAGTTATTTTCACTTTTCAGTTGTGTCCACCTTCATGGCGTTTAATATATAAGAAAGCAAATCATGACCATCCTCATTTGCACCATAACAGATTTTCTTTCTAAATGCTCTTTTGTCATCAAAGCTCTTAGGAAAAGTGTCTATGACCTTTTACTGTTTTAACCCCTCTTTTTACCTCAATGCACTGCTTCAGTGTTACACTGTGTGTTATGAGCTGTTAGATAGCAAGTCTTGAAATCAGCATGTTGAATTTGTGTAAATCTGCATTTACAGTGGTTGCATGGATAAGAAAAGCTATAAAAAATCTCTTTCAAACAATAACTCAAACAGCTTTTTGTACTTTTCCACAGTGCCACCAGTAACATTTGCCGACATCCCAGAGAAGGAACTTTTTCGTAGTGCTGTGGAACAAGAGCTGCTTGTTCTGTCATGTGAAGTATCAAGGACTGATGGTGTTGTCCAGTGGTACAAAGATGGAACTGAAATACAACCAAGCAATAATATTAGGATGGAAGCCAAGGGAGCCAAGAGAAATCTGATAATACAATCAGCCCAGTTGTCTGACACTGGCACGTACACATGCCGTACAGGAGACAACATTTTAATCTTCAAGGTCAACATAAGAGGTAAGAAAATACCTTACAAAAACACACATTCTCAGAAAACATATGTTACCTCCCTTTATTTTAGAGAAGAACATGTGTTTACATGTTTACATTCCACTCTTCATCCATAGAGCCTCCTGTGATGATTGTCTACCCCAAGGAAGATGTACACCTTGAGCGTCATGTACCTGAGGAAATTATTCTGAGCTGTGAACTGTCTCGTCCTAATGGTGTTGTTGGCTGGTTCAAGGATGGCCAAAAGCTGCAAGAGAGTGAGAACATCAAGCTCAAGTCAGAAGGCCCTTACAGGAGACTGAAGATTCTTTCTAGCAGAGTCGAAGATTCTGGAGAATACGTCTGTGACACCGCTGATGATTCGATATTCTTTCATCTTAATATTACAGGTAAATTCCTTGACTCTGTGCAGTTAGCAGCAGAGATGGGTGTTTTAAATTTCATTTTAAAATCATATGCTATGGTGTGCCATGTGGCATAGTAGTGGAGCAGTTGCACCATATACACTCACCGTAAAAGTATGGTGGAAGATCTGTGATACTGTGGGCTTGTTTCACCTCCAGAGGCCCTGGGAGTCATGTTAGGGTACATGGCATCACAAACTCTTTGAAAGACCTGACATTTTAAAGAAAAATCTGGTGGCCTTTACCAGAAAGGGTTAATGGGTCTTTATCAAGATAATAACGTTCAACACAGAATTAGATCATCAGACATAAAATTAATCCTCTTATATGATCAACTCAGTCCTCAGACCTAAATTCTGTAAATCTAAACTTGTGAGCTGAAAAAAGAGGGAACTAGGAGAGGATCCAGGGCTTGAAACAGCTAGAGAGATTGTACTACGTAAATGGTCAGAGATCCATGTCTTAGCAGGCTCCAACTCTGGAAAATCCTCTTGTAGAAGAGCAGGTGGTGTCCTGTTGGAAAAATGGGATTGTACAACGTTTTTTTACAGCAGGGCGTGTTGGATAATGATGTGGAATTGTTTCCGGACTAAATCAATCTACTCGGTTTAGGGGCTGGGTTTTAAAACAAAAAGAAATGAGTGTGAGATTCTGCTACTTTAAGAGAATCTAATTACTCGTACTCATACTCGTCATCGTCCACTTTATCTGGGACCGGGTCGTGGGGGCAGCAGACTCAGCAGAGACACCCAGATATCCCTCTCCCCAGACACCTCCTCCAGCTCCTCCGGGGGGATCCCAAGACATTCCCAGGCCACCCGAGAGACATAGTCCCTCCAGCATGTCCTGGGCCGTCCCCTGGGCCTCCTCCCAGTGGGACGTGCCTGGAACACCTCCCGAGGAAGGCGTCCAGGAGGCATCCGGTATAGATGCCCGAGCCATCTCAACTGGCTCCTCTCGATGTGGAGGAGCAGCGGCTCTACTCCGAGCCCCTCCTGGATGGCCAAGCTCCTCACCCTATCTCTAAGGGAGTGCCTGGCCACCCTACGGAGGAAGCTCATTTCAGCTGCTTGTATCCGGGATCTTGTTCTTTCGGTCATGACCCAAAATTCATGGCTATAGGTGAGGGTAGGAACGTAGACCGACTGGTATATCGAGAGCTTCGCTTTTCGGCTCAGCTCTCTTTACCACAATGGCGTGATGGCAGGATTGAAGAGATCCTCAAAGTACTCCTTCCACCGCCCGATAATGTCCCCAGTCAAGGTCAGCAGCGTCCCACCCCCACTGTAAACAGTGTTGGCGAAGCACTGCTTCACCCTCCTGAGGCGCCGGATGGTTTGCCATAGGTCAACTGGTAGTCCTTCTCCATGGCCTCACCGAGCTCCTCCCAGGCCCGAGTATTTGCCTCTCCCACAGCCCGGACCGCGGCACGCTCGGCCTCACGGTACCCGTCAGCCGCCTCAGGAATCCCACAAGCCAACCACAGCTGATTGGACTCCTTCTTCAGTGTTGTGATTATTAATCTGACAATATTATTTAATATTTAATATTAATATTTTAATATTTTATCAAATAATATTTTGGTCTGTTAAGGGTTGTCCTGTGAATACCAGCCCAGTAAGGCGATGGTATTAGGACAAAATTGAAAGGTGTGAACCAAGCTCTGACATTATTGAACAGCATAAACTCTGCACACACATGGAATGAATTCACATATTTTCTTAAAATACAAGAATTTATTAACAAAAATAAGTTAACTCAAAGTCAAACATATTTCAATCAACAAACTCTTTACTATGCTAAAACAATCCAACTAAACTACCAAGCAGAATTAAAGAATAAGGAAGACTAATGGGCTATGTACAATATAAACAAGTTGATTAAAGATGATTGAAAAGAGTGATGCAACATTACCATGCAATGTTATTTATGTTTGAGAACCAAGGATTATCTTGAAGAATCTGGAAGTGAAGTTACATTGGTTCCAAGACTAACTTAGACAATGTTTAGCAAACTTTTAGACAACCATTCACAATGCAAAATCAGATAAACTATTATTTTAACAAAATAATGTTTTCAAGAATGATCTGCTAAATAAAACCAACCTTCTGGATGACCATTTCTCAATGGTGTCTAATTAGTTGCCTTTATTTATTAAAATAATATTTAAAGAATTATTATTAAGGGAATATTTGGAAAAGAGCCAAATCTTTCGGGAGAAATGGGGCTTAATGGTGTTTACTTAGTGTACTTAGTAAAATAATGTTTAGAGATTATTATTCACTAACTTGAAAACTAAACCTTCCTGTTAAATATTCTGTAGCAAGCATGTGTTCTTAAGCTGTTAGCAGTTAAGCCAACAAAGGAGGCTGATAGCTTAGCTTAGCACCAGAATCAAACACATACCTTTAAAATACCAGTCAATGAAAGGGTTAAAAAACGGGGCGTTATGAGCAACCTTCTGTGTTTAAAATCACCCTTTAACTAAAGTTTTTCTTAATTTCAAAAACACATAAACACAGAACACAAAGCTGATCACGTGTGCAGCCTACTAGCACTAAGGTAGCAGTTTCACACAACAAAACCAAACTTCATAAAAATGAAAAACGTTTAGATCATTTCATCCTAAATGTTATTCTGCCCAAACCTAACCTCATGAACCGTGGTGAGGAAACGTTGCCCAAGGGGCGAAGTTTGAAGAAACGTCCACAGTCAACAAGCGGTTAGCTTTCGGCTAACCTAACGAAGCTGCGGGTGGGCCGCCCGTTCTGTCGGCCGGCCAAAACTGCACGTTACCGGTGATGCGGCTACTCGTCGTCCTTCTCTCAGGCAAGGAAAACTGCTTCACTCAGGTTGTAGAGACCGCGTCCCTGCTGGGGACTTTTCTGGGACACCGTTGCTTCAGCAGGCCTCGGAGAGAAACTCAAGCCAGGCGTGTACCTTAATTCCCGTTTTTATGAATGAATACTGGGTACCCAAACAGTTATTCACTCATACTTATCTTTGCATATGACCAGTGATCGTATGACACTCTTGGATCCAATTTGAAGAGTATATGTCTTTTTGCCAGCAAAAGACATTAGCGCGCTTGTCCCCCCTATCCGGTCCTCTGGAAGGCCGTGTGGGAAAGAGGTCGGCTTGTGGGAGAGGGGGTGCTCTTATTCAGACAGTGGCATCATGGGAAGTCTGCTGCTACCCCGCCCCCCTTTCCTCAGTTGCTGGAAGTCAGTTAAATGCAATTTATTTTGAAAACTCCAGAAAAGTGTATACTAGAATTTTAATGTTGAAATCCATGGCTGTAGGTCCCAACATCAGCTTGACAGCTTACTGCCGGTGTCCACCACCGTGTTCGGGGAATGCCGCCGCGACAGGCACCGCAGACCTTACGGCTGCAGCTACGGGCAGCAGCATCGACAAAAGATGCGGAGAACATGATCCACTCGGACTCTATGTCTCCATCATCCCCCGGAATCTGGTCAAAGCTCTCCCGGAGGTGGGAGTTGAATACATCCCTGGCCGAGGCCTCTGCCAGACATTCCCAGCAGACCCTCACTATGCTTCGGCCTGCCAAGTCTGTCCAGCTTTCACCTCCTCCAGCGGATCCAACTCACCACCAGGTGGTGATCAGTGGACAGCTTAGCCCCTCTCTTCATCCGTGTGTCCAAAACATGCGGCCGAAGGTCTGATTATACGACAACAAAGTCGATCATTGACCTCCTGCCTAGGGTGTCCTGGTGCCAAGTGCACTGATGGACACCCTTATGCTTGAACATGGTGTTCATTGTGGACAATCCGTGACTAGCACAGAAGTCCATTAACGAAACTCCACTTGGATTCAGATCGGGGAGACCATTCCTCCCGATCCCACCTCTCCAGGTGCCACTGACATTTCCCACGTGGGCGTTGAAGTCCCCCAGCAAAATAATGGAGTCCCCAGGAGGGGCACTATCCAGCACCCCCGACAGGGATGCCAAGAAGGGCGGGCACTCCACACTACTGCTCAGCCTGTAGGCCGAAACGACAGTTAGAGACCTATCCCCAACTTGAAGGCGCAGGGATGCGACCCTCTCATCCACTGGGGTAAACCCCAACACGAGACGGCTGAGCTGGGGGGCCACAGTCAAACCCACCCCAGCCCGGCACCTCTCCCCATGGGCCACTCCAGAGTAGAAGAGAGTCCAGCCCCTCTTAAGGAGATGGGTTCCAGAGCCCACGCTGTGCGTGGAGGCGAGCCCAACTATTTCTAGTCGATATCTCTCGACCTCCCGCACAAGCTCAGGCTCCTACCCCCCAGCGAGGTAACATTCCACGTCCCTAGAGCCAGCCTAAGCATCCGGGGATTGGGCCGCCGAGGTCTCCATCTTTGTCTGCCGCCCAATCCTCTGTGCACCGGTCCCTCACGGTTTCACCCTGCAGGTGGTGGGCCCACTGGGGGATGGCCTCGCGTCTCTCATTCGGGCTTGGCCTGTTCGGGTCCCGCAAGGAGCAACCCAGCCACCAGGTGCTCTCCGACGAGTCCCGACCCCAGGCCTGGCTCCAGGGTGGGACCCCGGCTCTGCTGTAACGGGTGACGTCACGTGCCTCGATGTAATCGTCCTCATGAGGGTGTCTTGAACCGCTCCTTTTCTGACACGTAACCTAGAGCCTGTTTGCCATGGGCCTGTTTGCCTGTTTTGCCATGGGAGACCCTACCAGGGGCATTTAAGCCCCAGACAACCACCTTGGTGATCTAATCTAATTATTTTATGTTTATGTATTTTCTCACATTGTATACCAGGTGTGCAAATAAGTATGGAGGGCATAAATAAAATGTTTTAGAAAAGCTCAGTTTCTGTTTTGATATTATTTGATTAAATATGATACCGTACAGTAAAATATTACATAATACAATAGGTGATGACACAATTTAATTTTATGCAAGACAATGCTTAATATAGTATTGTCCAGTGGGGAAATTTGAGCCCACTGTGCATCAGTGGTGTAACAAAAATGTGATGCCAAAGCTACAAATAAAAACTAACTTTTAGAATACAGCCATGCTACTCTGTGGTAAACAACCAATTTTTTTTATTAATTTGCATAATTTTCCTTTTAATACTACTAATCCAGCTTTGGAAAGAAGAGTTATCATGAAATTCTTTGTTTCTTGTGTTCATTATTGCTCTGCATCTCAGCTGTTTAAGAGTCACGTATTACACTGGAATAATACTGATACCTTAAAGTTTCATTTAGTTTTTATTTAGGGATATTCATATACTGCAGAGCACTCGTCACTTGAGACGGTTCCAACCTTATCTAGATTTAATTTCATAAAAATGCATAATCTAGGTTTCCATTTCCATTTCCAGAACCCCCAGTGCAAATTATATCCCCAAGCCAGTCCCAAATGGAGCTGTGTCAGCAGACCTCTGAACGGATGGTACTGAGCTGTGAGATCTCACGGCCCAACGCTGTGGTACGGTGGTACCGAGATGGACTCGAGGTGGAGGAAAGTGAGAATCTATTACTAGAAGTGGACGGGGTCTACAGAAGACTCATTATACCTGAAACAACTGTGAAAGATTCTGCAGAATATGTATGTGACACAGGAGACGATTCTGTGACATTTTTTGTGAACATAGCAGGTAAAGAAGTGGTAAAGATCTTCCCAGTGTTTTGTTATTTCAGTACCTTTCATCTTACAGAAATGTCTTGTTTTTTAATGCACAGAACCGCCTGTTCGTTTTATACGCCCACGGAAGATGGCGAGCAGAGTTGAGAAAGTGGTTGGTGAGACTCTGGTTCTAGACTGTGAGGTTTCAAGATCAAATGCTGAAGTGACCTGGAAGAAGAATGGAGAAGAGGTTGAGGACTCCAGAAAAGTCACGATCCTTGAAGATGGCGTCACGCGTCAGTTAACCATTCATTCTGTAATGGTGGAGGATGCCGGGCAATATGTTTGTGATGCAAAAGATGATGTGATGGATTTCAGTGTAAAAGTGCAAGGTGGGTTATATTTTGTTTCAGTATAGCAAAATAAATGTTTCTATTAAACATTTTTCTTCATTTTATGCTCAAAGTCCACTTTTGGTCAAAAGACCCCAGATGATAAAGGAAGATAAAGACTTTTTGTATTGTTAACAGCTAAAGTGATAACCGATAAATTGTTTGATTCATTTACAGAGTTGCCTGTAAAAATTCTTGGAAAAACTGATGCAATGACAGAAAAACAGTTTCTAGTTTCAGATGACATTATTCTAGTGTGTGAACTCTCGAAAGCCAATGCATCAGTGTGCTGGTACAAAGATAGTCAGCTTATTTACAACAACAAGAGATACTGTTGTGAAGAGCAAGGCGTTTTCCGATCCCTGGTTGTCCTAAATGCTGGACTGGAAGATTCAGGAGAGTATTCCTGCGATGCAGGAAATGATAGGATGTCCTTTAGCATCACTGTTAAGGGTAATTATACAAACATTTATTATCAAATCAATGCTGTACTTCTTTTTTTATGATAATAAATTTGAATGGTCCTATCTTCAGAACCTCCTGTGCAAATCATTGGGAACTCAGGAAATCCAGAGCATCATGTGATGGTAGCAGGAGATGACCTCATTCTGGAGTGTGAAGTGTCCAGACCAAGCGCAGCTGTAGACTGGATACGGAATGGCGAGATACTCAAACCGAGCTGTCGGATAAATATTGAGAACTATGATGTTGTGAGGAAGCTTGTCCTCTCTGGTCTTCAGCCCTCAGATTCTGGAGAATACATCTGTGATGCTATCGATGACAAGCTAGTCACAATTGTGGAGGTGCAAGGTAAGAATAAAATGGCTGTAAAACAAACAATTATTGAAAAAACAGTAAAGAACCAGGTTAAATTCCCAGATGAAGTGATCTGATTTGAACATAATCATGTAATATATGGGTGTGATACAACCAACTGGTTTCATGCATATAAATAATGCAATAAAATTAATAACAGCATCATTTGTCCTTATAGTTCTACCTGATGCTCCGGTAACTAAATAAAAAAACATTGTTCCAGTTTTGATGCACCATTTATCCCCTCTGGTGCTCATTGTAAACATGCCAACTCCTTCTAAACTGAATCCTTTGTACATATTTATTAATTGCCTGCAAGCGTTGTTTTAATTACATTTAAATCAGAACATTCCTTGTAGGCGCCTAACTCTGTGGTTATAACTGTTTTCATTAGTAATTTGAAAAAATTATGAGTTGTATGTTTAATATCTAATGAAAGTTTTTGTATCAGATTCTTTGAGAAACTTTTTTTTTCCTCAGACCCACCTGCGAAGTTTGTTAATAAAAAAGCAAAGAATAACATCTCAGCTTATGAAAATGAGAGCGTCACATTGTGTGGCATTGTGAGCAATGAAAGAGCTAATGTTCGTTGGCTGAAAGATGGCCAGCTGTTGAATAAGGACAACATTCATATCTCCAGCGAGGGTAAAACTCATAAGCTCACCATTAATCCTGTGCAGCTGTCAGACTCTGGAGAATATGTTTGTGACGTCAGCACGGACAAAATGTATTTCAGTCTTTTAGTGAAAGGTAAGAACGGGCTGTGCACTGACTTTTATCTTAAGTAAGAAATGACTTGCTTGTTAAAACTGTAACATTTTTAAAAAGTGATTTTATTTTGTTTTTCCAGAAATGAAGGTGAAATTCATTAAATGTTTGGATAACGCGGTGTCTCTGAAAGGTAAAACTCTTACAATACAATGTGAGGTCAACAAGCCCAAAGGAGATGTCCAGTGGCTAAAAGATGGTAAGGAGATTACTCCCTGTCGCCGCTACACAATACGGGCTCAAGGCAGAGAGAGAAGCTTGACCATCCACCACCTAATGGATGAAGATGCTGGAGAATATGTCTGTGAATCTACAGATGACCGAACAGTAGCCACTGTTGCCATCGAAAGTAAGTCTGCTTCATTTCTCAAACTCAGGAAGGGGACGTGATTCAAATTATTACCTACTTAGAATGTTTTACCTGAAAATGTAACGGATTCTGACTGAATGTGATGATTTTCAGCCCCCCGTGTTGTCGAGTTCATAGCTGAGCTTCGTAACATCACCATCTGTGAAGGCGAAGATGCTGTGTTTAAGTGCGTGGTTTCACCAGCCGACACTAAGTTGGTTTGGCGCTTGAATGGCAAGAAGCTTGCATTGAATGAGCGCACTGTCATATCGTGCAATGGACTGTGCCACATGCTCTGCATCAGCAACTGCATGGTTTCAGATGGCGGCAGAGTGACAGCTGATGGAGAGGGGGTGGTGTCAGAAGCAGAGTTACAGGTCCAAGGTGAGTTCTTCATATCTAACAAAGAACACATACAAATGTGTCTCCACAGACCTTCTGCTTTGTCTCTTTGCTTAAACATTTAACTCCTCTGGCCCTTTGTGAACAACAAAATGAATCATAAATTATACAAAGGTGCAAAATATTAAACCCACAAATTATTTCTTTAATTTTCCTTCCAAGCAGCCAGACTTGTTTTTGTAAATGTCAAAAGTGGTTTTAATGATTATTGCTTGACTTTTTAGTTTTTTACTTGGGCTGCTTTTTCACTCAGTTCTTGAATATGACCATGACAGAATAGTGTGAAGCACATGCTTAAAACAACTAGACAAAGAGAGGACCAAAAGTACTGTCCAGGTTAAAAAAAACTCTCTCCAGCAGCTGATTAGTATCTGAAAGTCATATCTTTAAGAAAAAGTGAAATAGATATCTAACAATGGCAATGTAAGCTTAATGGTTTTGCTAAAAACAAGCTGTGTCTTAACAATTGTAATGAGTGGAGAATAATTTAGTCCAGGTTTGACATCTCTAAATACATCAGTTTCCAAGCAGGACCCTATCTCAGGTGGTCCTATGGCCAAGCATGGGACTGGAATTGCCATTGTGTGTTTTCAAAAATTCACTTTAGGTTTGAGCTTCATATACATTTTGAACTACAGATCATCAAATGCAGTCCCAATTATTGCCTGCTTCACAGACATAAGTGCTTACAGAATGTTCTTGTTGAAATACAAATATTTTAGAAGAGCTAATTTAGTTGGATGAAGTAATGCTGTCTGCAACTGGGTAGAGTTTGACAGACATTTCTTTCTCTCAAACTGTGATGTCTGGTGTTGTTTTGCATTAATTCAATAGAAAAGCTGGGAAAAAATTTGCCTGTAATTTTTCAACAGAGCACCGGTTCATCGCTTCATTTTAGGAACCTTTTTTACCTGTTGTTTTGATTTGAGGAAACAGGTATTGGACTGAAAAAAGATTTTTTTAAAAGCAGCCAAAGGAAACCAAAAATGACCCTCAGGAAAGTTTCTTTCTTTCTTTCTTTCTTTCTTGTTTTCTCTTCATAAAAGTTTCACGTGTCTCTGTGTTACTGCTTTGCTGAGGCACCTTCCTGGAGGGAGACATCAGCTAATCTATTCCTTCATGTTGTTTTTCTGTAGTTGATGCAATTGACCCTAACACTCTGTGTTTAATCCTGTCTCTCTCCTAGACAAAGCAACTGAAGTTGCTATTGCTGTGATTAACAACATCTACTCATTTCCAACAGCTCATATGTTTAGATGTGTTTCTCACCTAGATGAAGTCAATAAAGAAGCCGCTGCTGCCATTAAGTCTTTATCTTTTCTTCAACATAGAAACTGCTCCTGGGTCAGTGGTTCTGTGTTTTTTTGTGTGTCCGCTGTCACGGCGGTTTTAACATTGGACCAGGTTCTGCCATGGGTTTCTTTCTGTTAAACGGGAGTTCTTCTCTCCACTGTCACCACATGGACGCAGCACATGGGGAATTGCTGTAAAATTATAGGATCCAGTAGCCTGTCCATTCTCAGTACATGATTGTTCATGAGGAAGGATTGCTGCAAAGTCAGTCACTTGATGCAATCGAATGGGTTTCCTTAGAAAGCAGTTGTTTGGCAAAATAGACAGAACTTGACTGTGTTGGATCACAACAAGGACCCATCTGGACTGTATGTAACTGATTTTAATTCTCTCTATATTTTTGGATTGTCCTGTTATTTTATTCTTTTTAAAGAGCAACAGGCGCTGTTTACAAAGAAAATGACAGCAGTCATAGCTGAGGAGTACAGTGAGGCAACACTCGAGGTGGAGGTGAATCTCGATGCAGCAGAGGTGCAGTGGATGAGACAAGGGGTCCTGATCCATCCTGGGGCCAAGTACACCCTGAAACACAAGGGCCGAAAACACTTCCTCACAATTCACAAAGTGGCGGTGTCTGACCGAGGAACCTACAGCTGCGAAACCCTTCATGACCACACGCAGGCCCGGCTCACCGTGGAGCGTGAGTGTCCACGCCTTCTCGCTATGTGCTGTTGATGTTTGTTTACCGCTGTTACTGACAACTCCAGGTGGCTACACCTAACATCCCTGCTTCTTGCGAGTGCAAATCTTAATTAACTGCCTGGAAGTAATTTGAGTTTGCTGGCATCAGAGGCAGTATGTACTGGGATGTGATAGTAACCAACAGGTGACATCCTAACAAAACCAAGCTGCAGAACAGGGTAGACACATAATCAAACTCAAAAGTAGACACATCGGTTATAATATCCGTCAGCAAAGAGATATCAGGCTTGTGTTTTAAGGAGATAAATTTGTAATTAAGTAAAGCATTCTCTACTTTTAGGATTTTTTTCTGAAACGTTTAAATGACTTTTTAAATGACATATCTTTGGTTTGACCTTGACGCCCTATCAAACATCGGCTGGTAATTAAGATGCACTTATTCTAGGGTTTCCTCTCGCTTATGTTTCTCAGCCCTGTGATGTACAGGCAAGTGGGTGAATTAAAGGCTGCTCTTTCAACACTTGTGCAGGTGGGAAGGGGAAAGTTAGGAGTTCAGGCCGCTGTTGGCACATCCTGTGAATTTTGATCTTCTCTCACTGCATCTAAATTTACACCCTGGCCTTCAAAACTGAGGTTGTTGTCATCAGGTCTCCAAAATAAACACTCTTTTTTTTCCACTGGGAATGTTTGTCTATGTTACAATAAGTGAAAAAACTTGGCAGTTTCAAACCTTGATTTTTAAAAAGCTCAACGGCTCAAACAGCTAAAATCAGCTTGGTATTGTATGCCAGCTTGCATTGTTTAACTGCTGCAGAACAAATTCCAGGCTCATTATGTAAAAGAACATTATGTCCTCTCGAAGTTCTGCTGGAACAGAAATGCTTACTGCCGTGGTGTGTTCTCTGAAACTTTTTGTCCTTTGTACCCTATTGTCCCACAGCACGAAAAATCACCATTAAGAGAGGGCTAACAGACATTAAAACCACAGAGAGAGAGACAGCTTCGTTCGAAGTGGAACTGTCCCATTCCAACGTCCCAGGAACCTGGATCAGAAATGGAATCCAGCTCAAGCCGACGAATCACTTCCGTATGAGCGCCAAAGGAGAAGTTCACAGCCTCACCATCTCCAACCTTTCAGTGGAAGACACAGGCACCTTTGTGTTCACTGTAGAGAATCTGAAAACATCTGCAAGGCTTGTTGTGAAGGGTAGGCAACTCAGAGATAGACCAAGCAATGAATTATTAAAGGGGACATATCGTCCACTTTTTCAGGTCTGAAATACATGTTGTTATGTACTTTGAGTCTGTAGGTATGCAGAAAAGTTGAATTTAGTCTCTCGAGGTGCTTTGTATATATCTTTATATTCGTTTTGGGTCATATTTTTCAATATTTTTTTCTCTATTCACTATTACTTTTCATGGAACGTCACAGTGTTTTCTGTGGAACAGCAAATCAAGGTCATGGACTTCCGGCTGACCAATTTCGCGAATCCACCATTTTTATCTCCCTCTGCGATTTTATTGTCCAAGGTCAAGTATGTCGTGTTGCAAGTGGACAAGTCTAAATGTTCGGTTGTTGGGTTTTTAACCCACACAATTCATTTACCATCCCCCAGCATCAGAACCTCTTCAAAGTGTGGTCAAACTATGGTCCTTAATGTAGTTACTTGGTGTGGATGGAGAGCGTGTAAATACATCAATAACACATAACAACGGTGAGGAGTGGAATGCTCTTTGACCTGGAGGGGGTGGGGTGTGAAGTGCCTCATTAGCATTTAAAGAGACGGAACCAAAATGAGTTGCTGTCAGACACACCTCAAAACAGGTAAAAGAGGAACCTGTGGAGCTACAATAATTCTCCAGTTTCAATTCAGACCAAAGCATTGCTGTCCCACTTTATATAGAGCACAACTAAATGATTTAAGTGTGAAAAGTACCGATTTAAAAGTATGATATGTCCCATTTAAGATAATTAGTGTATTACACTGACAATAGAAGAAAAGGACTTACACATTTTTTTGAATATAGCTGTCAAATGTATGATCACTAACTAGGAACGATTTTAAAGAATAGTCTGATTAATAATTTACTTGGTTTTGTTAAAGCCGCACAGTGTTTTACTGGCAGTTTACAGTCAGAACAGTGAGTGGTCAGAAGACATAGAGGACGCCTGTACATGCATTACACAGTTTGAAGCTGAGTGGCCATATTGACCCTAAATGCTTGAATAGAAGGAGTTCGTTGCCTTTAACTCATAGTTGGAACGATCACCCTAATGCCCCTTTTCCACTAGTCCCTACTCAAAGCGGTTCACAACGATTGGACTCGCTTTATCGGCTTTTCCATTAGTAACAGTTACGTGGAACAGTTACTGTTTTTGGTACCTGCTTGCTTGTGGCTGAAACCGTTCTGAGTTACACTGAAAATACGACGTCAGAAGTCCGTCGGTCACTGATTGGTTAGGGGGCAGCATCATTAGTCACAGCAAATTTCAGTAACTAATATTTTCAACTGTTAAAACTTTTTGGCTGGGCTTACTGTGTAAATGAGCCCTATCATAGCAGGCTAGCATTAGGTAGCGTTAGCTTACCCTCACATGTCTAATCTATTCCCGACCGGAATAGATTAGGTCCTATTGGGAAAGGGGCATAACAGGCCCATCTGTGCTCACCAGACCCCGATCTGCCTTTCCATCCTATGAGTCGTTTGGGTCAGTGTCGTATGTGAAATGCCAACGTGGGAGGGTTTTTTTCAATTGAAGTTTCAAGGTGGGAAAGGTCGTAGAACAGCCTGGTGACACGAGTTAAGGCTGCACTGTAGGTAAAAGACAGACTGAAGCTGAGGTCACCTCCTCTCTTTCATGTTGGTCTCTTTGTGCTTTAGGTTTGTGGCTTCTCCCTCAATCCACCTCTCTTCCCTGTATAAAACATTGCTGGCTTTGGAAGTGTCCCACTTCCTTGAGATGTAAATGATGACCCAGCTGGGAACAACAGGATAGCTGTTCTCTGTTGTTTAGTTGCTTGTTTTTTTTCTTCAGTAGAGGTCTCAACATTCCTCACTGCACTGAACTGCATAACCCATAGGTTTGAAATGCACTGTACTATTGTGATTTCCAAGCTATGAATTCAATGACAATGTCATGCTTTTCTTTTCTTTTTTTGTCACATTGAGTAAAGTGTTGCGGTTGTAACTACTGTGATCCTCAACAGGGTTCTCCCAATCCATGTTTCACCTCTGATCTTTTAGACGAAGCAGGCATGTGGGTCGCTTAATGTGCAGCTTCAGTGTTGATCCAGTGCTAATACTTTTTGACATGGCTTCTTTCTGTTTCCACTGCCAAACCCCAGACCTTTCACTGTAAAATTGGTTCTGTCTCAGCACTACCCTAACCAGTGGATACAGACTCTTCTTCTCTTATAGCCATAATTAAAACTCTATGCTGAACATCTTAAATTTAGATTAAAACAGAGTTGCATTGGCAGGAATAACAAGAGTTCATTATTTCTTCCTGCTACTTGTTTTAATAGTGTCCTTCACGTTGTAGTATGCAACACAGCACAGAGCTCAGTCACAGTCGCTATAACAGCTGAATCTATAAATGCTGTTTCAAACTCAGGTTGTAACAACTGTCTGGTCTTTTGATGGTGTGCTTAACTTTTTTTTGCAGCACGTTTGGTGCTGATCAAGTTGTTTAAAGCAGGATTTATAAATGAAGCTGGTGATATTACGACATCAGTTTGGAGGAATACTGAGATATGTGTAGATAAATTGTTTTCATGCACTTTGATCCTCTGCAGAAAGTCAGAATACAACAAAGATAGGATGGAAGCATTTAGTGGACATATAGTTTTTACTAACATGATGGTATACCGATAAGTTGGTTCTCTGGCTGTTCTTTGTAGTGCTTTTTCTTATACTAATTAAGAAATGTGTCTAGTTCTTGGTTGCATCATGCCCCACATGCCAAACATTTTCACGATATGAAAACCTGATGAGCAACCTCCTTTAAAGCCACAATGCAACCTCTGTAAAACTCGTTCGTCAGCTTGTAATGCTACCTGACTAGATGGCCTCTGTGTCTGGTGACCTTTACCAAAGGGTTATGTTGGATGCTCCAGAAACTGTTTGCAACAAAATGATTCCAGTTGTGATGTGACCACTTTTGTACTCTGGTGCTATTCTAGATAAGCCAGCAGTTTATATTATTCACATATCCATCACTATCAACTATATCTGAATCAGTCATTCCTTCTGGGTGCTTAACCAGTTGCTTTATGTTTTTGTCACTGAGTGTATGCACAATAGGTCAAGCAGAATGAAACAAATTATTTTAGTGTAATCATTTTGCTGTGCCCTCTGACTGGCAGCTAAAGTTGTCTACTCAACTGTGGCCAAATGGCAATCATTGCAGGCATGATAATAGAGTGGAGCTACCGTTGCCTTTATCCAGGCTCACATTACAAACACAAAGAAAATAGCCTTGAATGATCTAATGAAAAGCTTTGGCTCTACGCTGTCTTTCACTCAGGTACGGGTTTACCCTTAACTCATAGAATAATCCTCCCCATGCCTTTGTCACTCACTATGTATTATCCCTTTGAGCTGTTCATGAAATGCATTTGGATAAAACGTCATCGAATCAGTCCATATGTTATATAGATAAATTGATAAAAAAGGACGTTTTGTTGTTTAAATGAGCCATATTTTTCTTCACCAGAGCCTCCAGTGACTATCATCAGGAAGCTGGAGAACCAGAAAGTTCCTGATGGGTCTGTTATCTCTTTCGATTGTGAGCTGTCTAGACACAACGTTGATGTGAAATGGATGAAGGTAGTGCTTTGGTTGTTTTTTCCAGTTATTCATAGTGACACTTATAAAATATTATGTTTTAATGAAGAGTTAGCTTATGAGAAAACTATATGTCTGAAGCACTGTGACCAGAATTTGATGGTAGCTTTGGTTCAGTAATGGTTTCATTGTGTTCTGCATAATCTCCAGGGAACGGGGCTCCTGACAATGGACATTAAACAGTCTAAATGTTGTGGGGCAAATATAGCAACTACTGATTCTTTGTGTTGTGTGTATACTATATATACTAGATATGTTCAGGCAAATATAGCAACTACTGATATTTCTTGTCTTTGAAATAAGTTTAAACTAAAAGGAGAGTACATTTCTAATCCCTTATCATCCATGAAAGTCCTGGCTGAGTGCCATGGAAAATTAAATAACTTGCAAGGAAATCTAATAGTTTTTAAACTTTTGTTTTCAGGATGGGGTTGAAATAAAGCCAAGCAAAGATGTGCGAATTTATGCAATGGGAAGGAAGCGCTTCCTTCAGATAATGAAATGTAATACCGCTGACTCTGGCATGTACACGTGTGATGCTGGCGATGCTGCTACGTCTTGCACAGTGGAGGTCTATGGTGAGCTACAGTTTGTTTTCTTAATACTTCACATTTTAGCTGTATTTTCTAAGTTATATGATTATATGATGATAAAAAGGCTGGTAGGGATTATTGAAGAAAGCAGAGTAGCCCACACTAGACCAAAAAGTCAATTTTCCAAAGCAGACATTATCTATATGTTAAGTTGATCGAACTTTGTATTTACTATTTGAATTGTGATTTAAATAAAGTGCAATACGTTTGTTACTATCTAATGGTAGTTAATAATTTTAGAATAATTTAGACAACTCTCAGAAGTTAAAATTCTTAGTTTCTAATCAATCCTGACCTCAAACTTCTGTATGGCTACTAGTGAAAATAGCAGTAATTTACTTTCTTTCCATTTTGGTTTGTATCTCATGGTTATACTGTTTTAGAATGAATGTTATTATGATATTACTGGGATCTTTTTGCTTGGGGTTTGCGTGATGTCCCTGTGGATATGTGGGCTCTCTCCAGGTACTTGGGCCTTCTCCCACAGTCCAAAAACATGACCTGTTAATCACTATCAATTCTATCTAACAGATCGGATGTTTTTGAGTTTGCTTTAGGAACTATTTTATCGGGATAAATATGCAATGTGAGCTTATAAAGCTTATTATTAATTTATTAATATATTAGTATTGAAGAAGATACAAGATAATTGAAAATATGTTCCTTATATTAGCTCCTATAGTAAAATAGTAAATGTTGCCTTTCAATGAGCTCAGCTTGAGCTTTTGAGTAGCACAGCCCTGCCATCTATTGACAAATATTAAGTACTACAGTCTGGGCTAAATGATATCTACACTTCATGTTTTTCCATAACTAGAAATGTGCTCCTGTCATAAAAAAAACAATATTAATTATAATATTAATGATTAATGATGTTTATTTTAATATGCTTTTGCTGTGAACTGTAGAGCGTGAGCTGTTGGTTGTGCAGGACCTTGAAGATCTGGACATCCAGGAAGATCAGAATGTCGTCTTTGTTTGTGAGATCTCCGTAGAGGACGTTCCAGGGGAATGGTACAAAAATGGGGAGCGGATACAACCCACCAGCACCATCAAGATCCGCCAGGAAGGTAAACATAAAAACTGATGTTAGGTTTAGGCTTAGAAAGCTATCTAATGCTGGAGCAATTGTAGATGATATATATTGAATTATCTTTTGTTTGTTTTTTTTTTTTTTCAGGAACAAAACATTTTCTTCTCATGTGTAATGTGCGACCAGAAGACTCCGGAGAGATCAAGTTTGTTGCCAGAAATACTGAATCTGTTGCTTACCTGGAGGTGGAAGGTAAAAAATGACTACATTTGATAACTTATGGAGACACCTTGTCAAATAACTGTTTGATTATTTGATTTAAAGATAGAACTGTGGCATTAATTACCACTTGCATTTCTTACAGTTGCTGTTACCTATTTAAAAGGGTTTTCCTACTTTTGCTCACATCATCTGAACAGTGATAATCTTAAGATGATTTTGTGATGATTAACAGCCAATCCTGGAGCTCTTCATTAATGTTGTTCCATTTATGCCGGTTTTGCATGTTCTTGATACGGTAATGAAAGAAGGCACCATCTTTTCTGAAATGGTGACCAAACACTGCAGTGAAGTAAGCTTTAGGATGGATATTCACCAGACATTTACTCCAGATTCAGTCAGTGCTGACAGTAGGATGACCGCTTGCTCCCGAACACAGTGGTTTCATTAGAGACCATCAATAAATTAGCAACTGATTAGAACCTTAGTCTTTTTAACCTTATTCCTTTTTACTGTCTCTTGCATCACAAATAAGCATAAAAATCTATAGGAGCCTAAACTTTAACAAATGAAATAGATTAATATACCCATAGTTGCACCTTCATCTGTCAAAGATTGGGAGTATGACCTACAGAAATGGCAGCTGATTACATATAGTAGCATAATTAGCTGCTTCATCTACTTTATTACTACAGACACCATAACTATGGACAACCTCAAAGACACTGAGGTGTAGAAGTACTGACTCAGAAATAAGGTTGGTCTTGTTTTATTGAAGGAGGTTGGGCAAAATTCAAAGCAGAGGTACAGCCCAATCCTCGCCTTTCAACCACACATCACTCGGCCTGGGTTTAGGTGTCATTGTCAGAGGAAATACAGACAACTAGTTGCTGATGTCTTGCAGGACAAGGATGATCTTCCAACCTTGCAGCTGGAATGGGATGGTCAAAATCTAATGTATTTCAATGGTAACATGGCATTTTTAAAAGTTTTATATCTGCTAAGAGCACATATATTATGTATTTGACTACTTTTAAGTGGTGGTTTCTGTTGTAGATTGAGGCATATTGTCATAGATTGAGAGAGCAGGATTTTAGGCCGATGAGCTGAGAAAATGTAACGCAGAGACATGACAGAATGTAGAAATGCTAACTGGCTTGTTTCATGCTGCTCCACAGTTTATTCAGTAGGTACCTAAATGTGTCAAACAACACAGACATGTATAGAAGCAATTCATCTCTTATGAAAGGGCAACTTTCTCATATCTATAACCTAAGATATGAAACATAGAACTAGAACATAGTCATATTGGTTCTGAGGCAAATAAAAGGAGAATTCATGGCTCTTGGAACGCAAAACTGTACGGCCTAATTGGCAATTTTTTCATGATCTTAGCTATCCTGCTAGCTATATTAGCGTTACACTGATAATACCAATTCGATGTAGTATCTTCCTGAACTTACTGTGAAAAGATTTATCAAACATTATGTGACTGTTTTAGGGTAGTTGTGGTTCAAATATTTACTAAAGAAATCAAAAATGTCTTCACTTAAAGATTGCCTATTGAACTGGATACTTGGCTTTAAACTGGTAAAACCAGGTCCAAGAATTTTCATCAAGTCATCACCAAATGTGTAACTTAAATAGTACCACTGCTTCAATCATTTCCAGCTGTAGATTAGATGCTTTTGTCCAGTACTTTGATTAATTAATTCACTCAATTAGCAAAATGACAACAGCAAGGTAAAAACACTGCTAGCTCAGGAAATCCAAATCGGACACATCATACCTGTTGTTCTCTCAGGAGTTTTGTTCATTGTTCAAGGTTTCGTCTCTTGTGCCCGGCTGCAGCCGAAACAAAACGTTAGGTAATGATCATCCTTCATGGGTTTTTTGTTGGCAAAGTGAAAGGAGTTATATACCTGATTATAAGATTCAGCAAAGACCAAACCATTAGCCTGAAACGTCAGACCTTCAGAAATAACATACCACATTGTTTGTTGTATAAAAATTTCACTTTCAGAGCTTCCGGTCAACATCGTAAAACCTCTGCAGGATACAACCGCCCTGGAGAAGAGCCGTGTCATCCTGGACTGCACAGTGTCTAACCCCAGATGTAGCATCCGCTGGTACAAAGGCAGCAACGTCATCCTGCCCTCTGAACGCTTCGAGATCTGCAGTGAAGGCTGCTACCGCAAACTGATCCTCCAGCAGGTGGCGCTGGAAGATGATGGCACATATAGTGTGCAGGTTGGAGACTACACATGCTCCGCCAAACTCACTGTAGAAGGTAAAAGCATCTACTTTACACTCTGTAGCGCTTATTTGTGTTTTGATTAATAATGTTTGACTGCAATACTGTTGGACATTTAAAAGAATAATGTTGTTTTTATGCTTTCTGTTTAAAATCAAAGAAATTGGTCTTTGTGTAACTTATTTTACTGTTTACCATTTATAAACATTCTTTAAAAGAGATAGAGGTTTTATCACGGAAAACCCAGTTAATGTCTCCTTTCGCCCTCTGTCCACTCACCAAGCCCTGTCTTTGGTGATGGTACGGGAGCTGAAAGATGTGGAGGTCTCGGCCCCTGACCAAGCCTGCTTTGAGTGCGAGGTCTCGGTCCCAGTCCTCAGATCCCCGGTGTGGTGTCTGAACGGGGAGCCCCTTCAGCCAAGCTCTTGCATACACCTGGAGAAGATGGGAACAGTGCACAGACTGACGCTAAGGCAAACCACCCAGGACATGAGCGGCGTGGTAGAGTTTGCATCCGGGAAAGCAAAAAGTCAAGCTCAGCTTCGAGTAGTAGGTAAGTAGAAAAAATTGTTTTTTAAAACTCTTTTTGCAGTTTTAATAATTATTCCATCACATTTCAGAAAGTGAACTTGCAGTGTAAGCAACATGTCTTCGGCCATTCCTCCTTCTTCCTTTTAAGAAAAAAAAAACTTTCTTGTAATATTTTAAAGTGGTCTTAAATCAATAGTTCTCTAGTTTCCCAGTTGATCTATGAAAAATTTAATCAAGCTATTTGACATACATAAAATACTTTTTGTGCTTCCTCTGAGAAGGCCTACTTTGAGTGAGAGTCTATATCCCGGTTCTCAGATCTCCGGTGTGCACTGGAGCCCCTGCAACCATGTTATTGGCTATAAATTGGCCATACTGCAGCTTGTGGGAATTTAAAGAAATCCGCATGTAGGGCTGCAAAGTGGAGAGGTTTTTATTACTGTTGCCCTACAGCAAGAAGGTCCTGGGTTCCTATCCCAGCTGGGGCCTTTCTATGTGGAGTATGCATGTTCTCACATGCATGAGTGGGTTTTCTCTGGGTACTCCGTGGTGTTACTGTGTTGCCCTGTGACTGGCAACCAGTCTGCACCACTCATGTTATGTTTATTTAGTGCCGGAGATAGGTAAATTCAGAGAAAATTGATGTATGGATGGTAGTTTTTATAGGTGTCAGTACTCCTGTGGACCAACAGATGTCAGGAGAGCTACAAAATGGCTGCTTGGGAAGGTTCCTGTCGGTATATGGCCAGAGGTGCAGTTCCTTTTGAAAAATGGTATTATAATTTTAAAAACCATCAGGAAGAAAAAAACTATGAATTTGCAATGCAGCATTTCATATAAACATGAGGTTTTAAAAAAAGCATGCCAGGTTTTATAACACCCCCAAAATAGTAAACAACTAGAATGAACATTCCTGCTGCAAGGAGTTCTTATCTTCTGTTTGATCCAGAAAATCTGGTGATCCAGAAACCATGATGGTACCAAATGTGTTTGTGTTCAGTTTGAAGGATGACATACACACCCAATGTTTTATACATTAAACACTCAACAATGTTTTAGATGTGTCCCTGGTTCACCTGAGCAAAATGAATAGATCAGGACCAAGCCACTGCAGAACTTGTTAGAGCACCGAACCATTTAAAACATGCGGCACATGGGCTGTCGTGGATTGGAGTTCCACCTCTGGTTGAGGCTGTAACACAGGTGAAGGCGTGGTCCGTTTTATTTGACCTACCATCCTTCTTTCTTCTTGCTGATCTTTCCTGGCCTTTGTGGTGGATAACACAGCAGTTTGGCAGGTACCAACATGATATGCAGCTGGTTCTAGAAAGTTGAACCTGGTCATTCTTTCCTGCCCTGGTTGTCTTCATGATCTGCTTCCATATGTTTTTATTTTTTGCCAAATTACCCAAAAAAATCTGCATTATTCTCAACATATGGCTCAGGGGTTTTTCTGCAGAATACAAGCAAACCCCTCTGAAAAGAAAAGGTGAGAAAACAGAGAAAAACTCATTGAGTGCATTAGCCCCATTCAGCAACACTCGTAAAGTAATGCCTTCTCTGGACAGAAGGCAGAAGCTGGTTTGTGTAATGGTATAAGTCATCCTCTTAAATCCCGATTTAGAATGAAATAGCAACACAAATAGAAAAAACTGACTGTGGCGTTTTGTTTTATGGATCTAGATGTAGCCCGAGTTTAGTGTGCCTGACTTTGCATCCAGTACGTAGGGGATCAACTGAAGTATGATGTGTCACTTAATTACTGAATAAGCCCACTTTAAAAGATTATAAAAGTCTGGCTACTTGGAAGAAATATAGAGTAAATTATGAATGAAACCTTTGCACATTACTGTAAATATAATAGCATATATGCATATAGGATTCCACAATGGCATCAGGTTTAATGACAATGAAAGCATGCTGGAAAACTTGAAAAGACTTGCTTCTCTCTGCCATCAATGTGAAAATCAACCGAAACCACTAGGTGGCGATAATGCTTTGAGTTAACTTCCTTTGCTAGGAAAATATCTCAAACTCAGTAAGAGGGTAGGTGTATCCTCAAGCAGCAAATGAAAAGTTGGAAAGACTGTCCAGAATAATCCAGCCAAATCAACAGACTTACCTAAAAATGTAAAACATTTAAACGAGACGGCTGTAATTGTCAGGACGCCATGTTGAGTGGCCCTGCATGTGTCCAACCCGTCAATAAATACATGAAATGGTTAAGCTCCCAGGGTGCCACATTCTGTAAATAATATAGGGTGTTTATGGTCCGTCTCTATCAGTGGGTATGTAGGTCAGGCAACACAGGGCGAGTAGTCCAACAAGCTGTGATCTATTTTTAGTTTTATTATGATGCCTTAAACTAAACTGAGTTGAGTTCAATCATCTGACCCAGATAGTGAAGCTGCTATCACGATTTGGTGAGGAGGTGATCCAACCCAACCTAAACAACAGGCAGGAAAACACATAAATATTCTTCAATTCAAGCTCTGACAGAAAGCTATGTTAATATGAATACAAATATTTCCAGTTCTTAGACTTTAACTAAGTCTAAAAACTGAGTTGTTTGCTGTTTGCTACTAGTGGTAACATATTACATGTTTTAATTTTTAAAACCTTTTAATCAATGATAAACTGATAATTCCCAAAAATAAAAACATTCACAATTGAATGTTCTTAATAAAACTAAAAAGTAAACAAGAAGGTTACCACTGTATGTCATGTTCTAATATCATGAATATAAAGTCAATAAATTATGAACAACTTAAATTTAAATGGATTTTCTGGACAAATAAACAACGAATGATCAACTTTGGTAGCACCCCCGTTGCCTTGCAGCAAGAAGGTCCTGGGTTCGATTCCCAGCCGGGGGTCTTTCTGCATGGAGTTTGCATGTTCTCCCCGTGCATGCCTGGGTTCTCACCGGGTACTCCGGCTTCCTCCCACAGTCCAAAGACATGCCTGTTAGATAAAATGGTCTCTCTAAATTGCCCTTAGGTGTATGAGTGTGTGCAAGGTTGTTTGTGTGTTGCCCTGCGATGGACTGGCGACCTGTCCAGGGTGTACCCCGCCTCTCGCCCATACACTGCTGGAGATAGGCACCAGCTCCCCCGCGACCCACTATGGAATAAGCGGTAGAAAATGACTGACTGACATTTAGATTTGTGAATAGGAAACACAATATATATTAGAACTGTTACATCAGGAAGGGAGGATTGATTATTAATTAGTACATTTTCAAAATCAGGAGGGTCTATATTTTAAAAATATAACTTTTCTCTGTTTCATCTTCACAGGAAATCCCTGAAAGAAACCCCAAATCTGCCCTCCTCCAAGATGGCTTGATATACATGTTTTAATAATGTACCAGTGACATTGTTTATTGATTTAGTGTCTTTAAAAGCAGCTTAAACAGGGTTAATTGATTGTTAAATTTAGCTACCTTTCGTTCATCTGAAACTTACCACAAGATTTTATTTCAAAGTGAATCTTTTGTCCCTGTAGAAACTGTAAATAATGCTGTGTTGAAGTGATTTGACTGGAACTGGTTTGTTAAAGCACACCCAAAATGCCTGTTACTGTCAATAAACAGCTAGATAACCAAGATACTCTAAAGATATGCTTATGGTTTGGTATGATCCAGTATGGGTATGTTATAACTTTAAAATCTGCTGACTACATTCTCTAAAAATAGGATTTGAAAGAAAATTACATATTTTTCTTAACTGCAGCAGATGGAGAATCTGGAAAAAAATTCCGATGGGCAAGAAAAGCAAACAATTACAAGGAGTCAAGCTAACAGCTAGTCAAAGCTAACAGCTACACACACAGGAAAGTAAACAACCAATCACAGTAAAGCTAACATCTAACAAAATAAAAAAGCAAATAAAGTTAGGAGCATATTTTATGAATTAGGTGACTCTTAAGAACAACTACTGATTAGAGGGAAGGAACATTTCCTGGATGGCTAATCAGCAGTGTTAAAGCTTGTTGGTACAGCAATATGGCCATTGTTGAGTTGTCAAAATAGCAAAAAGTAAACTGCACAAGAGATGAGGTAAAAAAGCATTAATTATAAATTAAAACTGGTAAGTTTAGTTTGTAAGATAAGTTTCATTGAAGAGTCATCATAGTTGGTGGTGGCTGTGGGCAGGAAGGAACTCCTGCAGCATACTGTAATACAGCAGAACTGTAATGCTTCATATTTTAATTTACAGCTGTACTGAACTTGACTAGATTGTTTAGAACTAGGAATTAATTGAAATCTATGTAACTGACTTTGGTTCTGTCTGTATGACTTGATTGAATGGACTATATATATATTTCTGTATATAAACTGGAATTTGTTTTTTGTAAAGTGCTTTAAGACATTTGTTGTGAAGTAGCTTTACATAAATAAACTGAATTGTGTTGAATTGAATTGAATCTGAGAAATATACTCTAGATTACATCTGAAATGAAGAACTTAAAACTGTTGGCTATCAGGTTAATTCCCCTTGACAATTTCTCCCTGATTTCCCAAACTGAATTCACTCAGTGCCGTCTACTGCAGTAACGCACTGACTGCTCCTAACTACTCCAGAGAAACTTAGAAAACTGAGGCAATCCCTTTAAACTGTAATCCAATGTTTTTTGGACCGCCTCTAGATTTAACAACCTGTGTCTTAGAACTCATTACTTTAAAGTCTAATACTGACATTTTCCAAAACAAGAACAAATTTGAAAAATATTTTCTTATGCAATTTAGGATGTCAGAATACCTTGACATAAACATCATGTAGGATAAGCATGCAGCAAGACCTATTTGTTTTTCTGCAGTATTTTCTGTGCAGACTCAAACACTGTGGTGAACTAAGACGTGTCAATAAAAAGTTTTTATTCTGCTTGGAAAATATTCTTAGTAGCCTACCCTTTTCAAGCCTCTGCCTTTATTAGCAGAAATTGTATTTACTGAAAGCTGGTTTCTTTACATAAATCATAGCAATGTGTTTCTTTTCTTACATAATAATACAAAAAATAAATTATCAACACTTGCAAGGCTTTTGACATAGTCAAATTCTTTTGTTTGTTTGTGTAAACTAAAAGCAGTACAATTACTCAGTGATGAAATCACACAAACCCACACAGGCATTTACAAACATTCATTCTGGTTCCAGACGGAGTTACAGTTAATCCGGCCTGGAACTAGATACATTTAAGAGGCAGAACAGCTTATTCCATCAGTGTGTAAGATAAAATAGCTTAGATTCAAGTTTCTTAACAAAGAAACATGTATGGAGTTGTCAGTATCTTACCTGCTGCAGACAGCAGTCAGGGTGTAGAATGATTGAAAAATATTAATACTTTGAGAGAGCGAACACATCAAACTGACAGCTAATCAGACTCAAGCTAACAGCTACCAAGACAAGCTAACAACTTCAAAAAGGAAAGCTGACATCTACTCAGAGTAGAGCTAAGAGCTACAAAATGTAACCTAACCACTTCTCAGAATAAAGGTAACATTGTCTCAGCGTAACATAACTATTCAAGGTAGGTGCTACTCAGACTCAAGCTAACAACACTAGCCAAACTATCAGCTGCACAAAAAACCTTCTAGTTTAAACAGTTACTCAAACAGTTAATACATTTAACAGTCAGTATAATGTTCCCTCTGGCCGCAATACGAATCGTCATTCCAAACTAAGTAGATACCACAACAAGCTTTGTGCCCACCTCCATTAGTCTCATTTACATCTGAATCAGTTTTAGTTTCTGGAATTTTATTCTAATTTATACTTCTTATCTAGGTAAATGTTTTTATCCTTCTTGGCAGAATGTTGTATCTCACTTTTTACATGTGTTTTCTGTACTACTTTTACAAATGTAACCAATGTAGTGATACCTTTGACAAAAACGAAATTCCTAATGGTGAAATAAAGTACCTTTGACCCTAAAGTTACAGCACCCAGAGTAAAGCTAATAACTAAAGCTAACAAGTGCTCAAAAACATCACAGCTAGTGAAAACAGTCATCCACAACAGTACTCATAAGCTGTTAGCTTGACTCTCCCATGAAAATTGATTTCTATATCTCTAAAGATTCAGAGAATGTTATGACTACTATTTACTGCAGACAATATACTGAAAACTACGTTTTATAGCCCAACTTAACAACTGAGCTGTCCCTTTAAAACCTAATTTTCTTTTACAATAAAAGCTGAATTATTAACAGGCTGCACACAGGGTTGGTCATGCAAGGGTTGCTTTTAGCTAACCATAGTCTGCGTACAAGAGTGTGCATACCACAATAAAATAAATCTTTCCTGAGTTGATTGCAGTAACATAGGTTAGTACACATGTATTGAATGTGTAAGTTCAAACGCAGACACTACTAAACAAACAAGGGTTTATAGTAGTATTAGTTATTTTTTATTCAAAATCATTGGATATTTTATCAGTCCAAACTGTGCATCAATAAAGGCTTTTGTCTGTATAAATAAAGTAACCTTCAACAACTACAGGTGTATTGAGATGTATTCCATGTTTAAGTGTACATTTCAGATCTGTAGCTCCCCAGAGTTATTTTTATGTTTAACGTTAAGGGGATTACAGAGACAACCTTCTATGATGTGTTATTATCTGTGTTATAGTGTTAATGATACTGTTGTACAAATGCTACATTATCCTGACATTAAAATGGTAGTTCATTTGTCAAGGACTATTTGTAGAAGACTGAGCAGCTGTTCACACAATCTAGTTTTCCTGCACACTTACAAAGGTCACAGCTGTCACATAATAACAACACACACACACTGCTCTGAAGTTATCTACAGAGGGCATGCCATCTTATGGTAAGTCTCTATCAAGCATTCCAATGATAATGGGTGGATTTATCCAACACACTGTAAGATTATGAGATTAAATAAGAGTTGTGTTTTTTTTTCAAGCTGTTTTTTAAGCCTGGTCCTTGTAATGGGAAGCACGATGGAGCCTGCGGCTCACCAGCCTCCGTGGCCCCATTTTGACAGTTGCTGGTGATATTCTTTGCACAAATATCCTGCCTCTGTTAACTTGAAGTCCTGTGCTTCTTCAGAATATCATAGATGTCATCCACTTTGCTGAGTCTCTCAAACAAGGGGATAAGATCAAGAAGCTCAGTGTCTGACATGTCATCAAACCAGGAAACAACGGGAACCTGAAGGTTTAAAATGGTGGAAAAAGATGGAGAGAGAAGACTGACTCAAGAGAATTTAGGTGATTTCAATGAGTAATAAATATTTAGCTAATAGGTTTTTAATCAACTAGTTGCAGAGAAGAAAATGTAAATAACTTACCGCATTGTCCGGATGGAAGATGTAGGAGGCTGGGGAGTTGTCTATAATTATAACCCTTTTTAGGTCTCTTCCTAAACGGCTCAGGTCTTTCACATAGTTCCCTTTGTGGTAAACACACGCCTCTCGAAAGAGTCGACTCTGAAAGGCTCCATCTTTATCCAACAGGTCGGACACAGGATCTGCATACTGCCGTGGAGGGGAACAAAAGGCTGTTAAGATGCTTCTCAATATTGCCATTTTTATGGCTTAAAATTATAATGATATTTTGACTTTAAGGTTAAGAGTTAGCTGAAAGGCCACACATAAATTCTCTAAAAGAATAATCCAGTAATCCTCAGTGTAATGTGACAAAGCAAAAAATGTCACTTTGCTTATTTTGTTCCAATGAGGCTAAATTCTTTGAAGATAAATGAGAGCAAACCTTGGATAAGCTTGCAGTGAATAAAACACATTCAAACATCTCGCCCATCCTCTTGAGGAACTCATCAACATGGGGTCTCTTGAGTACATGCACCTGGATGTAAACAAAAAAAAAAGCATAGAAAGAGATTAACTGAAAATAAACAGAATCTGTGCTACTTTACAGACATAAAACTGACGGATTGTTGTGTCATGTTAACTGTTTATTGAGACTGATTTTCTGTTTATTCCATTATATCTAATTCTGCCAAGATGCTGGCAGCCTTGTTTCTGAATCAAGTAATCCAGAATAGGCTTTCTCCACTTTTACAAGCCGATCCTGGAGTACTTGAAGCAGACCCAGGCCCACTTAGTTTTATTTTGGAAAATAAAGTCTCTCTGTCTTCTAGAAGAACCAAGCACAACAGACTGCTAGTATTTAAGGCCCACAGGGAAAAGACCCTGCCACTGAGACCCGATGGGTGGGTTTAATATGTGATGCAGAGTGAGATTGATGGTCAGTATTTCTGAGAAGCCTCAAAGGCTCTCCTTATTTTATCGGGACACTGAAATAGGAACCTGCTGCCTGGAGCCATCAATATAAAGAGCCTCAGCTCTGCCAGACCAACAGAGCAGGAACTTTCATCCTGTTTGTTTTATACTGGCTCATGTTTTTGGCCTATGATTTATTAAACAACAGCAGTTGTATTGCAAAATTGAGCTTAATATTGATATGTTTTTCATTTTAAGTATTTTTAAACTTGTTTTGCTATTATGAATTGTTTAAGTCTTATCATTGCATTAAAACAGCATGAAATGATTCAAGTTCCTACCTGATGAACAATCCCTTCAATTTCCACTGGAATGATAAAATCTGCATGGTTCAGAGGCTGGTGAAAAGAAAAAAAGAGACATGGTTACAAAATGTAGTCAAAAAATTTAAATCATTTGCTAAAGAAATATTAAAAGGTGTAATGAAAGCCTAGATGAGCTCATTTATGCATTTCAAAACATAAAAATCGTAATTATTTGAGTCTTTTTAATGAATCAGTAAAACACCAGTGATACAAAATGACAGAATCTGATTTACTGAGTAAATTCCTTAGCATCTGATTTATGCTTCTCAAATGTTAAATCACTGGGAGCATGTGCTATGTAAGGCTCAGGCCCTGAATTGTAATGCTGTGAGGTAATGCAAGAAAGAATGAGTTTCAGAGCAGTCATGAATAGTAAAGTTGGTAATTAAACAGGTTTTCATATTGGATGTTGTGTGAGGTTAAGTTCTGCACTGCTTTAAATGATTTTGTATATGCTTTCTTTAAAGGAAACTACAGCATATTTTCCCGGATAATAATATGAAAAACATATGTATTTACTGCTGATGCATTTGCTGTAGCCGCCATTTTCTTCATTTACAGTATGTGTGGCAAAAGGGAGCGAATAACAGCATTAAATCCCCGCTGGCTTCCACAAACCCAGACTGAACTGATACTTAAAGCTACTCTACTATACTTTACCTAGGTATTAGGCTTCTAAACCAGGACCTGAGCCTAAATTTCATACCTAACATGTAAATGGGACCTTGTATGACAGTAAAAATCCTTGAATCCTTGAACAACTCCAACTTAGTACAAATAAATACATAAAAAACTATATTTGTCTCTGCATGTTGTTCATATTATATAATACCGTTGATTGTTGTGTTATGCTGTCCTTAGTTAAACCTTTACACTTGATGTTTCCATAACACAAACCTAAATATGCAAAATGTTACATAATTTGAGCGCCAGATTAGAAAATGTTAACAAATCTACTGTTTCTTTCTGCAGCACATTCACTAATAGTGTTGCGACATATAAAAAGAGACATTTTTAAAGATGCATGCAACTGGTGAGGGTTTCAGCATTAGTTTTAAAAGCACATTTTATTGAAAATAGTCTCTGGACAGAACCTCTTTCATAAAATACTCAGACTGGGGGTACCTTCACCAGACTGCCTGTAGTCCAGATGTTGAACCAAGCAACAACGTTGAGGATGGGGAACATAAAATAATGGCAAGCATATCTCTCAATTGTTTTTTAATTCAGTTGATTGCATTTAAATTAAACTTTCCTTGTGTTTTCCAAAGAAAGTCAATCAATGATGAGACTTTGAAGATACATTTTTAAACGCATTAGTAATAACTACAAAGAACAAAAATGATCTATGCTATTTATCTGAAGGGTCAGCCATTCCAAACAACCAGCATGCTGAAGTGACTGAACTTCAACAGTGCAGACACAGCGTCTGCACGATGTGATATGAGATTAAGTTAAGTTATTAACAGGTCATTGCTGAGACATTTGAGAAGTTCTTTCATAAATTTCACAGCAGTGGCTCCTTCGTGTGATTTATATTATGTCTAAGAGTTGTGAAGTTTATTCTATTGCAGGTTTTTGACATCATTTTGTATCAAATACATAGCAAGGTGGGGCAGAAATAGAAAGGAGATACAGCGTGATGTAGGGATTAAATCTTATACTAGAGAGATTCCTTTAAAACTGACTCTGTTTCTGTACTTAGTTCTTAAAAGTAATTTGTAGGAAAAAGGATGTAAAACATTGAAACTCATGGCTGTCACTCAACAGCGCTCATTTTTTACAGGAATGTTGGTAAGTGAAGACATTTTGAAGGAAAATATTCCAATGCAGGAAGAAGTTAACATTACGCATTCTTTGTTTTTATTTTAATTTAGAAAACCCCACCAACTGTTGAGAGGATGTGCTTTTTAAGAATAAAAAAACAGTTTCAAACATATTTCCTTTTAAAGTAAACCTCAGAGTTCCAGTCATTCACTTGCATGGCTCTTCATCACTGTTCCTGAAAGACCATGATCTGTACCTCCTTGCAAGATGCGCCTACAGTTTGTAATTCCATGTTGTGCCGCTGCAGCCAATATGTCCATCTAGAATATTTTCACCATTAAATAAAAATCAACGCTGTTTTTTTTGTTGTCCAATCTGTGGGATTCTCTGTGTTTGATAACTGATGATATTTTGGATGTTTTTTAACGACTTCTTGTCACTTTGTGTTTGGGAATGTGATAAAAATGACATCCAGGATGCCAGAAAACATGTTCAGCCTTTATCTCAACTTCTGAAATGCTTGTGTCAGAGAAACCTCAGCAGGTAGTCCAGAAACATTGAAGCTGAAAGGGGAACATGTCATTCTGTTACTCCTCCAACTCTGCTCATGGTTGCCTGAGTTAAATTCAAGCCCTTATGCTTACCTAAAGAGTGACTTTGGTTTCTGCAGACATCCATCTGAACTCAGTGAAACCCTCCTCTCTCTGCCACTCTGTTCCTTTTAGGAAGGTATGACTGATACAGTAACTGATATACACGGGAATGTTTCAGTTACAAGTGTTGGCAGGATGAGCTAACCAACATCTCTGTCTCTTAATACCTCCTGACTACTTGTCTCTTAAATCCATTTAACCGGCACCTACTGTGCATGTCTCAGCACGGCTCTCTGGCCTCTGTTATTTAATTAGTGAGTAAAAATGGATTCTGTCCCTCTTCAGGTTCTTGTATGATCACATTAAAAAGGGGTTCTAGCAGCTTGAAATATTTTTCACCCACAGCCAACCCCTGTGCTGTCCCACCTGGTGCTTTTCTCAGTAACTGTGTCAAAGCAATAATGAGTTTAAATATATCCTTCTTTTGAACGTGGACTTGGTGGAGTCTGACCTTCTCTACACACTAATAGCTAAAAGCAATATCCAGTGACACGCTTCAGGAGTGCCTTTGACTTGGCAGAGACTAGAAATATTTAGTATTTATTTCGTTTTTATTAGTTATATTTTACTTATTTAGTTTTGATTGTACTTTGTTTTAGAGTTTAAACTGTTCTGTTTTTAAGTGAATTATATTGTTTATTAAAATTACTTTAAGCAGTTGTAAAAAGAATATTTTAACATTTTACAGTAAAATAAAAATATTTGGCTGTTTTATTTTATAGCTCTTTGTTTTACAGTATTTTACTGTATTTCATTCCATTTTGTTGCATTAATTTGTGTTATATTGAACTGCATTACATTTTATTTGACTTTCTGTTACCTTTTTAATTGTTTTTTATAATGTTTTCTCTTGTAGTTACGTGTTGCAGTTATTTGTGTTGTATTTAATTGTGTTTAATGGATGGCATTATGTTGCATTTTAATTGAATTTATCTTTTATTGGCTACTAATTTAATTTGATAGTATTAAAATAAATTCTAATTGTTTCAGTGTTGTAGCTGTCTTTTACTACAGTTCGTTTTGTTACTGTCATTTCTTTTATTAGTTTGATGTTGTTTTATTTTATTTATGTTTTACTTATATATACAGTATATATATATATATATATATATTTATTTTATTATAAAGTATCGTATTTCACTTCATTTCCTTTTATCGCATGAAAAAGCATATTTTGTGTTTGCACAACCAATGTTGCATAATTTTCACTTCCCATTGACTAAAACAGCTGAAAAACAAAAACTTCTCCTTTTAAAATTGATAACTCAAGGAATAAATGTTCGAAATCCTCATCCACATCCACTAGTTTTGGTCTTTTCTGGAACCAAACTGTTAGATGGTGCAGTACTGTGTGATAAAGTTAATACTGAGTTTTATTATATGTTTTATATAAAAATGGAGTTAACAGAGATTGATCTTGTTTACACATAGCTCATAGCGGTATCCAGTGACATCCTGTAAGGACAGTCTGTGACCTGAGAAGGACCAGAACCAAGTGGCATTCATTAGACAATTTGTCACAATGCAGGAGTCCGGACCTTTTAGCAAGGACAACTTCCTCCACTCACTGCTACCATTAAAGAAATCAAACTTTTATTAAAGTAACTATGTACAACCATGTTACATGTTAGGAATATTACTAATTGGCATTGTATTTATGTTGACATGAATATGGTTGATCGTTTTCATTGTTGTATTTCTGCAAGAATCAGATTTTAAAATCCCTAAAATCCGATTTTGTTTCTAAAGATTTTAGTTGTGAGAAATCTGAGCATACAGAGAATATCAATAAATACTCCGGCTTTTTATAAAAATAATGCAAAATCAAATACCTATTAGAGGAAAACCATATGAAATAGTTACAATAAAAAAATGTATGTAGTTTTCATTAATGGGATCACAGTAAGTTGTGACCATGTGCCCTGCAGGGTGCACGTGGATCTGGTGGTTTACAGCTGGTCTAAATCTCAGCTGGGGTCTCTTCATTTGATGCTTGCTTGTTCTCCTCCTGCATGCATGCTGATTTTTGGTTGCCCTGTTATGCATGTGCATGGTTATTTTTTTTTGTCCCTTTGTTGTCCCTGGGATGGACTGGTGACCTCTCCAGGATGTATCCTGCCTCCTGGATACTTCTCTGTGGCGCTGGTCCCTATTCCAGTACCTATTCAGTTCCCCAAGCAAAAAGTACTCAGATAAACAGTTCATCCTTCTGCATATAAATACAATTACTTCAAGTCGTTTTCCATTTAAAGTGGGAACAAATAAATCCTAAACAAGATTTAAACACCGCAACATGGCAAAGAGGCACAGAAAACCCTGTGAACCACAACCAACCTCTATTTTGACTAATTTTAACAGCGGAAAACTGATGAACAACTAATACAACAATGATGTACCTGAGAAAAGTGCAGGGGAGAGACACAGTGGTCCAAAAAAGGACATAAAGCGCTCAAACCTAGTTACATTTAATCTGGTAAATTAAACAACAAAATTTGTTGATCTGAAAATGAGACCTCATGTCTCAATGAGAGTTACCTGTATTAATTAAGATCTCTACTAAACTACTCCACAACATCAGTATGCATTTCCTTTCGATCACGTGAGAAGCCGAATAAACGTTCTTGGAGAGAAAAAACAATAATATAGAACAGGTGGAGTTCAAATCAAATTATTAACATCAAAGCATAAGAAACCTTTCCCAAGATGGCCAACATCTGTTCACAAATATCAAAAAAACTATTTGTTTTATAGTTACATGCTTGAGTCATTTTTTTAACTTAATTCTGCTCTGGAAAGTAAAATGCTACATAAACTACAGATTATTTGTAGCTGCACTCACCCTCAGGATATCTGCATCTACCAGAAAACACATTTCAAATTGTGTGGAGCGATCAAATGCAAAAATAATATGATCCTGTAGCTCACGTGGCCTCTCTGGCCACTTTATAAGGTACACCTTACTAAGAGCAGGTTGCCCCTTTTTGCTGGCAAAACTGTCTTAATTTTTTGTTGGCTGTGCATCCATGATGAGAAGCTCCTGCTCCGCCACATCCCAAAGGTTCACAATTGAGATCTGGTGACTGTGGAGCACCTTGAACTCCCAGTAATGTTCAAGAATGGTGTAAAATTTCATTCAGGATATTTTCCTAACATAATTCCTACATGACTGATTTGTTGGCATTTTCATAGTTTAATATATGGAACATTTGGTGCATTTCAAATGTTTTTATCTTTGCTATTATGCAGCATTAGGCTCAGTGATTAGGGACACAAGTCTAGTTGACATATTTTCACAACTCTTACCACTTCATCACCAGGACAAGTTACACATTCTGAGAAACACAGATGTTCTGTTTTGTGTAAAAAGCTGCATAGATCAGCTGGAACTGTGGTATTCTGTGGTAGATTTAGCACACAGATATTAGCTGATTATTATATTAGCACAGATATTAACATATTGAATTGCACCTATAAAATAAACTTGTTCATTTTTTCCAGTCTGTAGTAAAGGCATAACATGTTGGTGGATTAGAACTGCAATTATTTCAAATCTTTGAACCCAGCTATACTACTCTAGAATATTTACTGGATATTTGTTCCCTAACTTTAGAAAAGAATCAGTATTTATATAGTCTGTTAAATTCCAATCACAAACACTGTAATACCTAAGCTCTGCCAGCAGGTGAAAATAACATCTACAGTCTACTTAGGCCTGGTTCATTTGGCAAGAATTGTAGGTAAAACAGGTGTGGTCCTCCAGTGTGTGGTGTCCAGCCACATGGCAGCACAACACACCACACAGATTTCATTCACAACCATTCAGACTTCAGACGGGAAAACTTGCAAACCCTCTCGAGATCAAACATGAGCATGAGCTCAGAGTAATTCCCTTCTGTGTTTCTGTCACCTCGCTTTCTGATTGGCTACACATCACATTCCAATAGGCTGCATGATCGTTTGTTCTGGGGGAACACCCCACACGGTAGGATACCGGGCCAAGAATATCCCCGATTTGAGGTCAGAGCGGTCCTGACGTCTTTCTGAGCAGACTTGATCACTCTTAACACACCACACAAAGCAGGAATATCTCATGAGACAATTTTAAGAGCTATCACCATAATCGGGGCATGTTGGAATGGGAAGAACGGGTTAAAAATCGTCAAAATAATTCTGCCGTATGAACCAGGCATTAGGAAGAACTAAGCCAAACACTGTAGTTAATGTTAACACCGGTTGCACCTTCCTTACAGTCAGTAACTTATCCTAGATTACATGGCAAAACGGATGTGGAAAACACATTAAAAAGGCTCCACTTAAGCAGCATAGCATAGTCAGAGCAAAATATGGCATTCAGTCTAAGCAAAAACAAACAACATAAAACATGATCCAGAACAAAAACCTCTACAGATCACAGATTATTGCTAATTCGTAGTGCAGAGTTTAACTCTCAAATTTATCAAATGCAGTTTTAGCAGCTAGCAGTCTCCTATTATGACTGTGAGAAAGAGGCTCACACCAGCCAGCTTACCTTAAATGAACTATGGACTAGTGTTTCATCCAAATCAATGACGACACAGATCTTTGCTGGATCATCTGATGCTACTTGTGAAAGCAGTGGTTTTGCTGGAACCTGCAGAGAAGCAGAAAGTTGAGGCCAAAGGTCAAATATGGAAAGCTGAACAAAGAAAGTTTGACTTTAAACATTAAAAGTACCAACCAAGCATGCTGGGAGGGCATGTGTCAGGTATTTAACAGCCTTAGGTGTGTTTTGGTGTTTCTGTGAGTGGATACTAGAGACTGGATGATGCAGCTGCTGCCGTGTTGATGGAAAATGTAAGTATCACCACATCATATCTTCTCCTTCAACAAGTGCTCAGTCATTCTGGATGTGCTTCTGCTGCTAAAAAAAACTGGTTGTCTATGACCTAATGCATGTGTTTGACCATGCAGAGTGGGACGCTGACACACATACTATAATTGTCTCTATTAACATGATAATAGAATGAGAAAGTTTGTCTTAAATGATTTTGGGTTTATCAAAGGTTCTATAAAGTAGTAACTATGACATATAGATGTGTTATACCTGCTGTGTTGGTGGGATGCAGTATTCGCAGTCACAATGCTCGATGGATTCATCGTCACTCTGCTCCTCCTCTGAATCCCTGCTTTGCAGGGTCTCATGCTTTGAGACAACACTGTGAATGATGCCCAGAGGGGATGTAGGTTCTGAGGTTTCCTGCAGCTCAGTGTCCGGTTCTGAACTTTGTTCGTTAGGGATTATTTTGACAACAGCGATTCCTAATCCAGCTGACAACTCCTCTTCTGGGCAGACTTCGGCATCCTCATGCTCTCTGTCGGATGCAATAGCATCTTCACTTTCATTCCTAGAAGTATTACCATCAGCCTTTCCATCACTGATTTCATCAGTACAGCTGCTGTCTAGAATAAATCTGCTCAAGGGTTGTGCACCTGAAGACTGAATGCTTTTGATCTGATATGCATAATAATCCTCAGCACATGAAGAGCAGCACTCTCCTGTTTGCTCTTTATCTATGAGTGCCCAATAAGGTTCCATCTCTGAACATGCAGGAAAACCATCCAGTTTAGGGTCCTGCGTGTCAATCTTATCGTCCTTGAGATCAGAAGTCTTCTCAGTATCCGCTGTGGTTGCAGCTTCACCAACCAAGTCATTGTTTTCACAGGCAGAGACTTTATCTTCATAAACATCACCCTCAACAGAAATGTCTTCGGCACATGGTGCAAATGTCTTCTCCTCCCTGCCTGAGTCATGGTAGAAATCAGGGTCTTCATCGTAATCATCAGAAATGTGTCCATCAAATAACCAGGCTTCATCATCATAATATACTTCATCTTCAGACTCCTGGTAGTACTCTGAAAAAAGGCCAAATGTTTCTGATTCATTGTCTTCAGGTTCATCTTTGGTTGAACTTGATTCAGATTTCAGGGTCCAGTCATCAGACTGGTTTCCTGAACTCTGACTTAAGTCTTCCTCCTCTGAATCTTCAGAATGCTCAGCATTTTCTTGGGTATTTATTTCAGTTGATTCTTCAGTGTGCACATCCTTCTCTTGTTCTTTAATTGACCCATTTGTCTCTTCCAGTTTGTAAGCTTTTTTGACACTTTCTTTCTGAGCCTCCTCTTCAAGGTGGAGGTGATGCTGAATATCGCCCCCGTCGAAGCAGGAGATGTAATGTTGCTTTTGTGAAAACACCTGTCCAGAGCAGGTTGCTCTGTCAAATAAATCAAAGTAATCCTCAATAACAGCATCAGCAGTGGAGGTTTTCTTTTTATCCTCCTCATTCCTCTCGTCGATGCTTGGATGCTTTTCTGCATCATTCTCTTCAAAAGATTCCCACTCCATTGGCTCATCGCCTGAATCATCCTGAGCTGCTTTATCAGATTCCTCGGATGAATCGGAGCAGGGATCAGAAGGAAAACTGTCGTCAAGGCAAGTCTTACAGAATTTAGAGTCTTCTGATGACAGGTCTTCCTCAGTGCAGGACTCTACACTCTCCTCAAAGTTGCAGTGCTGACTTGGTTCATCCTCAGAATCATCCGCATGCAACTCGCCAGCATCTACAGAGACATCAGCCGTAGACGTGTGCTCACAGTTTTCTTCTACACCAACATCACTTTCATAGGTGTCATCAGGTGTGTCCTCTGATGATCTGCAAGATTCTTCATCATAGACCTCCATCTCGTTTTGTTCATAGCTCTCATCCTCCTTATCATCGTCATTGTCTGTGTATTCAGCTTCAGCCTGACTTTCATCATATTCAGAGAAGTCAGCAGTGCAGGTTAAAGAGTCCATTGAGTCAGAGATGTTCTGTGTGAAATCTTGCTCTGAATCCTCTGTTGAGTGGTACTGCTCCGAGTCAGAGTCCTCACACCGATGATCCAGAGACAAGTCGAGGATTTCTGTGTGTTCAGAAACAAAACCAAGCACGTCTGATTCTCTAAAACTGTCAGAGTTCGCTTCCAATTCATCTGGCTCAAAATCAGAGGACTTGGACTGCTGATCAGAGGGCTTACATGGCTGAAATAATAGGAGGTGTTCTGGGCAGTGTTCACAGCAAAGGTTACTTTCAGAGGCTAAGCTATGATTAGCACAATGCTCAGAGGACTTGCAAGCTTTAAAACACTCACAGTGTTGAGTACATTCATCATATAGTTGGCTTAACCCTGTGCAATCATTCTCTTCGAGGGTCTGGTCAGATTCAAAAAGTCCATCGCTTGAAGAATATGGCTCAAAGCTCTCAGCAAGTCCTTCACAATCCGTGCAAGATTCAGTCTGCTCTATGTTGATGTTGCAGCGCTCTACACAAAGAAGAGGAGGGTCCATTTCTCCGCTGACACTCTGCTGTGTGTTTTCCACAAGGGCCTTTATGTCCAGTTCAGCATTTCCCTTTGAAGAGCTGCTTAAACCTGCAGCTCCCTTTACTTTAGAAACTGCACATTGTCCAGAGAGAATGGCTTCAGTGCAAAGCTCCCCCTCCCCGCTGACTTTCCCCTGCTCAGAGTTTTCCAAATACATTGCAAAAATTATTTCTCAGCCTGGACTATTGTTCTTAAGAGTCTTTACTCCATGCAAAGTCCAAACACCAGGTACCTGTAAGGTCCATTAAGAGAGAAGATTCACAGAGCTGAGATCATGGCTGGCTCGGGAGAGTAAGAGCAACAGGAGCAGCAGCATTCACGATGACATGACAGGTTGTCACAACCAAAACTGAGACTCGACCCTCCCTTTGCCAGACAGCAAGCAATTTATTTTGGGTGCTTGGAAAGACGTGACAAATAACTTCTGGAATATCAAATCTCTATAAAAGGCTGAAGTAAGGCATAAATCTGAAACTGACACCTGAGAACGTCCTGAGCACTTGATCTTCAGACTGAAGCTCACAGAAGGCATGTTGTTTTCCAAGAGAAAACATGCTTCAACCAGAAAGAAAGCTGCAAATGATCCTTAATAGGGTTAGTAATCCATTACTGGCTCAACAAACACTCTGTCATGTCACTTTTTAGGTCAGATTTTCGTGTTGTAGAGGAATAATTGTCACAGCAAGACTTTAAGTTGCATTTCTACATTTCTGACTAACCTTTTAGTTTTCAAGTGTGTGCAGTCATTTCTCTTGCTGGAAGGCTCCTCTACAGTATCTGTTCTTAGAGACCTGAATGGTTTCTAGGTCAGATATGACCCTCAACTTTTCTTTACTTTCATTTATTTTGCCAATGCTAAGTACTCTTTTCCTATTTGTTTCCTTCTCTTGTTTTCATCACTTTGAATTGTCTTGTTGCAGAAATGTGCAATTCAAATAAACATGTCTTTCCTTTCCTCTGTAATGTTTGTACCATTTCCGTCCTTCTTGTAACTCCATGACTGATGTCTGAACGTGGAGTACTTTTCAACACTGCCATTCGTTACAGTCCAGAAGACATGCCTTAGGAAACATGAAAAGCTGTGAGCTGAGAAACTCGACAAACAACTCACAATCATGGTGCTCACATGTTGTTCAGAAGGTGGTGAGCAGGAAGACTCAGGAGAAAAACTGAAAATCGAAGGGAAAGGTGAAAGAGGACCTTACTTTAGACAAATATGCTTTTCTTCTACCAATGGGGGGCCAATATTTTTGAACGAAGGAGACTCTGTGTCTGTGACCGAGACGGCAGAGGAGACAGTTGTGAATGCTTCTGCCACGAGGCGTCTTTGGTATTCAGCTTCACCAAGATATCAGGAATACAAAAAATAAAAAAAGTCTACATCTCCCGTTTTATTTTGTTAGTGTGATTTAGTTTTATCTCTAATAAACCGTGATATTCAGACAAGATATTAAATAGCAAAATATCGGATCACATTTCAGTCCCAAAATTGTCGGATGAAGGCGGGATCAGTTGCATTTCACAGGTAGAAGTTTTTTTAAATACTATTTGCTTAAGCAATAATTGTTTCTCTCAAGAAAGTATGGAAGTCAGAGGTTTCCTTTTAATCGTCACAGGCTTGAATTATATAATTGGATCATTCTTCTTTCAAATGGAATGATTAAACACTAAACAACTGTAGTGTTTTTTAGAAATAAGCTAATAATATTCAGTTTATTCAAGTTTAAATTTAATGTGCATTTCTTTGAGGCAAACACATGCCGTGCTGCTGTTCACTAAAATTCATAAATATGATTTTAAGAACCAACCAGGGAGCAGATTATTGTTTATTGTGGAACTAAACCCCAAATCAACCTTTTTTTGCAGATAAACTGTATAAAGTGGGCCTTAATGGTGCTATCTTTATGTTACAGTACAGCTTGGTACATGTCTAAGTCAGAGCCCGACGTTCAAAACCGTCTCACTCAGACACACGCTCCTGTAGAGAGTCAGGAGTTGGACCTGAGAGCATTGATCATAGCGTTTCATGCTTTATAGCTTTGATCAGATACTTCACTGGAGATAATATATATCTACACTACCGGTCAAAAGTTTTAGAATGCCTTTCTCATTTAATGGTTTTCTTTATGTTTATGACTATTGACATTTAATGTAGATTCTCCCTGAAGGCATCAAAACAGTGAATGAACACATATGCAATTATGGAGCAAACCATAAATTGTAAAATAACTTTAAATATGTTATATTTTGGATTCCTTAAAGGAGTCGCTCTTTGCTGTAATGTAACCTCTGGCCGTCTCTCAGACTCTTTGGAAAACCGTTTCAGGTGACCCCCTCATGAAGCTCATGGAAAGAACGCCAAGAGATCAAAGCAGTCATCAGAGCAAAGGGTGGCTGTGTTGTAATAATCTAAAATATAAAAATCTTAAGAGTTATTTCACACATTCGCAGGTTTGTTGTCTCTGGTGAGAATCTACAATTTAAACAGTCATGAAAATAAATAGTCCCATTAAGAGAGAAAGGTGTTCTAAAACTTTTAACCGTTAGTGCATATGTAAATGTAAACTTTCTGAAAGTTTGTTACTGCTTTGAATGCTAGCTCATGTTAGCCATTATGACCACTCAGAAACTGGACCTGTTCTGTCCTCCACTGCCTCAGCAGAAGTTGCTGAAGAACTCATCCTTGAGGTGGAAAAATTGGAATTTCTCCACTGATGTCGGAACATTTCCTTGAAAAATAACATTTAAGCAGGCACTTTGAAGAGGTTCTGATGCTGGGGGACAGTGTAATGAATTGTGTCAGTGTAGGCATACTTGAGCTTGGACTACAAAATCTCAGCGAGAAATAAATATAGTGGATACACGAAATTGATCAGTAGGAAGACTGAATAGACTGAAAAATATGACACAAACAAAATATAAATATTTCTCTGCAGGACCTGGAGAGACTAAATTAAACTTTTCTGCAGTCCTACAGACTCCAAGTGCACAACAATATGTATTTAAAGGCTAAAAATGTAGATTTTGCATGATATGCTCCCTTTGAGGTATGATAGGAAGAATTGTACATACAGACTTAAGCATGAGCAGAAACCCCATTAATATTTGGTCAAATGTCTCTGAGCAAGTTGCACCTCAACCACATGCTTTTTGTAGCCATCAACAGGTTTCTGGCATCTTTCTGGCTGGCTATTTCACCACTCTTTTTGACTGAATTGGTAGAGATCATTTAGATTGGTTGGTTCCAGAAGCTCAATGTTAGAGTGCTTTATCCAGTCCAGAACCAGTTTGGATGGGTGTTTGGGAACATTGCTCTGTTGGAACACATACTGCGCACAAGATTTAACCGAAGCAGTTGCTGATTTTAAATGAAGTTGTTGAAATTCATGGTTGTCCTCCTACACCCACTTTGCACAATGCACTGGTGCCATTGGCAGTAAAAGACACCCCAGCATTATGCTACCACTACCATGCTTGGCATTTGGTACACTGTTCTAAGGCTTGAAGCCTCACCTTGACTCTCCAAGCATACATCATCCCACTGTGGCCATATAGTTAAATGTTTTCTCCACTTTTCTCCGAAATGCCTTTGGCCTGTCCACGTCAGCAGCTTGCAGATTTCAGTTCAGATGGAAGATCGCAGTTTAGGCACAGGAGTTCTTTCTTGGTCTGCACACTTTCCAACCATTTCCAGTTCATAGCAGGTTTGAGCCCAGGTGCTTCCTGGGTTGCTTCTTAACATCCTAACTAATTTCCTTTTTATCTGAGGGAACAGTCGAGTCTTCTTCCAGACCTTGACAAAGTGGTGACACATATGACTAACTATACAGTTGTTTGAACTGAAAAGGTTGGAATCTGCAGTCGCTCAGAAATGGCTTCCCTGTGTTTTGTAAGACTTTAGTTGAATGTATCTACAGATTTGGGCCTATAGGTACAATTCTGACCCTGTGTGGATCAGAAAAAATCCATAATAAAACTAAACTTGTGCACCTAATTCTTGATATTAAAAATCCTGGCAGCTGTATGTTGTTCTATCCTGTCATGCTGGAAAAAGAAAGGGCTTAAATATGGCACTAAAGCCCCAAACTTTCAAAGCCAATCATGAGTGGATGTAACCTTCCTACCACTGCTATAGGTAAACACATATGGTCCTACGTTTAGAAAAGTACTTTTATTTTAAACTACCTTGTTTAAATTATAATCTTCATAGCTTTGTTAACAATGCACATTCCAACCATGGGTAAGTGTAAAATATGTGCCAAAATGTAGACGTGTTATTGACTCCTACATTTCTTTAAAATCATTTAACAGAATAATAGATTTTAAATTGTCAGTATGGGGTTTTACAAAATCCACAGTTACCAGATTATTGCTGGACACTTCCATCTGCTTCAGCTGCAGATATAAGATATGCCTGAGTCACGCGTGTAATTTATTACCTACTACGTAACACCTCATACTTTGTTTGCCAACATCTCAAACACAAGTAAGAACAGCTACTGGCACGCAGCAGAAAACATCCCATCAGCTGCCTTCCGAGTGATGAGAGCCAGTGTTTACAAAAGACAGAAAAAAAACTCGGACAAATTAGGTGAGCCGTGATGGCCGGTCAGAGCTGTCAGCCGAGGCATTAGTGCTGCACTCACACCGGACTAAATCTGTGTCCCCAGACCGTACCGTACAGAGCGGCTCATCCTGATTACCTGTTTTGGGGTGCAAATGTGAGAGGGGTGGGAGGGAACAGGCTGCATTGTTGAGCGACAAATGAAAGCAAACATTTTTTGGAATTATGCTAGAAGTTTAAAATAAAAGATACAACATTAGTTTTTCTTTTCTGTGGAGTCTTTTCTCCATGTCCTGGCCTACTTTCAGCAAATATTCCCAGTGGCTTTGCCTTGCTGACTGCTTCATTCAGCTCCAGGTTAAAGTGGAGCAGGCATTGTGGTCAGGGCTGGCTTGTTGGGACATACCTCTGGTGTTCCTGAGATGAAAGAAATTTATAAGTATACAGCATGTAGAGGAATCGGGCTGGTTGAAGCATGCAGCTCTAAGCTGGTGTAAAAAACATCATGATGCCCAGAGTAAGCTTGTATCTCAGATAACACTGATGAGCGCTTAAAATAGGATGAGAGCAGCTTCTAGAAGTGGTGAACGATCAGATTCTATTATAGGAAAATAGACATCGATATACATGCACATGTATACATGTACTGTGAACACGGTGAGGTACTTACTTCAAACTATTTGTTTGTAGTTTTTTTTCCCTGAGGTCAGGCTGATGTTTCGCCCTGGCCTTTTGGACCAGTTGTCATTTGAACCAGACTTTGTAATATTTGAAAGATAGTTGCATTTTTGTCTGCTTTTAGAAACATACACTGGTAAGGCATATTATTGTGGCCACTGACAGAAATCATGAACATCTTGGTGCTTGTTAGTAGGTAGAATGTATTAGACAGCGAATAAGAAGCAGAAAAAATGGGCACATAAGGATGCAGGTTTGATGGTCAGTACCTATCATAGAGTGCAGAGCTGGCAACAGGGTCACTGAGGTGGGGAGCTAAGCGTGGTCTGTGTGGTCCACTCCAATAGACAAGCCACTGCAGCTCATATTGTTGAAGCAGTTCATTCTGATTCAGATGGAAATGTGTAGGAAGCAACATAGCATGTTTGTTGAGTATGGGGGCTGCATAGCTGCAGGGTGTCAATGCCAACCTGTCTACCACCAAAATAACCAACAATGAGCATGTGAGCATCACAAGTGGAGCACAGAGCCATAGAAGAAGGTGGACAGGTGCATGTCTACTTACCTGAGGAACATATTAACCCTGGATTCTCTATGGGAAGAAGGCAATCCAGTGGAGGATATATGATGGTTTCCTGCTGGAAAACCTTGAGTCCTGTCATCCATGTGGATGTTACCTTGATACAGATCACCGATCTAAACACAGTGGCATAACATGTACACCATTATATATAAACAGCTTTCCTTGATGGGTCCATGCTATTCCTTATTGGCATTGCGAGAACCAGGAATAACCTTTCCGATATTTTGCTCAACAGAGTGTAGAATTAGGAATGGCTAAGATACTGCAGATATCCCCTAAGCTCTGAATCCTATGGTAGAGGAGCTTGAAGTGGAACCATCTCAGTTATTAGAGCGAGTGGCTAAGAGAAAGACAATTAAAAAAACAGCAGTGCAGTGCAGGGCTAATGAATTGGACTCATTCTGCCACCACAGGACTTGGGCAGCTTGCAGTCATTGAGTGGACCATAAACTCTATTTTATTTTACAGTCAAATGTGAGTCCATCTGCCAACAGCAGGAAGCTCGGTCTAAACCGGGTCATCAACAGAACAATGACCCCAGAAACCATAGGTAGTCTACAACAGAATAGCTAAAAGGGAAATGGATTAACCTCTTAAGCCCGAGGGTCTATTTTCCCAAAAATACATACAATGCATTTCTCAACTTGTACAATGCCTAAACTGCTAATCTTGGTGTCAACCAACAGAAAGATTCTGACTGCACTTTTCAATGATTAGGATTAATTGGAATGTATGTACCTGACTTTTGTGAAGTGCCTTGAGACGACATGTGTTGTGAATTGGCGCTATATAAATAAACTGAATTGAAACTGAATTGAATTGGAGCAAGAGTTCTGATGAAAATTAAAAAGAGAGATCACATTTCCCCTACTTTAGCTTCCCTTCATTGGCTCCCTGTTAAATCCAGAATAGAATTTAAAATTCTCCTCCTCACATATCAAGCCCTTAATGATCTAGCTCCATCATACATCAGAGATCTGATTGTTCCATATGTTCCTAACAGAGCACTTCGTTCTCAGACTGCAGGTTTACTGGTGGTTCCTAGAGTCTCTAAAAGTAGAATGGGAGGCAGATCCTTTAGTTATCAGGCTCCTCTCCTGTGGAACCAGCTCCCAGTTTTAGTCCGTGAGGCGGACACCCTGTCTACTTTTAAGGCTAGGCTTAAAACTTTCCTTTTTGATAAAGCTTATAGTTAGAGTGGCTTAGGTTATCCTGAGCTATCTTCCTTATTTTACCTCTTCTTCTCCCCTTGTTGGATGGACTAAGGGGGAGTCAGGTTTAGCCTAAACCGGCTCAGTTACGGTTGAGGTGCAACCACACCCTCCATTTCTGCTACCTGTATGACCCCCTCTCTTTTCCAGTGGTTATGGTCAATCTGACAGAGAGAGGTATCCCAATCGTTGTGGTTTTTAGTATAACAATGGCCATCAGTGGGCTCTAGATGGACAAACTGTCTACTTTTAAGACTAGGCTTAAAACTTTCCTTTTTGATAAAGCTTATAGTTAGAGTGGCTTAGGTTATCCTGAACTATCTCTGTAGTTATGCTGCTATAGGCTTAGGCTGCTGGAGAACATAATGACCACTTTCACCCTCTTCGCTACATTCTCACACTACTCTTCAATTTTGTATTATTTGCTGTTATCTCAGGTTTAACTTTGTTCTCTCTCTTTTCTCTTCCTAGAAGCTACACCTGGCCTGACTCTGTGTCTACCTGTAACACCTTTCTGAAGAGGAGAATCCTCCAAGCTTCTGCTGGCAACAACTTAATGCTCACCCTCTACAGATGATCCACATGGCCCTGTCTTTCAGTGTTTAACCCTTTCTCTCTCCTAGACATAGCTACTGACTGAGCTTCTACTGTGACTAACTCTATGTGCTCTCTTCAGACTCTAAACTTGAAAACTGGCTCAGAGTTTATCTGTTCTTTCTTTCTAGGTGAAACGACTAAAGGAGCTACATCCATTAACATTTACCTTTTCCTTCCCATAGAAAGTACTCCTGGATCAGTGCTTCTTTGTTCTCTTTGTGTCTCTGCTCTGTTCTCTCTAACCCGCAGTCGGTCATGGCAGATGGCCGCTCACACTGAGCCTGGTTCTGGTTCTGCTGGAGGTTTCTTCCTGTTAAAAGGGAGTTTTTCCTCTCCACTGTCACTACATGCATGCTCAGTATAAGGGATTGCTGCAAAGTCAACGCCAGTGACTGTCCACTGTCTCTACATGCTCATCCAGGAGGAGTGAATCCAGTCACTGACTGGATGCAATCTGCTGGGTTTCCTTTCCTTAGATAGAAAAACTTTTTATCCAATTTGAATAAATAACAGAATCTGACTGCACTGTTCAATGATTAAGATTAATTGGAATGTATGTACCTGACTTTTGTGAAGTGCCTTGAGACGACGTGTTGTGAATTGGCGCTATATAAATAAACTGAATTGAACTGAATTGAATTGAGGATGACGTGGAGAGTAAATTATTCTGAACCTGAGTAAATTAAGTTTAAATGCCCAAAAACTAATTTCCGCATAAAGAAAACAGAAGTTTACATACAAAACCTCTTACTCTTGCTGTAAAGAAGGAAACAAACACAATAAATTGTAACTACAACATCTGAGTGACATCTGTAGCCAGTCTGGTGTCAACACAACAAGCAATTGGAAAGTTATACATGTTTAGACTGAAACAAATCCAGGCGGACCCCTACTGTGCCATTTTGGCACACTTTGGCACAGTTTGGCACATTTACAATTTAGCACCCTTTATTTTCACACTCTAATTCCAAACTATATATAAAAACAAACTATAATGAAAAAGGGTGAATAGAGAAAATTAAAAATATTTCACTTTGAATCATGCCACACTCCAAAACAGTTCTTGGTCATAAGTTGCATTTTGGCTATCTGGGTGCTTTTTTGCATGGCGTTTGAGCTGCGGTCAGTGGATATAAGAACGAAGTAGGTACTTTTGTAGAGGAGTCTCAGATGAAGATCTGGACATGTGACAAGTGTGTGTCAGTCTCAGAGTTAGTCAGCTATGAGCTAAAGAGGCCAAGTCCCTTGTAAGGGGACCCTCGGGCTTAAGAGGTTAAGGTATTGCAGTGGCCCAGTCAAAGTTCAGACCTCAGCTTGATTAAACATTGTGGTGGGAGAGCTGAATTTCTGCAAGCCTCGGTTAACTGAAGAAATGATGGAAAGAAGGTTCGGACAAAAATCCTAGAAAATCATTCAATCATTGCATTTGGTGAGTTAAGCTGGAATCAAACTCTCAACCTTCCAAATTGACAATTGATCATCCCACTGATCCACAGCTCCTCCACAGATATTAATATTTGAAACAAAATTCTGTGGTGACTTTCAGAAATTAGATTTGTGGCTATTTGATACACCAAGAAGAATTTATCAAGAGGGAGCCATGAAAATCTACATCTGATCCTTGAACAACATATTCACTGTTGAAGTGTTTTATTCTGAATCAAAAAGGGCCCTGAGATGTTTCTGCTGCCTGTTACTAACATTGCTAAAAATAGCACGGAAACCTGATCTTCGTTAGCGCTTCCTCAATGCATCAGAATCCAGAGTTAATGACACCAAGCGGAAATGAAAAATGGTTTTACAAAATAAGACAGAGTTTTTTGAACACATGCATGCCCACCCTGTTGGGAGCACAGGACAGCAGATTGAGGCTTTTTGTTCAACTGATTTGCTGATTCATACTAACAGAATATGTCATGAATGTGGGAGGTTTCCTGATCGGCAGGCTGATCATCTGCAAAGCACAGATGCCCAGTAAGGTTATAGATGCCATCCTCTGTAATCATATATGAAAGAGGGAGGAGGTTTTCAGATGCCGTTCAGCTGAGTTGTTTTCCGTTCATTATTAAATGCACACATGCAAATGCAGCTTTTTTTCCAAGTGACACCATCTCTAAATCATCCCACATGTACTTTAAGTAGGTAGCAGAAAAGCAAGAAGCAAATTCTGGTGCAACAATCCTCACACGTTCCAGTCCAACGCTCTCAGTGACTGATAATGAGCTTACAACATTTCCAGGAGGCAGCGGCTGCCTTGCACCATTACAGGATATTTCATCCGACGCAGTCAAACGCAGTCTCACTAGGGACCCTTTCAGGCCAGGTGTACCAGAGAGTACGAAGGGCCCCTACAACCGACTTTCTGCCACTCTGCCACTTGATCTTTGTTACGATCTGACAGTTCTTTCCAACTCCCTAACTGAGAAAACATTATGACCGACTGAAACCAGAACCTGTTTGTATCTGAAAGAATTCATCCAACAGACTGAAATGTGGGGCCGCCTAAGGTTTGAGCTAAATATGCTGAGCTGTTTTTTTGATGTAATGTGCAGCGTGTAAGAACTTAAGAACAACTGGGCTCTTGATGACCTTAATAGCTGCAGCTGCTTATGAAGCTAAGCCCCTCTTTCTTCTCCAGCCCCTCACCTGTGGACGGCAGTCATGTTTGGGCCTCTTAGCTTTTCAACTGTAAGAACATAAGCTGAGCAGTGCCCTGTACTTGTTGGCTGAACCACACTGCCATCTTGTGACTAAAACCTGCTCTAGTTTGTTTGCTTTTTTGAATTTAAAGTCCTAATAAAAAGAAAGTACACCCTATAAAACTTTAGAGTTAAACATATCCTGGATATTATAAAAACAGTTTGGCCTGTAGCAGGTTCTAAAAACAAATTATTTGCCCTTAAAGTGAACAAAAACAAACAACAGAACAGAGCCTTCCACACTGTAATTGTTTATTAAAAAACAGAAAATTATTTATGTGTGAAAAACTAAGTACCCCCCCATGATGCAGCAGCTTGTAGTCCCCCATTAGCAGCAGTAACCCCCAGCAGTGGATTTCTGTTTGACTTTATCAGTCTTTCACATCTTTGTGGAGGAATTTTGGTTCCTCTTTTCAATGTTCCTTCAGATCATTGAGATTTTTGCACAGCTCTCTAAAGTTCCCAGGTTCAGACAAGCTTTTCAATCAGGCTTGGCTCTGAAATTGGGCTAGGCCATTGCAACAACTTGATTCTTGTTTTTAGCCATGCTGTTATAGGTTTTCAGCGGTGTTACTGTTAGTTTGGTATGCAGAGGGATCATGGTCAGTGTGGCTACAAAACAAGGCCAAATCATCAACACTCCACTACCAAGCTTGACAGTTGATATGAGGTGTTTCTGCTTGGTTTTCGGGGACCAGAGTAGTTTTTTGGGGTATATTTTTTACCCTTCGTTTCTTTTACTGGAGCCAGGAGCAAATTCGATTAATCAGATGGTTAGAAATCTAAAAAGTGCCCTGCTAAAGAGGTAGGGCTTTTTGAAAGGACGAATTGAAAGGACAACATTTTTGACTAGTTGAATATTCATAGCATTTTTGTTTCAGTCACCTTCCTGTTTATCCTCCTAAACGCCTGTCAAATGTTTATTTGAACTAAATTAGATGCAGCTCTTCAACCCTTTGGAGCACATGAGGAAGGTTGGTCTCTTTGTAAAGGCAACAAATATAACTTGAGCAGTAAAACTTATTGTAACTAACTAATTTTGTAGTTATTTTTAATGTCGATTACACAGAACTGTCACTTTTCTCTCTAGTATGGATTTTTTTGTTTGTTTTTATGTAATTATGCATGGAGCCTCAAAGATATATATATATATATATATATATATATATATATATATATATATGCCATTACATTGTTTCCAAAAAATGTAATTCCTAAAACCTTCAACATAGAGGCATACAGCAAACTCATGGTGGGACCCTCTTGTTTATCCTGCTCTGTCCTGATTCTGTTGTTCTTCTTCCTGATTCTGTAGTACCTTTTGCATCCAAATTGGATCACTCCTTCTGCCTAACAATTGCATCTTCTGTCTAAATGTACGATTATCCATGAAACTATCTGATGTCTACACCAAGTTCACCCCAATGACCCCACTATGAATCCATATATTTGATCACATTTCCTTTATTTTTCGTAACTGTAACACCTGTCATGCCATTTCCATGCCAGACTCTGAGATTTCACAAATAAAAAGCTGAAGCTGTAGTAACAAACACAGTAACTCAATAAATGAACAACTTTAGCCAAAACACACACACGCAAAGCAGCCACCTTAAAAATAAACAAATCATTCTTTAAACAACATTATGTTTACTCTCTGGGCCTTATTTCCATCATGATGCACTGCAACAAAATCTCAGCTGATTATACTACAAAATGTGGCGAAACCCTATTACTGCTTACAAACATCTGCCCCTTCATTCAGTCGTAAAGGAATAGAGTCCTTGTACTGCACAGCATTTTAGATTAATGCAGCATTGCATTTGCATGCCTTTGATGCATGTTTTCTTTCAGGTTGAAGACATGTTTTCTGCATAGGAAAATGACTGCTTTGAATCAAAGTAGGGCTGGGGCTGAGGGGCAGAATTAGTCGGCCAAAACAAACAGAATAAATAAATCAGTGAGAAGATTTCACAGAATTATCTGCAATGTTTGTCAAATGGTAAACATGTTTAAACAGCCAACCTTTTAATGCATGATGCAGCACCGTCTTACTGAAGTGATAATTCTCTTCCTTAAGCTACTTTAAAATGTGCCTGATAGCAATTCATGTGGCATCAGCATCCAAAATGTTAAATATGCTGCTTTTAAAATGAAATATGTGTCCAAATGGAAGGGCAAGACACATAAAATTAAACCAGCTGACCCCACGTTTTATAATTAAATGATCAGATCTGAAACTGTTTGAAACAATGGTTTGTTACTGAGCATTTTTGAGTATACTGTATCAGTCTACGGTATGCTGTAAAATTTGAATTACCTTGGTGAATGTAGGTTGATTTAGAAGTCAAATCTGTCAGAATATGACAATACTGTGCCTTTCAGAAACCTTATTGTACAAAAAGAAACAGCTTCCTTTTTAAAGTAATAGCTGTTGGCAGGTGAAACAGAAAGCTAAAACAAGAACTAGCACACTCAGCTCGTCATCATCATCCTCTCTAACCTTTTTACATGCTGACTGCTGCTTCTTAAGGGCATTTAGTGGCACTCCAATAGGTTTATAACACTTCAACGGACTGAAAACTTTGATCCAGTTATGCATTTACCATACTTCGTCTTGCTCCTGTTCAAATACAATTTAGCATAGGCACTGCAGCGTAGCTAGCTGCAACAGGAAGCTAGAAAAATTGCATTTTAAAACTCCCATGAGTCTTTGTTTCATAGAAAGCAGACACTTTCAGGACTGTTTCTTATGTTTTATAACACCCCTTTTATAAACAAGACACAAATAAAATCCTGTTAGCTAGCTGTGACAGGAAGTTAGAAAAGCAGCAGTTAAAAAGCTAAATGATTTTTTTCCAATATGGCAACAGGCAGTTATTTACTGTACTGAATATTAAATTAGTTTTTAGTGTTGATGTTGTTTAAAACATTGCTTAAAATTTGCTAACAAATTGCCAGATATGATTGAGACTATTAAAATGATACACTGAACGGTTAAAACTACAACCATACCATCTTGCAAGTAATATTTATGTAGAAATGTGCCATGACCATTTTGTTGTACATTGCTAAAGCAGCCTAAAGCCCCTCAAGAAAGGTTGATACATCCTGTGTACCTGCCTGCAGGGAAACACTTGTGCTGTTAACATCCCTGCTGGAAGGAAGTTTGTTTTATATGGAAGAGTAAAGATAATGATTGTATCACAAGAATAAAAAAATAACCCAGCTTTCAAAAATTAGACAGTGATGATTATTCTGCTTTGTATGATGAGTGGATGTACAGATCTACATCATTTTTTCCTTGTAGCCCTTGTATGGAAGCCACTGTTGCACCTCTAAACTCAAGACATTGAACAAAAATCAAAAGGAAAGTACTTCGTTCTTGAACTGCTACATTCCTGACCTTCACTGCAGTGCTACAGCTATGTCGGAGCACATGTAGCCCAGTTGAGACTTTCAAGAACAGTATTAACCACTCTGTTCCTGGTAATCTGGGAAGCATAAGCAGACAAGATTTCATCTGTTTTTAGATCGTTAAAAACTGAATTGTATTAATTAATTTATTAACATCAACTTTTTTAACTGTGGATTTTGTTAAGATGTACTTCTCAATTTGGAATTTACTTCAGTTTAGTTTTCAATAAGTCCAAACACCACCATGTTATTTACACTGACACTTTATAAATGTATCATTAAGCTTTCCGCGACAGGCTACTGTGATGTGTGATTCTCTCATCATGGCAAACATAATGGTAAGAAAATAAGTATTTCATTCAAAATGGATGCAAAAGTTGCAAACGTTGAGGTACTCATTTGAAGACAGCATCCTCTTCCGTATGATGATGTTTATACTGTAGTAATAGTTCTTCAGCTTTACTCAAAGTTCTCTTAGCTATAAAGGCTCTTTCTTGTTTGGAACCAGAAAATTAGAAAATCTTCTGGTCCAAAGTCTCGCCTCACTCTGAGAATGACCCTCTCCACCTGGAAAGCCCTGCCAGCAGATCTCTGGAAGCCTGCTTTCACTGTGTGACAGGTGTGGAGGCTGACATGGGCACAGTTGGCGTGATGGGGCTGGTGGGTGTTTGTGGCGAGCTCTGGTAGGACCGAAGTAGGACTTTATGCTTGGTGGCTACCTCCTGCCGCTGCCGCTGCTGGTCAGCCAAGAATTCCTTGAGACGAGTGGTTGTAAAGGTGAGAGTCTGCCTGCGAAGGCGCATCAGGTAGGCATCTTGAAGCCAGGAGTTACTGAAGCAGTCTTTGATTGAGGGGCGGGCCCTGGTAAAGAAACGGATGCACATCATCAGAAGCTTAAAAATGTGATGGTGAGCTTTCTGAAACTAACTGTTGTGCCTGTAGTGTTGAGCTTACCAGGGGTAGCTACAGAGGATCTTTTTTAGGAACAAGGAGGCACTTTGGGACACATTCTGGTAGAGCTTAGAGAGGTCAAACTTGGCTGCCAGGATCCTGGCTTCAGTCTCCTGAGGATCATTTTCCATGAAAGGCGACCTGCCACTCAACCTGAAAAACCACAAAGAACAAATGTTCAGTTCTTTCACATGACATAAACTGTAGCGTTCATAATGGCTGGAAATCAAGACACTTCTAAGGCAGCAAGCCATTTCAATCAAAATACTGCACTGTATGTGAGGAATGCATTTCTATTTAAACAAAGTTTGCCCAGAGGAAGCCGTGAAAGCAGAACTTACATGATGAAAGTCATTACACCCACGCTCCAGATGTCAGCTGGAGGACCCACAACATCTCCTTTCAACATCTCTGGAGCTACGAATAGAAGAAATAGAAATAAACTGCTTTTATCAACTGCATAAAACTTGGAATCACATAAAACCTAATACAGCACAATAAAACTCGCAGTTTTTATTCTTAGTAATTGGATCATAAGATGTACTGTAGCCTACATAGACACTCATGTTCATTTTGAGCAGGTATTTACACATGTAAACCATCTATTCTTTATTCATACTTTTCATCTGTGGAGCCAAATTTTAATGTCACTTCTGAAAGGGATCTTGGTTTACAGTCCTAAAGGATTTCTAAAGATGTTAACTGGATTTTTGCTTCATTTTGGTCCTTTCCCTGTCCAGTAGGTGTAACTGTCCATGGCCGCACATGGCGGCATGTGCTTAAAAGAAGGAGGAAAATAGACTAGCTTAGAAAAAAGGAAAGTGTAAAGCCTAAACAACGAAAGACCAACGAATGATCCACAGGTCAGCATTAGGTAGCTTAGCAAAAGAAAAAACAACGTAGTTTTGGAATGGTCTGATACTGGACTGAAACCAGAGAAAAAGCAGCCAAAGTATGATAAAAATCCCTGGGAGATAAGCATAACTCATGGTATCTCCACTGTACTGTGCATAAAACATGGAATACTGTACACAGACAAATCTCTTACACATGTACTCCAATGTTCCGATAGGAGGGCTGAACTGCTTGAGGAAGAGAGGGTTGTATGTCTGAGCACTTCCAAAGTCGATTATCTTGATGAGATTCATGTGTGTCACAATAATATTCTCTGGCTTGATGTCCAGGTGCAGGATGCGGCGAGCATGGAGGTAGTCCAGACCCTGAAGGATCTGCACGATGTAAGTCACCACGTCATCCTCAGAGTAACGGAACCTTAGAATAACCAGAAAACAACGTATTAAATCTTTCCGGGTCGGACGACTTCAGAAATGTCAGGCTTGATCAGGAGCCAGTGACTGACCTTTCTATGAGGCTGTAGAGCAACTCCCTCCCACTGCAGTACTCAGAGATGAGCACCAGGTAGCGTGGCGTGACATAGGCCTCGTGTAGAGCCATAATCCTGTCATGATGAAGGGATTTGAGGATGTCATACTCCTGAAGCACTGCCTGTTTAGTGTCCACCTCATAGGGAACAATCTTTGCCATGAAGAGGTTGCCGGTGGCATTCTCACGACACTCCCGGATAACACCAAATCGACCCCTGTGAGAGAATGACATCGTATTAAAACCATAGAGACAAAGCCAACAGGGCTGGATGATGTTAGGAGCAAAATTCTCAACATAAATTGGGGCTTCATGAAAAAGTCTTACCTTGCTTTCTCATCCATAAAGGTGTAAGGTTTCTGTGGAACTCCCTGGCGTAAAGATCCCTCCCCAGGTTTGCCCAGTGGCGTCCTGCGTCCAGAAGGTGTAAGCCGTCCGGATGGGGTAGTCCGTCCAGTAGGGGTACTGTGACTGTCCCCTCCCTGTAGAACTGGTGTCAGGCTCTGCACTATCACAACGGGAGGGGTAATCATCACAGGAGTGACTGAGGACGCTGTAGTTGCTGGAGTGGAAGCAACTTGAGAAGGAGGGGTAGAACGAGATGTCGCAGCTGGAACGTACATCGGCAGAGAGGAAATAGGCTTCCCGATAGGAGGAGCAGACATTGATACTGGAGAAGGTGGTTTGTTAGTCATGGAGGTTAATGCAAGTACAGGACTCTGGGGTTTGGGTGGAACAAGAGGTGGAGGTGCCAGCTTCGCTTGAGGTTTGCTCATACTGATGCTGATCGAGGTCTTGGCTTTAGGTGATGTGACTGGAATGACTGGGGTCTGAACTGGAGCTTGTTCAACAGAGGATGGGGTGATGGGCACAGTTCCTGCAGGTTGGCCGGCGCTGACCTGCGCAACTGGCTTAATGGTTACAGGAGAGGGAGATTTAGCCACTGATGAAGCAGGAGCTGGCACTGAAGTCAACGTTGTGGATTTACTGGGAGCTGGTTTAATGGGAGGCACTTTCATGGACGACATCATTACCACAGGGGGTGGAGGACTTGTGGTGGGAACAGTCTTGACTACACCAGAGGCACTGCATTTACTTGGTTCTAATGAAGATGACAGGAAGGTTAACCTCAGAAACCTAATTCATATATAATGCACAAGAACCATTTCTAAAACATCTACAGTAAAACTCACAAATAATCCTGCAATATAGTAAAACTAACACACAATTAATCTTCTAAAAATATATTTTTTTACATAAATCAGCGTATTAACATACTGTTATTAGGTAAAGTACCTGTGGGATCCAGAGTTACAACCTCTGACAGGTTGCTGTAGGGGCCCTGACCGGCTTTATTGACACAAGCCACCCTGAACCTGAAGGAGCCCCCTGCTGGCAGGTCGGTCACATTGTAATAACAGTCTGCCACTCCAGTTGCAACTATTAGCCAGTTGCTTTCACCTAAAACAAGGAGCCAACAATATTTAACCATCATTTAAATAACTTTAGAAAAGTGTAAACATATGTTTGGTAACATAATTAATAAAGGTGGAGTTGTGTGTACCATGGTAGTTAAACCTAATCCTGATAGGTTGATTTTTCTTTACACCTAAAAAACTTTGGGTTGAAGCCATCATATGGTTTGAGATCCACTATTGCTTTTGGTTACAAATATGTTAGTCTTGATGCTTTTATTATTTTGACAGGGACGTTTGTCTGTGTCTGGAAAGTGCATTTAGTTAGACCCATAAATAATCAAATAAATTAATGGTCCCATGTAGGACAACAGTGGGTGGCTCAAAATCCAGTTTTCAATTAATCAGTTAGTTTGTTAAGAAAAATCTGTTGAATCTAGTTTTCTGAAAAATCTTAAAAATAATTTCAGTCAACAAGTAAACCTACAAGCTAGGATTAACAAAGTAAACCAAAAAAAGTTAGAGAAGTAGATTTCCATTTTTTTAACAGTAGCACTGGTATTGTGAATGACACAAATAAAAAAAAAACAGTTGAAATCAGATATGTTGTTTCTGTTTACATACAGGTTAGTGTTAGCACTGCAGAACAGCTAGCTGCTACAGGAAGTTAAAAGAGTAGCAATTTAAACCTCCCATATTTTTCACATGTGGCAAATAGGCAGGAGAGTTATTCATGTTTTCACCATATGTGTTGCTAAAGATGTTATGTTACTACTGGCAACTAAGAGCCACCATGATATAATTGCAACTATGAAAATTACTATGACTATCAGAAGAGTCATGAGGTCAAAATGTTGTAGCACTTTGCTCTTAATATGTGTCGAAAAACCCTGAGAAAATCTATGAAATAACTTCATATAAGCTAAATAATTGATAAGAATAAAACGGCTTCCAATATATAATAAGACTTTCAAGTAACAAATCATTTTTGTTCAGCTCCAAGCAGGTGTTGTCTTCTCAGAAAGTAGATTCTCTGTACACTATCTAACATAAATGCCCCAAGATAACGTTCAAGTTAGATTTGCTGTTTCTAGGTTTAATTTATTCCTGTATTTATCTAAATACAATAAGCATATAACCACTGGATCATGCAGGCCAAAAACCTTTTGCTCTCCTCTCAAGAGAGTATGTGCAAGGGGCTATTGTGTCAGAGGGCCGCCACACCACCAAAGCTGTGTTGTTATATTTCTGAGGAATCTCTGGGGTCCCAGGACGATTAGGCAGGCCTGTAAAATATACAAATATTATTATTAAGTCATATACCAACATGCAAGATGTGCTTATGGTTGGATCAAGTTTTTCAATAAAATGTTTTGCATTCCTTCTGGAAAGAATGTATTGGCTTCGGTGCAGGGATATAGGCAGGAGCGGTTAGGGGAGGCCAGGGGGGGGGGGGTGGGGGGGGCCACATTAAAATAAACCCCAGCATCTTTTTTGGTGGTTTGCATGATCATCAACAGCTGTCGGCCATCAGGGCAGGAAATCATATTCATTCTGGCATCAATTTCTAAAGGCTTCTTGTCTGAGAAGGAAAATGGCCATAATTGCATCAACATACATGGATGAGGACGTGTGTTTATTTGCAACACAGGTTCTGTTTTGAGTCACCGTTATGAAAGTTTCCAAATATATTAAATAGAATATTAATTTAAATAATATCTAAAGTAATTACAATGTCTTATCATTGTTTTCAGTGAATATTTTTAACCTTACCTTTTAACCAGGTGATGTGTGGATGTGGGCTTCCAGCTGGCAGACAGCTGAGGGTTACTGGGTCACCCTCCAGAAGGACATGATCTCTGAGCTTGATATGGAATACAGGAGGAAAATCTGGTCCAGAAGAAAGGAAACCACTTAAATATAACCTTGTCTGTGGTATGATATGCCAGCAGAAACAGTTATGGTTCAATTTACCCAGTCATATTAAAGCCCTTTTAAAGGAGACATACTGTCTCATAGCTTCCATGGAAAACAAGCATGTCTGCTGTGCAGCACAAAAGAAACTGCATATTTACTGCTGTTAGTATAAAGCAACAAGCATGCAGAATATATTTATACTCGCGTTTCAGACACCAGTAACAGATACTACACATTCCGAAACCCCTTTAATTTTAAACCCTATTTATCTGCACGTTTTTGCACATTTAGTTTGGATGAATGGGTTGTGTTTGGGAAACTGTTAATCAAGACCACTTTAAAAGATTACACGAATGCTTAGAGGGAAAGTGGGGATTCTTTTACACAGCAGACAGAAATTAACCAAACAGCAGTTATCAGCAGATTAAAAATGCTCCCTAAAGTCAAATGGTTTTAAAATTCAAGTTGGCACATGTAAACCTTTTCTCTATCGATATTTCAGAGTATGGCACTCCAAGGATTTATCTTCATATTTATTATGGGAATCTATAATTTTAGGAACAAAGGGTCAGAACTGCAACACTGGGATCATATTTAATTGCCTTATAAATAAGAGATATTCCAGTCTAGGAGCAAAGGAAGCCATTCAACTTTGAGGAGGGGAATTATTAATTTGAGGACTTGTACCCTAGGACACAGCCCCACCATCTTACCAGAAGCTAACTTGGAGTACTGTCGTGAACGTAAGGAACTGTTGTCTCGGGAAATTGCGGTTGGTATGTCAGGCTGTGATACCGTTTTTTCTCGTCTCCCTCTTGTCAAGCCCCATCGATCCCATCTAGATCTCTGTTCAACTTCCATACCTTTACATAAATTACGCAAAAAAAAGAAGCATACCTTAGCTGTGATTGATTGTTACATGATAAAATTAATGAGAAAATGCAACTACCCCATACCCTTTGATGTTTCTGATTTTAGGCTGGACATCGAGTCAAGTGACTCAGATGAGGCCCCATTACTGGCCTGGGATGCCAGTTGGTTCTGAGGAACAGTGCTAGCCTTTATAGCTCGACTCTCTGAGGTTGACCGACGAAGCATTGAAAGAATTGGTGTTCTTTTGGTTTCCTTATCTTCCAGGGGTTTTTTCCCCATACTGCGAAATTTTTGTGGAGATTCCGCCACAGTTTATTTTAAACTTCCCCCCGCATTGCCAACACTGGTGATTCATTAGGTTTCTTCAGCTCCTTTTCTTCCACCGGCTTATCACCTTCTCCATCCATCCTCGTCATCTCTACCTCTTTCTTTTCCTGAGAACCCCGTCTGCCAAGAGTCCAAGAGAGCCTACGTCTTGAACCAACTGAATCCTCTTCTTTCAATACTTCATCAGTACGCTGTGTCGATGGAGCTCTCTTCAAGCGCATAGAGAGTCTTCTCATGAAACCTTGATCCTTTTGAGCTTCACGTAGGTCCTGGACCGACTTGGACTTTTCCTCGAGTCTCCTTGATGCCAACTGTAATGGTGCACCAATTGGCCCAGGTCTATATATCTCTTCAGATGTATCTGCTGAAGCCTGGATGGCCGGCAGTCTATCTTCATTCTTTGACCTTGAGAGAAATTTCAGACTTCTTGAGAGGGAAGATTCACGTTTTTTGAAGCGGGCCTCAAAGACCTCTTCAGAGGTCATGTCTTCTAAATCAGCTCCAGCTGAGAGATCTTGCTGGGATGATGTTTGCGTAGCGGTCTTTGGTGGACTGGGTTCTTTGGTGATCATTTCTGGTGATGCTACTCTGGAGTAGACCGCAGGGTGCTCGGTGGTTGACATGAGGATCGGCTTTGGTGAACCAGGTAAGTTGGATGATGTGCTCTCTAGTGAAGATGTCTGAGCTGTGGCTGAGGCTGAAGTAGTGGCTGGAACCACAACTGGAGTAGAAGGGGCAAGAGGTGCTTCATTGAGCGGCTGAAGGGAAGGAACTATGATGGTCTGCATAATGCTGGCATAAGCTGACATTCTTCCATCTGGAAGAACAACTCGGGCAGGAAGTGAGGGCGTTATATATGTTGATGTAACAGTGCCAGGGGGCTGGTAAAGTTCTTGTGTTGGTTTCACCATAACTGAGCTGGTGCTTATGACCATCTCAGAAGACTTTATTGGGGTACTTGTCTTCTCTTCTACATTTTCTTTAGCTTTTGACTCGACTGCACAGTCTTTTCTTGAAAACTCTTGACTTTCTTTGTGCTCCTTTCTCTCTCTTTCTATTTCCTCCTGCATTTTTTCTCCTTCTCGAGAGCTGAGGGCCATGTCAGGAGGTGTGGGAATTCTCTGGCCCACATTATCTGCTTCCGTCAATGGTTCCTCTGAAATACTCATGTCTTTCTCTGAGAATCCACTTGTACTCGACCTTTCATCAAAATTACTGTCTGCAGTCAGTCCATCCATCTTCTCATTTAAAGTCTCATCTGTTCGAACCTCTTTCTCCATCAGTGAATCCTGACTCTCTGTTTTGGATTGATTTTCTTGCACAACAGGCTCTGGAATTGGTGGTTTTGGAGAAGATTCCCTGGGAGTCTCTGGACGGGAGTCTAGCTTGGTTTGCTCAGTTAGAGCTGACATGGAAATAGCTTCTTTAAGCCGCCTTTCTTCTACTTGTGCAACAGGAATCTCCAGAGGTGCTCCTGATCTGCGATGTAAAGCTATGGGTTCTGCATCCCCTTGGCTGAAAGAGGTGCTTTTACGTAGAACTTTAGGTTTGGGAACTTCATCCCTTGCAAAGTCACTGGATGCAGCTCTGGTAAGAGGAGGTGGGCCCAGACGAGCAGTGCGAGAGTAGCGATCTAAAGGTAATGCTCGTTTGTCATCTCCCATGCCTAATGTTTCTAAAAGAGGTCCTCTCAGGCCACTCATCTTGTTGTCTACAGATCCACCACGAAGAAGTCGCTGCCTCATTAGCTCCAGTTTAAGAGCATAGTCTTCTTGACTCATCTTTGCAGTTCCTGGGCTGGTGCTCCTCCTCGGTAGCTCCATGGAGACGGCTTTCTTTAGGACTCTCCTTCCTTCCTCAGGGTTTTCTTCTCCAGCTCCTTCCTCTGGTGTAATCCGGAGCAGCAAAGCACTGTCAGCTGAACCACCACGCCGTAGTTCCCCTCTTTGTCGGCCTCCTTCTGCCTTGTCAGACTCCATGCTCGATCCTCTTTTTAGGGGTTTTCTTGATAGTTCTGATTTTTGAATCAGTTCAGCAGGTGATTCTTCTGAGAAACCTTTGTCGTTGTCTTCTGATGGTCGCTTCCAAAGGTGGCCTTTCTCTCCTGCCTCTCCTCTTACTGTTTCCTGCTCCTGAGAGTCCCACTCCATTGCCTCCTGGGGGTGGGAAGGTGGACCAGACCGTTGACCTTTTTCGTTCCCCTTTCCTGTTTCCTGCTCATTGTTCTGAATGTCATTGAGTGACATTCTTGATCCAGAGAAGTCCATGTTAAGAGGCATTGGAATAAAAGGAAGTTCATCAATGTCTTCATCTGAATCAGAAGATGAAGATGGCAGAGGTGATCCCTCTTTCTGGTGCCTCGGAACGGCAATGGAGGTGTGGCTCGAGGAATCGTTCAGCAACTCTGGTATGGATCTCATGACCATTTTTGACTTATAGCTGATTATGGAACGCTGAAAAAGTAATCAACAAAATGTTACAACTTTAAAATAATTTCTGCAGGAAATGCATCATAAGAAAGAAAAATATCCTCCCTCACCTGCCATTTTCTGCGAGAGACAAACTTCTTCAGGCCCTCTGTGCTGATGGCCTTCCCCTTGCTTAGTATCTGTGCAACGCAATGACAAAACGATTTTTTAGGAGTGGCCCAGGCCTAACGTTGTCATGTAGAAGTCACAGGATGGATGATTGACTTTTTCTCACCTTGAACCAAGGGTGCCGCAGACATTCCTGAGTGTCAGGTCTCCTAAAAGCAAATTATGTAAAATTATGGGCATATGCTCTATTTTCCAGCTAATTCAAATTAGTTTTCTGAGGCATTATATTTTAAATAAATAAAGCTTTTTTGGTTTAGGGGTATTTGGGAAACTTGTAGGACGGTTTAGAAGTTGACACACATCAGACCTGATTAATGGAAAATTAATCTCAGTTTTTTTGGTGGAAAGAAAATGTTAAAACATTTTAAAGTAAAGTAATGACATTCTATGTGGAAAAATGTGCAAAAAAAAATAATACTTAAGAAACTTGTTTAGTATGACTCAAATCAGCCTGGTGGTTGTTTTAACTATAGATGCACTAAAGTGGACAAATTAATTATCCATTAACATTCTGTTCAGCTTTGTCTGATATTTTTTATTGCTGCTTTACAACAAAATAGCAAACCATTAACATAGAATTATACTTTGTTGGGTGTTACTCACAGCCTGTCTGCTACCAGTAGCTTGATGATGAAGCCTTTAGCCTCTCGGCAAAGATCAGCAAACATGTTCTCCTCAAAAGCCACATTGTAGTTCCTGATGTTCAGCACGGAGCTGCGGTCGCTCTGTCCGGCAAACGGGGAGATTCCAGTCAGGCTAATAACAGAGAAAGTTACAATAAATACAGAAAATCAGGAGAAACGCAGAAAAATACACACTAATTTAGGTTTTACTCACCACAGGTACGCTATAACCCCTACAGGCCTGGGAAAATAAATCAGAGGCTTTTTTAAAAAACGTTCAACAAGCATTAAAAATGTTTTACATTAAAGGAACCTCTACCATATGTCCGTTGCTTTTGAAACAGGCGTCTGGTCGACGATTTCTGGTGCAACAAATTCGGGTGTGCCGTATTTGCAGTACTGAGCCTCATCAGGCGTGACCTCCACAGCGTTGCCGAAATCACATAAACGGATGTGATCACTTTGGAGATCTGCCATGAGGATGTTATCAGGCTGAAGGTAAAACAAACACACAAAATGAAGAAATAGGAAATAAATCTGTGGAATTATTGAAAAGGTTTTTTATTACAACTTAAAACAGTGTGAAGGTTGAAGATCCATCAGCATCTACCTTTATGTCAAGGTGAATCATGTTCAGATGATGAAGGTAGTCCACTGCTTCTATCAGCTGCCGTACACATGACCGCACCTGTTGAACACAAACAGCTGCTAATTTTTACATAATTATACTTTACACAGTAGCTTAGTGGGCAGAAAACCTTATTCCTTTAAGACATAAGGTTAAAATCCTGTTGCTTCTTCATCTATGCTCAGTTTGGACTTTCTTCTCAAACTAAAGAAACCTGGACCAAGATAAAGGACTTGAAAGAATTGTATCAAAAAAACCATCGGCATTTTTCCAAACACAAACTTTAAAAAGACTTAAAGAGCCATAAAACTACAGAAAAAGAATATAAATCTGAGCAACCTTTTTCTCCCCACTCTCTGCTCCATATATAGCTTCACAATGAGGCAGAGAGACTGTGTCTCATTGTGACAGCAATGAGACACACTCGGGACAGCAGGGGATTCCCTGCTGTCCCGAGTGTGTCTCATCACAAGAGCCAAAGCTGAATGTCCTCAGTGCATCAGAGTCAAACAGCACTATGGGGACAGAGCTAATTTATTTGAGTCGTGTTTAATAATGTCTGTAAATGAAGCACTGTCTGTTGGATTCTTTGATTGTAAGGTTTGCAATCTGAATGAAAAAAATGATTTTTCTGTTTTGATAATTTATTTGTAGATAGGAGAAATAATCGATACCAGACACTATTGGCTGGAGAAGATAAATTCTACTATGTGTTAAATTCCTGCTGTCTTAAGGTCACTTTTTGTTGTTTCTTCTCCATAGCACCAGCAGCTTTCATGAGATGGTAAATATTTTGTGCTGACTGCATCTTGCAGCGTTGGTCTTTGAAAATCAGACACTACTTTTTATTGCTATAACTTAACATGACATATATATATATATATATATATATATACAGTGCCATGCGAAAGTATTCGGCCCCTTTGAACTTTTCAACCTCTTGCCACATTTCAGGCTTCAAACATAAAGATATAAAATTCTAATTTTTTGTGAAGAATCAACAACAACTGGGACACAATTGTGAAGTGGAATGAAATTTATTGAATGTGTCAAACTTGTTTAACAAATAAAAAACTGAAAAGTTGGGCGTGCAATATTATTCGGCCCCTTTACTTTCAGTGCAGCAAACTCACTCCAGAAGTTCAGTGAGGATCTCTGAATGATCCAATGTTGTCCCAAATGACTGATGATGATAAATAGAATCCACCTGTGTGTAATCAAGTCTCCGTATAAATGCACCTGCTCTGTGATAGTCTCAGGGTTCTGTTCAAAGCGAAGAGAGCATCATGAAGACCAAGGAACACACCAGGCAGGTCCGAGATACTGTTGTGGAGAAGTTTAAAGCTGGATTTGGATACAAAAAGATTTCCCAAGTTTTAACATCCCAAGGAGCACTGTGCAAGCAATCATATTGAAATGGAAGGAGTATCAAACCACTGCAAATCTACCAAGACCCGGCCGTCCCTCTAAACTCTCATCTCGAACAAGGAGAAGACTGATCATAGATGCAGCCAAGAGGCCCATGATGACTCTGGATGAACTGCAGAGATCTACAGCTGAGGTGGGAGAGTCTGTCCATAGGACAACAATCAGTTGTACACTGCACAAATCTGGCCTTTATGGAAGAGTGGAAAGAAGAAAACCATTTCTCAAAGATATCTATAAAAAGTCTCGTTTAAAGTTTGCCACAAGCCACCTGGGAGACACACCAAACATGTGGAAGAAGGTGCTCTGGTCAGATGAAACCAAAATCGAACTGTTTGGCCACAATGCAAAACGATATGTTTGGTGTAAAAGCAACACAGCTCATCACCCTGAACACACCATCCAAACTGTCAAACATGGTGGTGGCAGCATCATGGTTTGGGCCTGCTTTTTGTCAGCAGGGACAGGGAAGATGGTCAAAATTGATGGGAAGATGGATGGGGCCAAATACAGGACCATTCTGGAAGACAACCTGTTGAAGTCTGCAAGAGACCTGAGACTGGGACGGAGATTTATCTTCCAACAAGACAATGATCCAAAACATAAAGCCAAATCTACAATGGAATGGTTCACAAATAAACATATCCAGGTGTTGGAATGGCCAAGTCAAAGTCCAGACCTGAATCCAATCGAGAATCTGTGGAAGGAGCTGAAGACTGCTGTTCACGAACGCTCTCCATCCAACCTCACTGAGCTCGAGCTGTTTTGCAAGGAAGAATGAGCAAGAATTTCAGTCTCTCGATGTGCAAAACTGATAGAGACATAAACCAAGCGACTTGCAGCTGTAATTGCAGCAAAGGGTGGCACTACAAAGTATTAACGCAAGGGGGCCGAATAATATTGCACGCCCTACTTTTCAGTTTTTTATTTGTTAAACAAGTTTGACACATCCAATTAATTTAATTCCACTTCACGATTGTGTCCCACTTGTTGATTCTTCACAAAAAATCAGAATTTTATATCTTTATGTTTGAAGCCTGAAATGTGGCAAGAGGTTGAAAAGTTCAAGGGGGCCGAATACTTTCAGAAGGCACTGTATATATAGGAGCAATTAGCTCTACATGAATGTATGATATCTTGTATAAGTGCTGAAAAACAGCATCAGCAGGGTCAGTTTTCACTTTTTGCAGCAAAATGAGCGGGAGGCCTTCCTGTGTGAGGGGATTGTGAAACAAACTGACACAGAATCTCTGGTTAAAAAACATTTTGAATGTGAGAAACAATTAGTGGTTCGGAAGTTGGCTTGCGACCTTTTACCAGTGCTGAATTTTAATGCAAGAACACATTTAAAACTGCAGTGATACTGGAACGTTGAAGATTTGCTGCTTAATAACCAACGCAGAACTTACTTCAGACTCCAGGATCGTACACTTCCTGGTAAATCTGTCCAGCAGCTCCTCATGGCATCTTTAAACATGAATTAAGGCTCTCAGTTCACCTAACCCAGGTAAATAATCTTTGAATTTGTGTGTTTTGGCGTTTTTCTAAGGATACATCTCTGTGATGATGATGACTGCGTTCTTCTTCTCAAACATGTCATGGAAATAAAGGACCCTCTCGTGGTCCAGCTTGGACAGCAGTCTCATCTCTCTCAGAGCAGAAGCCTTCTTCTTGGCTCGAGTCGAGATGAATTTTGCAGCGTACTCCATTTTGGTTGCCTTCTGTTTTACTCGTTTCACATAGGAAAATGCACCCCTGTGAAGATTAAAAATAACTCCAGCTTTAGATCAACATATCTGGTATCATAAAACTATCTCAATGGCAGACTCGTCATGTAAACAGCTCACTCTACCTTCCAATTTCTTTATGGATGTCATAGTAATCAGTCAGTCTGCGCATCTTCCTCAGAATACTCTCTTCATCATCCATTGGTTCCTCCTTCCTCTTAGCTGCAGACCAACAGATAAAACAATTCGTGCAATCATTTCCAGACAACTTGAAGTCACACTGCTGGCTGCTGGGTTTTAAAAGGTACGTATGTATGCTGTATGAGCTGTTACCCTCATGAACAGTGAGTTCAGCTTTACAGGACACAGATCCTGCCAGGTTTCGGGCGGTACAGGTGTACACCCCGGAGTCCTCGGGATGGGCGTTTAGGATCACCAGGGAGCATTCATTGTCGTCATAGACGAAGGTGTAGTGACTGCTCTCTGACAGCAGGATGTCCCCCTTGAAATTAAAAGCTTTCATTTTCAACAAAATCCCAGATTAAAGCTGACATTGTACAAGTATTTTCTAAGCTTAGGCATTTATTTATTCCTTACATCCAGACAGGACCATCATTAATGGCACCTCTGCTAAAGCGCTGTAAAAAGCCATAAATTCAACTCATCTTTTGTTTTGCAATATAAAAAAACTAAATAATTTACAACAGGGGTGTCCAAAGTGTGGCCTGGGTGCCATTTGTGGCCCTTGGAATAATTGTGTGGGGCCCCTGAAAGAAAATTGGGCCCTCCAGCAAATGGACCTGATGTGGATGGACACTTGTTGTAATTGTTTAGGGTGAGATTGTAAATGAATTATTTCTATATTATTTATTGGAAAATACAGCAAATGTTTGTGAAAATTTGTTTAGTTTTTGTTGCTGGGAATAAAAATATTTTGTACAAAATAAAAAAACATTCGACCCAAAAACGTTCTTAACATTAATTGTTAAATTTATTGCTGAGCAGGTCAAAGAAAAACAGTTTAAAACAAAATACTTTTTAATCGAAAAAAACTTAACGCCTGTTGAGTGCTTTCAACTTGGTGATTTTGACCCAAGGTGCGAAAAGCTTAGACACCACTCATTTAGAAAAAATTTTATCTTTATTTTGAGTTAATTTATTCAGAGAGGAAAAATCACCCATGTTAGAAAATAATTATTTCCAAAACAAAAAAAACCCACAGTGCCTCATTAACTGGCGCCCCTGACAGCTAATATGAAGCAAAATTCAACTGAAGCACATTTAAATTGTATACTTTAGTTTTAAAGGTGATCATAAAGCTCCAGCACATCTGATCCATGATTTTCTGTTATATCACCTAACACAAAGGTCCACTTCAGCTACTTCTAAAAACGGAAAAGACCAAAGAATGTTGCTTTCAAGTTAGGTAGATGTGTGTTGATCTTCATAAAGCAAATGACATCATAGAGCAAAGTGTACCGGAGTCAAATTCCTTGTTTGTATGTACAAACTTGGCAATAAAGCTGATCCTGATTCTGATTCTGATTCTGATAAGTCAGGAAAGGCTATAAGAAAATAGCTGCTGGCCTAAACGGGCCCATATCTGCAGTCTACTGGAACTGTGACAAACTAAACTGGATGAGGACCAAAGTTTGTCTTCCACCACGCACGGTGAGGAGGATGGTAATAGAGGTAAAAACATCTCCACTGTTGGAGAACTGCAGCAAAGTCTCCATAACAACCATTTATTTTGAGGCTTTTGTACACATCTTTACCAGGAAAGCCAATGGCTATGGAGACTCCTGTGAGTGGCAAAAGTTAATACATTTTTATCTTCAGGGTCTGTTCCCAGCAAATTTGTTTATTTTGAATATATATCTATGATTTATATTTTACATCTGTCAACAATAATACAAGAAATGATCTATCTCATTGCCTTTATTCTGTTTTTTAAGGATTATGTTTTTAGTTTGATTTCTCAATGACAGGATAGTTGACCTAAAATTGACCTTAAAATATGAAACGCGCTCATGGTAAAAAGAAAGTACTCCCACCTTCAATTCATTGGTTGTACCTTTTTTGTTCTTAACAAATGATTTGGGGTGTATTTATTATTTTATAAAACCTGTTCATGTTGTTATCGTCATCGTTTCAGAAATGATCATCATGTGGGATCTGTTGTGTGTTTTCAATAACTTAAGGTCACATTTAAATAACTAAGCTGATAAATACCAGATCATTTATATGTCAAAACCACAGAATTTAGGAAACCTTGCGTTTTAAATTTACTATTTGTAATTTTCTTTTGATTATGACTGGACAGTTTGTAAAAGTCTCTGGTAAAATTACAAATGTCCAGATTCATAAATGATCAAAAATGATTGTGGCTTGAAACAACCCAACGGATAAAAACCTTGAACCAGAGGATGTCAGGGACAGGTTTTCCCTCCACAACCACAGCAAAGCGAGGAGTCTCCCCGGCACAAACGTCCAGGTCTTCCATGATCGTCTCAAATGTTGGTGTAGCTGTGGACAGAGTTTCAGCATCCAATACAAAGTTATAAAACATGCAGAGGGACGGATGGCATAGATAGCTCTACAGCCACACAGATGGGTGTCTTTCCTACCGGCCTTCTCCACGCGGAAGCTGCAGCTGTCGCTTCCAAACTCATTGGTGGCCACAAAGGTCACCTCACCGACATCAAAACCCTTCACTTTCAGCAGCTTTAGTGTGTGCTGGTCGTCATCTGGCATCGCCATCTCATACAGGCCCTGCTTGTTGGTCAGAGTCACTCCTTTCCTGAAGTCGAGTTTGTTTCAAATCAGTCTTAAGAGACTCACACCTGGGCTTGCAGAAGTCACCTCATAGCTTTGTTTTCTAGTCTAAACAACAGACTGTTTCACTGCTCTCTAATCTTTCATCATCCCTTATGATGAACATGTGGATACATGTATTGTTGGGATGCCAAAAGAACAAAGATAATATAGTCTAAAAGAAAGTGAAACATTAAAATGTCTTGATAGTGGAAACCAATACCTCTTCCAGGTCACTGCAGTGTTGACATGATTGAGAGTGATGGAGATGGTGACTGACTGGTTTTCAATCACATACACAATGTCAGGTTTATCAATAATCACTGGAGCTTCCTGAAGATATGGACCTTAAATGAACCACACAGAAAATTTAACAATTCAGTATCTCACACTGACGGATTACCAAATGCCATGAGAGCTGGACCCTACCTCTGTCCAGGAGCTGAACCGGATCGGTGGCCGGGGAGGGTTTGCTGAAGGCTTTAGAGGTGATGGTCAGGACCCTGAATGCGTAGCGCACACCCTTGGAGAGGGTGGTAATGGTGTAGGTGGTCTCTTTCAGGCCGGAGGCGATTATGATCCACTGGATGGAGCCGAGCGCTTGCTGTTGGATGGCATACATCAGGGAGCTGGGATCTGGAAGTAAGGGAGAGCTCACTAAAACCTAATTTTCTCCATGTTCAATGCTGTAAGTAAGGTTGGGTGTAGCTAAGTCTGCGGTGTTCACTGATCTGAAGTCATATCTTTAATGGTCCTACATACCAATGGAAGGATCCAACCTTCTGGGTTTCTTCCAGCTCAAAGTGATGGTTTTCCCAGTAAAGGACTCTATCACTGGAATTCCATCAGGAGGATCAGGAAGAATATCTGTAAAAATTCCAGAATTTTCCACCATTAGTACAAAATAAATAAATAAATGCAAAGCTTCACTATGAATTTATGGCAAACATTTCCAGTGTGGTCAGGTTTAAAATACTGACCCTGGAGAAAACAGACGGTGAGGAAGAGAGAGAGATTGGTGGATGGAGCTTTTGTGAATGAGATGGGGAATAAAATCTGGAAGTAATTTTCCAGATCTAATGAACACTCATACTTTTCCAAAATTCTCACAATCTGAAGCTCTTAAGAAGTTTTTCTTTAAATATTTCCTTTTTAATCCAGTATCTGAACACTTTTGATAATTTTGGTTTGTTGAGCCACTTACGTCTGACCTCTGAATCATTGAAGCATTGAAATTCTCCAAATGAACCAGTATTGACAAAGGTTGACACAGAACAGCCAATTTAAAGAACTGGTTTTAAACTGGATCTTTAAGCACAAAGACACAGAGTGCTCTTATTTCTTGACGAGGTCAGACATAAAATAGGAATAGCTGAAACCTGTAAAGTAAATCTCAGTTCATGACTAAAGCATTTCTTAGATTTTTACAAAATTTATTTCTGCTCTTTTAAAGACATGACTTTACAAAACATGGTTTTCATATGCTGTAGAGTTTTTATGGCCTAAACCTTCAATTGGCCATTTGGTGTGTGTTTGAAGTACATGTTGGAACATATGAAGTCATGCTAAGGTACAAGGACTGGAGGGACGTTCAGAAAGAAAACTACTAATGAAGACCACAGAAAAGTCTGGCTGCTTGGAATGAAAATACAAAGACAAGGGAACCTGTTTGAAGCCTTTATACAGGATTGTATTGAGTATTTCCTGAGATGTAAGCCAAATGATGAAATTACCTGTAACATAGAGATGTGCATAACAGGTGGCCTTTCCCACCTTATTGGCGATCACGCTTTTATAAACTCCACCGTGAGCGTGACACACAGAGCGGATGACCAGGCTGTGCACATCACGGACTGCAGAGGGAAGAACAAACTGGGATGAGGAGGGGCTGGAAAGTGGTTCTAGGTTCTGTTGAAAGGGTTCTTGAACAAAATGCATGTGTACCCCAATGCGCTACTCATGCGTGAACTTTCTGAAACTGTAGGTTGCCTATAATGTGGCGCTAATTGTCTCAAAACAGCAGCTTACAAACGTATTCACACCTCTTTGCAGATTGTTCCACCTCAGTGTATTTTTTGGGGATTTTATGAGATAAACCAACACAGTGCAGTGCATAATTGTTATGTGGGAGGAAAACCATCCATGGTTTTCAAAATTGTTTACAAATAAAAATCTGAAAAGTGTGACATACATTTGTATTCAGCCCCCTCTAAATAAAATCCAGGGCAAACTAATTTCAGAAGTCACCGAAGTAGTACATAAAGTCCCTAATAAGTTCTGTTTACAGTTTGCCACAAGCAAACATGAGGAAGAAGGTGCTCTGGTCAGATGAGACCAAAACTGAACGTTATGGCCTACAAGCAAACCAATACTGCATATCGGCCTGAAACACCATCCTCACAATAAAACACAACTTCATCGTGGACAAGGAAGCTGGTCTGAGTTGATAGTTGAGATGGAAGGAACAAAATACAGGACATTCCTCTAGGAAAACCTGTTAGTGACTGCTGAAGAGCTGAGGCTAGAGTGGAGGTTCACCTTCCAGCAGGACAACCACCTTTAACATATCTGCCAGATATACAACAGGATGGTTTAGATCCAAGCATATTTGCTGTTATGGCCCAGTCAAAGTCTAGACTTAAATCCAACTGAGAATCAGTGCCAAACTTTAACCGTGGTGAGAAGTAGTTCCACAGAGTACTAATTTAGGTGGTTGAATACAAATGCCAGCCACACTTTTCAGATTTTTACTTATAAAAACGTTAGGAAACCATGTATCATTTTCCCTTCACAATAATGGACTACTTTAAATTGGTCAATCACATAAAATCCCAATAAAATACGTGAAAGTTTTCGGCTGGAACATGGCAAAAGTGTGGAAAAGCTCAAGCGGTCTGAATACTTTTGTTTTATAGATTTCATCAGTAATGCAAATAAAGATGTGAATGTAGAGGATTTTTAAACAGGTTGCAGTGGATGAAATAGGTTTTCCTAAGGTAATGGAGCGTTGAGCGTCATGTGCATGTCGGGCCACCTACACTGCATCATCTTTCTGTCCTCCGTGCTCTCGATCCGTTTGCCGTTATGGAACCAGGTGATGGTTGGGTATGGCAAACCGGCCACTTTGCACTTAAGTACAGCCTCTTTTCCCTCGATTACATCCAGGTCGTAGAGAGGTTTGATGAAGTCGGGCATGGTGAAGCGCTCCACCTCGTTCTCTGGGACCTCAGGCTCCTCGGGGATGGATGGCATCTTTTCCAGTTTGGCCCTGAAAGGACAAGGAGACACATCACATGGAGGAATATTTTCAGCTTTAGGACATGTTTGAATTCAAGGAAAATAACACCCTCGTACATCTGAGAGGAGATGGCTGGTCGCGGTTCTTGTATGTAGAGTTCAGCAGAGTTCTCGGCCTCTCCATGACTGTTTTGAGCTCTTACAGTGTAGAAACCCTCATCATCGCTGGTCACATGGGAAATAATGAGAGAATGGCGGCCGCTCTCCTGGACGATTCTAATGTCTTCACTTTCAATGAGGGGCTGGTCTGCAGAGAAAAGGCAGCACTTATTTATACAAGAGGACACAGAGAGAGTTGGAAAGATAACATGAAGGCTGTGATGTACAATGTTATGAACAAGAATTCACCTCCTTACAGATTTCTTCTGTATCTGCTTTTTTTGTTACACTTAAATGTTTCATATCATCAAGCAAATTTTATATCAGACAAGTTAATACAAAAACTACTGTTGTTTTAATTCACATTGGAGGGTTTTCCAGCCTGTTTAAGGCCATGCTACAACATTGAAATAAAATGTAAGTCTGGACTTTGACTAGGCCACCTTAAAAACGTTTTTAGGTGGACTCTTGGTATGTTCATTGTCATGCTGCATAAATTAAGTGGGCTGCGGGTTAAGGTCACAAACTGGTGGTCATACATTCTCCTTCAGGATTTTCTGCTAGAGAGATTTCATACGTTACGGCAAATCGTCCAGGTCTGGAGGCAGAAAGCAACCCCAGACCATGAAACCACCACCCATTTTCCACATGATTTATTTCCCAAAAGTCTTGGGGATCATCACGATGTATTTTGTGAGATGAGTCAGGAGTGGTTTTGGCCTTGGAACTCTCCCATGGAGTTTTTGAGTTTTTTGAGAAAAAGACTGTCTTTGAGGGGGTGAATACTTTTCTATAGAGGCCAAAACAGCACCCAGGTGCATTGCGTGACAGAATTCTGATGCATATTGATAGATGCTTACTCTGACTCAGGCTCTGAGCCTCATATGACAACAAACTACCTTGTGCAAGCCTGTGCAACCAAACCCAAAGCCTCCAATGAAGTCTCCACACAGAGAAGTAGTTTAAACGAACACACAGTTTATTTTTAACTCAACAATTTTGGTGACCCCAAGGAGATGTGAGGAAAAAAAACCCCTAAGGCATATGAGAAGAGATTGTTTTCTTCTTTTTTCCATCCAAATCAATTGACTTCCAGGTGTACAGATTAAGATTTCCCAAATAAGGTCAACAAAAACCTATTAACTTAACATCCCTTTAAACACTGAAAGCCTCAAAATGTCTGTCTGGTCTTTTTTGCCTATTTTAACTGTAAAGAGGACAGAAACAGAGCTGAGCAGGCGAGGAGACCTTGTGCATTTCAACCTGAGAAGAGGTTTATTGGTGTTTACTCACACAAGCGAACACAGATTTTTTCTGAACCCAAAAGTTGAGTCATCATGGCTCTCACTGAGGTTCTTGGCTTAGTAAACTTTTCCAGACTGAGAGATTTCAGTCACTTTATTTCTCATTTGTTCTTGAAGTTCTTTAATTTAGGGCATGATGTGTTGCTTTTTGAGGTTGTTTAGCCTACTTCATGTTGTCCAACAGGTTCTATTTAGGTGAGTGAGGTGACTTTTTGACTCTGGAGTCCTGGCAGTAATCAGTGTGGCTAATAAAAATGAACTCAGCTAAAATGTGGTAAATCATGGTTATTTCAGGATTTAAAATGAAATCATTATCTAAAAATTGCATTTTGTGTTTACCTGGGATATCTTTGTCAGATATTAAAGTTTGTTTAATGATCTGAAACATTTAGGCGTAACATAAAAGTAAAACAGAAGAAATCTGTACCGGGTTAAAATTATTTCACATCCTTGTAGTTTTTACTGGTGGCATGAAGTTTAGTTGTACCAAAGTGGCTCCAGATGACTTTAGGAGGCGGGGTCCCACTGACTTTGCAGTCAAACCGAGCGTTCCGACCCTCAATCACTTCCAGAACATCCAGCTTCCGAGTGAACAGAGGCTCCAGTGACGGAACGACTTTGAGTTTCCCACTTGATGTTACTTCCTCTAAAAGTGAAAACACAATAACAACAATTACTTTTTCAGCATCGACCATTTTGTAATTAATATTCTTTGATCCCCACCTTTAGCTGTGCTGAGCTTGCACATGTACGTCCCGCTGTCATCCTCATGCACAGAATTGAGCAGCAGTCTGCACTTCCTCCCATCGAAGTGCATCTTACAGTTCAGCAAGGCGGGCTGGATCAGTTTCCCATCCGCGAGCCAGTCCACATCAGTGTCCTTCGGTCCAATGACGTGACACTCGAATAACACTGTCTCTCCGGCCTTCGCTGTGATGTCCCTCAGCGGGCGGATGACGGACAGACTCAGCTTAACTGGAGGAGCTGAACATGAATAAAACAAGAATAGTTACTGAACTTTATGCAAAAACTGATGAGCTAACTTCATATCAGTACATATCAGCACAGGTCCGCTGAAATAACTGAAATCAATCTAATGATCTGACTGATTGTTGTAAAAGAAGAGACTGAAATCATTGTTACCTTCAATGAAAAGCTGCAGTCAATAACAATGCAAATTTTTTTGTTATATAACACATTTAACAACACAACGTTAACCAAAGTGCTTCACTTAAATACAAACCAATAAATTCAGAAGACAGCCATAAAATCAACAAATACAATAAAAATAGGATAAAAAGAGAACTATAATATGAAAACACCACAGCCAGTATCACTCTCCATCAAAACGGCCTCACAAGCAGGAAACTGGGAATATTGCATTTGAAAGCAGCCTTCTGGATCATCAAGAACTTCAAGCTTCAAGAGTCGAGAAAGCTCTATGAGCATCTCCTGCTGAGGGTCCTACAGAATTGTGAGGCCACCAATGCAGAGCTTGCTCAGTATTGGCAACAGTTGCAAACAAGGAGGACAACAAAGAACACACTTCTGTCCAGGAAATATCTAAAGGACAGACTGAAATTCTACTGGAAGTGTAAGGATTGACAGCAGAAGACTGGCACAAAGGGATTTTTTCTGATGAATTCTCCTTTTGATTTTATAGGACATCTGGAGAAGAAAGGCTGAGAGCTACCATGCCTTCCGTTTTGGAGCTAACAGTGAAGCATACTGATCGAACCCAGTGTGGTGTTGATCCCACCCAAGATAGTGGACTTCCTCCCAATAACTCTGCCCTGGATGAGGAGTGTGCTGAAAGCATGCTCGAAGAGTAACTTCTTCCAACACCATGGTGATGATCTGTGGGTTTTCCAGCATTATGGAGCACCATGCTAATGATAATGATCTGGTTTAAAGATCTTGGCCTGTATTAACAAAGATTCTCAGAGACCTCTCAGAGGCTCATATCTTAGCCTAAACATTCTTGGCCAGGACTCCTAGCTTCAGAGTGATTCAGTTCTCTGCTGAGAGCGACTCTCAGGAGACGACAGATTCCTATCTTGGTGAGGAGGTATGGTTGACCCCATTCCTTGGTTTGGTTGACCCCATTGCTAGGTGTGACGCCGCCTTCTAAGAGCTGTGATTGGTTGTTAAAAGAAACAAAAAGAAAAACAAATGTGCTCCTAGTAATCAGTGGAGAGAAATTAACCGATGATAGAATTTAGAGTCATGGTGATAAAACTTAGCAGAATTAAATTAATTGTCCCACAGCATCAACATGTGTGAACGTAGTTTATTTACATGCTCATCATTATTTTGATTTGCTTATTATTATGCTTACTCACCATGCTGGTCGTTTTCATACTGCAGTTATTTCAAATTAATTTATTTCATATTAATAATACAATTAAGCATTTTAATGTGATTTCCTTATTGTTTAATGAGGTTCAGTTTGGTAAAACGATCAAAACAAAACAGAGAACAAAGGTGGGAAGAAGCGAAGAGAACAGAGGAGCAGAGCCTGCTGGTGGAGGAGAAGAGAGGAGTGTTGAAAGGCAGATTTGGTCCTGGGATCACGGTGGGAACCAACAGACATTCCCAGCAGATCAATGCGTCGTTCCCTCTGCTTTCAGCACCAGCCTGGAATGTGAGCAGCTCTGGTTCCTGCTGCATTCAGAAGCTAGAGAGGAGATAGCAGCACCAGAGAACTTCTCCACAGACGGGGAGCGTTAGAGATAACCATTTAGGCTGAGGCTGCTGACATCATCATGAACAATACAGCAGATACTGATTCACCTCATTTACATCTTCCTGCTATGGATATAGTGCTTAGATTATTGGACTGTATCTCGTCAAGAGTTTGTATTAATATATATTTCTTTTTTTTAAGTTTTTCCAATTTTTTGAATTTATTTTGTGAAGCATTTGACAGTCTGTAAATATTTAAATAATTCTGTACTATATTGTTTGTATTTTTTTCTCTTTTTATTCATGGTTATTTATTATTGTTTCTAATATTTTTTTATCCTTCCTAATATTACCTTACTAGAAGTTGACCTTTAACCTGCCCTGCTGCTGAAACTATTTCATTTCGCCCTATATTATAAAGTTAATCGTTTCTCTAGATTAATAATTATATGATTGTTCTAGAAGTTTATGTGCTCATTTACTCGACTGTTTAGGAGGTGGATCCCTGCACCATGGAGCTGGTAGCGTTTTATTAATTCCCTGTTGTTCATTGTAGGAGAATATCTCTCCTTTCTCTCTGTCTTTCCTCCATCTTCTCTGCTTAGACACTGTCAGAATGAATTACAAAAGTTTCCATAACAACACTCTTAGGCTCACTAAAAGTCCTCACTATGCTTAACATCTCCTCACGTTAGGAGCTCTCTGAAGATGCTTTGTGAATATCTTTTATCGTACCAAGGGAAAATTCTAAGAAAAAGATTTTTTTAGAATGACGTAACTAGGAGCTAATTTTAGTTTTAAGATTCTTTGTAAATACAGGCCCAGAACATTAAATTACTGGCCCGGTGGTCAGGAAATTCCTCAGATTAGAACGCCATTTAGAACCTTTAGTCCGTTCTCTAAAACCAGACAGAAACAGAAGCAAAAATAAACTAGGAATAACTCTAAGCATTAAGAAGACAAGAATGGGTTACCATAAGTCAGGATTCCACAAGTTCATTTCATTTCAAAGGTATGAAATTATTTTAATTATTATTCAGTAAACCACTGAAACCATTGAAACATTTCAAAAACCTAAAATCATGAAACCTATCTTCCTTTACCTAACTTCTGAGACTCTGACTCGTTTTTACATGAAAGAAATAAAGACAGAAAACATCAAGCACACCTTTAACATCCAGTCTTGCGTCGCAGTGCTTCGTCCCATACTCATTAATGATCCGACACGTGTAAACTCCAGAGTCGGATCTCACTGCAGACCTGATCGTCATCGCAAAGGTGCCGTCTGAGGTCTCCCGTACGATGTGACGGGGGTCTGTTTTCACCGTGACTCTGTCCCTCAGCCTGACAAAGAGGTAACAAATGGAACAAACCCACAGTTTAAAGCCCAGAGCTTTTTTATTAAAAGCATTAACAGGAAAAACAACCTTCTTATATTTTCTGGTATGGGGTTTGACAGATTTGTGGAGGGTGACATTCATTTGTCACTTCTTTATTTTCTGCTATTGTGGTTTATAAATTTGCGATGAACTCTTTTGCAGAACCTACGTGAATGATTCAGCCTGTTCTGTCTATTTTGAGGACAGAGCTGATGTTACATGTTAAAAATATGACAACACTAGTTATTACATAATGCTGGGAGAAAAAAACAGAACGTGTCACATTATCTTTTTAGTGGCAATCTTTTTATATGGAATGAACTAAAAAAAATGCCTTTCATCTTTCTTCCTTTTAACACAATTATGAAATATTAATTTGTAATGTTTCTCTATGAGGCATTATTGTGCATGAAATGCATTAAAAACATCATAAAAACAGCTACTGTGATCATGAAATGACCAGGGTTACCGAGGGTGTTGCTCAAAAATGATTTGCACACAACAGCTAACAGCTGGTCAGAGGCAACTTCCAATGCAGATTTATGCCAAGTCCCAATATCAAAATGTTAAAGTGGTTAATGCTGTTTCATAAACCTTTACATTACTCTCACTTCGATTAGAAAGAAAGTACACCCTTTTTGATATTAGAACATAATACAACTGGAAGGACGACATGTGTTGTGAATTGGCGCTATATAAATAAAACTGAATTAAATTGAATCGAATTTTTCACCAGGTTCCGAAATAAATTTAAATGTACTAAAAGTGAAGCAAAACACAACTGATTCACACTGGCATTACTTGGCAACAACATGACTGAAAATCAAAGTACACCCTGTCTGCTTCTATTTTAAGGTGCAAACTTTCAGCCACTGATCTGCCAGTCAGATGCACTTATTGACTGAACATGCAGGTGTGTGTTAATACAATGCCAGGGCAGGAAGACATCAGCAATGATCTTAACAAAGCAACTACTGCCGATATGGACATCTCCAAACAATCTAAAGTGCATCATTCCACAGAGAGAAAGATTGTTCTCATGTGTGAAACATTTCCGACAGCTGCAGGTTCAGCCCAAAAGATCAGAGCGTGAATCTCAGAGGACTGACCAAAAAACCCAAGGGCTCGATCTCAGACTCTACAGAACTCCGTTAGCAGTTTAAAGAAAAAAGTTTATGACATGATAGCTAGGAAAAGACTGAACAAGTATGAGTTGGAAGGGTTGAAGGAAAAGCCTCCGTTCCTTAAAATACGTGTGGCAGCAGACTTAGGTTTTTAAAGCTGCATTTGTTGCATTAGGTACAAAACTTCTGGAACAATGTCCTCTGGAAAGGAGTGGACAAAGTAGAGATGTTTGGCCATAATACACAGCTTCATGTTTGGAAAAAAACAAACTGTGGGGGAGGAATTATGGTTTGGCCTTCTTTTGCAGTCACAGGAAGTGGCAACCTTGCAGTTATTAAGAGGACCATGAATTCCTCTGTGCACCAAACTGTGCACCAAAGGGTTCTTTTTTTGTGTCCTGTCCGGGACCAGGGACCCAAGACCCGAGACCCCGGGACTCTTTTTTTCTACTGCCGCCTCTCTGCCTGCTCAGACACAATAAATCAAGGTGGACGACTCACTGGAAGATCTCAGCAATTAAATAAAATAGAATGGCCAGAATTACAGAGAAATGCCCCCGTTTCCCCTGGGAAAAGGAAACTTTGACAGTGAGCTGCTGTCACAACAACTGATAGGAGTGAGACATCTGGAAATAATGGAATTCCCGTCCAAAACAGATTTGCCCCACTACAGAATGAAAACCAGGAAAATGATCCATCTTCTGAGAACAATAAAAGGTTTGAGAACAACCTTCATTCTAAACAGTCTTCTCCTAAATTGCCGGAGAAAAAGCGCCTCACGAACCCTGAAAGTGGGCAACACAGCTGTGGATGGGATTAAAAACTTCTGCAACAAGAAAATCACTGAAGTTATGATTGGTACCAGTAACGTGGAGTCCGATATCTCAGAGAATATTCTTGCAATCACAGAAAAGTGGCCGTCTCTAGAAAACCTTATTATACACTGTGGAGCCATGGACGACGTGGCTAAGAAAAAATCAGAAGGATTGAAGGAGGATTTCACTCATCTTCTGAATATTGTTGGAGGTCTCAATATCAAGGTGTTTCTCAGCAGACCCTTCGCACCGATTTTCTGTGTAGATGAGATTTTTTCGAGACTTCTGATGATTAATAAGTGGTTGAAAAAAACATGTGCTACTACATCTGTGAACTTCATTGACAACTTCAATATTTTTTGGGAAAAAAGAGAACTCTTCAAGCAAGATTGTTTCTGTTTGAACAAGAGCCAGACGTCTCACATCTAATCTCTTCTATTCAGTAAATAATCTGCCAGCAGTTTTCGACCTTCAGCAGAGAACATGGAGTATCAACAACAATGATAACACTGCCACCAACAGCTCCAGCAGAAACAACCGGCCAGTTGGCTGAGAAAGAGAGGTCATCACAAAAGGTCTCCCCGCCAAAATCCACAGGAGAAGTGGACCCCCCCATTATACCCCCCTCCCCCCAAACCCAGACCCAGACCGACCCCCCATTAAACCCCCCTAACCCCAGACCCCGACCCAGACTGCACAGAACTCTCCCATCTCCCCACTGAGAACGCTTTTTGCTTCACTGGATTCTGATAACATGATAACATCTGATTCCATTCAACACCCCCCCACGGAGCCCCACCACGTCCTAATCTATCTCCTCCTAATCAGGACCTTGAAATAACTTCTCTGTGAGACAGTCTGGACCCCAGTGGTAACTCTATAAGAAATGAGCATGTCCAGGAGAAACTTGGGCCCCTAATAGGAGATAGTTGTAAAATCTCTGTGCTTATATGTGACAGAAAGAACAAAGCCAAAAGGATAAGAGACAGTAATAAACAATCAAGCTTAAAATCCATAAACGGTCAGGTACAACCAGACACAGAGTTTATACCAGCAACTAAGTCATATAAACTGGCTTTATTGAACATTAGATCTCTTCAGTGATTTTGATGAGCTTTTATCTGTGATATTCAATTCAATTTCAATTCAGTTTATTTATATAGCGCCAATTCACAACACATTTACCTGACTTTACAAAAGTCAGGTACATGCATTACAATTAATTAATTAATCCGAATCATTGAACAGTGCAGTCAGATTCTGTTATTTATTCAAATTGGATAAAATGTTTGTCTATCTAAGGAAACCCAGCAGATTGCATCCAGTCAGTGACTTGCAGCATTCCCTCCTCCCGAATGAGCATGTAGAGACAGTGGACAGGCACTGGCGTTGACTTTGCAGCAATCCCTCATACTGAGCATGCATGTAGCGACAGTGGAGAGGAAAAACTCTCTTTTAACAGGAAGAAACCTCCAACCGAACCAGGCTCAGTGTGAGCGGCCATCTGCCACAACCGACTGGGGGTTAGAGAGAACAGAGCAGAGACACAAGGAGAACAAAGAAGCACTGATTCAGGAGTACTTTCTATGGGAAGGAAAAGTAAATGTTAATGGATGTAGCTCCTTTAGTCGTTTCACCTAGAAAGAAAGAACATATAAACTCTGAGCCAGTTTTCAAGGTTAGAGTCTGAAAGAGAGCACATATAATTAGTTACAGTAAAAGCTCAGTCAATCGCCATGTCTAGGAGAGAGAAAGGGTTAAACTCTATAAGACAGGGCCATGTGGATCATCAGTAGAGGGTGAGCATTAAGTTGTTGCCAGCAGAAGCTTGGACGATGCCCCTCTCCAGAAAGGTGTCACAGGTAGACACAGAGTCAGGCCAGGTGTAGCTTCTAGGAAGAGAAAAGAGAGAGAACAAAAATTGAAGAGTAGTGTGAGAATGTAGCGAAGAGGGTGAAAGTGGTCATTATGTCCTCCAGCAGCCTAAGCTTATAGCAGCAAAACTGGAGATATAGCTCAGGCTAACCTAAGCCACTCTAACTATAAGCTTTATCAAAAAGGAAAGTTTTAAGCCTAGTCTTAAAAGTAGACAGTTTGTCCATCTAGAGCCCACTGATGGCCATTGTTATACTAAAAACCACAACGATTGGGATACCTCTCTCTGTCAGATTGACCATAACCATTGGAAAAGAGAGGGGGTCATACAGGTAGCAGAAATGGAGGGTGTGCTTGCACCTCAACCATAACTGAGCCGGTTTAGGCTAAACCTGACTCCCCCTTACTCCATCCAACAAGGGGAGAAGAAGACGGAGGTAAAATAAGGAAGATAGCTCAGGATAACCTAAGCCACTCTAACTATAAGCTTTATCAAAAAAGAAAGTTTTAAGTAGACAGGGTGTCCGCCTCATGGACTAAAACTGGGAGCTGGTTTCACAGGAGAGGAGCCTAATAACTAAAGGATCTGCCTCCCATTCTACTTCTAAAAGGACTCAGGAACCCACCAAAAACCCTGCAGTTTGAGAACGAAGTGCTCTGTTAGGAAAGGGTTATGGAACAATCAGATATCTGATGTATGATGGAGCTAAATCATTAAGGGCTTTATATGTGAGGAGGAGAATTTTTAAATTCTATTCTGGTTTTTAACAGGGAGCCAATGAAGGGGAAGGTTAAATGGGGGAAATATGATCTCTTTTTTTAATTTCATCAGAACTCTTGCTGCAGCATTTTGAATCAGCTGAAGGCTTTTAACTGCATTTTGTGGACATTCTGATAGTAAAGAATTACAAATAGTCCAGCCTTGAAGTAACAAATGGGGGCCCCAGGGGGCAGTTTTCAGCGTCACTCCTGGACAGGATATTTTTATTTTGGGCAATGTTCCGGAGATGAAAGAAGGAAACCCCTGGAAACCTGTTTAATATGGGATTTAAATGACTTTTCCCGGGTTCAAAAAAAAACACCAAAGGGGTTTTTTACTTTATTATCGGAGGTCAATTCAATGCCATCAAGGTTAAGTGATTGACTAAGCTTTTTCTTTTTTAAAGACTCCGGCCCCAAAGATGACAACTTCTGTCTTGTCCTGAATTTTAGAAGCAAAAAAATTTACAGTGAAAATTTTTATTCTATGCTGCCTGATAAAATTTTACCTATTGGGGAAGCATATAGTAAAGAGAAATGGCCCAAGTTTTGAACCCTGTGGTACTCCACAATTAACCCTTGGGTTTAAAGATGATTTATCATTTACATGAAAAAACTGGAATCTGTCAGACAGAAAAAAGATTTAAAAACCAGCCTAGCGCTGTTCCCCTGATCCCTACAGCATAATTCAGCCTTTCTAAGAGAATATTATGATCGAACCGGGGGGGGATCAAATGCAGCACTGAGATCTAACAGAACCAGTACAGACACAAGTCCATTTCTAAAGGCAATAAGAATATCATTAGTGACTTTCAGCAGAGCTGTTTTCAGTGCTATGATGAGCTCTGAAACCTGACTGAAACTCTTCAAACAGGCCATTGCTGTTAAATGCTCACACATTTAATTAGCAACTATTTTCTCAAGATTTTAGATAAGAATGGAAGATTGGATATCGGTCTGTAATTTGTTAAGTCATCTCGATCAAGCGAAGGTTTCTTTAAGCAAAGGTTTAATTACAGCTACTTAAAAGCTTGTGGCACATACCCATTTACTAAAAGATAAATTAATCATATCTAAAATGGGCTGGTAATCAGAGGGAACACTTCTTAAATAATTTGGATGGGATTGGGTCTAACATAAAAGTTGAAGGTTTAGATGAAGCTAATATTTCTGATAACTCAGGAAGCTCCACAGGATCAAAACAGTCCAAAGACAGATCAGGTTCTACAGTTATTCCAATGTTCTCACACTTGTTGAGGATGAAGTAATCATCTTCAGGAGCATGTCAAAGATTTTCTTCTTAATAGAATCAATTTTATGTGGGGGAAAGAATCCAAAAGCATGACTGCTGAGAGCTAGGGATGGATGGCTCAACGAGAGCTATGACTCTGTGTAAGTTTAGCTACTGTACTAAAGAGAAACCTAAGATTATTCTTTGTTCCTCTTCTATTAAGGATGAGAAATAAGCTGTTCTAGCTAGGCGAAGTGTTCTTTTTTTATACAACAGTAGGCTATTTTTCCAGATTAAGTAGGAATCCTCTAGGTGTGTAGAGCGCCATTTTCGCTCCAATTTTCTAACATTGTGCTTAAAGTACGCAGCTCTGAATTAAACCAGGGAGCCCAGCCTCCTATGAATAATTACCTTCTTTTTCAAGGGGCTGCATTGTCTAATGCAAGCCACGCAATGATGAAGTAAAACTATGAACAAGAGAATCAATTTGTGAAGGGGAAAAAACAAAATTATTGCCCTCCACTGTGTTTTTCTGTGATAATGAGCAAATTAAAAGTGGAACAGATTCTTAAAGGTTGTTACAGCATCGTCTGATAATGATCTACTATAATGAAATTTTCTTTCAGGTGTGGAGTACTCAGTTAAATTAAACTCAAAGGTTATTAAAAATGTGTCAGACAGCACAGGGTTGTGAGAAAATATTGTTATGTCTTTACACTCAATGCCATATGTCGCACAAGGTCCAGAGAATGAAGACAACGTGGGTAGGTTTATTAATGTTTTGAGTTAAGCCATGGAGTCTAAGATACCATTAAAGGCTATATTTAAGCTATCACTTTCAGTGTCAACATGAATGTTAAAATCCCCCACTATAATAACTTATCTGTATTTAACACTAAATCAGATAAAGGTCTGAAAACTGATCTAAAAATTGAGAGTAAGGGCTGGTGGACGGTACAAAACAACAAACAGAAGTGTTTAGTGCTTTGGCAATTTGGATGAGGAAAACTGAGGATTAAATATTCAAAAGAGTTGTAGCAATTGATTGGTCTGGGACTAATCAATAAATTGACTGAAAGATGGTTGCTACTCCTCCTCCTCGCCCATTATTTCGAGAATGTGAAAATTTAAATAATTAGTAGGAGTTGACTCATTTATAGTAACATAATCCTCTTGCTGCAGCCAGGTTTCTGCGAGGCAAAATAAATCAATCTGATTGTCACAAATCAGGTCACTAACTAGCAAAGTCTTTGAAGAGAGAGATCTTATGTTCAGTAAGCCACATTTAATTGTTTTATTTTTAGTCTGAGTTGTGTTTATTTTTATGAGATTTTCCTGATTTCCTCTTTTTAGATAATTTTTTAATCTATTCAATTTTGGCCGTGGGCGAGACACTGTCCTAATAGGGATATGTGTTGATTATGACTGTTTAATTATTGTGGGAGACTTCAACATTCACATGGACAATCCTGAAGACAGAAGTGCAATAGATCTATGCGACACTCTTAGAAATTTTGGTTTGACTCAACATGTTAAACAGCAAACACACAAACAGGGACATATTTTGGACTTGATCATCACTAAGGGTCTAAACATTTCCAAGTTGTCTGTAACTGACGTTACATTATCTGACCACTTTTCTGTTATTTTTGAAAGCATCATCTGCAATGACTCAGTTTGCCAAAGAGACATTATAAGAAAACGCATCTTTAAGGATGGTGCTGCTGAAACCTTCAACCAGATTTACTCTTCTACTTCCACTCTGCCCTGTAACGCTGTAGATGAGCTGGTAGATAACTTTCATTCTAAAATCTCGGACATCATTGATTCAATTGCTCCAATTAAAGTGAAAGTCGTTTCTGGGAAGAAAAAGTCTCCGTGGAGAAGTGCCACAGTCAGAAGTGAAAAAAAGGAGAGTCGAAAAGCTGAACGCAGGTGGCGAAAGACTGGACTCCAGGTTCACTATATTATCTATAAATAGACACTATACAGATATAACCTACAACTGAAAAATGCAAGGGAATCTTTCTTTTCTGAGATCATCAGCAAAAACATTAACAATGCTTGTGCATTATTTGCCACGGTCGACAGGTTAACAAACCCTCCTGTAACTGTAGCATCTGAACTCCACTCTACCAGGGCCTGCAATGAATTTGCTAACTTCTTCACTGAAAAAACCCAAAAGATCAGAGGGGCAGTCAGCACATCCACATCAACTCCAGTACCAAAGTTGTCTCCAACTAGAACTGATTTTGACAAAATTTCCCAATTTCACCAAATAAACTACAAAAACGTAGAAGAAATCGTACACCAACTAAGCTCTTCTTCCTGCTGTCTCGATGTTTTACCCACAGCTTTCCTTAAGAAAGCTTTGCCCGTAATATCACCTGATTTAACACAAATAATAAACACGTCCCTTTTGTCAGGTGTTTTCCCCCAGGCCCTGAAAACAGCAATTATCAAACCTCTACTGAAAAAAAGCAACTTGGACAAGCTGCTACTACAAAACTACAGGCCTATTTCAAACCTCCCCTTCATCAGTAAAATTATTGAAAAAGCTGTGATTCAGCAGTTAAACAACTTCCTAACAATGACCAGCCGCTTTGATGTCTTCCAGTCAGGCTTCCTGCTCACCACAGTACAGAGACTGCTCTTGTCAAGGTGTTCGATGACATCCGTATAAATGCAGACTGTGGAAGAACAACAGTGCTGGTATTATTGGACCTTAGTGCAGCATTCGACACTGTTAATCACTCCATTTTATTAGAGCACCTGGAAAACTGGGTCCGCCTTTCTGGTACAGCACTCAATTGGTTTAAATCCTACTTGAAGGACAGGGACTTTTTTGTGTCAGTAGGTAACTTTACATCAGAGACCACAAATATCACATGTGGCGTTCCCCAAGGGTCCATCTTAGGGCTCCTCCTATTCAATATCTACATGCTCCCCCTAACTCAGATTTTAATAAACAGCAACGTAAGTTATCATAACTATGCAGACGACACACAGCTATACGTGATGATGTCACCAGGTGACTATGAACCCATTCAAGCGCTGGGTAAATGCTTAGAGGAAATCAATGCATGGATGGGCCAAAATTTTCTTCAGCTGAATCAAAACAAAACTGAAGTAATAATCTTTGGACCAAAGAAAGAGCGTTTAAAAATTAGCATACAGCTTCAGTTAATACAGCTAGAAACCACCAGTCAGGCTCGAAACCTGGGTGTAGTGATGGACTCAGACCTGAACCTTCAGAGGCACATAAGACAGTAACAAGGTCGGCCTTCTATCACCTAAAGAACATCTCCAGGATTAAAGGACTAATGTCTCCGCAGGACCTTGAAAAACTAATTCATGCGTTCATCTTTAGCAGAATTGATTACTGCAACAGTGTCTTCACAGGTCTGCCTAAAAAGTCAATCAGACAGCTGCAGTTGATCCAGAACGCTGCTGCCCGCGTCCTCACTACAACTAAGAAAGTGGAGCACATCAGCCTGGTTCTAAAGTCCCTACACCGGCTCCCTGTAGCTCAGAGAATAGACATTAAAATACTTCTGTTAGTCTATAAATCACTAAATGGCTTAGCACCAAAATACATTACAGACTTGTTGTCAGTGGATCAACCACTCAGACCTCTCAGGTCTTCTGGCTCAAATCTACTCTGCATACCCCGAACCAGAACCAAACATAAAGAAGCAGCTTTTTAGTTGTTATGCTCCACTAATCTGGAATTAACTCACAGAAAACTGTAAAAGCACCGAAAACCTAAGTTGCTTTAAATCAAGATTAAAAACTTATTTGTTTAGAGTGGCCTTTGAATATGTTTTCTAAACGTTATTAGTTAAGTTTTCAGTCCAATTTTCTTTCGTTTTCTTATCCATCATTCTATTCTCTTTATTTTTTTTAATTACCTCTGTTGTTTTATTTTCTGTATCATTGTAATGTTTTTCCTTATGTACAGTGCCTTGAGTGCCCTGTTGCTGAAAAGCGCTATATAAATAAACTTGACTTTACTTGACTTGACACATCACTCCCCAAGCAGAGGCCCGAGAGAGCCCAGGGGTCCAGGCCCCGGCAAGCAGCCACCGGGAGTGAGCCAGCACACACCAAAGCACCCGGATACCAAGAACCACAAGTTCACCGGCGGGCAGAGACACCAACCACCGGCAGGTGGTGTGGCACAGAGGAAATAGGCCCCACATTTGATGGGAGGCCTAAACTGATCCAGGAGAGGGAGCAGCCCACAAAAAACAGGCACACACAGTCACAATCACACACCACCCTCATGCGTACACATAAAAACACTCACACCCATGCACCCAACATAAAGACAAACAACAATGGACGTCGTAAACTCAATAACACTCCCCATACATAATCTATACTTCCAGGTCCAGGTGCTGATAACCCATAGGGACAACCAGCCCCTGGACCCAGGAGGTGGTCCCCTTCCCTCCAGGGGTGGAGACAGGCAGACCGCCCCAGCACCTGAACCTGAACAATGCAACCCTCCACGCCACCCTCTAGCCCGCCGCCTCGATCCCCCCCCCAGACATAACAGCGAGCAGAGCAGCACACTGCCAAGCCCGCCCAACCATTCGGCCAGTGCCAGCAGCCCCAGCCCATCAGTTCATGAGAGGGAAACATGCACCAGCCGGGTAACCGGGCCAGGAAGGCCAACCGCTCCTGGCCAAGCACATCCCACCAACCCCCCCAGTGCAGGCACAAGACATGCTCCACCGTCCCACCCAAGGGGCACCAAAGGGTTCTAGAGTCATTTGTAAATCAGTCTGTCTGACAATAGAAGCCTGGATCAAACTGGGTCGTCAGCAGGACAGTTATCCCAGACACAACAGCAGATCTACAAAGAAGGGTTAAAAAAGAAAGGAATCGAGGTTTTACAAATGGCACAGTCAAAGTCCAGACCATCAAAGAGTGAGCTGAGAACTCAGTGAACTGAAGCAACATTGAAAAGAAGGGGGACCAAAATCCCACCACATCGATGAGAGAGCCTGATAAAGTATGACAAAAAACAACAGCTGAAAGTTACTGCTGCAGAGACTGGGCCTGGAAGCTGGTAAATCATGAGGGACACTTAGTTTTTCAAAAATAACTTTTGCCTTTATCTTTGTTCTAAATAATGACAACGTTTTGATTCACTTGAAATTATATTAAAAGAATTTAGAATCCAGAAGAGGTTTAATCAGTTACACATTAAAACTCTACAGCTAAAAGAGGATGTACTTTCATGTTAATATGGCCATAGTTAATCAACCAAACAGACCAAAAAGGTTTTTATCGGCTTTATGGTCCTTCTGAGGGATTTCTTGATACTCAGAAATTCAGAGTTATCAGTAAAAGTTGGAGTTGTCGTTTGCAACAAGCATAAATTATACCAGAACATGTCTAGAAATATTGCACAGTGCAGAGACAAACAAAGTCATTCCCTCTTTTGGAGGGAATGACTCAGTATTGTAACTCCAGATTAAAGTCTGAACTAGTTCATTATAAGAACTGTGTTTCTGGGTAATTAGCATCTTAACACTTAATGTTCTGTTTAACATTTCTCCCAACCCTGAGACTGCTAAGCCTAGAAAACATTGACTTTTTAAGCAAAACAAACTTGATTAACAAACTCATGTGAATCTGCTTTTGGTTGAAGATTTCTTGTGCAACCAGAGAGAATGAGTAATGTGATGTCCTGTAGGAACCTACCAATAAAGCATGGGTTTGGGTTGTCCTGTAATTCGAACAGACATGGTGACTTCCTGTCCTTCAGTGACAGCTTGATTTGTCATTGTTGCCTGTTTGAAATGTAATAAATACATAAAATACAAGATTTGTTACACATTCCTATGCTACATTGTATACAAGAGTTTTCCAACATGCTGTTAAATGTAAATGATGAACAACTTTAACATTTAAAGTCAATTAGCCTGAGTTCAATCTGTCCTTTATGGTCTGACCAGAAAAGCAGGAGGTTCTCTGAATCTTGCGTCAATAGTTTGTCTTGGCTCTTGAACTCCAAAGTCCATAACTTCCTCCAAAGGACTTAGATACTCTTCATCGGATGTTATTGGGCTGCTGATTTCCATAGGCACACCCAGACTTCCTTTTGGCTCCTGAACAGAGTCTAAAATAAAGAATGTTATGTAAAAAATGTTAAACGTAAATAATTAGAATAAACCTGAGAAAATTTCCATCCATCTATGCATTGTCTTCTGCTTATTCAAGATTGTATTGCATAAGTTCAATGTCATGGACATCTCCCCTGGACATCCCACCACCCCCACCCCAGTCCAGAAGGTATATTTAGTCCCTCCAGCTGGTTTTGGGTCTTCCCAGGGGTCTCTTTTTAGTGAGAGCCATCCAGGACGTACCCTGTACCAATGCCCACTGACTCCTCACAATACGGAGGCGCAGTAGCTGGTTGAGGAGCAGACCCAGGTCCTGGACACTTAATACCTGGCTGTAAACCTCCTTGCTGAGGGTCATGACTTGAAAACACCAACTGAACCACATCATCTGCAAAAAGCAAAGATGAGAGCCAGAGGTTTCCAAACCAGACATGCACTTCTCCATGACTACACCTTAGGTCCTGTCCATTAGCACCACAAACGGGACGGGGTGCAGCCCTGGCGTAGTCCAAGCCACACTGGGAACAAGCCAGGGTCCTTTGCCATGCAGGTGGCAGGCAAAGGTGGAGGCCTGGACATGGTGATTCCTAGTGTCGTAATCTGCCTTTGAGGACATTTTAAAATATAAAATATACATGATCATTAGGTCAGCTTTAATTAAATACTTCAATTATGGTGATTCCTGCCTTTGGGAGGGGCAGCGAACAGCACCAGTCTGTTCGAAAGAGTAGAAATTTAGCCTCACATAAACAGTCCCACTGTGAAAATTATGATTGGTACTAAAGAAAAGTCTTCAAATCCAGGTGAACCCTTCTGGAGATCAGTAGAAAACTTGGATCTTAAATAAACTGAAAAAACTAAAGTTTGGATCACACACTGTGTCCTTTGGATGAATGACTGCCAAAGCTGTGTTTTTTTCATTCATTTCTCGAACATTTTCTAAAAATCTTTTGCATGCTAAATGAAGCTTTGCTAACAAAAGTCATACTTGCTGTTTTCAAACAGATCAGTTTATTCTGAGCTATCCAGGAGGACCATAATAACTGCGCTTCAGCAACATATTAGGGTTGCTGCTTTTTATTTTGTCTAAGTAAACATGTGTTATTCTGCTTTTTGCACAGTTCAGTGAGAACACAAGAGTTCAAAGGGTTTCCAAGCTATGCGTGCCCTCCTCCACCCACCCTTATTACCATCGGAAATGGAAAATGGGGTTGGATCAAAACAGTAGTGAATTCACAGTGATTGCAGCTACTGAGACTCACTGGGCAATTTATAGGTTCAGTTTCACCTTGTAGTTTCTATGGTAACTATAAGTGTGGGAATTCAGCTGGAATACATGGCACACGCATACACAAACACATGCACACTCATTTTGTTTAGGGAGATGACGATGAGGGAGCAGCAGAGAAACACAATGCCAGTGTGGGAAGACAAAGTCCAGAACAATGGATTTTTATAAAGTCAGCAGCACAGACTGAAAAAACAGTTTAGGATTTTGCTTTCATTTGTTAAATGAAAAATGGTCTACAGAGTATTTTTTTACAAATTAAGGAAGTTAAGTTGGATCTTTAGAGTTCAAACTGTGGTAACTAAGTAAGTAAAGTTTATAAAGTGCCTTACACAGAAACAAAGTCACAAAGCACTGCTTCGCTGTGGTGGTAAACTGTTCCACAGACAGAATGGTCCTGTCCTCCTTGCTTTTCAGCCTTGTACGGTGAACATTTAGGGATTTTGGGCTTGTGATCGAAGGCTACAAGGAGCAGAGTGTTTAGTTAAAAGTTGACACAAATAGTCAGGAGCCTTGCAATTTAGAGCCCTGTAGGCGAGGACAAGAATTTCAAAACAAATTCTAAAATCCACTGGGAGCCAGTGTAAGGAGTATAAGACTGGGGTGATGAGAGAGAATTTACTGGATTGCATAACTCTGGCTGCTGTGTTCTGAATATCTTGGAGGCATAAAATTGTCCAGGCTTATAACAAGGGCATTACAATAGTCTAAACTGGATGACCCGAATGCATGAAAAATGTTCTCTAGATCTGCTTGGAAGATCGTGGCAAGTATTTTAGAAATATTTCTTAAATGAAACCCAGGACCTGCAGCAAGAAGGTCCTGGGTTCGATTCCCGGTCGGGGGTCTCTCTGCATGGAGTTTGCATGTTCTCCCCGTGCATGTGTGGCTTCTCACCAGGTACTCCGGCTTCCTCCCACAGTCCAAAGACATGCCTGTAATGCCTGTAATTGGTCACTCTAAACTGCCCTTAGGTGTATGAATGAGTGTGTGCAAGGTTGTTTGTGTGTTGCCCTGCGATGGATTGGCAACCTGTCCAGGGTGTACCCCGCCTCTCCCCCATAGACTGCTGGAGATAGGCACCAGCTTCCCCGCGACCCACTATGGAATAAGCGGTAGAAAATGACTGACTGACTGACTGAAAGAAACAAGAATGAGAAGTGGATTAGATGTGCAAATTTAAAGCCTAATGAAGTGTCAAATATAACTCCTAGATTTCTTACTGTAGATTTGGTTGCTGGGCAAAAAGTAGCAATTGTATGATTGATTTTAGTATGGAGCAATTATCAAGGTTTCTGTCTTATCGTGTTTAAAACCAGAAAATTGCTTTTGAGCCAGTCACTGACCCAATATAAACATTGCATGAGGGTGGACAGCCTATCCACCTGGTGAGATGGTAAAGATACATACAGCTGAATGTCATCTGCGTAGATGTGATACGAAATATCAGAAAATGCCTGAATAATGCCAGCTCACTGGCTAACTGACATAATGCCCACTTTCACCCTCTTCGCAACATTCTCACACTACTCTCCAATTTTGCAATATTTGCTGTTATTTCAGCTTTTAACTTTGTTCTCTCTCTTTTCTCTTCCTAGAAGCTACACCTGGCCTGACTCTGTGTCTACCTGTGACACCTTTCTGGAGAGGGGCATCGTCCAAGCTTCTGCTGGCAACAACTTAATGCTCACCCTCTACTGATGATCCACATGGCCCTGTCTTATAGAGTTTAACCCTTTCTCTCTCCTAGACATGGCGATTGACTGAGCTTTTACTGTAACTAATTATATGTGCTCTCTTTCAGACTCTAACCTTGAAAACTGGCTCAGAGTTTATATGTTCTTTCTTTCTAGGTGAAACGACTAAAGGAGCTACATCCATTAACATTTACTTTTCCTTCCCATAGAAAGTACTCCTGAATCAGTGCTTCTTTGTTCTCCTTGTGTCTCTGCTCTGTTCTCTCTAACCCCCAGTCGGTTGTGGCAGATGGCCGCTCACACTGAGCCTGGTTCGGTTGGAGGTTTCTTCCTGTTAAAAGAGAGTTTTTCCTCTCCACTGTCGCTACATGCATGCTCAGTATGAGGGATTGCTGCAAAGTCAACGCCAGTGCCTGTCCACTGTCTCTACATGCTCATTCGGGAGGAGGGAATGCTGCAAGTCACTGACTGGATGCAATCTGCTGGGTTTCCTTAGACAGAAAAACGTTTTATCCAATTTGAATAAATAACTAACTCTGACTGCACTGTTCAATAGTTAGGACTAATTGGAATGTATGTACCTGACTTTTGTGAAGTGCCTTGAGACAACATATGTGTCTGTTGTGAATTGGCGCTATATAAATAAACTGAATTGAAACTGAATATGGGTGTGTAACAGTTATATTTAATATATTTATGATAAACCGCTGCATTTATCACATTAAGGTTTGATGAGAATTGAATTAACTGATGAATGTAAAATGAAAATAATAATGGGCCCAGACCTGATCTTTGTGGGACCCCACGAGTCAGAGGAACAGAGTCAAAGAACTTGTCTGACCTGAGGCAGAATGTTCTATGAGACAGATAAGAGGAGAACCAATCCAACATGGAGCCAGCCCTCTTTTCCATTGCTTGTGGGACGCCTTTTGAAAGCCCAGGGTGCATTTCGATCCAAATTCACCTGGGTAATTTCACTGTCCCGGGGCCTTACTTTCACAGATAAAAGCTCCTGGTCTGAGGAAGGACTTTCCAGATATCCCAAGGATTGTTAAGGAGTGGGGTTTTGTGCAGCATTGTGCCACTAGCAGCAGTAATGGCAGCGGTGAGTATACAAATCTATTGTTTTTATACCATTAGTCTTCACAAAAGTAGTTTTAAGATGTTTTTAAGCAAAAGAGTAGACCTCGGGACAGCGGCGTTGGTGGTGTAGGGGTTAAGCGTGTGACCATATATAGAGGCTATAGTCCTCGATGCAGCTACGCAGCCCGGGTTCGAGTCCCAGGCCTGGCAACCTTAGCCAAATGTCTCCCCCTCTCTTTGCCCTCTTTCCTGTCTACCTACTGTTGAAAAAAGAGAAAATAAAGGCCTCTAGTGCCGCAAAAATATATATTAAAAAAAGAGTAGACCTCAAAACTTCCTCTCTGATTCAGTTAATCTAGAATAAGCCTACTTTGAAATGTTCTTTCGGAGTTGTCGGAGCTGCAGCGATCTGCTCACGGGTTGCTCTGACTAAACTAAGCTAGCCAGGCAGTTGGACTGGGTCTTTCCCACTAACTGCAGTCTGATCTCGGCCCAGCACTCTTAGATTTCCTGCTACCTGTTATTTGTTTGTGGCAGCTGAAAGCGAATATAAAGCATGGCTTTTCATATAAACCTAACTTAGTGGAGTGTGAACTTTTTCTTACTTTTCATTTTCCCGGTTTTATGCAGACAGTTTTGCAGGAGAAGAGACCACAGTTCCAGGTTTAGATGAAGTTTCCCAAAAGCTCCGTGATCCTCTTCACCCTTGTGTCCTGTCATCATCTACTCCACTGTATATGCATCTTCTACTTTATATAAATATTTTCTTATGATTAGACAGTCAAGCTTTCAATTATCTGTATTTCTGGACTGATTATCTGCTTTCTTTGTTCTAATAAATAAGATTTTTACTAAAAATATTTTTCTGTTTCATCTGTAGATATCTGATATGTGTTTACCTGAGTATTATAATAATAAAAGATAAACAAGTGTGTTATTCAGTGTTTAGTAGTTATTGTAAATGAATCATGCAGTTGTAAAGCAACAGCTCTGGCCAGATGCAGATTGGTAAAAAAATGAAATGTAAAATAATGATTTAAACTTTTCTTGTTTATGGATCTAGAGCAACTTAAGGAATAATAGAAGGAATTAATCAACTATATAACTCTAAAGCTGTTCACAATCACTATTTTTAGTCAGTTGAAACAAAAAAAAATATTTATTGGCTAAAAGTCTTTTAATGGGAGTAAATGAGTAACACCATATTCTGGACTGAAGGTGTATTGCAGTTTTCTTCACAACTGAATAGTGTATGTATATTTGGATGGTGTGCAATTTGTGTTCTGCTGAATCAGGATGGGGGGCATCTTTTGTTGTATAGGAACCATGTTGGTTTTTTTTTCAGAATTAAGATTCAACAGACCATCAGGGAAGTCAATGAAATACTCTGAGTGCCCCAAGTGATCATATTATTCTTAGACCAGTTAATCATAAAGTAGGACAAGCTGTCAGCTTCCCTTTCAGTTTCAAGCTGGATGCTGATGTGCAAAGAGTAAGATTACAATATGTGAGTCGCAGGTGTGTCGATTCTGTAGCAGTAATGCACATGTTTAGTATACATGGCATGAAAGGATTGTGGCAGAAAATTTCAGTATGTCCAAAAATACAGTATCTATAACAGCCTGGCCTAGCTTCTGTTCATGTATGCTACAATATTGAATGTGCAGTAACACAATTTGAAAGCATTATTTTCCCATGGCATCATGTCTCCCTACGCCATCTCATGCCCAAAAGAGCATTGTGTGACGCTGGTATAAGACATTTCTGAGGCTAGACTTGTTTGATTTTAAACAAATCTACTTAAATAGTGTCTTCCAGTCCAACAATAAATGAGCTCAACTGTCTGGTCTAAACTTTTGTTTCTCCAAACTAAGACAACTCAGTGTCTACAACATTGCAAATTCCGACTGTCAAATTCCCAAACAATTAAAATTCTAGTTACCCCTTTAGAATTAAAACAATAAGTTAAAACACAAGCATTAATATTAACAAATCTGATCTTACCTGCTTTAACTGTAAGAGTGGCACTGCTGGTGGCTCTTCCCACCTGATTAACTGCAGTTACGCAGTATTTTCCACTGTCAGTTGTTTTCACTGATTTTATCAGCAGACTATGTCGTTCACCCTCCACTTTGACCAGGTAGTTTAGCATGCCTGTGACGTCTGTGTTGTCTTTTGTCCAGGTAACTTGAATAGACAAGACAGTAAGACATTTAACTCAACTTACCCACCTAATATTCCTTTTGGTTTTATAATAACATAAAGCAAGACTTGTTACCTTCCGGAGATGGGGTTCCAGCAATTATGGTTTTTAGTAGCACATCTGCACCAGCAGATGCTACAGTATCCTGAAGGGTAGACTCAAACATGGGAGCCTCCATTGGGTCTTCTCCAGCAGACACATAAGAATCATCTGAGGAATCTGCACATTTTCAACAAAAAATATACCTGACGCTATTACCCCCTCAACAATATTATTAAATGACATGATTAAATATGATTCATTCCTAAACAAACTGAAACTTCATCAGCAACAGAGAGCTTCATGGAGGAAGCATAACAAACCTAACTCTGGAGACAGAGGACGAGGACGGCGGTTCTTTCCTTTTGTCTTCAAAGGTTTTCCCTCCTTGGCACTCATCTGCTTGGGCTCTTTTGTCTTTGTAGGGACGTCCTCATCCATCCTTTCATCTTCGACAATAATTGTGGGGACCTTTAAATTTGATACTGGTTTGGACACCTCCACTTCCATCAGGTCCTCTGTTGGAGTAATGGCTGTTACTCTTGGGGAATTTGGGCGAGGTTGAAGAGCACGATCTTGCATAATGACAGGCCTTTTCTGTACCAGAGGACTTTCAGGTCTATTTTCAATTTTTCTTAATGCTACCTCAATTGGTGTTTTTCCTTCTGTCTCGGGCTCTTGGATGTGTGGGGATTCTTGAATTCGAGAGACTCTCTGAACAAGTGGACTTGGGGGCCTTCGTTCAACCTTACGCAGTGTCATTGTGACATTGGGTGACTCTGCCCTTTGTTGTTGATGTAATGCTGGTGAAGATGACCTCCGAACTATTTCTGTTACTGGACTTACTCTGTGTAATTCCCTGATGTACCGTTGCCCTGGCAGCTCTGATAACTGTACCGACTCTGGGGGCCCTGGGACAACTCTAAATCTCCCTGTTGTTATAGCTGTTGAGCCAGTTGTTGTCTTTTGGGGTTGATATTGATGCAGTTCCTGCTGTTGTTGCTGCATTTGTAGTTGACTCAGTTCCTTCTCCCTCTGCTCCTTTTCCCACTGAACGCGTTCCCTTTCTTGCAGTTTCTGTAAGACTTGGGGAGGAATTGGTTCAATTTTTCTGAAAGGCTGGCGCTGCCTCCCCTTCAGGGTGAGCTGTTCAGTGGAGAAGGATTTTTTCAGATGAGGTTTCCCAACAAGTTTTTTGATGCGCTGGAGCTCTTCCGTGAACTTGTTTTCAATATCTTGAACCTTTTGAGAGTAGCGAGGTTTGTCCTCTAGTGAAGCAGCTCTCTGTTTAAAGATGGATCTCCGTTCAGCAGCATCCTCTTTCAATGCCTCTCTTAGATCTTCTCTTGAACTTTCTCTGGAGATGCCCAACCGGCTTCCACCATCGTCTGAATCTACAGACCCAGCATGGTTAAAGCCTGCCCAGGATCTACCAGAGACAGAACCTTCTGGAATATCGAGACTTCGCCTGCGCTCCTCTAAGCCACGGACCTTCTCAAAAACCTTTGAACTTGCCCTTGTAAGCTTTGGAGAAGGCCTGAGGGTGAACTCTTTCCGGGAGGACTCACTCAGTGGGGTCTGTGGTCTGGAGTCTTGTCCCCCTCCCTGAGAAACACTTTTTGCCTGCTTAGTCTTTTCCTCAAACTCCCCTGGAACTGTGTCTTGGTATTCCGTTGGCACAACAATTTTCTTACGCGAGCTGACAGGAGTGGTTGAACCAGAGCGACTTGGCATCGGAGAAGAGGGGGTACGTTTGACCAGCCTTGGCGATGGCGGTGGAAGAACTTGGGGAGGAGATTCTCTTGCAAAATCTTCTGGCTGGCTTCTAAAACAAAGAATTGAATGCAAAAACTGTTGGAATCGTTTAGTATTATTTTATGCCAGCACCTGTATTTTAAAATAGAGATATTAATTCAGTACAACAAGGCTTTTTTACTGTTTTAATGTGCTTCTTGCTTGCCTGGTAGAGAGATCCTCATGTCCATGTGTTCTACTTTTGTCCTGTCCACATTTGTCGATCACTGTTTCTCATGTAAAAGAACAGACATGTTGGTAATTTAGGCAGTGCACCTTTACAGACTCAATGAGCCATGCATGCTAAGAACGGAATGACGCTAATTTAAAGCTGCAACAATCCAGTTGGTCCTCAAATTTCAGCTCCTGACCCACATAATCACAGCAGCAAAGATTTCTCACGCTAACTATCACTACACAACCACTCCTGTTAAGCCAATTAAACAAGGGCATTGAACACAAACAGCCTTAACAAAAAATGTACTATTCCTGATTTCTTAGATGATCTAAGGCAGCAATATCCAAAGAGCAATTGTTTTATTTAATTTAGTTTTTAATTTTAATTAGTAAGAGATGATTTTAGGACACCCCTACTTTATGTTTTACAACCAAAGCTGAGATCAGAACCTTAGTTTTGCATAAATTATCATTATGTTTTTTTTCTTGAACGATGGACTAAAATGGTCGTAGAAATGCTCAAATCTCATGTATAATTTAATCCAGCAGTGTATTATTATCTGATAAATTTGTATTACAGTTGGGTCCCATTTGTTTTAGTTCTGATCCCAGACTGGGTCCATTTGCTCTCATAAAACATGACAGATTATGACCCCTGATAAAAAAAATAACTCTGAGTGACCTCCATCCGGCAGATATGATTTAATGGATTCATAAAAACCCATTGCGTTACAGAAGACAGTGGGTAGCCTTTAGAAGGTAGCTAAAATTGAGGGTCGTCAAAGAGGAAAAAAAGTCCCCTATGCATATATGAACTAATGCCTGGTTGATAATAAATGTCCCACAGCAGACAGCAAGGATTCATACTTAAAGAAGTCATAGTGAGACATCACGAATGACCAGCAAGCCTAATGAATCCACTACCATAAACCGATATCTATGTACGAAAAGATTCATTTTAAAGAGGTTTCTAAAAATGACAATGCATTTTCTATTATCAATTAAGATTATCTTTGTTTCTGACCAAATACAGCAATGTTCTGTTAAAATTGAATTATAGATCAAACTGAAAAGAAAATATATTTATGTGGTTATACAGGTATAGTGTTTTTTCAGTCCAGAGCTTAAAGGTTGATGCCTTCAGTCCAAGTTTTAAATAAAAAAAAAACAAAAAACTAAAAATCAAAAGATTGTCCTCATTTAGCAGGTACTTTTATCCAAAGTTACCTAAAATGTGATGAATTGGATGCAATGTGAATTTAGGTCTTGGACCAGGATATATGAAACTGGGGATCTGACTGGGCTCCGTCATTTTCATGAGGTCTTTTCCTAGACCTCATGAAAAAAAGTCTAACTATGAATGTATACATATAAAGGCTTTTGTGGCAACAACATAATCCTCAACAGTAAATCAAAAGAAATCCACACCAGGCATGATACAATAGACGAAAACACAAACTGGTTACCACCATGAACGACGTGGTCCTCAACATCCCCACGATCTTCTTTGGTCTCAAACTGGTCTCCACCTTCATCTTCTGTTGTTTCAGAGTCTGAAAATTAACCGTCAGCAAAAACAAAACAGAAAACATGACATTTCAGAGAAGTACAAAGACAGTCTGACTCCATGATGTAATAATTTAACATTCTGGCAACATGGAAGACTGAAGTTGATCACAGCATGAGGAGAGGACATTGTTGCCATAGTAACATACTTACTATACCATCATTGTCACAGTTTTCTTTATTAATATTAGGAGAACAACAACTCAAAAGCAAAAGTCTTGTTCTGTTTGTTTAAGGTACCAATAGATGGAGGTGTTTCAAACCTTGATCCAGTCTGGAAATCTACTGAGAAACATGTATCATAAATATTGTGTATATAACTAACCTTACAAGCAGGCCAAGTTATGAATTAGTAGATGATCAGAAAAGTACTTTCATGTGTTAAAATGTATTCTAAAATATTAGAATGTGCAAAGTTAATACTGGAGACTAAATTAAGGTTCAGTTTAATGTCAGCAGATTCCCTAAAGTGATTCTCTAAAGTGGATAGAAACCCAAATGATCACAAGTGTGCATCATCTGAAGCCTTCTGTTTTAACACGCACAGAAGATTCAGTCACTGGAGTGAAAATAGAAAGCATGACTGAGTCACTGACATCCAGGCGGCTTTCATGGGGTGTTTGTTTCCGAGTATATGAAATCACTTGAAAAAAATGTTTTCTGAAAATATAGTGGTAACAGCTACTACACTTTTATATGTTTATTTAAAAGTATCAAATAATGCCTCCATCATCCATCCGTTTACACCCACATTCTTGCAGCCTGCCTATAACGCCACCCGTCACAGGGCGAGAGGTAGGGTACACCTTCCTTTCTTTTTATATATTTTCCCATCTAAGTGATGCACTGTACATCTGAGCACGGTGCATCTCTGGAAAGTAAATTTTAATACGCAAACATCTGAAATCCACACTGCACAATTTGCTTTCCAGATTCATGCAAAATTAATGCAAACTGCCTGCATTCCCAAATTCAAAGTGAAAAGCTCCAAACATCGACTGAAACACATGTTCTTTCCTTGAAAGAAAATGGTTTGAAATTCAAATGTTTTTATGAACATGTGATTAATGTTAAAATGAGTCTTTTGTATTCTGGGTGAAACAATTTATTTTAAGAGAGAACAAGTCAGTGTGGGTAAAGATCTGTTCCATTGTTCCACAGCCAAGAAAAATATAAGGTTCCTAGAGTAAGTTTGAGACCATACCCCCTGAGAGACTCTGTGGGGGGCTGAAAGTATCTGGGCTGCCAGAGTAACTTTTACAGCTTTCCAGTGGTTTTGTAAGTAAAGCACGAGGTGTGGATTGGACTCTGCCAGGGCTGCCTATTTTCTATTTTCGGGTGTAGTCATATGTAGTCAAGGTGTAGTCATATGTAGGATGCACTTTCACTCTGCACATTAGGTGTGAAGCAGGTTGGATGATTTTCAGCTCCTCTAAGTCCAAGATCATGAAAATGAGTCAGTTGAGGTGGTTTGGGGATCGGACCATGACGCCTCCCTTAGGAGACCTTTCCAGACACTCGCCTGGGAGAAGACCCCAATGTAGATCCATAACCTGCTGGGGTTGCTTTATATCCTTTCTGGACTGGGAGCATGTTGTGATCCCCCACAACGAACTGGAATATGTTAATGAGGGGACAGATTTCTGGGCTGCTATTTAGAACCTATCCCTTCAAAACACAACCATGGATGGAAGGATGGATGGATGGATTTTTCTGTTTTTCAGCCAGCGTAAGGGAAAGATGCTCTTACAACATGGTTCCGTAAGGTTTTGCATGCTACTGGACTTGTCTCTAGTCGATCACAGAACCAACAGACATACAAACATGTTGTTATAGCTCAGGGCAATTTAAATTCACAAAGGATCCTAACGTCCATGTTGCTGGTCTGCAGTAGGAAGCTGGCGTAAGCTGGAAGAAAATGAAGCATGCAAGATGGGGAACTCCACACAGCAAAGCCTAAACCAAGCCTAAACCAAGCCGGCACTTTAAACCCCCACACAAAAACTTTAAGGAGATTGTCGGAGGAGGATTCTAAATCCCGGGTTGACTGAAGCATGCTAGATTTTCCTGAAGATTCGAAGGAATATTTTGACCTGATATTTTAAAGTCCTACCAGCAGTGGCCACCACATTTATCAGACCCCTTCCCAGTAGTTGTTCCAGTCCCATTAAATTTGATGTCCATGTGACAGTGCCTATCACATAGGTTGTACTACTAGGTTTTGGCCAAGCATATAAGAAATTTATGTTAACACGACTACTAAAAATAATCTGATGACCAATTATATGACCACTGGCCAAGGCAGGTAGAACACCTGAAAGTCTAATGGGGATAAATTAAAAACAATTACAGAACCTAAAGTTAACTCAGACTTTAACATACTGTAAGTTTCTTAGTTTTTGTTATCTAGGTATATGATCATGGCATTGTGTAAGGTTAAAATGTTTTCTTAATTTATTTAAATGAAATCAATACCAGTAGGATTCTCTTATTAATTAATTTTTGAAGGTAAATTTGCCTTGTTCTGCTTCAAATTATTGGTATCTCTTTTTTCTTCTAATTTCACATCTAGACAGGTTATTTAATGTAGGTTCAATACATAAAGTCTGATTTCTTTTAAAAATATAACAGAAGAAAAATACCAGTCAAACTTGAATCTCTGACCAACAGAGAGGCTTTGAGCTTTTTGTTTTTTGTATAAAATTCACAAGTACTCCAGTACTGCCAGTACTGTTTAGCAGGCAGAAATAAATGGTTCTGACAATAAAAAGAACATTTTTAGTAAAAAGTGGAAATAATTTATTCCTTCAAATGCAGTGGAATGCATTTAAGAATAAAAATGCAAATTAAAATTAGCACTTGCCTGATTTTTTTCTTTGGTCTGATATGCTTTCATGGCTTTTCCTGGTTTGTCATCCACAGGTATTTTCTGCCTTTGCTTACATTCAACAGCAGGGCATTCCCTGGGATACACGGGGGGTCCGAGCCGTTACGTTGCTCCTAAATGAGGAATTTTCTTCTGAAGACATCAGCTGCTTCAGTGCTAATAATACTGAGTTTGTTATATGCTGTAACTCTGCTGACAGCCAGATAAAAAATCCACTCAGTTAAATGCAAAAGAAAAATGGAAAAAAGGCACTTTGTTACATAACGAGTCGGAGTCTCTGCTGTCCCTGTGAGGAAATCCATTTGTAGAAAGCACAGGGAGCAGACCTCCATCCGCAGGTGCAAATGTCTGTTGAATGCATCTCATCCACACAATGGCCAGCGACAGAATGAGCATCTTCCCCCGCTGTGCCCCCCCACCTCCCCCACAGGCAGAGCAAAGCGATAGGCAGAGGAACCAGTGGGAGTGATCCAGCCCTCTCCAGATCAGGACTCAGTAGCATCTCATTTTTTCCTTTCCTCCCCATGTGGCTGTGTTTTATCCTCAAACTGCTGTAATGAGCAGATGTGGCGCTGTCGGCAGAGAGGGGCAGAGTGGCTGCAAAGGGGAGCTCCTCACGCCCCTGCATTGAGAGAAGACTCTCAGTAAATCTGTTGTTGGCTGCTTTCAGAAGGTCCCTGTTTTACATGAAGGAGTTATGCTTCCACACTGTAGCAATGCTGCCCGTACTGGGTCTATTTATCATAACTGTGACCGTGAATTTGCTCAGTACCTGAAATAATTTAGACGTCTGGGAACAAAAAAGAAATCTTCTTTAGATGTTTAATTTTCAGTGCTGAGAATAAATCAGCTCCCAGAAACAGTGATGCTCGCAGTGACGTTTGAGTTCACACAGAATAACAATGTGCTAACAGCGAAACAGCACGGTGAGCCTGTTGTGTACGTTCTCTATAAATACATCTGTGCTTCAGAAAGCCTACAATCAGCGATGTAAGACGTTACATTCCTGAAACAGAGGAATGAGTTATTTCAAACATCCAAAGGCCCAAATAAAAACAGACAATCTAATTAGTTTTAAACAGGTTTGGTTTCAAGGTCCACTGACTGTATAATCTCAGATCACACTGAGACTCTTTTTGTCTCCTTGGAAACTGTATTTTATGAGCATGATTTTATTTTCCATGTGGTGTTTGACATTAACCTCAGGATGAAATTCTGTTTTTCATGTAATCACGACATGTTTTGGCAAAGGTTGCTCACCTATAATCACAGCAAAGCATGCAATGATACCCATAACAAGGGAGCGCTTTGGCTCACAGAGATATAAAAACATTAAGGCAGTATTTCTCATAGTCCGACTTTAATCAAACTAAACTTGTATGTTTTACGGCAGTTAGGATAACCGAAATGATCTCTTTACACTAAGTCTTCAAACAGTTTGGCAAAGCCCAGATGATGATGTCATGGTTTGCTTCTACTTTGTAACATTGGAGTTGAACAGCAGCACATCTGTGGATGTGTTTTAAGGCAACACCTCAAACACAGCTTCCTTTTGTGACATCATGTGAAAATCAAAATAACTCAGCAAAATTACAGGAAGTCCTGCTGCGAAAAACTGGAGCTAAAGAAGTCTGAAACTGAGAGAAAATAGTGAAAAAGGGTGTAAACAGTGTTTTAACCAAGTTCAAGATGTTCTTCCTTTGAAATATGTTATTAGGTCATCCAGACATTCTTTCATAACCTGTATGGCTGACAAATATTAAAACCAACTAAAAGTAGCAAGGCCCTTAATATGACCTGCTTAAATTACACGGGCTGATTGGAACAACAATTGGTGTTTGTTAAGGCTCTTTAAAATGCTAACCAGCATTTCTGATCTCTGATCTTCTGAAACTTCTCCATAACTCCCACATCTTTCCACCCAGCTTTCCATCCATCAATTTTTTTCTGCTTATCTGAGATCAGGTCACAGGGATAAAATGTTCAGGGGCAAAACCCAGACTTCCCTCTTTCCATTGATCATCTTTAGCTCATTCTGGGAAATTCCAAGGTGTTCCCAGTCTAGAAGACATGATTAGTCCTTCTGGGGTCTCCTCCTAGTAGGTATTGTCTAGAAAGCCATCAAATGAGAGGCGCACAGGAAACATCCTGACCCCTAAATCACATCCTGACCCCAAATTACCCCTTTTAATACGGAGGAGTAGTGTCTCTACAGATGTAGTGTCTATACAGATCTACAGATGACTTCTGAGGCTGGGTCCAGCCATCTTACAGAAGAAGCTCATTGTAGCTGCCTCTATGCGGGATCTTGTTCTTTCAGTTATGATCCATATCTCATGACTATAGGTGATCATTGGAACATAGACAGACGGGCAAATCAAGAGCTTTGCTTTTTGGCTTAGCTCTTTCTTCACCATGACAGACTACTGCAACACTTGCATTACTGCAGATGAAGCCCTAATGTCTGCATTCATCTCCCGCTCCATCCTACTATCATTTGTGAACAAGACACAGAGACATCTGCTTGAGGAAGCAGTTCACCTTTTTCCAGTGGAGAAACATGGCGTCATACTTAGAAGAGCTGACGCCCACCTTCACTCCCGGCTGCAAACCAACGGTAAATCAACAGGGAACCTTAAATGAACCGCTCCAGTGCACACTGAAGTCTGCAAAAAGCAAAGATGAGACCCTGAGATTCCCAAACCAGACATCCTCTGCTCTATGACAAGGCATTCATCCATAAACACCACAAATAGAATCAGGGACAAGGGGCAAACCTGGGGGAGTCCATCCAGCACTGAGGACAAGATCAACTTTGTGCTTAGAATGCTTTGGTTATGCAGGAACCAGATAGTCCTTTAAAACACTTGGTTCTCCCACAGCACCCACACAATGAGGGTAAAGAGCTGCTTCACTGGTCCACTGTTCCACAACCAGAACATAATTCACACTGCTGCTCCTGAATCTAAAGTTTGAAAATTGGTCACAGTCTCCTTCTTAACATCCTGGAGTAAATTTTCTCAATGAGGCTGAAAGTATTATCCCCAACTGGAAAACACTCCAGTTCCCTTTCTTAAAGACTGGAACCACCACCTCAGTCTGCCACTCCACCAATGTTGTCCCTGTCCTCCATATAACTTTGAAGAGGCGTGTCAGCCATGACAGTCCACAAAGGCATGACCCTTCAGCATCTCAGGGTGAATCTTGCCCACCCATGGTACCCAGGGAGCTGTAGAGATCTCTGCTAGGGTTGTTTAAAACTTTCATTTGCAGCACAATCTAGTTAAATTCTACAGGAGTACGTTTGTCTTTTCTGAGCAGTTTCAAAAGTCAAAAACCTGGAACTAATCAGTGCTTTTTATGTTTTATTGCTTTTTTTGTCAAGCTAAGATGTTTCTGATTATCAGACACATTAAATATCAAAGATTACTGGAGTAGATACAAATAGTGTTTTGGAAGGATTTCATCTAATAACTAGATATTAGCTTTACTTGACTGCTATCAAGCATTTGCAATAACTATAAATGAGTCTTTTACATCACTGTGCACTTAAATTTAATGTCATGAACATTCTCCTTAAGGATTTTTTGAGCAGAATGCACGGTTTCATTAATTACAATAAGCTGTCCAGGCCTTGAAACACTACCTCCACCTTGTTTAACCGTAGGTAAAGGGTTCTTTCTGTGTTAGGTTCTCTCCAAATGTAGCAGACAGGCCTTTGAGATGGGTCTTTGTATTATTTTAGGTCAGCAGTGGTTCTGGCCTTAGAACTCTCCCATGGAGGCCATTTTTGCCCAGTCTCTCTTACTTGTTGTTGAATCATGACCTCTGACCTTAACTGAAGCATACAGAGCTTCAGATGATGTTCTGGGTTCTTTGGTGACCCCCTGGGTGAGTCGTTGATGCTCTGTTGGAGCATCTGTGCTGGGTCAGCCACTCCTGGAAAGGTTCACCATGTTTTCTATGTTTGTGGAAAATGGTTCTCACTGTGGTTCTCTGGAGGCCCAAAGCCTTAAAAATGGCTTAGTAGGGTCTATGTATCAAAACATTGCTTAGGCCTGAGTGTGGCAATGAAACTGAGCCAAAAATGCGGTGAATCAAAGTTAATTCATGGTTTAACAAGTGTTGTGGATAAATTATATTTTCACAAAGGGTCAGTTTGGTTTGATGATCTGAAACCCTAACCTGGACAAAAGACTGAAACTAAAGAAATCTATAAGGGGGGGAAATGTAACAGGTTTGTGGGAACCTAACTGGGAACAAATAATTGTTTTCACTTCCTTTATTACTCTGTTTTTTCATGATCTTTTCATTTATACAATTCTGTTCCAAAGCAATCCCTTACCCTGTTCTATAGGACTTTTTATAGCATAATGATTCAAACAAATAAAAATAGTTTTTATAGCCTTAATGACCCTTTGTGATTTATTTTCTAATGAAAGTGGATCAGTACTTGTTGATTCACCTATTGGATCAACAGGCCGATGCAGGGGATTTCCACAGTTTAACTCAGGTTCCACCTGTTCACTCAGGATCCAGGAGGAGGACAACACGCTGGGGAAAACATGCAGACACATTGGACCGGGCCGTGGTCACACTCAATGACTACGTCTAAAGCTCTAAATATAGCTCTTGCCTAACAGCATAATCGCTCCACAAGCTTCTGATGAGCAGTTTTTCTCAGAAAGCCACATCAGTCACTTTCTCTGTTCCCTTCAGCTTCACGACATTTTTCAGCATTAAACTCATAACTCAACAGCATTCCAACTCAACATTCCTGGTTTATGTAAGAAAGTAGTGGTAGGACTGTGATTATTGAGCTTATGTCCTGAATTGTAGGAAAATAGAAAGGTGGCGTAACTTATTGTTTCAAATTTCTGCCAAACTTCATGTGAAAAATCCGCTTCATCTGTTTTTCAGTACATAGTATAAAATGAGAAACTAGCTGAAGAATAGAGGTGGTTATTGAATATATTCAGAGTAGAATAATATTTGATATTTTTCAAAAATAAACCTGCAGGTTGCACCTTTTCATTTACTTCAAAACACAAATAAGCAACAGTTGATCAAATAGCATCCTGCACAGTTGAATGTAAAGCCTATTAAAGGAATTGTTCAAATTAAAACATTGTTTTAGCTGAAGAAAAATGCATAGTATGGATTATTTGAGCCCATTCCCTGATCATCAGGGAGAGCGCTCAGGGCTCAGGGCGAATCACTGGGGCTTTGGCTAAAATTAGCCGTGATGTCTTGCTGTGTAACAGGAGAGATGCTGGCCTGGTAACATCACAAAAATCTGAGGCCAGGCACATTCCTCTGTATAAATAACCAGGGGAGGTGGTGGACAAGAGGGGCGGGACAGAGAGACATATTCAAACACAGAGAGAGAGGCTTCGAGCTGCATTGCTGAGTGATGGGACAGCTGCATGGCAAAGCAGCGGAGAATGAAATCAAATCAAACGTTTAAACGCAGCCTTAAAGGTTAGCTAGCCCTGAGCCATGAAACCATGCACTTATTGTAACAGCACAGCGCTACTGCATCACCTAACTGTTATGAAACTGCACTTTAAATGTGCTTCTCTATTGTTGTGTGTTTCTACATATGGAAGGTCCCCTGATGTGAAAGTGCAAACCCAAAGATTGAACTCTACAAACAACAGCAGCATATCTGCTGCAACATAATAAATGAGGATGTTTGTTACGACTGCATAATAAGGTCAAGTCCACAATAGCAGAAAAATAAGTTTATAGCTTTTTACTGGAGGAAAATAAGAGGAAAACTATTCTTATCTGTTCCCGTTTGTTACAGAATTGTGCAAATATCTTGAGTCATCCCTCCTTTTTCAGCCAGACTTTTTTTTATCTCTTGAAGTGGTCTCAGTCAGTAGTTCTGGAGGCTTTCTGAAGGTCTTTTAAAGCTTTTCTTTTCACTTTATCTGCTGTTTCACTCATTTGCTGCTCAGTACCTGAACCATTGGCTCAGGAAACAGAGCCACTGGACTCTGATCTATGAGTCAGGCGTATTAAGCCTTCTAACTCAGAGGATGAACCTGTTTTCTGTCCACAAAGAACACACAATTTAACAAAAGACTGATTTTGAACTGGGCCTTTAGGTTCTCTGTTGCAGAAAGTCTGATACATCCCAAATACAAGTCTGAAAGAGAAAAAGGTGGATTTTAGCATAAAATATTTCCCAAAGAGCTGGCCCTTAAATGTTAAAGACACGACTTTCATCTGCTAGATTTTTTAGGCCGACATTTCTTCATTTATCCTCCATTTCTCCACCTTCACACATGCTGCCATGGTCAGCTTCAAGGTTAGGACAGAAAATGAGTGGAAATGCATAGAAACGCTGGTTACCTTGAATTTAGGAGCCTTTCATAGGTTAGAGTTAATTAGTCTAACAAAACAAAACAATAAGAAAATGTGTCAGTTAGATGAAGTGCTGCTCATTTTATTCATTGCCATTTCATTCTTTTGCAATTTTTGTCATTTCTCACCCAATCTTGGGGGGGACAGAAGGGTACGTTTCATACCAACCATATTCCAGTTTGAAGCTGCTTTGGAGATGTTTGCACTTAGTTTGAAGGTGGATGAATTTATATCCTTTTCCATAATCTACTCAGGTTCTACTGTGATGAAATATGGTTACATGACGCCGATAAATAGTATTTAGCAGCGGGAAGTTACTTAGTTATTTTGGCTTGGTCAAGGATCATATTTCATAAAAATAAACTGAATCAGAACCACAATCAATAGAAATTGGGTGTGATATCAAATATAGAAAATGGTGCATGCAATCAGTTAAAGTCATAAGATGTAAGAATTTTGATTATTATTTATTTCCTCAATTCATCAAAATATCCAATTATTTGCAATTTTGTCATGGATCAGGTCCGAATTACAAATTAAAAAACCTTCAAAGACCTTCAGAAAGTCTGCCGAATGGTGGATCAAGAGCATTTTAAAAGGTTACAGGGAAATCTGCCTGCGTGAAAGCAACATTTTAAGGAAATCCAAAACATACAATCATAAACCCAGTCTTTAAACAAGTCTCTAATTACAATATTTATTTTTTTAGGCAGAGCTTGGTTGATTCTAACAATCTTGCAAAACTGGGATTTTTAAAAATTTAATCGTGTGTATTATTGTGCATTTTTTGGTATTAAATATTATTGTCCAGCAGAGTTTAACAGACACTGTCTTCCTGGTCTTTATAGATGTGATGTCATTTAGGCAGGGTTACTATCTGACTAGAACAGTCTTTATCTACAAACGATTCAAATGTAAGGAAGAAAACTCAAGCTTAGACCTGCAGACCAATCCCATGATATATGAACAGTCTATGAGCTGTGAATTTATGTTTTTAGAAGAATCCAATATTGTTCAAGTCCTCCGATCTGCTAAATTTACACCAACGCAATAAGGGGATGCATAAAATAAGAATAAGGTTGCTGATCAGAATGCAAATGTCACACACATTCTGCAGAGAAAGGGAGGAAATTAACCAGAAATCAACGCAGATATGAACACACAGCATAGACTCTACATAACAATTTGCTTAAATACAATCTCCCAGTGATTTGCATCATACAGTGGTTCATTGTTTTTAGTTACTTTGACATGTTAGGTATTTTAGGGAACTGAAATACTTTATAGCGTCTCTACTGTGAATAGAATCAAAATTTGTTCTGGATGTTCCCCATGTAACAGACAGATAAACTGATTAATACTGCTTCATGATGGAGATGAATGGTAGATAAACTAATTTGTAGTCCTTCTAGTGACTTGGGTTGGACTAGGATACAGGCTTATGGATTCATGGAGCATGTTAGAGTCTAAGCAAAGAGAATGAGTAAAACGTAAAGATTAAACTGTTACCTTCACCCAGATCCAAGACGGCCAGCACGGCGCTCGTCCGAGCTTCTCCCAGGTGATTATTGGCGATGCAGGTGTAGAGGCCAGCATCACTGGGTTTGCAGTCCCTAATCCAAAGGCCTCCGTACTCCTGGTTCTCCATGTTGAGGAGCTCATCGTTGTGGTACCAGTACAGAGATGGTTGGGGGTCCCCAGCCACGGTCACCTTGAGGCGGATGTCACAGCCTGTCCCCACTGCTGCATTTCTCATTTTTCGGATAAAAACGGGTGGAGATGGGTTGGGATGCCCGGGGCCTCGAGATTCGGAGACTATCTGCTCTGGGCTTGTTTTGGACCGCTTTGGTGGGATGATGGGACTTGGTGGTGCTGCTGCTTCATCTGCCCCCTTTTTCAGGGTCATTGTTACATCCGCTTTTCTCATGTTTGAACTTATATGTGGGTTCTCCAATGAATTATCTACCTGTCTGCCCAGATTGCATCAAAAAACAGCACTTTGTTGTATTCTGAACCCAAATTGTGGCAGGGCCTAAAAGTCTTTCAACAGGTCTTGTTTCCAGTTAAATTCAGATAATCCATCCATATATTTCAGTGCAGAAAAATAAAACTCTTGGTAACATCTCTGCAGTTGTTACATTCTCTAAAACTGATGCTATCTGACCTCAGTTGTCTGAAAAAGGAATTGTTGATGAGCAGGTAACCAGACAGTGACTACTCGCCTGAACAGAAGTATTTTTAGGATAAGACCCAGCAGATCATGTTGCATTAACAGCAGCTCCTTTGACTTCTCTTGGAACTGACAGCTTTGATTCTTTAACTCCTTTTTATCTTGATTTTATTTCTTCCCAGGAGTGTGTAACTTCCTCCCAAAACAAGGTGGACAAGTCTTCATTGAGATTCCCTGAGATTGGTTCTTGCTTGGCTTCATCCAAGGATCATCCAAGGACCAGATCCTACCTAATAAGTTGCACTGTGACCCCCTCCCCTCACTGTCCCTTCTCCCGTAAGTTAAATCAGCCCACTCATGATTTCCCCCTACCTTTGCCAGCCAGTCTGGTGGGGGAAATGACGGTCAGAGTCCTGTGAACCACACAGCGACAGCTGCTTGGTGTATCTGCCCACTCAAAGCAAGGCTCCCGCCCCCTTGTCATTTTTAGCCAACCTGAGGTCAGTAGAACATGGTGCAACACTTGGCACACTGGAAAGGGTGGGGAGTACAACAAAAATATTTAATTGCCAATCATGTGTTGAGGCAAACGTTTGACCTTTTAGTTTTGTCAAGGGGCTCAAAAAATACATTTACATTTATTTGGGTATATTAAGAGGTTTCAATGGGGACAATTTTCGAAAGAAAACACATTACTATATTTTGGGGTTCTAGGTACCATATAATCAACATGTAATCCTCGGGTGTAATTTTTTTTTAGATGCGAATCAGATTTTAAGCTTAAAGCATGAGTCCCTTTTTATTGCCTGCTTTGACAGTTTAAACTGCAGATTTGGTAGTTTGTCAGAAGGTGGCAGTGTGAATGGTTGTGTTTGCTATCCAAACTAGAAAGGGAATTAAATCAACAGAATTGCATTATACACTTACTGGACACTTTATTAGGTACACCTGTACAATTTCTTAACCAAATAGTAAAAGAGCCAATCCCATCAGGAATCAAGATGTGGTGAAGACAACTAGCTAACGTTCAAAAATGAGCATCAGAAAGGGGAAAAAAGGGTATAAAAGTGACGTTGAAAGTGACACAGGTGTAGGTGCTTCACAAACTGCTGCCATCTCTCGGGTTTAGAGATAATGGTCTGAAAAATCGAAAATGTCCACTGAGCCGCAGCTGTGTGAAGAAAAATGCCTTGTTGATGTCAGAGTTAAAAGGCGAATGTGCAGAGTGGGTACAGATGATAGACAGGAAACTGCAGCTCAAATAACCTTAGGTTACAACCAGTGTGTGCAGAATACCATCTCTGATTGTTCAACATGTGGAATCCTGAAGCAGATGGTCCACAGCAGCAGAAGATCACACCTGTCTGCTAAGAACAGAAAACTGAGGCTTCGATTTACACAGACTCATCAAAACTGGACAATAACATATCAGAAAATGTTTTCTGGTCTGAAGAGACTTAACTTCACCAGGATCATTCAGCTGGTAGGGTGCGAATTTGAGTAAACAACATATAGAAATGTGTCCATCCTGCCTGGAATCAGCGGTTCAGGCGGTAGGTTCTAGTATGATGGTATGGCTGATATTTTTTTATCAGACTTTGGGCCCCTCAGTATTAACTGTGAACATCCTCTAAACACCACGGCCTACCTGAGCATGGTTGCTGACCATGTTCACCCCTTTATGACCACAGTGGGACAATCTCCTGTTTCCAGCAGAATAATGCATCATGACTCAAAGCTCAAACCATCTCAAACAGGGTTCTTGAACATGGCAATTAGTTCACTCTAATCCAATGGCCCCAATAGCACTAGACCTCAATCCATCAGGGCACAACTGGGATGCCCAGTTGTGTTAAACACAGCTTCTGTTAGCTGCTAGCGGCATCTACAGCACTGACTGCAGGATTATGTGTTCAACTTGTATTTGAAGGTCCACATTTGAGTTCCAAGTCAGAAAATTATCAGCTAGATTGCCCTCTGAAATCAGCACTCCGACTCGGAAAGTGAGTGGGGTCTCAACAGCCATGTCTTCAAAGTCCAATAAAGTTGCTCTCCACCTCACTCCTTGAGGGACTTTTGTAGGATTGATGATGTTAACATTATTCTTATACAAACACTATTCTTTTAATTTCCTCTCTAAGTGGGTCCAATAATGTTTGGTTAAAATGTTCTTTTTAATATGTTTTCAATTTCTCTTTCAAATAATAAGTTACAGATTTCATCGTATTTGACTTATTAAGATTAGATGAAATTTGACACATTAATTGGAATTTGTTATTGCAGGGCACATTCAACTAGCTGAAAAAAAAGATGCTTTCTTTGCTGCATTTAAAACAACATTCGTTTCTCTTCTGAGGGATCAGTTTATGGTCAAGAGAGGAAAAATTGCCTGCTGGTGCTGCGCCGTAATTTTCCTCAAGCAGTAATAACAACTTCTGTTTTTGGTTTCCTCGATCCGGCCGGCGCACTAACCATTTAAAAAAACATAGTTGTTCTCAGCTGATAGATGATGTGACTAAGTGCTGTTTTGGTAATCACATGAGAAGAAAGTGAGTACTTGTTTCCAACTTTAATGAGGACTTTTAGCCATACAAATTTTCAATTCAAGTCTTTAATATGTGCAGTACAACAAGCTGGCTTAAACTGAATGTCTTTAATAATAACAAGTAGCTCAATATATTTTCAATAAAGGGCATTTTTCTGTTTATACAATTTATTTCTTTTGTAAAAAAAAATGTCTTCTGTAAAAAATGTCTGTCTTCTGTAGTCATCAGAGACCACCAGCTTTTTCAACATCTAGCAACTAATTTTTGTTTTCTTCTGCACCTGATGGTGTTCTTCGCATTTTCTCCTTTTTTTGCAGCAACATTGTGACACTGTATGATAGTTATGAAATATTTTCACAACTTACCCTGAATTTTGATGGATGCGTTTTTTTCCCCACTTTCCTCAGCTACAAAATTCTGCATAAAACAAGAAGCAACAAAAATGTTCCCAGCTTAACTTAAGGAGGCCTCTCCCTGGTGTACAAAAGCTTTAAACCCATATAAATAAGATGAAATTTAGATCAATACATAGGAAAATATTTATAAAAGGTATATAAATTTTAAAGTCAGCTGAAAGTAAAAAAAAATATACAGCTCTTTCAAAGTTCATCAAATAATAGAAGTTAAGGACTCCAGCATCTTCGGACTGATGTGTCTGAGTAAAAAGCTGTTTTCACATTACTGTGGAAGTGATTTCTGATGATATTGAAGACCTGCTGATCCTTGAGACCGACACTCTCTCCATGATGCCCATCTTTCTCATTTTCTGCTGCAGCTTCCTCCTGAACTTTTCTCCCACAAACGCATACAGCACTGGGTTCACACAGCTGTGCAGCAGCCCCAGACTCTGTGTGGCAAACATAGCCTGATCCACCGCCATCCTCTCCTGGCATCCGTAGTACACAAACTTAAGCCTGAAAAACGTGTCTGCCATCACTGCAATGTGGTACGGCGTCCAGCAAAGCAGGAAGGCAACGACCACACACACGATCACTCTCATTGCTCGCTGCCGCTGAAAGCCCCCGCGGATGTGAAGGAGCCGCTGGATGGTTACTCCATAACAGGGCAGCATGATGACCAGGGGGATGATGAACCCCAGAGCGTGGCGGAGAACTCTGGTGGCCAGCCTCCACTCGTCAGCGCTTTCGGGGTTGTACTGTACAGCACATATGTGAGTGGAGTTTTGGGAAGGAAAAGAAGAGCTGAAGAACCCCGGCAGAGAGAGCAGACCCCCAACCACCCAGACCCCACCACAGACAGCCCAGCTGAACACCTGCCGGTTAGCCCTGCGGGCCTCTATCGCCCGCACTATCACCATGTAGCGGTCCATGCTGATGCAGGTCAGGAACAGAATGCTCGAGTAGAAACTCAGTTCCTGCAGGACAGTGACAACTTTACACATGGCATCCCCAAACACCCAGCCCTGCGTCACAGAGGTGGCCCAGAAAGGAAGGGTGATGGCCAACAGGAGGTCTGCAACCGCCAGGTGGAGGAGGTAGAGGTCAGAGGGGGTCAGTGGCTGCTTGCTCAGGCCGATCACCAACCCCACCACCAGATTCCCAGGAATGGCCAACAGGAAGATGGAGACATAAAACACACAGACAACCAGTGTCACAGTGTCGGGAAAGCTGTAGGTGTCGCAGGGCTGCGTGGCCGGGTTTGGGATAAAATCTGTGTAGTTGTACGTAAAGTTCAGTTCTTCATAAGCAGAACTGAAGTCAAGTGAGAAGGAAGGTGTGTTCAGATCTGAGGGCATAAATTAAAATTAAGGATTAGACCAAACAGATTTATACTTTAGTACAGCTTCAGGAATAAAGTCTGTTGTAAGTTATTTCATTAACAAAATCTATATAAAGTGATATTTTAAGCCTGAATGATTACTCACCAGTCATTGTGGTGTTTTCTCTGCAGGATGCACCTCATATGTCACAAGGAGACAAGGAACAAAGTTTCTATCTGTCGTCTCCCCTCCCATCAAACTAACCTTCCTGTTTACTTAACATTGTCATAATGTGACCAACAGCTCTAACTGGGAGGTGTTTACAATATTTATCACAGATTCTTCAACAAATCAGCCAAAAATGGGTTAATCATGTTTGTTTTTGCATTAGCCTAGGCAGTGCTGAAGATGAAATGAATAAAAATATGAGAAATAAAACAAAATCGAGTGCTTAAAGTAGAAAAAATACAAACATCGTCAAATAGAGTCATCCAACATAGACTCAGTGGAAAACAATTAAATCTAAATAAAATTTACAGCCTTCACTGAGTGAAAAGTCAAGAGGCACATTTGAAATGTAAAATCTTATTCTAGGTATGCTTGTACAAAAATAATCTCAATTTAATCAGTTGTTTACTGTTTCTAGTGTTTCCAGGGTGATCGCTGAGTCATTTGTGTCAAACTGAAAGGGAAACCCATATTTCAAAAAGGTTCTGATTATTAGATGAACAGCTGATAGTTGGAGGCAGCATATCAGAAGCACCACAGCTGATCAACTAATGCATGATTCTTTGGTTTCCTTTGATGCTTGAAGTTCAGTGCAGCGGTTTGTAACTCCTTTCAGGACAGAGCTAAATAAAGGATGAAAACACAGAGATATTAAGGGGACTTCGCTGGAGCCGACCGCTGTGGCCGAGAGGAAGTTCCCAGCTCATGACATGCGTCTTTGTTGACACACGAGTTCATCACATTTCCTGCCACACATCTCATGTGTTTCAACTTCCAGTGTCACAAGTGTTGAGCTCCAGTTCTCCGCATGAGCACAACAAAAACAAGCTTCAATCCACAGAGATTAAATTTTTACAAACATGAAAACCTCAAAGTCACATGTACAGATGTATGTTTATGCATTTTAATTAATGATGGCAATATACCTGAATGGAACATAAAAGCAGCAGCGATCTGGAAAAACACAAGCCATTGTACTGAAAGCCCATTCCTACCATCTTTAAGAAGGTGTTTCTGCCTAATCTTGAGTTTCTCCTGGAAATAAAAGAGAACCAGATCTGAGAAAATGGATGAAAGAAAATCCCTCAAAGCCAAAGATGTATTTGTATTACAGAAACAAAGGAAGTAATTCCAGACACGATCTTCAGGGGTGTGTTGTTCACAAAAACTATAGTAGCGCCTGTAAAGGTAAAAACTTCTGTTTGGCCTCTGCTGGCTTCTAAACCAGGAAGTGCTTCTCACAACGCATCGGCTTCTCTTTGAAACTCCAGTCAAAGTGGTGGAATACCTCAGTGGCTTTTACACAAACTTTGACTATTTTTGGTCAGAAAATAGAAGAGCAGCCACTTTTTAAATGAGGCTTTAATTTTGCACGTGTTATTGCTGATAGCATGATGTTTAGCAAAGGTCACTGATTTGGATTAGGAGTAAAAACTACCATCTCGCTTCTCATCACGCCCTCACAGTTTAAAAAGATTCTCGCCCCAAATGGGTCTGCTCTGACAGCCATTCAAATCATGGTTGGATTTAGTTTAATCTAGACATCAAAATAAGGCGATACCTGTGACTACGTTTTCTATCTGAGCGTCAATTAAAATTTTTTTTAGGTTTTCCCTTTATTACATATTTAATTACTAATTAGCAGCAGAGTTAATGTAGGGATCAAACCTCTGTTGTGTTTTATTTTAATGCTTTTTTGGCACTATGCATAAAAATTTTATATATTAGCGCAACACAAAACAGTCTGTATAAACAACACACACATTTATATTTCTATCCCTATTAGGACTTTATATTGACTTCTATTTATAGTATTAACTCCATTTGTGCCTAACCCCAACATTCTAACCTTAATCAATTCACATGACTTGAGTCCGTAGTTCTGCCTAACTCCATCCTTAACATTAAGTTAGTTTACATCATAGCTCTACCCCTAACCCTAAAAATGGAGGTGCGCTGCATCAGAACCAGGCTTTGGTCTACATACGGTGTATCGGTTTCTGGAGGTAAGCAATTAAACCATGAAAGGTCCAAAATTGGTCCCATAAACAAGTACATACACACAGACACCAACCCACACATTCCCGTCTGCAGTTAATAAATTATGAGTGTGTTTTTATTGGGCGTTGGCGGGGTGGTTGGAGAGAGACCTCAGAAGGTTAAAATGTTGAGTTTTGTCAGTAATATTTCTCTCTGTTCTGCTTTTAGCTGTCTGAGACTCCCAACAACCTGAAACTTGTTAAAACAAGGCTGTTGTGGTATTCAAAGTAACTTTACAAAAACAGGATAATATTGAGGCATCATGTAATCAAAGTGGAGTGTATCTCAGCAGAAATACTGTTTATAATTACAGACCACCAGAGACCAGTGTTCTGTAAAGCTGCTGTTTCTAATGACCTGGAGGCTGTACTGCTGGTCAAAACAGGGTTTCTGTAGTATTTAAAAGTCATTTAAACAAAAGTGTCAAGTGAACAGAGTAGCCACAGAGGCTGCTGGACTTCATTAAAATGGGCCGATGGTGCTCTGTGGTCCTCTCAGGAAGTGACACCTACTTCCTGAAATACAAAAAAACCAAACAGCAGTGCATTTAAAATTAGTAAATGGTTAACATTTTAGTACCGGTAATGCAAGAAAGAAAAAAAACCCATATCATGCAAGAATTCAATCACCAGTAATCACAAGTAATGGAATGATCATCTAAGTTTCACTGTTATTTTTGTGCGAGTCATACAGTTAGAGGAACGTTGGGAGGCTTGGTGAGAGACTTCAGCTGCACAGGAGTTTATAGTTATAAAGGTTATAGTCTGTGGGGTTTTATGCTTCACTTAGATGAAAAAAAAAACATCTGGATATTATCAGCTTGAGAGCAACAGAAATTCAGCATCACTTATACACTCACCGGCCACTTTATTAGGTACACCTTGCTAGTACCGGGTTGGAACACTTTTTGCCTCCAGAACTGCCTTAATCCTTGGTGGCATAGATTCAACAAGGTACTGGAAACATTCCTCAGAGAGTCTGGCCCATATTGACATGATAGCATCACACAGATGCTGCAGATTTGTCGGCTGCATCCATGATGTGAATCTCCTGTTCCACCACATCCCAAAGGTGCTCTATTGGATTGAGATCTGGTGACTGTGGAGGTCATTTGAGTCCAGTGACCTCATTGTCATGTTCAAGAAACCAGTCTGAGATGATTCGTGCTTTATGACATGGCGTGTTATCCTGCTGGAAGTAACCATCAGAAGATGGGTACACTGGGGTCATAAAGGGATGGACATGGTCAGCAACAATACTCATGTAGGCTGTGGTGTTGACACGATGCTCAATTGGTACCAAGGGGCCCAAAGTGTGCCAAGAAACTAACCCCCACACCATTACACCACCACCACCAGCCTGAACCGTTGATACAAGGCAGGATGGATCCATGCTTTCATGTTGTTGTCGCCAAATTCTGACCCTACCATCCGAATGTTGCAGCAGAAATCAAGACTCATCAGACCAGGCAACGTTTTTCCAGTCTTCTGTTGTCCAATTTTGGTGAGCCTGTGCGAATTGTAGCCTCAGTTTCCTGTTCTTAGCTGACAGGAGTGGCACCCGGTGTGGTCTTCCACTGCTGTAGCCCATTCGCCTCAAGGTTCGACGTGCTGTGCGTTCAGAGATGCTCTGCAGTTTCTGAAATACTCAGACCAGCCAGTCTGGCACCAACAACCATACCACGTTCAAAGTCACTTAAATCACCTTTCTTCCTCATTTTGATGCTCGGTTTGAACTTCAGCAGATCATCTTGACCATGTCTACATGCCTAAATGCATTGAGTTGCTGCCATGTGATTGGCTGATTAGAAATTTGCGTTAACGAGCAGTTGGACAGGTGTACCTAATAAAGTGGCCGGTGAGTGTATGTGGTCTGCATTTGTTGTCTGGAAAATTTCTTCAATGTGATATGTATATATATACATTATATATATATATATTTTATATATATATATATAATATATATATATATATATATATATATATATATATATATATATATATATATACAGGGGTTGGACAGTGAAACTAAAAACACCTGTCATTTAGTGGGGGAGGTTTCATGGCTAAATTGGACCAGCCCGGTAGCCAGTCTTCATTGATTCCCACATTGCACAGTAAGAGCCAGAGTGTAAAGGGTTCAATTAGCACGGTAAGAGCACAGTTTGCTCAAAATATTGAAATGCACACAACATTATGGGGTGACATACCAGAGTTCAAAAGAGGACAAATTGTTGGTGCACGTCTTGCTGGCGCATCTGTGACCAAGACAGCAAGTCTTTGTGATGTATCAAGAGCCACGGTATCCAGGGTAATGTCAGTATACCACCAGGAAGGACGAACCACATCCAACAGGATTAACTGTGGATGCAAGAGGAAGCTGTCTGAAAGGGATGTTCGGGTGCTAACACGGATTGTATCCAAAAAACATAAAACCACGGCTGCCCAAATCACGGCAGAATTAAATGTTCACCTCAACTCTCCTGTTTCCACCAGAACTGTCCGTCGGGAGCTCCACAGGGTCAATATACACGGCCGGGCTGCTATAGCCAAACCTTTGGTCACTCATGCCAATGCCAAATGTCAGTTTCAATGGTACAAGGAGCTCAAATCTTGGGCTGTGGACAATGTGAAACATGTATTGTTCTCTGATGAGTCCACCTTTACTGTTTTCCCCACATCCGGGAGAGTTACGGTGTGGAGAAGCCCCAAAGAAGCGCACCACCCAGACTGTTGCATGCCCAGAGTGAAGCATGGGGGTGGATCAGTGATGGTTTGGGCTGCCATATCATGGCATTCCCTTGGCCCAATACTTGTGCTAGATGGGCACGTCACTGCCAAGGACTACCGAACCATTCTTGAGGACCATGTGCATCCAATGGTTCAAACATTGTATCCTGAAGGCGGTGCCGTGTTATCAGGATGACAATGCACCAATACACACGCAGACTGGTGAAAAAATTGGTTTGATGAACATGAAAGTGAAGTTGAACATCTCCCATGACCTGCACAGTCACCAGATCTGAATATCATTGAGCCACTTTGGGGTGGTTTGGGAGGAGCGAGTCAGGAAAGTTTTCCGCCCCCCCGTATCAATAGTGACCTGGGCCACTACCTGACAAGAAGAATGGCTAAAATCCCCTCTGACCACTGTGAGGGGACTTGTATATGTCATTTCCCAACGACGAATTGAAGCTGTATTGGCCACAAAGTAGGCCATACACCATACTAATATATATATATATATATATATATATATATATATATATATATATATTTAAATATATAATATATTATATAATATATATATATATATATATATATACACAGACCACAACCAGTAATCCGTATTGGACCTCTGTGAAGCAGTTTGAGTTACACCTGGCTATAGGAAAAGTGCTCTAGAACATCTGATTGGTTGGAGTCTGCTGTGCTTCGTGACGTTGGTGAGTGGTGACAGCCATTCCAATAACAAAGACAACAATGACAGAAGAATATTTGTGGGCAAAGTGAAAGAGCGTGATTTATTTGAGCAACAGCACTGCTTGTAGCTGATATAGTTTGGTGAGATTTTCAGCGTGAGTTCACAACAAACCACCATTATGAAATATATGCATCCGTGATTTCCAAACTTTTTGCCACGCAGGCAGAAATTGTCAGTTTAAAATACTCAGAAGTACTCGCAGGCCAAAAAAGTTTTTATAAAAAATGCGAAACTGATGATAGGAGTTTGTTTCCATTTTTACCTAATCAATAATAACCTAAACCTGGAATATTTTAATAAAACAAGAAGGATTTTTTACAGCATTGGAGATGCGCTCAGTAGTGCTGCCAAATCGTTCTCCCTAGACAAAGCAAAGGTTCTCCTTATAAGCTACAACAGTTTTCAAGGTGACTCTCATGAGACCCAGAGAGAGAGAGAAACAGAGAGAGAAACCTGTTGTCCTAGACATAATCTTAACAGTGTGGCATACATGTTATCTCATACAAGAGAAAATAGGAGAAGGTTGAAAAACCATCTCTATAAGACTAAACAGAACCATCTGGCCTAACCCAAGAGGCAGAAGAGAATAACACAGAAGGGTTTGAATACTTTTATCGGATCCTGCAGAGTATCTAGTAGAAAGCAAGGCACAAAAATTTTCCATAACACAACCCAGGGCTCAGACCAGGTAGCAGGGTCATAGTTTAACACTCCTCTCTGCAGCTTCGGTACCGCTACCCAAGACCCGATTTACCCTATGTAAGGATTACGTGTCTCGCCACGGCCAAAATTGAATAGATTTAAAAATAATGTAAAAGGAGGAAAGCAGGAAAAATCTAATAAAAATAAACACAAACTCGACTAAAAAGAAAAATAAAAACAATTAAATGTGGCTTACTGAAACATAAGATCTATCTCCTTCAAAGGACCTTTGCTAGTTAGTGACCCTCAAATTTTGTGACAATCAGATTGATTGATTTTGCCTCACGAAAACCTGGCTGCAGCAGAGGATTATGTTACTATAAATGAGTCAACTCCTACGTAATTTTGTTCAAATTTTTCACATTCCTCGAAAAATACTGGCCGAGGAGGAGGAGTACGGCAACCATCTTTCAGTCCGATTTTATTGACTAGTCCCAGACCAATCAATAGCGTTACACACCTCTTTTGAATATTAACCCTAGGTTTCCTCATCCAAATGCAAAGCACTAAAACACTTCTGTTTGTTGTTTTGTACCGTGCCACCAGGCCCCGTACTCTCAATTTTTTGAGACAGTTTTCAGACCGTTTATTCTGATTTAGTGTAAATACGAGATAAAGGTTTATTATAGTGGGGGTTTAACATTCATAGTGGACACGTGAAAGTGGATAGCTTAAAAAATATAGCCTTTAATGCTGTATCCTTAGACTCAAATCGGGCTTCTATCTCAACAACCTAACAAACCCTACAACACCTTGTACTTCATGTTCTATGGACCTTGTAGCTGACATATGGCATTGAGTGAAAGACATAACAATATTTTCTCATAACCTGTGCTATCTGACCATTTCGTAATAAAATCTCTGAGTGTCATTTAAAAATCCGAGTACCTCAACACCGGAGAAGGAAAAATTTCATTAGAGTAGATCATTATTCAGAAAATTATGTAATCAATCCTGTTAAAAAAAAAAAATTTCCTAATTTACACAGAAAAAACAAAGTGGAGGGCAATCATTTTGTTTCATCCCCTTAACAAAATTTGATTCTCTGTTAGAGTGTCACTTCCTCATTGCGCGGTGCATTAGACAATGCAGCCCCCTGAAAAAGAAGGTAAAATTATTCATAGGAGGCAGGCTTCCTTGGTTAATTTCAGATCTGCGTACTTTAAAGCGTACGTTAAAGTAACAAAATGTTAGGAAAATTGGTAGCGAAAATGGGCGCTCTACAAACCTAGAGGATTCCTAACTTAATCTGGAAAAAATAGCCTACCTGTTGTATAAAAAGGGACACTTCGCACCAAGGCTAGTAACAGCATTATTTCTTCATCCTTAATAGAAGAGAACAAGAATAATCCTAGTTTTCGCTTTAGTACAGTTCTAAATTACCACAGAGCATAGCTCTGTTGAGCCATCCATTCCTCCCCCCTTAGCTCTCAGCAGGTCAATGACTTTTGGGAGTCTGTCTTAAATTAAATTTATTCTAGTAAAAATAAAATTTTGATATACTCCCGAAGATGATTACTTCATCCTTTGAGCAAGTGAGACAACATTGGAACTAAACTCAGCTTTACTTATCCATAAATCCTGATGAGCACCACAGTTAGATAGACATACAAGCATGTCTTGAAGACATAAAGCATGTCTTCAAAGAAAAAATTTTCTCTTTTAAATTCAGAAAGACAGAAGTTGCGTCTTTGGACAGGTTTCTTTAAAAAAAGAAAATTGCTTAGTCAATCACTTAACCTGGATGGCATTTAAAATTGACCTCCGATAATAAAGTAAAAAACCTTGGTGTTATTCTTGACCAGGACATGTCATTTAAATCCCATATTAAACAGGTTTCTAGGATTTTTCCTTTTTTCATCTCGGGACATTGCCAAAAATTAGAAATTCCTGTCCAGGATGCTGCCTGAAAATACTAGTCCAGGCATTTGTTACTGCAAGTGGGGACTATTGTAATTCTTACTATCAGGATGTCCACAAAATGCAGTTAAAAGCCTTCAGCTGATTCAAAAATGCTGCAGCAAGAGTTCTGATGAAAATTAAAAAGAGAGATCATATTTCTCCTACTTTAGCTTCCTTCATTGGCTCCCTGTGTTAAATCCAGAATAGGAATTTAAAATTCTCCTCCTCACATATAAGCCCTTAATGATCTAGTCCCATCATACTACAAGAGATCTGATTGTTCCATATGTTCCTAACAGAGCACTTCGTTCTCAGACTGCAGGTTTACTGGTGGTTCCTAGAGTCTTCTAGAAGTAGAATGGGAGGCAGATTTTTAGTTATCAGGCTCCTCTCCTGTGGAACTAGATCCCAGTTTTAGTCCGTGAGGCGGACACCCCTGTCTACTTTTGTAAGGCTAGGCTTAAAACTTACTTTTTGATAAAGCTTATAGTGGAGTGGCTTAGGTTATCCTGAGCTATCTCTGTAGTTATGCTGCTATAGGCTTAGGCTGCTGGAGGACATAATGACCACTTTCACCTCTTCGCTACATTCTCACCACTACTCTCCAATTTTGCATTATTTGCTGTTATCTCAGCTATAAACTTTGTTGCTCTCTCTTCTCTTCCTAGAAGCTACACCTGGCCTGACTGTGCTTTACCTGTGACAACTTTCTGGAGAGGAGAATCCTCCAAGCTTCTGCTGTCAACAACTTATGCTCCACCCTCTACGATGATCCACATGGCCCTGTCTTTCAGTGTTTAACCCTTTCTCTCTCCTAGACATGGCTACTGACTGAGCTTTTTACTGTGACTAACTCTATGTGCTCTCTTTCAGACTCTAACTGAAAACTGGCTCAGAGTTTATCTGTTCCTTCTTTCTAGGGGAAACGACTAAAGGAGCTACATCCATTAACATTTACTTTTCCTTCCCATAGAAAGTACTCCTGATCAGTGCTTCTTTGTTCTCTTTGTGTCTCTGCTCTGTATCTCTAACCCCCCAGTCGGTCGTGGCAGATGGCCGCTCACACTGAGCTTGGTTCTGCTTCTGCTGGAGGTTTCTTCCTGTTAAAAGGGAGTTTTTCCTCTCCACTGTCGCTACATGCATGCTCAGTATGAGGGATTGCTGCAAAGTCACCGCCAGTGACTGTCCACTGTCTCTACATGCTCATCCAGGAGGAGTGAATGCTGTAAGTCACTGATTGGATGCAATCTGCTGGGTTTCCTTAGATAGAAAAACTTTTTATCCAATTTGAATAAATAACTAACTCTGGCTGCACTGTTCAATGATTAGGATTAATTGGAATGTATGTACCTGACTTTTGTGAAGTGCCTTGAGACGACGTGTTGTGAATTGGCGCTATATAAATAAACTGAATTGAAACTGAATATGGGTGTGTAACAGTTATATTTAATATAGTTATGATAAACCGCTGCATTTATCACATTAAGGTTTGATGAGTCAGCCGAATTTTTGCTTTTAGAAACTAATTTCATTTAGTTTAGTGTTTATTAACCCTTAAACCATTGCATCACCTTGGTTCTTTAATGTCTGCATGCTACAATCTGTTTAATTTCAAGCTCATTAGGCGATGAACTTTTTATTTTAGGTTGTCCTTTTCTAAGCTTTTCTGTTTATAAAGTACATGTACATCAAACTGTAAAGAGGGGAACTGACATGCAGAGGGCCAACAGTTTATGTGCTTGGTGCAACAAAGGATATGAGGAAACTTGGGGTTTAGCTTTAAGCAACATGTTGCTTCAAACCTGAGCACTTAGTTCCCAAGAAAAACACTTTATTCCAATGAGTTCCTCACTTTGTCCTCAAAACAAGAAAAAAAACAATTCATGTTGCTGACAGTAGATGGCGCTGAAGAATAGAAACCGTTTTATTTGGCTGAGCAGGTTGATTTATGGCACCTTGGGGCTTCAGATAGAAACACGTTAAGCCAAAAAATTGTTTATTTTATGTTTACCTGGAAATTACCTTAAAATATTTAAGATCTCGCATCTCAGTGAGACTTCCTGTCTAAATAAAGATAGAAAAAAAAAAGTAATTTGTGAAGATTATGCACACTATTAGAGTCAATCACCCAACATTTCAGAATTTATTGATACCAGTTTATGAAACCCAACTATGGCAGCATATTTACCCTAGAACGTATTTGGTGAACCGTTTGCTGTCTGTACGTGGTCCGCACCCTGATAAAAAAGTACAGTTCATGGCAAACAAGAGAAAGATGAAATAGTCTACACAACTATGATTAATATCTCACATCTAACCCGTTTTCGGTCACGTATTGTACAGGTTGCTTTAGCATCCAGTCCTAAAATGCATTCTCACCCATTAAGGCCAGTTCCACTTAAAAAACAAAGAGGAAGAACACCTTTTCCTGAAAAAATGACAGCCAAGCTTCAACATAAATTAAGAGAAGAAAGTGCATCAAGTGTTCAAGTAGGATGTGTTTTCTGAAAGAATAAGAAGGGAGAGATAACACTGGCACAGAGCTGGTCATTTACAGGATAAGAGCAAAGACTGAGAAGCCGGACAAAACTCAACTATTAGGTCTCCATCACTAAGTTCTGATAGTGTTCTGTGGTAGATCAGAACTTCAGTGTGGTGCCCACTGAGAGCACTACTCACACTAAGACAAAATTATGTGTCTGACTACCTTTGACTGTATAAAAATGACATATTGTGAAGGCCATCACAGGCAGTGGTGGAGAAGGAGGCAGAAGATTGAGCAGGAGGAAATGAGGACAGCCATGTTTTTTTCCTCCAGCTCCAGTTTCATCTCTTGGCACGTCGTGGATCCCTGCCGTTGCTAATGGTGACGGAGGACTTTGTGGTCGTTGGGGGTCCAGCAGCATTGACGGGCGGTGCACCGTTGCCAGTTGACCGGCCGTTTGGGCGCCCGACACTGCCAAACGTTGGGTCGCGGGGTGCACCGGGCGTTGGGTTATTGGAGAATGGTGGCATTGCACCATTACCTGAGGTGGAAACATAAGGTGGTCACTGAGATATTAGAAGAATGAAGGCAAATAAATGAATGACTGCTACAAACAAACACTACTGCTTACAAGTCACTAAAGTCGTTAACATCTAGAACCGTGAGAATGTTCCTGTTTGTATTTCCCAGCACACTGAAAACAACTCTGAAGCCTCTACAGTGATTGTTGTACAATGATGCTATGGTATTAAAATTCCCTTTCGTAATTCTGCAAATGGTGCCTACAGCAACAGATCTCATTTTAAATGTAATGACACATGACTGGAGTCTACAGCAGGAGAAGAGCCATTTTCCTGGTAACAAAGAAAACATGAAAACCGGAGAGCTCACTGACCTGGTGGAGCAGGTGTACCTGAATTCTGATTAGGTGGCGAGTTTCCTCTCTGGTTCTGGTCAGGCTTACCCTGTTTGGAGGAGAAAGTGTTAGATGCCAAGCAGATAAATGTAAATCTTATAAAAATCTATGAGTTACACTATAGTAGTAAAGACTGAAGTTAAGTCATTTCAGTTTAAAAACTGAATCTGTCCAACTTACACTGAAGTGACTTTATTTCAGCTTTTTGTAGGGTGAAGAAATGTTATAAAGCTGCACATGGATGTAAAGTCCAGGGAAAATGAACCTAGAACCTTAGTAATATAGCTGATGAGCCTTTATATAGCCCTAGGTCCTTAAGGTAACCAAGATTAAAGAAACGCATCATGTTTTGAATGGGTGCATCACTACTCACAGACTTGTTCTGCTGGTTTGCTTGGGCTAGAAGCTCTGGGTTTGGTTCACTGAAGTTGGGCACCTCTGAGTACACCATGCAAAACCTGGGAATGAAAAACACTGGTTAAAAAAAGAAAGTCAAGGAGATGAAAGACCACGTTACCTTGCCCCCAGGGGTGCCCATGTCTCACCTGCTTCTTTTCCTTGGCAAACAAATCTAGACAACCATCATTCATCTGTTCAATTCTCCTGGAAGGTGCAGATAGATATTTATAAGAAATGCTCAAATCTGCCTTTAATCCAAACGAGCATTTTTCATTTCATTGCCATTGGGTTTTTTTGCGGGGCGGTTTGGAGTTGGCACCGAACAGCTCTAGCATGTTTTAGTTGCCATGATGGAGGGTAAATATAAGAAGCTTCTTGCCAAATATTGACTATTCATTTAATGAAGTGTCTTATAGCGGCTTTATAACTGCATATTAATTACTAAAAGGGCCATAAGTGGAAACTACAGCTTTAAATCTCGAGGAAAATCTCTGCTCTGCTTTATTGTACTGTTTGGTAGGCCACAGTATTTCAGGTACCGTGCATTAAAACTGGTGTCAATCATACATTTGGCCACATGGGCATATTTTCATTGACTTATTCACACCCTGAAAGATACTGGTGACCAACATCCTACTGCTGAGGGACAGAGAGGAGGACATTGTAGTGACATAAGCAGAGGGGTGAATGAGGGTTAATCAAAGATATTACCATGGTAACATTACATAATATGATTTTCTAGTGTCAGGGAGTCTCCAAATCATACCCATGTATTTATACTATGACAAACTAGTTTTTTTAATTTTAGGTAGGCAGTTTCATGAATTTTAGGAATACGGTGAAATTTTACACATAATTTAACCGTTTATTATAGCAAAGTAATTTTGAGATGCCAAAAATATTTGTCAACTTTTAAATGGACTTTGATGACATTCTATAAAGGTCCAATTTGTTGATGGACCCACCATTGCCAGCAATTGTAACTTGAACTAATCAGGAAACATCTTCCACAGGGTTTATGCAGAGTACACAGCGCTACCCTGGATCAAGCCACCATAACAGCCTGATATCCGGCTGACATCTTTTAATTTGGCTTGTGTGAGCTGTGTTTATGTTTACTGTTCAGCACTGTGGTCTGCTGCCGCGTTTTAAGGTTCCCTACAAATAAAGTGGGATGGAAATTGGATTGAACAGAACATTTCTTCTTATTGCTCTTTTTCAAAGGGGCTATGAAACGTCTGCAGTGTGAGTTTAAACAGATGGTTTGTCATGGAACAACCCTAACCATAAAAGTCTGGTTAGAAAGACCAAAACAAAATTAAATTACATGGCAAGGAGTGACATGGCCTGCAGTCCTCAAGATCCTACGAGTTTAAAAGTTCTGCTCATCACAGAGTTGTCATTTAAAACGAACCTGAGTGCAGATACTCACTCTCCAATCTTCTGAAGATCTCCCCCTCTTCCAGTGTATAGGGTCAGGCAGCCTTTCCATATGGATGCATAGCTTCAAAAACAGAAAACATTAATCATCTGCAGAAATGTCTGCGCAGAGAATTAAACTGGTTTGAGCAAGCACAGATTTTACAAGTCGTCTCAGGGACAGTCCTACCCTCTGGTGAGCTTGATGATATCCCCAGGCTGAATGAGGCTCCCCAGTTCGTCCCAGACTGAGATGGCTATGCTCCCGCTCTTGTCTGCCACCTTACAGGATCTCACTTCATGTCCGTCTTTCGTCTTCGTCACTCGTCCTGAGAAAAGAATGAAAAAACATGAGAAACCAAGCAAGAACACGGTGGTACACAGCAGGGCTCTCGGTGCAGTAACTGAGTTTAGCTCGAGCAGAACACCGCCGCCGGTCCCTTTAAGAGACACAAACACTAGTGGATGTGGAGCAGAGAGGCTAATTTAGCCTAACAACTCACCGATCTCCAACACGATGAACACAATATTCAGGTTCTTGGAGCCTGGTTTCACGTCCTTTATCAGGAACACGGCCTCGTTAGAAGGTGCTGCCATCACTGGTTAGCTTCCTCTCTCCTATTTGCCTATTCGGCGTTGCTGTTAGCTTTAGCCTTAGCGGTGCTAGTTAGCCTGCTAGCCGGAGCCCTGTTCCACAAACTGCTTAAACCGCTTCAGAATCGGGGCAATTATTTGCTTTAATTCAGGTTAACGCATTAAGAGCATTAGAAGGTCATTGTTGTCACCAGCAGCACGAACACTGTCAGCGGAATGTCTTGTTAGCTCGCAGTTAGCTACCTTCGGTTAGTTTCAGGCTGCATTATATGAACAGTTTCTGTTTCCCGACTATCGCCATAAGAACGGTTTCATTTTGCACATAGCACCAGCTAACACGTTAAACAGTATTAGTAAGATATTAAAGTATCTGTTTTGGCAGACTGCAGTCTCTAAAATACTCCCCGCAGCCAGAAGAAGCTGGACTCGCTGGTCTGAAGTTATTTGACAAATGTTAATCACAGGCTGCTGTCAAACTGAGGAAAAGCCATCCCTGAACCGCTCATACAGCTGCTCTGGTGCTTAACGCACGATGTTTCCTTTGTGTGGCTCAGAGTATGAGAAGCTGTTTTAGCTTTTAGCCGTAGGCTGACCAGATGCTTTGTTATAACTCTAACCGAATCTATGTCAGGTTCAGATTACCCCAGAAATATCGGGATTAAAGTGTTCTGAATTTTAGCCACTCCTGGGCCAAACTAGCAAAGCTAACCGTAAAAACTTGCGCCAGCTGCTCACAGTACCAACTTTTCCCTGCTTCTACAATGCCCCAAAAACCACGTTAACGTTGTCTGCCGGTTGTTTTTATACAGCTTGGACTGTACCATTGCCAACTTAACAGGAGGGGTCAACTTCACTCATACTACAGGCTCATTTAGCGTGACGCTTGGGGTTTTACATCAACGTGGCCGCCATATTTTGAGTGGATTACAACACTTTCTGATGAACAGGGTGCCCAGATCAATTGCATTTTTACACTAATATATATATTACACTTAAATATATATATATTATAATATATATATATATATATATATATATATATATATATATATATATATATATATATATATATTTATATTTAAATGTCTTAATTGAGAGCAAAGTGGAACCGAAGTGAATTTCCTTGTTTGCGTCACAAACTTGGCAAATAAAGCTGATTCTGAAATAACCTCAGTGTTTGTGGTATCCTGAACGCCCAGTTTCTAAGCAGACATATAGCCAAGCAAATCTTGCCACTCACAATATGGTTAACAGCTTTGTCAAAGGATAAATAAATTGGTTTGTTCTAGTGTCTTGTGTCCCATGGGTTACAACGCGAGAAAGAGACGCCCTTGCGAGATTTCAGCAACAGTGTCTTTATAAACGTTGTAATCATGGATGTAAATTCTCAAAGTTAATTCTCATGGGTACAATCACCCTGATTAGTTTTTTTTTTAGTAATGAAATGTTTGACTTGTGAACTCAGAGTGTTTGTCATTTAAGATTTACGATGAGGACCATCGTTTTCCTTTTTTGCCAGGCAGACAGACATACAGGATAATTAACCAGAATGTGTTGCACAAACACCACGCTACTCTTGAATCCCGCCGAGAAAAAAAAAAGTCGTCACGAACAGGATTCGAACCTGTGCGGGGAAACCCCATTGGATTTCGAGTCCAACGCCTTAACCTCTCGGCCACCGTGACAATATGTACAGTGGCGCATAGTCTCATCATACCTCCAGCACTTTTCAGTGGTACATTTTTGCATGGATCCGGCGTATTTTCTTATGTATATTCACTCGTTTCTATCTATTTAATAAATGTTATCGAAGGGTGACGTGGCGAAGGCACACTGGCTGTGTACCGTCACTTCTAACACTAGAGGGAGACAAACACCACTAGACTACTTCGAGGCTGGATAAATGTCCTTCACATGGAACATACAGTCCTTCACAGCAGGAATCATATCCCTTAGTTTTTGAACCTCAGTACATTTTATCGGGACTGTATGTGAGAGACGGACACAAAGCGGGATGTGGAAGCAAAACAATACATAGTTTTCAGTATTTTTTTTTTACAAACAATGTACAATCCAGTTACAACTTCAGTTCTTTTGTGTTATATCTCCGCAAGCTTTGCACATATGTGGTGTCAATTCTTCTTTGTTCAGTCAGTTTGCACAAAGACTGACTTAGAAGATCAATTTCCAAGCCTTTCCACCGGTTTTCAATCAGATTTAGGTCTGGACTTTAACTGGGCAAATCAGAGACATAAATATGATTTGATCTAAAATATTCCATCAACCCAGTCTCAAGTCTTTTAACAAGTTTTCTTTAAGAGTTGTTCTATATTTAGCTCCATCCATCTTCCCATCATCTCGGATCAGCTTCCTTGCCCCTACTGAGGAAAAGCATCTACGGAGCATGATGTGACCGCCATGTCTCACTGTGGGAATAATGTGTTCAGGGTGATGTGCAGTGTTAGTTTCCTCTATGTGTAGTGCTTTGTGTGTTGGTCACAAATATGTTTTGGTGTCATCTGCCTTGAGCTCCTCCTTCCACATCTTTGCTGTGTTCTTGTGACAAACTGCCAACAAGACTTTTAAGGTTTTCTTTCAACAATTGCTTTATTTTTGCTACTCTTTCATAAAGGCCATTTTTTATAACCTAACCCTGTTTTAAACAACTGTCTCCCTGACCTGTCTGCTGTGTTTCTTGGTCTTCATGCTGTTTATTCACTAATGTTCTCCAAGAAACCTCTGAGGTCTTTACAGAACAGTTGGATTAATACAGAGATTTTGATACAAACAGCAGGACTCTTTTTACTCATAAGGAACCTCATCACTGGTTAATATTTAGGGGTATTGGATTAAATGGGATGAATACAAATGCAGATGATAATTTTCAGGTTTTCATTTGTAAAAACTTTTAAAAGCCATGTATCCTTTTCCTTGTACTTGTCCTTGTAGTTATGTTCTGTGTGTTGGTGTGTCTCATAAAACCCTGCTAAAAGCATTAAGGTTGTTGTTTGTTTGCTACAGAACAAAATGTGGAAAATGTTTTTGTAAGGCAAGGTAATAAAATATGTTTTTAAATATTGATATGATCAGTTTTAGTTTTAAGTACACAAATTTAATCAGAAATTCATTTTTTCTGTTATATTGTTTAAAGTAGACTATAATTATTTTATCAAAGACACCAAAAGAAAAATTTTGTAGCGTCTTAAAAAACTTTTTTTTCTGCCTATTCCAATCAGGGGGTTATTATATAATTACAGACTTTTTATTCGTCTAGAAAACTGCTAGAACAGTCTTTATTTGAGGAAACAGAATCCCCCTGGCAACAGTTTCACTGATAGAGCCATGCAGAGGTCCACTTTGTTTATTTCAGTGTTCATCTAATTAGAAACTGCAAAACCATTAAAGATTACAGCGGGAGGATGACCATGATATTTGGCTTTAATAGTATCAAACATCTGAAAGGTGCTGAGAACAGAGCAAAGATCTGCTCACTGTTGTCTGTGTGGATCCAAGCTTTCATGTCTTTTTTTCCTCCAGACGGACCAGCAGATGCTGGTCAATGAGCCACACTGACGAGGAGCAGAGCCTGGCAGATAGATAGATGGACATGATGTTATCCTTCACAGAAAGATCTGGAAGAACGAGCACAACAAGATGGAGCAGAGGGCCAATTATTTACCCCAAGAAGTGAAGGCAGCCCCCTACAGCTCAAATCTGTGTGCTAATCTATCAACAGATTTCAGATTCATTCCAGCAGATCAGAGGGAGTTCCCGACACAATCATTTTGTTTATGTAGATGGTTCATTTGGTTTTGGTTCGCCAGGTGTTCTCTTTGGCTTTAATGAATGCTGTTAAAAAACTCGTTGACCTGTAAGCTCAGTTCAGGCTGACAATGTTCCTTGGTGTAAATTCACAGAAAAGTTAGATTAGTATTCACCAATAGACAATTTGCACCATATATTTAGGATTAGAAAGGTGTATTTAACAAAGTGCCCAGTGGGGGTAAATGGTTCAGCTTTTGACGAGGTTGAGCTTTGTGTTATCAGGCAGTTGCCAAAGAGTCTGACAGTCAGTGAAACCAGTGTATGTAGTTCACTGGACACAGAAGATGCCCCATAGACCCATCAGACCAGGGGTTCACAACCCTTGTCCCAGGTACCTGCATGTATTACATGTTTCCCTGTTGCCACACAGCTGATTTAAATGAACTGTTTGCTGAACAGGTGATGCAACATTATAATCAGATATTGGGCCCTAAGGAGCAGCACCAGGGAGCACTGCATTAGCCAGCACCTTAGCTTGATCTGGGCCACATATTTGGGTTTGCGGAACTGCAGGTAGTTGTACCGACTCCTCTTAATGATGATCACTTGTGCCCCCTTGGGCTTTTTCTAGACATGCCAGCTACCTTGCTACTTGAATAATTCACCTCCCCATCACTGGTCTGCATGCAGGCCACATGACATCCATATCAGACCAGTCCTGCTTGGTCAGTAAGAGGGAAACACTTTTCAGGGTATATTTTAGTGAAGCCACTCTTCATCATGGCCTTACCCAAACAGTTATCTAATGCTAACTTCATATTGTGAATCAGTGTAAAGTGCTGCATAAAGCAGAGTTGAGCAACTGAACCACTCCCTTGGATTGTGACTCATCACCACCACACCTCTGAGGATCTGTAGGTTAGCCCTGTGACCTACAGACCATTTCACCTCAAGTTACCCAAGAAACGCAATTCAAACCTGCTCTCTATTTTCTACCACATAATCAGCTACGAATAAACAACAAAGACAGTGTTATAAAATCTTTATTGATGTATGCAATACTAAACTTTTCAAAGAAACGGCATGTTTACAGGAAGCATATGTGACGGAAAAGTTCTTTGGTTTAAGTGGCTAAGAGAAAAGCAATCATCCTGATGTTACCTGCAATAACACCCTCTAACAGAGCCAGTTTCACTTTCAGCAAACAAAGCTTCTCATGTGCTTTTGACTGAAAAGTGTCATTTCAAAACAAAACCTTTAAGCATGCCAAAATATACAGAATAACTAATCTTTAATGAACCAGCAGAAAAAAATACACAAAAACTTCTGTCGAATTTCTAAAGGAATTCAAACAAAATGATTGAACAAGTTTAACAGAGACAATGAGTTGATTCGAAGAAAATCCATCAAATGATTTAGAGTTTTGTCCTATTACAGATGCCATAGATTGTTTATAGCACAAAAAGCATATGGTGAAGTGATGCTATATGTCCCGTTTCCCACCTTCTGTATTTGTCATATTTAAATCCCATCATGAATATAAGAGTAGAAACTATTCATCAAAATATTTCTGACAAGCCTTAAATGACAGAAGAGTTTCATTACACGCAGCAATGAATAAAAAATGATTTATTTAAAAAATAATAAAACACAACCGGGCAGAATATCCAAGAGTACAAAGAGTTAGTATATATTAGAATATGCAATATGAAAGTGTTTAATTTTTGTTTTATCACTTTTTTGCTGCCGGGTGTAAACAAGCAGGAATAACTCTGCAATTCACTAAATATTATTTTTTTCCTACTGAAATATATGCAAATATATCTAAACAGTGTCAATCAACTAGAAAATTTCCCATTTTCTAAACCTTCCAACGGTTTCACACAAAACTTTTATTTTGTAGTTAGATATAAGTACTTGTGCAATAACAAACCATAAAATGAACATTAAGCTTCTATAAAGACCGCTGGCATAACTGGAGACTGATCTGATCAGTAAATACGTGATTTTGGTCAGTCAAAAATACCTTTTGCACAGGTAATGTGGAGCTTTATGAACTTTAAAATGTGGTTTCTGCAGGTTGAAACGAGGGCAGATTATTTATTTATGTTTTAAACATAAAAATTCTAAAAAAAGAAAATTTATTGCCTTTTTGGGATTTATTTCATTCAAAATCAACAGAATTTATGTGAACTTAAGTCAATCCGAAAAGGAGGTTGCCCACTCCTGCACTGCCAGATATCAGATGGTCTATCCCATAAAAAATGTGTTGCTTTCCACAGTTAAACCCATCGCAGACTCTCAGTTTCGTTGCCGCTCTGCAAAAAAATGCAGCATGAAATCAACCAAGGCATCTTTATCATCCCTTCCAGCACCTGAAGTACTTTCCCACAGTTTCCAGCACAGTCGCTCTCTTTCTCCAACATGTTTGAGTGTCGGTGCTCCTCCAGGAGCAGAACACCTGTGGCTCCTCAAGAACCTCCACCACCTTCAACCAGGAGGCCAGGAGAATGAAAAATGGGCTGAGCAAGAGTCATCAGTCAAAGCTGGGAATGCTGTTCTCTGCTTTTAGGTGCTCCTGTATAACCGATCTACAGTCTGGATCCGTGGCAGCTGTTGTGACCCCATTAATTATTTTTAGGAAAGTTATGGCATTACTCAGTTTTAATTTAGGTTGGTCAATATATTTTTTTTCTGGAAACCTGACAGTTAACTAAAGTTAATGTAAACTTTTTTATGTCTTTAATAAAACGCTAGCTATGATCCACAAGGTGAGGGATGAAATGAATTAAATGAAAGAGAAGAGGCATTTCTGGTATGTTTTACTCTCACTCTTATCGCCTAAAACCACTGGAATCCATCCCTACAGAAGTGCAAATTAGAACAGCTTGTGCAAGTTAAAGGCAGGGCAGCAGAATACCTGAGCATGCATTAGGCATGGAGGGCGTTACAGTGATGGGGTCCTGGAAAATGTTTTAGAAAACAAAATGATGTATTATGAAAGACAAACATGGGCAGAGCTTTTACCCAATCAATAAACATTGAGTTTTAGACGTAAATACATATTTAAATAACATGAGCCTCTGGCATAAAAGAAATAGGGATCTGCAGCCCTCCACACCAAAGCAACGCAAGCATGGGTTGATGATGACACAGGAGCTTAATGGCCCGCCTGCTTGTTTCTAAGCAACAGTGTGAGAAAGGTTCAGGTTCCCGGTGATCTACTGCAGCAGTGGAGAGCACATTGTGAGTATACAGAAAGACAAAAGGGTCAAATAACTGTTAAATAAACCACCAGGATTTTGTATTATGCCAATACTAGAAGTAATCCCGTTGTATGTGTCCTTTCTTTATTTGCATTAGCTTAAGGCTGACGTTTGTACAGTTATATATAAAAAGATATAAAAGAAAGGTACCTTTTAGTTTTAAACCAAATTGTGTGGAACATATAACCTGAAACGAACAGTTTAGTCCAGCAGGATGAAGATTATCTTCCTTTAGGAAAATTATGCTTCCTTTTCTCTCTCTTTTTGAGGGTTATTTTCAGTTTAAAATACCTCTAAAGAAACACTTTTCATTACTTTATGCTGTTGTACCAAACCCATACAGAATGGGAATCCCTAAAACCAATAGTTATACAGAGCTGTGACTACAGTGTAAAGTTACATCCACAGTAATTACATCCCAGAGTAATGCCACCCAACCTTTGCAATTATCTCCCTTTATATATATATATATATATAATATATATATAATATATATAATATAATATATATATATATATATTTTTTTTTTTTATTTCTTTTTTTTTTACAGTTTCTAAGTGAATTGTTTTCCCATGATATAAGAATACTTTACAGTTGTTCTAGTTTTGTCAGCATTAATATGCTATTAATACAACATACAGCTCATATGATCTTCTAAATAGGTATCAGTTAAAAAAGATCAGAAAAAGGAAATTGCTCAGGCGAATCAGAAGACAGCGTAAAGGCTACCAAATTCACCTGTTCGGTAGGATCTGGTCTTCCTCGGTTCATGCTACTAAAGAAAAAAGTTCAGTAAACAACCTCAACCCACCCACACAAAAAAAAAAAAACACCCAAGTGTTGGTTGGCTAAAAATGCAAAAACGCCTCATTCCAGCTCCAGCTCAACCTGGCAACGCGCTGCCTCAGCAGGTTGTGGTTTATTGCCAGAAGTTTTATTTTAGTTCTTTTTTTACTTTCCAGAAAACTCAAAAGGAACAAAAGAGGCTGTTTTTCAGCAAGGAACAGAGAATCAGAGGCAGACTAACACAGCAGGAGAAAGATAGTTGCTCCAGCACCCTGGAGATGTGCACCCATGTTGGTCATGTGCACCAGTTTAACAGTGAGTTATGGTGGATTATTGGTGGATCACAACCTGACAACAAAACGGACCTGCAGTGCAACATTTCATCTGATCTCTTTAGGAGATAAAATGAACTGAACTTCTATAGCGCCTTTCCAGTCATACAGACCACTCAAAGCGCTTTACACTAGAGCCACATTCACCCAATCGCACTCACTAACGCTCACACATTCATACACCGATACGCAGATTGGTAGGCAACTTGAGGTTAAGTGCCTTGCCCAGGGGCACATCGACATATGACCGGAGGAAGCTGGAATTGAACCCACAACCATTTGAAGATATCTACACTGCGCTGGGACAATGAAAGGTAGAAGTTCAGACTCTGGAAGTAAAGGTTTTAGTACTCAGTAAAAGTACACACACGTTTACAGTGGAAGGATAATTTGTGTCTGTGGGGTTTTTCTGTAATTTTAGAAACTTAAAGATGAAAATAATAAAAAACATTGACCTGAGGCTTTAAACGGAATGATATTAAGACACTTGCTCCGCAGCAATTGCTTCTGTGGGGATCTGGACTTCAGCTGCTACCTCAATGGGGCTTTTCTGATCCCCTTCATTCTCTTCTTCCTCTTCCTCCTCGGCAACATCTTCATCATGCTCTGGCACCGCCAGGCCAGCCAAACCCTCGCCGTTGATCTCACACTCAACACTTGATGATTTTCCATTGATTGACACATCTGCCTTGTCACTCTCTGTTGCAGACGGACTTAGGGTCTCCAGAACCTCTTGCTCAACTCGCGTCTGGGTGTGCACCTCCCCAGAGGGAATCTTGCCATCTAGACCTGCCAAAGGAGGAATCTCCACATGGGCGTCTTTCTCAGATGATTGCATTTCTTTAGGAGACACATTTCCATCTCTGTTATTCTTGACACTGAAGGTAATAGGGTAAATTTTGAAAGATGAGGCCTTGGCAGTTGGGGACATAGAGGGGCTGGGGGTGAAACTCTTCTTGATTTTCTCACGCTTCTCTGGAGGAACAAACTTTGAGGTGAGCTGGGTTACCTTCTCTCCAATCTTCTCTCGTGTGAAGGCCTTCTTTATGCTATCAACTTTCTTCAGACTGGAGCGTTTGAACTTGTCAGACCTTCTTTCAAATTTAATGGAAGAAACCCTGTACTCCTGCATCTCATCATAATCTTGTTGGGATGCAGCACCTGGAAGGTCAGCATCCTCATCTGAGGACAGGCTGACTTTCTGGAGCACCTCCTCTTGAGTACGAATGCCTTCAACAGATCCGGTGATAGATGGAGCAGGCTGGATGGTAGATTCTGCGTCATACTGGCTTGGTACGGGAGTCTTGGGGGAGTCCTTGACCAACACACTGGCAGGAATTTCATTGTCTTCCTATTGGGAGACAGAAGAAAAGGAAGACAGATGTTAAGAAGGTAATCCATAAATTTGGTTTCTTTGATATTTTACAGTTAAACTCTGTCTACTGAAGATTTCTACATCATTCCGAACTTTTGCTGTAAAGGCAAAATAACAATCCTGGTAAGAAGAAATCACACACTGTTTCTATTCCAGGGTGTTATGTATTAGGTGACAATAAAACAGGACCCTACCAGGTTCTGAAACTATTCAAATAAAACGTAAACCATACAAAAACAACAGATCCAGACAGTCATTATTCTGATAAAGATTAGCTGTTGTGTTTGGGATCGTTATCCGTTCGACGACCCAGTTTGGGTGAAGTTTCAGCTGTTGGACAGAAGATCTCATATTTGACTCTAGAATACTCTGGTTCACTCAGTGAATGCAAGGAGCTCAGGTCCTGGGGCTACCAGACAAGCCCAGATCATCTGCCCTCCTAACCACAACCGAGCTGATGAACTGCTGAATCTGAATGTGTCCAATTCAGATTCAGCTTTGCAAACCTAAAACATGCTGCCATGTTGTTTTTAGAGAAGAATTGTGTTAAATTTACCTTTAACCTGCTACCTGAGGTCATAAGAGTCAGAGTAGGAGCTCTTGGGTTTGTTGTAATTTGGAAGTTGCCTTATAGGCATTATAGGCATTTCCAGATCGCTTGGCAGCAAAATTTGCTTCTCTAAGGTCAGTGCTGTTGTCTTTATGCCTTGGCATCGTAATAACAAACACCTGCATGCACCAGAGCAGCGAACTGCCAGAACTTTTACTTTTATAGAGGAGCTCACACTGATGATGATCCGGTAATCAATGCGTCTGATGAAAAAGACTTTTCTCTTTAATCCTATGGAAGCAGAGGTTTACTTTGTTTTTCATACACATTTTTTAATCTTCTGTTATCTATCAGTTAAATGATGACAGTGGGGAATCTGATCTGTGTTTTTCTTCACTTGAGGTTAGAATTAAAGGGTAGATTTAAATAATATATCCTGGTAAGTAAAACCCTTGAATTTATCATGAGTGTAAAGCCAAATGTGTATAAATTTAAAAGCAGGTTTAACATTGTTAAAGGAATGTTTTAGGAACACTGTGCAATATACTTTGGTGTCTAGGCTTGTCTCATCTGAACAAACCAGTCTCTGCATGCCTTTTTGAATTTCTTCCCAAGAATTGTGAGGAATTTTACTAATTTTAAGGATTCCAACACCTCTCTATATCACTTTCTGCTTTCACAAACATACCAACAGCCATAAACAGAATGTAGCAAAGGGGAAAGAGTTTCAGTCTCAGTGTGTTTTCACATTTTAGTATCCTCTTTCTACCCACGCTTTGACTTATTGCCCGCTCATCTGTGCACAATCAAGCAATCAGAGCAATGCAGGCAGACACACCTACAATGTTCTTCTCCACTGGGGATTTATGAGCTTTCTGCACACACCGGAGTGAATGAAGAGTGGAGGTGCAGCTCCAGCGGCTGACAAACTCCACTGAAAATCTGAAATGCTCATAAACAAATCCTCCATGCTAGCAGCTCACAGGATCACCTGAGGTTTCAGTTGAGTTAATGTTGCCCTCTGTATTGTAAATTCCACTGTTTTACAGTCCACATCACATGTCTCTATGTGGGTTAGTTAACTGATACAGCCTCATCTTTTGAAAGAAAGACCTCCACATGACTCCTGCATATAAGATTTATGATTAAATTGAGAAAAAATGTAACTTTAATTCTACACATTTTCCATGTCAACATTCCACACTCTTCCAGACAGCTCGCTCCTTTTTAACCCATTTTACAGATTAACAGTTCTACAGAGGTCAAACTTTAAATTTAAAACCTGCATAAATAAATAAATACAAGATGGATGGTTCTTTTACATATAAATGATGAAAACAATTTTTCTATACTTATCCAGACCTGGAAAATGCTTAAATTCCACACTTTTACATACTGTGTGGGATCTCTGGGTAAGGGACAATTCTTGTCTTCTCTTTATTTGTCCAAAGAAGAACTTAAGAAAGACCTTCAGAAAGCCTGAAAACCTATTGGTCATGACCACTTTTTTATTATTTTATAACAGGAAATCTGGCTGCTTGGAAGGAAAATACAAAGATATGAGGCAGGACTCAGGACTTTTGCACAGTACTGGTGTTGTCACCCGCGTTCAGTGTTCTGAGGTGATGCAACTTGCATGAACAAATTGAAGTACACCAAAGTATGACTACATTTCGAAGAATGCCTGGCAGCTCCTGAGACATTATAGAAGTGCTTCCAGCAACAGCATACCTGACGTCGCAGAAGATCTCAGCATTCCATGTTTCCTGAGGTGCAATCAGCATAGTTACAGACAGGGATGAGCAGATGCCCTAGAAGCACATCTTTACAGCTTTCTCTTTTCTTATTTAGGTGTGTTTAGTAAAAAGACACAGACGTTTCAACCAGTAGAATGCATGCACACAGCGTCCAGTTCTTAAAGCACCTGCAGACAACTGATATCTTCTACCATGATCTAGAAAAAAATGCAGCTCTAAATCATGGCTCAGGTGTCGGTCAAGTATGTGAGATATCTCCCAGGTAAGGAAAACACATCTGTCAGTGTGTTCTAAAAGCGGACCAACCCAAGCCCAGAGAACAGGGATGTATTATTAAAAGGTAGAAAGCACAATAAAAGCTTTAAGGTTTTACAATATACAGCACAGGAAACAATAAGGTGGGGTGGATGCTGTAGCTGTACCAGACCTAATATAGCGAGATAACGCCTGTAAAATATAGAAGATCAGGTCCAATTCGTTCTGTTTTCAGTAAATTACAAACCAAGTCAGTTAGGACATTCTGGGATAGTAAAGGGATCACTGTTACGGGGAAAAAGCACCCAGCAACATCAATTCCTGGGTTTGCACCAAAACATCTTTTTGTCTTTTTCCACTAAAGTATTTTAATATAATAAAAGGTCTTCAGAATCTATGATGGTTAACAGAAAGCTGAGCTTAAAGGGGACATATAAAGCAGAATCTACTTTTTTAGCCCTTGAATACATTTTGTTGTGTACTCAGAGTTTATAGGAGCGCAGAAAAGTAAAATTTCGTAGATATTATTCATCATATTTTTCAATCCGTTCAGTTTTCTCTATTCCCTATTCCGTTTTTGAACTGTTACGTCACAGTATTTGCTGTGGAACAGCTAAACAAGGTCATAAACTTTTAGCTGACCAGTTCACGTGTCCGCCATTTTTACTTCTCGCTGTGATTGTGTAGTCCAAGTTCAAGTGTGCCTACACCACAAGTGGATAAGTCTAAATGTTCGGTTGTTGGGTGTTTTCACCCCCACAATTCATTACACCGTCCCCCACCATCAGAACCTCTTGCCTGGTTACATTTTATTTTTCATGAAAATATTCCCACATCATTGGGGAAATTACTCTTGATCTGCGTGAAGCACTTAAAGGGCGAGTGCCTTCAGAAACCTCCGCCAGTATCAAAAAGGATTTGCTGAAAGACTTCATCTGATTAAGGGGTCAGTTCCTTATGTCTATGAGACGACGGACACAGCAAAGCGGCAAGCTGCAAATAACGCTAAAATGACAAACTTTAGTTTAGACATGAATTTATTGTGTGTTGATATGACATCCTGGCCATTGTTTGCTAGCAGTAGCATCGTACCTTCTGCTGATGTTAGTGCTGTGTGCTGCTTTTAGCTCCTTGCGGACAGAACCATACTGTGTGATTTGAATATTATTACAGTAGCAGTTTTGCATTTTACAGCTGGATGGGCGAGCCTTCCCTTGTTCACATCTTTCAATAAAATTTGGAATAAAAAGTTTCCGCCGCTAGATTATTGTATCTCTGTTATCAAACTACAAAAATGGCTAAACAGGGTGGAGTGGAATGCTCTTTGACCTGGAAGGAGGTTGGGGTGTGAAGTGCCTCAGTAGCATTTAAAGAGATCGCACCAAACGAGTTGCTCTCAGATGCTCCTCAAGACAGGTAAAAGAGGAGCCTGTGGAGCTACAAGAACAAGGTGTTCAGAACAGAGCATTGCAGTTCCACTTTATATAGACCACAACTGGATGACTTAAAAGCATTAAATGTCCCCTTTAATGGTGGCATTTTCAGTTTTCAGTAGAGCTACATTCCATCTCTAACCTGTGGTAAAGCGTTTGTGGTAATTAGCAAAAACAATCAGATTGGCAACACAAATGTCTGAAATTAGGTTCCTCCAGAGAGTTGGTGATAGGGATGAGGAGCTCTAGAGGAAGCAAGGAAGCTGCTGTTTCCTGTCTTGCTCAGTGTCCTGGTGTTTAAAAAAATGTTCCTTGGATCTAAAGATGAGAAAATCAAGGATATTTTGTGGAACATCAAGTCCTATTCCATCTTTGAAGTATGTGTTGTTTTTGATGTGCTCCTGTTTGAATAGGGTGTCTATATTGGGATCAAGAGTGTGGAATTAGGAGAGTTTACTTTGTCAGCAAAGAGTACATTATTTTGAGATGAGGTCACTGTCTAATGGTATTTATTTATTTTTTTTTATTAAATATCTATCTAGGAACAAATTTTCAATGCTCTAGGAGAGCCCCTAAGTGGTCAGATAATTACTGATAGCATTAAATCAGAAAGTACTTCAAGCCGTCACTTTCAGTTTCAAGCATCATGCATGCTGAGAAGAGTGAATTTTTATCAGCACAGAAAGGGTGCCTCCAAAGAATAGTGTAGGATTAAGGTATATTATTGGATCTTTGCAATCCTGTGGCGCAGTTGTAATTCCTTTTAGTTTTAGTAACCAACATAAATAAAACCAGCCTGTGGTTGGTTTTATCAACGGATGCCTCTGTCCAGTAACCTCAAGGATTTTACTATATTTGTAGATTTGAAGAGATGCAGAGAGAGACTAAGCAAATTCAACTTGGAATACATTATTTATAAGCTTTCCAGTGTGACAGATACAGAAAGCTCTGTAACATGCTGCTAATTGTAGGGAACCTGATTTATTTTAGTTATTTTAGCTAGAAATAGAAATTATTACAGTTTAGTTTCAAAAACAGAAATCTGAATCTCATAAAATATAATCTGTTCATCTGTACTTTCTGAGGTCACACACAAGTGAAGCTCCAGGCACACAGCGGAAATGTGAGATAGCCATCAAAAACAAACAATCACATATTAAAAATCAGGATATTTTTGGGCCATAAACAGAAAGCAGGAAACTTGCTTTTAGGACAATATTAGTTTATGTTCAGAGCTTTTCTCCTTCATACAGTGGATTAAATAAGTATTGAACACGTCAGCATTTTCTTCAGTGAATATATTTCTAATATTTCTATTGACATGAACTTCACACCAGATGCTGGTAACAACCCAAGTAATCCACACATATAAAGAAAACTATATAAATGTGTCCACCAATAAAGATGTATGTGGTGAAGTGGAATGGTAAAAGGATAGAGTATTACACACAGGGTGAAAAAGACGTGCAGGTTTCACCGACTGTGAGTAAGGACAGGTTTTCATCGACCTGCAGCATGATCGCCCACCATCAGGTCAAGACTAGAAGATCTGAGCTTGTTTTGCTTTTCGTGCATGGACAATAAGGACTATGCTCCCCGGGTTGTTTGGTGGTACCAAGGTGCCTAAATATTCAGTGTGGAGGAAATTTCTGCTCCAGTTGGGACACGTCAGACTCTCTGGTTTGGTTCAGGCATGTTTCTGTAAAACCAGAGCAGGGAGGAAGCTCCATGGGAGGCAGAAACTGAAACAGGCAAACACATCCAAACTGTTTCCATTTAAAGGTTGACTTACTGTATAAAACCTGCTGCATTGCTGATTGGTTTCCAGTTAATTAAACTGACCATTGTGTCAACGTCCTGCAGGTTTTACTTTACTGTGTTTTTGGCTGCATAAACAATTAAACTGTGTAAAAATAAACACGACTCCAATTTAACCAGTCTTGGAAAGCACATCCACAAACAACTTTCCTTACAACCATTTGACCAAGAACCTTCCTGTATGTGTGCACAGACCTCACTTTCTGGCATGTTCTCTTGGGAACCTCATTAATTAACATACCCTCTGAGGACAGACTCATTAGTGATGAGGACGTGATGCACTTTGTGTTTTTCCAGCGTTTGTGTTCTCGCATGCATTTATCAACAGCCAAGTCGGACACTGGGTTTTGTTTAAAGAAAGAAACCTTTTAAAAGAGCAAAAAACAAAGATAATTCAGTCTGACAACAAAAAGTAGTACACATTAAAGGCCACAGGCTTCAAAGCTACTGGGGCGTAGTTATGTAATCCCATTGAACATGGTATTTATCAGTTGCATGGTAGAATTAGCATCTGATTGCAAGCTCTGAAGCAACACTTGTGCAAGGAGGCTCAGTGCTCTGCTGCTCTGCTCAGACACAAGAGGTCAGGGTGTGGCTCGGTGGACTGAAACTGAGTCTAGGAGCAGAGACGGCTTCATGTTACCAATGAATGACTATGTAACTTTAAACCTTTTTATTTTGTTATTATTAGCTCATCTCTGTGTATTCACAGCACCTCCGTCCATTTTGAATGAGAAGGAGTGTCTGAACTTTTCGCTGGGGTTTATTTTCCTTCAAACTTGCCAACAATGGGTGTTTCATGTCAATTAGAAACCAATTAGTAGGTTATTTGGAAGATAATAAAATTATCATCAAATCCCAACAAAAGCTTTGAAAATGACCTTTACTTTGCTGCAAATACTGATCCAGTTTCTTAATCCTCCTTTGGTTACAACAAAGTAGCAAAAACGATGAAAGATCTTGGAAAAGTGATGATATCACAGAAAGTGAAATTAAATTATATATAAAACCTACAGCATTTCTGCACTTTGGTACTTTAATGACAAATAAAAATAAATACATTGATTTTAACATTTTGGAGTGGTCCAGCAGAGTCCAGACTTTAATCTGATAGACAACATGTGGAGGGCTAACGATTATAGTGATGGTAAAGAGGCCTTCCACCTCAAAGGTCAATCATTTAAACACCAGTGGAAACATGCGAAAAAGCTGCTCAGATATTAGAAGAAGGGTTTGATAGCTGTAATCCCAATACAGATATTTCCATTGACTATAGAGGACATAAATATAACTCAATAAATCAAAACCTTTAAATTATTTTAAAGTGAAAGTCATATACAAGATTTATTCATTTCACAGAGTTATACATTTCCAGCAATTATTTCAGGTATTTTTTAATGATTTTGGTGTACACATTCAAAAAAATCTGTTTCTCAGAAAAAAACAGAATATTACATCAGACTAATAAAAATCTTATTTTTAATACAAAAATGTTATGTTGTGGCCATGTTCTGGCCCACACAAGACCGCTGACTAGGGAGTTCACAAGGAGAGCCCACAAGGAGGGTCAACCACAAAATGTCATTGCTGAAGAAGCCAGGCATCACAGAGTGCTGTATCCAGACATTGATTGAAAGTTGAGTGTAAGGAAAACGTATCAGCCACCGCACAACAATGTATCATTGTATTTAGATGTTCACACGGACTACAACTTTTACATTTCTTGTTTTAAGGCATTTCTGAACCAGACAACATCAGAAGCGCACGGTATGCTTCATTCTGTCGACCAGCTTTATGAGGATTTCCTTTTCACGCGGGACTATACTAAACTTTATGTAGGTATCATTGTGTCTGATTGTTCAGCAGATTGGTCTGACCCAAACCCTATATAGAATCGATGGACTGTGTTCAAGAGGAAGATGAGAGACACCAGAACCAACAATATGAATGAGCTGAGGACCACTATAAAAGCAACTTGGGTTTTCTGAACACCTCAGCAGAACCACAGGCTGGTTGCCTCCATGCCACACTGCAGTGATGCAGTAATTCATGCAAAAGGAGCAAGGACTGAGTGCAGATACTGCACAGTACATGGAGATACTTTTTAGTAAGCCCATATTTCTGTAATAAAAATCATTTTTTATTGGTATGAAATTCTAAGTTTCTGGGAAACAAAATTTTGGGTTTTTCTCACCCGAGACCCAGAATCATTAAAGAAATAAACAAATATATCATTCTGTGTCTAAATATTGTAAGTTTTATATGAGCTCCACCTTTTCAGATTAAGCAGTAAAATAAATAATTTCCCTGTTGATTTTTTTTTTTTCCATTTACTGAGGCGCACCCGTATGTGAGCCGTTGTTACTGAAAAGTTTATTGTAGCTCTTTAATAAGCCCCAGACAGACAGGAATCTTTTAAATGAAATGATAATGAACAGATAGAAAAACTGGGAGTACATCTTTCCTTCCTTTCACCCTAAGCTGTTCTCTGAATCCACCCGTTTGTAACAAGATCCGGCCGATTCAAAGCTGTAACCGAAACACTTTCTGTCACACCTCAGCCAATCGAACAAGCATTCAGGGAACAATCTCTACCTGAAACTCAAATGATTGTGCAGATCTTTCTTCATCTGCATATGTTTTGATCAGCACCCCCCCTCCCGCTGCAGAGCAGAGGTTGTTTTACAGTTCATCCCCCCACTGATGCTTGGTGAGCCATCTGTGGACACAGGAAGGAAGGAGGAAGGAAAGGAAATGGATTTCTGTGATCTGTCACTGGACCGTGTATTACAAACATGCAAAGCTCTGAGCACACTGAGATCTTTGCACCAACATGTGCAAAAGTTTTAAGCCAGCCATCGTTTCTTTATTATTTTATTCCCAAGCAGCCAGATGTTCTAGTAATCTTTTAATTTGTTTTTGAAAAAAGTTCTCCATGATTACTGAAGGCTATTCTTTGGACTTTAGCTGCTTTTTAAACATTTTCTTTCACATTCCTGTACCTAGCCATTACAAATAAATATAAAATTAATCAAATTGATCATCCAACTTTAATTTTGGCTCCAAAGAATCACAAAAACTACACGGTGATCAAAAAACTGTTATTTTGGGACATTCTGCTTGCAGGTATGATCTCATATTATGTTGCTCCCTCATGTGCAGGATCTTAAACACCTGTGACCATGGAGGCTGTTGGACACCTGAGCTAAGTGACTTTACGACTGGGTGTTGAGAAAATACTTTTGGCAAAATTATGTATTTAGAAAGTATGTTTTATAATTTCGTTTATTTTATGATATTATATCTTCCAATTTATTTCAATTTAGTTTTTTTCTAGACATTGATGAAGCATTAAAAGCTTATTTTAGTTATTTTTTATGAACATTGTAATAAATACTGTCAGTTTCATATAGTTGCTTTAAACAAGGATGATTTCAGTATTAACCAAAATATAACAGATTATATTTTTTTCCAGAATCAAGCAGTCCATATGTGTGCACAGCTTGTGCTTAAAATAGGAAAAGGAGGACAAACCAGGAAGTTCTCAAAGTCTCTAAGGAATAGTAAAAGAATCCTCAAGTCATTTAATTTAATTTAGATTCACGCCCCTACCGTCGGCGTCACAGTAGCTCTGTTTACTGGCCTCCGAGCTTCTGTAATCATTCAATATAACAACCTCTTGAAGCGTGAAGTCATGGTGACCTGATGGTGAGCGGAACAGAGCGGTAATCTTGGGACCAACCCATTTTCTACACACTTTGGATTATGATGTTTAGCTTTCTATGACATGTGCTTTCTAGGTTTGATAGGGGAGAGACATTAGAGTAAAGTCAAAGGCCACACCTGTTTGAGTCTTTACCGCTTACCGCTCCTGCTTCTCAAACAGATTACACGTTTGCAGCTTGTTTCAATCCGTTCCTCTCTGGAAAGAACATTTTTCAGGGTTCCTTCCTAAGATTTCTCCACATTTCCAGCTCCAGTTGATCTAGTTCTAACATCTAGACCAGCCCATTCTTTGACATATCTGAACTATTGTTTGATAAGGGCAACTCGGAGATAATGTTGGACAATGTTTACTCTGTACAGAGGTTAAAGGGCAAGTGTCAAAAGTAAAAAACCAGGAAGTCGTTATTGTCGGTTTTTCTTGTTTCAGACAGAACTAAAAACAGCTGAAGGAACAAAATGCTGATTGTTTTTCCTCTTCCTGACATCAATGTCAAGGCCTCAGCAAGAAATCAGATGGGTGTGAAACGTCCAGACACAAAAAATGACTTGTAAAAAGCTTGTATAACCAGAATCAGCGGTAGCCGCTCTCAGCAGTGGTTTCTGCTGACTTCATCAGCCTCACATCATTCTGGAGGAGTTCTGGTCCACTTCTTTCTAACTTTGCTTCACTTTATTGAAGTTTGCATACATTTGTTTTTGCACAGGTGTCTAAAGGTTCCATCACCACATGTCCCTCAGTTTAAGGTTTGGACTTTGACTAGGCCATAGTGACACCTTGATTCTTCTTTTCGTGAGCCAGTCTGTTATGCTGCTGCGTCTGGGTTCAGTGTTGTGTTCATGCCCTAATTTGGACCAAGCTTCAGCTGTCAGGAAGTTGGTCTCATATCTGACTCTAAAAGACGTTGGTACCTAGAGGAGTTCTGGTCCACTCAATGACTGCAAATTGCTTAAACAGGCCCAAATCATCATCCCTCCACCACTTTGCTTGACAGTTGGTATAAGTTTGTGCTTGCATGCTGAGTTTGATTTTCTCCAAACATGGTGCTGAGCATTATGGTCAAACATCTATTCTTTAGTCTTCTGTCCGAAGGATATTGTTCCAGAACTCTTGCTCTTCATTCAGATGCCCAAGTCCTGTCGCCAGAAGTCCTGCTGCCATTTAGTTTTTAGAGAGAAGCAACTTTCTCCTTCAACCCTTCCAAACAGCCATAGCTGTTTAGTCTTTTTCCAATTATCCTGTCATGAACGTTCACCCCTGACCTGCTAACTGAGGCCTGTAGAGTCTGAGATGGAGCTCTTTGGGTTCTCTGAGCTTCACACTCTGACCTTGGGCTGAATCTGCTGGGACGTCCAGTCCTGGAAAAATTGGCTGCTGTCTGAGATGTTTTCCTCTAGGGGAAAATCTTTTGATGGGCAGTAACAGTTGCTTCTCTATGGTCATTGCTGATCTCTTTCCACCATGGTATGATCTGAACTCACATTTGCATTTTTCAAAGCTGCAAATTGTCAAAACCTCAAAGGTTTTCTAATCGGCACCACCTCATGTCTACTTTCCCTCTTAAATCCAGCTGACCCAGCAGGGGTGTACTTAGTTTTCCACAAACAACGTTTCCATTCTGGCTTTCATTCTGTTTAATAAACAATGAATCTATTTTGTGTTTTTGTTTACTTAAGGTTAGATTTTAACACATTTTTATAACCTTGTTAATCATGTTAATGTACAAGACCTGACCGAGGGTGCACTTACTTCTTGACATGGCTGTATAATGTAATAACGAGCCAATTATCATAATTATTTTTCTATTGGCATTGAACTTGTGCTTTGGATGTGAAACAGAGGAGATTAAACACAGCAGCCAAAAGCAAACCGGTGTTGGAAAAACATGGATGTGAGCGCCTCGTTAACTTATTAATACCAAAGGTAAACCAAAGACATTCAAACTATGAGCTGCACGCCTGTCCAAAACAAAGAAGCTCTGTTCCTCGTGGAACAAGCTGGTTCACAGCTTTAATGCATCTCTCCATTTGCTTTAATTAAATACAAACAGCACCATCTCAGGCAGCTGGGCTCTTCTCAGTAGAATGTTTTATCTTCTAGCCTGCAGTGGAAGTTCTCTCAGGTTCTCCAACCTTATCAGCTCTCTGAGTAATTATAGCTCAGCTGGTATTTTACAAGAGGAATCTGCAGTTACAGACTTGCATTTGCCTTCAAGACTGAAACAGTTGAGCCGACTCGGCAAACCTGAATGCAGGCAGGCAGAGAAGCCTGGTTTGCACGCATCCAGTCTGCAAACTTTAGCCTGATATCCCACCATACGTTTTATCTTATGCCCCAGTCATCAGATGAGAAATGCAGCTCATACAATATTTTTTTTTTTCTTCCACCGCTCATCATTTTTCTTCTCTATATTTATCCTCGGCTTTGCGTTGTGCCGTAAACCCAGAGGATTATCCGAGGAATGAACCCCAAAGGGAAAGTAAGAATGATAACAAAGCAGGAACGCAGGCTGTAAACAAACTTCATTGTTCACTTAGAGAGCACGCCTTAACAGGCTGCACACTTTCATGGAGAACAGGTTTACTCTTTCTGTGCATCTGTGCATCGCTAATAATACACAAATACGTTTAAAAAGGGCACAAAAGTCCTTTTTTGTGATCTGGTGGCACATTTACAACTTTTTTGCTTCAGTTCTGCAACTTTCTGCAAACATAAAATAAGTCAAATCAAAGTGGCTAAAAACTAGACATCAGTTGAAGCTTGTTGACTCGTAGGCCTAAAGAATGTGAACACCCTGAAACACTCAGCAGTACAGCAGGGTTATATATCACCACGAGCAACATGAAAACAACCTGTGGCTGTAGCCTACAGCCAGCAGCCTGCCACAACCTGTGGAGGTCGGTCCAATTCCCAGAGAACACACACAACATGAGCTCCGAAAGCAGCTCCGTGGCAGAAGCTGTTGGCACAGCAGATGCCGTAAGCTTTGCAGATACTAACACAGATACTAACGTAGGCCTCACAGGCCAAGTTCAACAACACTCTAAAAAGCTGTTTACAAGATACACTGCAATGTATTTATTCTAGCACCCCCTAGAGGTCAAACTTAACTAAACTTTGTCCTCTGGTTCTATAGAGAAATATGTGGACTTGGGAGAAGCCATAGAAACAGGCGACGCACCAATCAATTTGACCTTAATTATCTGTAACCGCTGACCTGCAAATCAAATACTGAAAATTCAGATTTTTTTTGTCGTCTCGATTTTTAAGTCTGTAAATGCATCATCAACCAGAACAGAGAAAAGATCAGATAAACCTTAGGGGCTGATGCTTTGATGCAGAAATGAGGACAAACTTTTAATCCCTCCATTATGTGTTGGATTTAAAACTACCCCACGAAGGAATCGACAGCATCTTTTATGGCCAATGCTTGTTACATGTAATCAAAATGAAGCTTACACAGTCGAGTCAGAATCTCCCAATTTCATAATCAGCTGATTTTGTCCCAAAGAGAAACGTTGTACCTTTAATGAAAACTCAAGTGTATTTGCAAGATTTGCCCCAAATTTTAACATTTCGGAAAAAACTATTGAATCAGTAATGCTCACACATGATTCCACTGTTATCCCTCATCTCGTTTATCACAACAAGCCAACTGAGCCGAGGATGCCCAATTAACAGGCGTCTTTATCAGATTTATCATGAAAACCATAAACAGATGATTATGGTTGCATGTGTTACTTTTGCTGTTTAAACTACTTTCCCACTCTTGGTTCCATTGACATTAATACAACTGTAAATATGATTTAATGCAATTATTTTGTGCTGTTTAGTGGTAAAATTGCACAACGTAATGCAGCTGGTGTACTGAAGCTGCCTATTGATAGGTTTTATTTGTAGAGCAGAGTTTGTGTTGGCAGGGCTCTGACTCTATGCAATAATAGATGTATTCTCTAATATATGATAATAACACTAATAAACTTACTGTGACTTTTACTGTTATTGTAAAAAATGTCACAAATTACCAGGATCATATTTTAAGTCCATTTCACCTATCCCTGATGTCTGCCGCATCACTTAGCACTCAGCACTTGTTACAAACCTGGGCAACATTTATGTGAGTTTGCTTCAACCACACTCTACATATTGGTCATTACATGGGACCCATAACTCCAAGTTATGGCTATTGAGGGCCCATGAAAAGGGCAAAAGTCCCTGGTGCTGCACCAGAATTTATCTTGCACATGAAGGGATTTTTTCAAAATAAAATTAATTTGCATAACTGGCATAAAACTTTGAAGCATAAAAACTTATGGTCAACTAGTCCAAACAAAATTTAAAGCTGTAATAGGGAGGTTCGAGGGACACTGATCCATAGATCAAAATTAGAAATCTAGAAAGCGATACTTAGAAGAATTAGAAACCTCAGTGATACTTTCCAGTCCTTAAGGGGGATCTAAAGGTGTTCCCAGAGCCAGAAGGGATATATAGTCCCTCTAATCTGAAGAAAAATCTTAACGGACTCCTTTCGAGGAGAAAGGAGCCTGTAGCAACTCTACTACGAGCAAACAAGGCCCCAATCCTTCTTTCCATCCTAAGAAAGCACAAAAAGCTTTTCATACCTACAGTTCCTTTGGACCCAATCAGTTGATAAGTTTGTTAACTTCTAGATTTTTCTGGTGGTTTGTTTTCTTTTCACTCAGAGGAAACTCAAAGCGAACCAACACCTGTCACTATAAATGAAATGAGAACGTTCAGGAGAGGACCATGTACATACAGGAAGCAGATGTTAAGCTAGTAGAAAACACAGAACATGTTATCATACCATTAGTCTGTTTCTCGGTACTATTGCATGCAAAATTTGTTCATTTGGAACCATAACGAGACTGAAAGGTGTATCGGTCCGCACTCTAGTGGGATTGCTGTGTTCACATCTACACAGACAAACTGCAGTAATGGGGAAAGGAAACCAGAGTTTGTTTTAAATGTTCTGAACACATACAGCGTGAAAACACCCAAAGATACCTGAGCTCTTCAGCTTTAGGCAGAGATCCAACCCTACAAGGACATGAAACTTTACCTCTGAGGAATAAATGTACCAAAAAAACACTTTTTGTTCTCCTGCTGGCCTAAAAGCCTTTCTTTTCTGGCAGTAAATACAACTAAATAGCCAAGCATGCTGTAATGTCATGCTAGGACATAAAATCCAACAGGAACAAGAACACATGGGTTGATGAGCAGGATTTTCATGTGTTTATGGCGATCAAATGTTCAACCTGTAAACCAGGAGAAGAGCGAGGACTGAGTGGATGATTTTACCTATTATTCTGGTGGACATACAAGGTCAGACCATGACCAACAAAACCATCCTGACCGTTTTAACCCCAAGAAGTAAAGTTAAAGCTTGGGTTAGACAGGACTTACGAGTTTCTTCCTCCATATTAGGCTGACTTCAGTGAAAAGATTAAACACAGGAAAAAAAAACAGGCTTTACTTCCTGCTTTCTGAAGCTGGATTAAGTCACAACCTTTGGTTAAGTGTTGATACACAAAGCTTCATGACGGTTGGTAACAAAGCAAACAGCGTAAGAGTGACAGGAGCTTTACCCGTCACTGCAAAGCTTCACAGGCTTGTTCAGAAGCTTTCCGTCCCATGAGGCTGCATTTTTACTTCCAACTGTGTTTTATGTGCACAGGGTGACAGACTAACTCTCATTATGCTCAAATTCAATTTGACATCTTGGTTTGCTAAGGTTCTTGTGAGAAATAAACAGCGATGAGAAACAGTATGATCTGCTCAGAAATAAATTACTTCTGTTGCTGGAAATTAAATTAATGCAGCACATGTCGCCATGATGCAGACTGAGATAAGCTGCTCAAGGATTCCAAGACTGTTTAAAGTCCCAAACGAATCTGTGTGATGAAAAGCTCCTAAATAAATCTAGATCCAACGTTTTACCTCTGCAAACGAGTCTGAAAGCTCTGCGCGCCTGATGGTTGGGGATTCTGCATGTTTGGTGTGACTGCAATGAGGTCAGGAGGAGACAGGAAGAGCACTGAAGCACAGTAAAACAAACAAAACAGTCCCGAGTAGCGGTAATTAAGGCCTCATTAACCATTTTGCAGATCGGTGAAACAGAGCGGCAGACATCGCTAGGTTTTCTGACCAACCGAGGCCAAAACCCAGAATGGGTACGGACCTCCGCTCTGGCTATACACCGGGAGGCCCTCCGTGTTTCCACCTCGGCTGTCAGACACAGGAACATGACTGTTTGGGATCAGTCAGGGAGGGGCCCCTTGGCCGATGTCTGAGGGCCTCTGTGGTTTGAGTTTGGCAGCGTCTGAGCGTTATCAAAGTTCTGAGGGAACCGGGACAGGTGGCTCCACCTAAGATGGTGGAAAAACTAAGTTACATAGAAGCAAAAGCTAAATTGAAGAAGCAAAATCAGATTAGGTGAAGCAGAAAATGATTGTTGATAAGAGAGAGAAAAGACAGAAAAAGAGGGCTGCACTCAGTTCATTCAATGCTCCTTCCCCTCAGGCCCAGCCAGGATCTTTTACAAACACGTAGCCGCATATACCTGACCATTAAACGGCAGTACTGCAAGCACGCACATGCAGAGAACACAACCCATCAGGTTCAAACCTGACCTTCCTGCACCCACCTGCAGACACTGCAAGCTCGGCTTAAACCAAGCCCAAGCAGCCTGACAGACTCAGGTTCAAACAGAGATCCAGCGAATGTACATTCAGAGGCAGACAAACCATCAGCAATCGATCGGCAGCTCCTCACCTGCAGACCGGCTTAAACAGGTTAAGGTCTTGGCACCTGCTGCATTTGAACAACAGAGCCTCAGTACCTGGGAAACCAGATAACGACTGCAAAGAGCTCTCTGTGGCTCTGCCTGAGTCAACAATGCCACCCCTTCTTTTACAGGACACACTCAGCAAGACAACAACCCACACTCACTGCAGGAGGACACCTGGTAAACGGGCCCATATCAGGTTTTATGGCTTTGATTGCAACAACTGTACGAGCAGATGAACTTTTAGCGCTTTTATTTTTCAGATCAATGAGTTTAAGAAAAATCCCTTAGAATTATAATATCCTTTATTGTCATTGTCACAATAAAACTGAAAAAAACAGTTGAGAGGAGGCAGCTGAAACTAAACATCCAATCTAAACCCATGAGTGTGTGTGTGAACTCCGTCTGCAGGCGGTAAACGGATCCAGTCAAAGTCAGCATCTAAAGCTCTCCTCTATTATCCCCTGCAGCTCCATTCTCAGACACACCCTTCTTTTCTGAATCACAGGGGACAGGCTGATCTGTGTGTGTGTGTGTGTGTGTGTGTGTGTGTGTGTGTACTGCTGGAACCTTAAACCCGTGAATACTGGGATCATTTTCTGTACCTCTGCAGAATTCGCTCCATGCACAGAGTAGTTTGTCGGAGGTTCAGTCAGACGGGTTTGAGGAGGTCTAAACATGATGCAGCTTTTCACCAGCTGGACACACACATCCTGAACACACCCACTATTCCAGGCAAATAGGGATGCAAATTGGGCACAAATGGAGCAGAGTGTGTCCTAACAAGGAGCGGATCGCTCTGTAATAATCCTTTTTAATTTAGCAACTATTTTCTTAAAGATTAATAAAATTTCAACTCATTTTTAGCATTTTAAGGCTTGGATGAGGCAGGTATGATTGGATGTCAGACATTAAGACTCATTTTACTTTGTTCATTTTCCTTTTTTGCTGCAACATAAGAGAAGCTGGAAGAGACAAACTACTGTTTTAGCCAAGTGGCCCATGCAGGTGGCAAAATATCGAACTGTGATCCCAGGTAAGGACATTTAACAGGCTGAGAAATAAAAGAAGTAAAATGATAAAGATTCATGTGGAATACTAATATCTGCGATATCGGCATCGATCAGTCAGCCTCTCAGCGTATACCAAAGTGCAACATTCCCAGCAGAGCCTCACACCTTCAGTCCGTGACTGTGGTTTCCTGCCGGATTCATCATCGCAGCTCAGTCTAAAACCAACAACCTGACTGACATCAGTGTAATCACCAGGTCTGCTGTTCTAAATAAAACTCTGAAACCACAAAAACTGCCTCTGCAGGCCATCTCCTCCATAATAACCTGCTGTGTTTCACATGTTCGGCCTGCAGATCTTTTTTTTTTTTTGGCCCTCACCAAGATGAGGACCATAAAGTTGTTCCACTGCAGCAGATCTACGTACATCCACAGATTCTCCTCCATACTGATCATTTTCCTTTTATGGAGGAGATCTGATTTGGATAGAATGTGTTGGAGCAGCTTCACATGTTCTGCAGATTTTAAACCCCTCACCTGAAAGATGAGTACTTTGAAGTTGTTCCTCTTCAGCAGGTGGTTGTGGTTGGCCTCCAGCTTCTTCACCTGCACCGCCTGCCTGTCCAGACGCTCCTTCACCTCCTTCACGTTGCCGTTGACTTTGCGGGAGCGCTCCAGCAGCTTGTTTACGCTGTTTGCGGTGTTCAGGTGCGCCTTAGACAGCCGGGTCACGTCGCCCTGCACCACCCGCACGACGCCCTCCAGGTCGGACTGCTGCTGCTCCATCCTCTGCTGGTTTTCCTGCACCACCTCCATCATGTTCACCAGCTTGTCCAGCAGCGCCATCACCGTGATGGCGCTCACCTGCCCAGGGGCCGAGGGGGCAGAGGTCGCCGTGGGACTGTTGGGGCTCCTCGGACCGAGCCGCTTGAGGGTCCCGGTGGGGGTTGGGGAGCACGGAGCGGAAGACGGGATGATATGGAGCTCCGTGTTCTCTGGCTGCAGCTGTGGGATGGTGTGAGTGCTGCCAGAGACACTGACGGACATGCTGCCGGGCTCTGCGTGGGATCCTTCTTCTTCCATGGCTCACAGGTGGTCGGAGGGGTCTTTCACTCAAACAGTTCCTCTGTCAGGAGGTCCTAAGTGGAGCTATGGGGCGGTACTGTCACTCTGTCAGGCTCCGCAGCTACTGAAGGCGGACCGAAGAGCTCCTTGCAGTGGGTTCGGCCTCGACGCCCCTTTCTGACACGCACAAACACGCCGTGAACTTTCCAAACACCTCCCCTGTGGGCCAAAGGGAGGGGCCGCGTTGCCATGGGAAACGGTCAGGTCTAGCCCTGCTGGCTGCAGGAAAAGAGTTTGGACTGACTGTTGGGAGTCCCGGCTCTTTTTGGGATCCGGATCCTTTGGCTCGGCTCACATAAAAGAACCGGTTCTTTCGACTCTCAAACGGCTCTTCGGTCAGTATTAATGAAATTAGGAAATATCAATAAACACTTGAGAAAAGACCATTTATAATTTTTCAGAACATGTAATAAAAAGTGCCAATTATGGTGAGGGTTGAGTTCGAACAACCACATTTATTCCCAGATAAAATAGCTACAATCACACTCAGGAGCACTGACACTGTTATTCAGCATTTTAAAGGAAGTTTGTTCTGTTTTAACCTCAGACATTTAGTTTACTGCCGAAGTGAGAGTGAGAACCATGGTGAGATCCAAAAAGCTGTCTGAGGCCTTCAGAAATATCGTAGAAACTTATGAGTCTGATAAGGGCTTTGCAGAGATCTCTGAAAAATCCGGAATCAGCCACTTTCACTGTATGGAAAATAGGCTCCAAGGAGAGGACATTGAAATACCTTCAACCATGCCCAGATCTGGGTGTCCACCTGCTCACCTGAAAGCAGAACGCAAGATGCTAAAAGAACTCTCCAAAAGCCCTAACAGGTTACACGGGGCCTACAGGAGGAGATGCTGTGAGGTGACTTGAAACAGGCTACACAGGTAAGGAACCCCTGAAATGGACGGACGGACGATAGATACCTGAACTGTTCCTGTAAGTGAGTTAGCAAGTACAGCCGGCTTGGTCTGCGTAGACACACGGCTACAGTGAGGGAGTGTGAGCTCTTCCTTGTTTGTCAGCCTGCTGTGTGTCCATTCCACATTGAGCATGCCTGGCTGCATCTGTTAAATAAAAGTGAGGGCTACCTTTGTTTACAGCACTGGCTGCTGTGCATTTGCATCGTGCCAAACTGTCCCACACTGCCCTGAACAAAACAACGCAGAGGTTTCTGCTTTGTAACAGCTCATTCAGCCTTTTTCTCCACAATGTTTCTCCAAAGATTCAACAGGAAGCTGTAAACACCTTCTGTGTGTCTGCTCCTTCACAAGGCCCATGTGATAGTGTATGTCCGTGTGTGTTTGTGCCCTATTTTCCTCCCTGCTCTTGTTTTTGAGTTCGTATCATGGCATGGAAATGTGGAAATCCCTGTTTCAACATTGAGATCATTTGCATGCTGGCATTCTGCCCTGGTCTTTGCCCTCTCTCTCAATCTTCCTCTCTGTCACTGTAAATCTTTCATTCATAGTAACGCGATCACATGCTTTAAAGGCAAATAAAACCGGAATATGTTGCAATCAGAGAGAGTAGAAGTCAGAGCATGTTGTATAGCAGTAGATAAAGTGTGTTTTTATCTGAGGAATTGATTTTCTCACAGAAATAAAACAATACATCTGAACTATGACTCTGTTATCAGTACATACCAGCACTGGAGCCAGCGCCGGAGTCAGATTGGGTTGGTTCAAGCTAAAGAAGCATTGTCTCAATATCAATACATTCACACCCATAAACTGGGATTAGGCTTTCTGTAAAGGCCCGTAAAAAGCACACAAAGCAGCCGTACCTTAAGACAATAGTAAAAACCGCTGCGAGAGGCCTCAGTCCTCCTCATATCCACACCTGAAACAAGAACAAAACACTGCAATTCCTAAAATCAACCAAAGGTCCGCTCCTTTCCTGAATTTTGAATGCAGAAACCATTGGATCATTTGGAAGGTCCTTTCCCCTGCTTTTAGGAATCAGAAGTTAATCTTCAGGAACATATTTTATTTTAGGATTCCTCCACCAAGATATTATTTTTCATGTATGAATTTTGTTTTGTTTTTTTAACAATTGCTTTATATGTTTTAGTGTTTTCAGATTTTTATATTTTTATCTCTAAGTTTGTAGCTTTGGCACAAAAGGTGACCCCGTCCAGATCCAGGGATAAGAGCAATGTAAGCCCATTGAGGTTCAATTCAATTCAATTCAGTTTATTTATATAGCGCCAATTCACAACACATGTCGTCTCAAGGCACTTCACAAAAGTCAGGTACATACATTCCAATTAATCCTAACCATTGAACAGTGCAGTCAGATTCAGTTATTTATTCAAATTGGATAAAAAGTTTTTCTGTCTAAGGAAACCCAGCAGATTGCATCCAGTCAGTGACTTGCAGCATTCACTCCTTCTGGATGAGCATGTAGAGACAGTGGACAGTCACTGGCGTTGACTTTGCAGCAATCCCTCATACTGAGCATGCATGTAGCGACAGTGGAGAGGAAAAACTCCCTTTTAACAGGAAGAAACCTTTAGCAGAACCAGGCTCAGTGTGAGCGGCCATCTGCCACGACCGACTGGGGTTTAAAAACAGAATGTTGTTTTAATACTAAGACCAAAATGACTTAAATAATCAAATCAATGCTAACCAGTGAGTTATCTCCACCCTGCCTTTTCTCTCTGTCTGTTGTTTTGATGGTTGACCTCAGGTGCTTTTCATCTACCTTTACTTGTCTTGCTCTGTGTCACCTACATGACTTCTTCTGACCTTCATTCTGGTAGTTTATGTTTCTCTGCTGCACATGAATGTTATCAATGCTTAATCTCAGATCGTTCGACACGTGGTTGCTGATTTCAGGTGAACCCTCCTCATACCTTTAATCTCCACGTTAAATCGGCAGCTTGTCAACATTTCCGATCGGCTCATTAGCTGGCTAAATGATAAGGAATGTACACACACCCAGTACAAACCGGACAGGGCAGTGGGATATCCAGTAGTTAGCGTTTGGAGACCATGTCGTGAGCTGTCATTATACTGGAGGCCCAGCAACAGAAGCAACGTAGTCCAATTCAGCAAAATGGGTGATACAAACTATGCATGAGCTCGTATGAGATTCTCACAGTATGATAACCTTGAGTAAAAATATCATAATATTAAAACAGTTATCATTATACATGCTAATTATTTCAGTTCCAATAAGATTATAATATTCACTTATTTTATTTTTGATTTCTTTGAGGAATAATCTTAAAATGTAGAATAAACAGCTGCTAAATTCAATGGTAAATTAGTAGTTAGTAAGTACATTTTATTTATGTAGCACCTTTCTGTTGCCTGATCAGAGCAACCGTGATCCCCCAGGCAAGGCTGGCACACTTGGTCTTTTCAGAGTTCAGTTGAAGGGAGTTATTTCTTGACCAGTGTTCCATTTCTTTTCGGTTCTCAAGTACTTCCGACAGTTTAAAGAATTTTTGTAAGAGCATTACAACTGAATGTCATCTGCATAAAACTGATGCCTGCTGAAAGATCTAGAAAGACTAAATCAGTAAATATCCCAGTGTCATCAGCCATCATGTCATTGCTGGACACTGTAAACAAAGCAGTTTCTGCTGAATACATTTGAAGAAAACTAGATTGGTATTTTTCAAAAACTTCCTGTTGTTCCGGAAAAAAAAAATCAAAATCAAAATCAATTGGTCGGACACAACCTTTTTTAAGATTTCTGAAGTAAAAGGTATTTCAGAGAGCAGCCTGTAATTATGTCCAATTATGTCTGATAGGAGACCAGCGTGGGTTTCTAAACAGGTCAGAAACATTAGGAAACAAAACAAGGAGAATATCGCCAGGGTTTTGAAGAAGGTTTCATGTTTTTTACAATGACTGAAAATGTAGAAGGAAGACCATGATTGAGAAGAAGATGGATAAACAGAAGAACAGAGAATGGATGGAGGTGAGACATTTGCCTTGATATTCCTAATTCTATTTTTATCAGAAAGTTATTACTGTTAGACTCTCAGACTTCAGGCATGAGAGAAGCTCATATTAAAATGATCCTTTTTACTGTATAAAAAAACATGACTTGTTTTGTTGGAGAAAAAACACTTTTGCAAATAAAGCGGTTCTGGAGTTTTGCATCAACTGCCTAAATATATTATACCTTCCCTGAAGTTCATCTTATGAACTGCCAACTTAGGTTTTCTTCCAACATGTCTTTCTGAAACTACAGATATTATAAGTTATGCAAGGACTGTTCCTTTGGGGAACTGAGGAGGTTTTATTAAATGTGATAGCAGCATGGGAGTGTCCAAGCAGATGCAGCATTTTTCCAATAGCATGTGCAGCAGCACATCATGATCCCAGTTTTGTCTTTTTTTCAGAAGATATTTGTGATACTTTGCTGTTATCTTTGCTGATATTTGTGATATCTCAGCTGTTTGTCTGGTGAATTTCATAAGGAATGAAATTCACCAGACAAACAGCATTCTGTTACCTCGTGTTCAACCTCTATCCAAAAAAGGTTTGACAGAATGCAGGTTGTGTCTGGTTTGGATCCTGATGTCAGGAAGGGAACCTTTATGTCTGAAGTAAAGCCTCGCTGAAACCAGTAATTGACATGAGAGCCACACTTTGCTATGTTTTTGTCACAGCTCCGTCTTTTCACAGCCAGTGCAAGTAGAGACACTCCCAGCAGATACCTTTGTGTCAACATGTAAGGTTAACGCCTCCTTTTCAGGGCTCTCGTTCAATAAGCGTCAAAGCTGTGAAAATGCCACACATTCACTCGCCGAAAACTTCCTTCCTACTCTAAGTCCAAAACCCACGTCTCTGCTTTCCCCAGGAGATGGACGCATTTGTTGACAAAAAAAGTTTGACCTCTTGTTTCTCGACTTTGACTTTTCCCGCTTTCACCCCTGGGACCCCGTGGAGTGAAGGGAATGACCATCCCATCCGCTCTTTTTGCTTCACTTTGCTCTTCTTTCCTCTATCGCATTTCTTTCAATTTTTTTGCCATTTCCTAAATGTCTTGAGGTTTTCCAGTTTTTCTGTTGATACGCTTTGCCTCACGCTTCTCTGGTGGTATGTAAAGGAATGTTAATTTTCCCCACCTGTTTTGTAATATTTGGCATTGAGTCAAACACCCTTTAACATCCTATAGCTTCCCTTCTTCCTTTATCTCACTTTTGCAAAACAATTACATATTATATTTTCCTCTTATCTTATGTAAATTTACAAATTTAAACTCTCTTTGTATTTTTTATATTTTGATAAACTAATCTGCCTTGATTCAATGTTCAGTCATAAACATTCTCCAGTGTAAAAGTGGTGGCTGAAACTATTGCAGCAGAGTCTCTTTCATTTAAGGCAGACACGCCACGACATGCTGGATGGACAGAGTTGAGCTTTGCATCATGGGAAACCTCTCTGGATCCGCTTCAGCAACCATCAGCAGGGCGGGGCATTTATGTAAGCTGTTGGCCCCAGGATCAGTTCATTTTCTAAGAAAGGGTGATTAATAATATAACTTGAGATTTGCCAAAAATCTTGGATTATTTTGACTTCAGATCATTTACAGGTTGTTCCTTTACAAAAATGCAACCAAAGCAGATTAAAAAGGCATGAAGCATTCATTCTGTCTGTTTCTTGCACTCTACATCTACATGGATGGAGTCTGTGGATCTTCACTATTCTGTTTTAGGGGTTATTACATTTAACTTTTATGATGATATAAAAGCATCTTTCACACTTAGAGGGAGACTTTATGGGAGTGTTGGGCCAGCCATGAGATGGAAAAACCACTGAACTACACACACAGAGAACAACAGACTGGTAAAAACTCTGAATCCCAGAATGCACAGCATTAACCCATTTTCAAGAAAAGCTTCTAGGAAGGAGGAGTCATTGCTGACATCAGTGGTCTACAAAACTCTGCTCCCGGCAGCATTGCTCCATGATGATTTTAATTATTAAGGAAAAAAAGCTATAAAACCAACCTGGCCCTATATGAAAAAGTAATTACTCCCTAAACCTAAAAACTGGTTGTGCTACTCTTGGCATAAAATGTTTGCGATAACTGGTAATAAGTCTTTCACATCACTGTTGAGGAATTTTGGTCCACTCTGCTTTGCTGATTGGTTGAATTCAACCACATTTCAGGGTTTGCAAGCATTAATGGTGTGTTTAAGGTCATGCTATAGCATCTCAATTGGATTTAAGTCCAGACTTTGGCTAGGACACTTGTAAACTTTAAGCTTGGGTTTTATCGAGCAATTCAGAGGTGGATATGCTGGTGTGCTTTGGATCATTTTCCTGCTGCATAAAGTCAAGAACTGATTGTCGGAAATTCATCTTCAGGATTTTCTGGTGCAGAAAATAATTAGGGGTTCCAACAATTATGGCTTGTTCTCCAGGTCCGGAAGCAGCAAAGCAGCTTTTCTTTGTAGGAAAATACAAGCATCAATTTTTTTTATTATTTAAAAACACATATAAGATAAAATGTAAGCAGAACCAGGGGACACAGCCGTAATCCTTCCCGCTGGCTTTTACTTCTTCCTCAATTTAAGCTGTTTTTGTGATATCTGCAGAAAACACATTTCCTGATCAGTGTTTAAATGGCACCCCTGATGTCGGTGATTACCTGCAACAATGCCAGACTTATGGGCCAACCTGTGAAGATATGACGGATGCCTGGCAGTGTTTGACTTGTATAAGCAGCTCAGGTTGGATGTCTGGTCACACAGTGGGAAGAAAGTAAAGGTACCTTTTTGTCGCTAAATCAAAGACTCCTGCAGAGAAGAAAATGGCATGCTGGGACCAAAACAGATGGTGATGGATCTTTAAATGACCCTTTTCCACAGAGTGGCATGTGCTAGACTCGCGCTCACTTAAATGTGGCCGTGTATGCTACAAGAATAGTTTGTTTATTTGTGGCGTGCAATTTTGCAGTGCCATAAGTATTGGAGCTAATGGACCAATTTTTGAAGCACTGAGCATTACACTCACACACAAACGCGCACACACACACACACTCAGACTCTGAGGAAATGGTTCACGCTCATGTGTGTCTCTCTGCAGGCGTGAGTGCAATTGATTTCAGGTGAACAACAACATTCTCAAACCAATGGGCCAGCTGCTCATGATGAAGCAGCTGAGGTGTAGTTTGTTGATCGTGAATCAGTGTGAGGGTTCTCCTGACTGTTCACCCTGATGGGCCCCAAAGTGAAGATCTCTGGCAGAGAGCCACATGCTTCCAGGCAGAGTGATTTGTTTCTATAGATATTTTGGATCACCTGTGTTCCACATCATTGATAATTTCCACAGAGGTGATCAGTCATGCAGAGGAAATTATACTATCAAGTGAAATGTAAATGATCTACATTTGGATATCCCGGGGAGATGTCCTGCAAGTTTTAAAAATGAAGAGGAGATCCTACCTTAGACTTACTGGACATGTTGCAGACACAGCTTTGTGATAGAAGAACTGGCAACTAACGCACTGTGAAAAATACTTATCCAACCTGCTAAAGCAGTAACTAATATTACACCTGCAGCTATAGGCAGGGTTGAGTTTTGAACATCAGGCCTTTGACTTACAGACGCGATTATTTAGGAGCTGTGACAGTTTGTTCGAAGTGCAAACAACATTATCTGTTCATCAGCACGGACTGCAGATCCAAAAACATATTTCTGGAAGAATTTTGAAAGCTAATGAAAATTATTAGAGCAGAAGGATAAGGAAAACACTTCTTTCCATTTCTCATAAGTGAGGTTGTTTGAAGCAGTTTTAATTATTTTTTTATTTATGCTTTTTACTACTGTAAACTGGAAGTACAGTGCATCCATTCACCGTGGACACGGGACCTCGACTCGAATAATCTTAACTCCAACACAACCACCTTCCACCTGCAAGTTATTGAACTAACAGGATTTACTAATTGCTGCAATATGCATTTAAACCTCAAGGTAATACACTTTTTTTACAAAGACTGCATAATAATCTGATTGACTGACTGATTTTTGAGATAAAAACAGACAGGAAGACAGGTAGACCGTTTACAGTTGAGTCAGTGTCACCATGTTTTAAACAAGTGGCAGCCATATTGGATTCTGAGGTAGGAAAGAGTGAAAAATGATTTCTGTGTGCTTTCAGTTTGGAAAAAAATGGATTTGTAACTGGATACTCAAACTAACCAGTGTTAGCTAGGTATCTCAACCCTGATGGACTGTTACTTTAAAAATCTTAAAGGACTTGTACATGTCAAACTGCCTAGACTATAAAATCAGGAGCATAACCCGTACCACATCGTGTGATGTAAGACTGCCAGGGCTGTACTTTGTGTTTTAAATCCAGCAGAGACCAGTCCAGCACTAAATGGCCAGCAAGGCCTGGCATGAACACTGTGATTATTGGATTCAGGCTCTAAGTGAGGATGAGGAAAACGTCATAGCTGAGGAAGCTTTCATTGTTCCAAAACAAATTGACAGTTTTATACAGTCATGGTAAAAAGAAAGCACACTCCCCCTAAAATCAGTGGTGATACATATTTTATTTATATCTAGGAACATATCTCTTCAGTGAATCCTGGGTCTTCCCTTGGGGACTCCTCCCAGTGCTACCCACCCAGAAAACGTCTAAAGGAAATCCTCCTGATCAGATCAGCTACTGTACCTCAGCTGACTACTTTATATGTGGAGGAGCAGTAGCTCTACTCTGAGATTCCACAATATGATGAAGCTCCTCAAATAATCTCTCAGTTTTCTATTCTTTCAATGCTGGAATCATTCCAGAAAATGTGACTTTTTCGCAGGATTTATCTGCTTTCCAGGTACTACTCACCAAGCAGCACTGACATTTAGAAACTTTAGTTTGTACTTGCTTTTCAGCAACAGAAACTATGATCTCACTGCAGACCAATGCAGTAACACTGCATTAGGTCACTATGCCAGGCTCTGTTCGGTGTCTTCTCCACCAATCCAATAAAAAAACTAAACTACATCTTGAGAGAAAGGCGGTGCTGCTCATTTCGCACCTTTGCAGATTTGGTTGTTTTGTTTGCAAGTTTTTCAGGTACAAAGTAGTGCCTTTCATCATGCAACGTTTTGCATGATGAAAGGCTTAAATTCAAACCCCCCTCATGGATATTTCATGCCTGTCTGGTTTCACTAGATCATGTGGTTCCCTTCTGGAACCTGGAATATGGGCGTCTGCTGTGGGACGGCTTTAACGGACCCTGTATCAGTTTGTACAGCCCAGGAGGACATTTCCTATCAACTGCTTTGATAACTAATGGTTTATAATAATTTTCTTTCTTCTTATTAGCATCTACTGTAAGAAAATGGAGTTTTGTGACTCATAAAAAAAATCTATCAGCAGGATATCACAGAGAATTATTATGATTTGATCAGGGATAATAATCTGCCACATTTCATAAAGGTCGACAGGTCCAAACTGGAACAGAACCAAATGTGAACAGAGTGTACCGCAGAGGTTTTAGAAAATGAAAAAATAAATTCGAATATGTCAGGTTTGAGTATTTTATGACCATTTATTTCCTTAATTCATTAAAATACTGAGCAACAAAAAATGAACGTTTATGCATGGTTTTAGCGCATGTGTATGAAATGGATTTTACTTCACAGAAGTTTCCTTCCTGTTCCTCCTGGCCTTGAGCTTCCCAGATTTGTACCGAAACCAGCAGGAGAAGAACGGAAACCGTCAGGAACACACTGGTTGTGTCTGTTAGGCTACACACTGAATACACACATGGAGGAGTGTTAGTGGAAATATGAGGGAAGGACTTTCTATCCTCATTTAGAGGAGGAACAGGGGAGGACGATAAAGGTGAAGTTAAGCACTATATTAGATTACACATTTGTCCTTTGGCTGTTTCAGTCCCGGCTTAGTTTCATTCAACACTGACCAAAATATTAAAATGACCAATGATAATTAATCATTAGCATTGTTTGTTTTAATGTAAAGAACAGTATGTATTGTATGCTTCCTTTTCCATTTCTGCTGGTGCAGTGCACTAAGAATTTCCTTACTTAGGGACAAATGAAGGATAACTGAATTTTACTATTTACTGATAAAATCTGACCAAAACTCCAGTCAATTCTATACAGGCCACCTGGAAGTTTTGCAGGGATTTCAACCCCAGTGAATATAAAAAAAAAAAAATCAGAAATCAAATTGCAATGGTTGCATATTCAAAACGTGCATTTCTAATAGGGATGTGAATAAATAGTCAATTCAATTGCTCAAAAAATGATGAAGAAATTGCTTGATTTAGTTTAGAAAGAATTTGAAAGATGTGAGGTTAAAAAACTAATTTTAAAATTCCTTTTAAAACAGATAATCTGGCCATGTTTTCTGCCATTTCCATAAAGACAGTCAAGGTTGTGCAAATACAAAAGAAAACGACAAAAGTATCCAGGGACCCTTAATAATTAAGTAGAGTAAATAAATATATCAAAATATTCAGGCTTTAATATTAATTTCGCTATTTCATATATTTTCCCTGGTATGTATTAACACAGAGCAATTTTACAGGAAATTCAAATGTTTGACTGTTGTGAATGTAAGAGATTTTTCCATCTACTTGTTTGATGGTATTTACACTTTGTTCTTTAGGAAGCAGTTATCAAAAAGCATAATATACTTTAAATTATATCCATTTTCATTTATGTTATATTAGAGAATCAGTTATAGTTTTTCTGGTAATCAGACTTTCATCATCAGAGGGCAGTAATGACACTGTCGCCATTTTTCTGTGTTTTCTGTGGTCGCACATAAAAAAGAAAAGCTTTCAAAGCAAAATAACACGCCGACGTTGTCGGCAGGATTCGAACCTGCGCGGGGAGACCCCAATGGATTTCTAGTCCATCGCCTTAACCACTCGGCCACGACAACGTGGAACTAACGCAGTGGAGTGAGAAAAATGTCCGCAGCCGCAGGACACAGACTTGATCAGGAGATAATAGCACCATCTAATGGCCGCTTATTTTGCCGTTTCCAAAAACTGAACGCGCTTGCGTTCCAGAAGTCCTAAGTTCATGATTATTAACATATATGCAGAGGTGGGTAGAATAGCACAACATTGCACTCAAGTAAGAGTAATATTAAATATTTCATTGATATTATTTGCTCAAGTAGAAGTAAAAATAGTCATCTGGAAATTTACTCAAACAGGAGTAAAAAAAGTTTTTGGTAAAAAGGCTACTCAGCCGATTGATCATAGTATTTGATTTAATTTGTACAAAATGTTGTAATCAGACCAAAATATAAAGTTATGTGCAAATTCTGGTATCTTAAGGAATAAAATAAAAAAAGTAAAAGTAGGTAACATCATCAGAAAATAAATTCAGGCAGAAGAAACATAAAGTAGTTAAATGATCTGTTATAACAGAGCAAAGTACTTTCAAAAAAATTACTCAAGTAAAAGTAAAAAGTATGGTGCAGTGTGGTGCAAAATGTACTGTAACTGAGAAAATGTAGCTAGTAGCCACCTCTGCATATATGACGTTAAGTAGGAACTAGGAGTCTGCAGCACATTAAAGAGCTGTTTTGTTGGGAACACCTGTAAAAACAAAATGCACAAAACATAGCAAATTATTTTTGTAGGTCACAAATAGGTCATTGAATTCAGCAATTTTCTATTGTAAATAATGTTAAACTCCTTTTGTAAGCAAATGTAAGCCTGCCAAAGTAACTTGAGGAATGTTGAGAATGGTTTGTGACTATACCAATCCTAGGCTTGGTTAAAATAGCTAGTCTGATGAATGTGGTTGTAATTATTTTAGAGATGCTTTAGGTTTGTCCAATCTAGAGATTTAGTGTATGCTAGCACTCATTCATTGCTTTGTTTCTGTGCAAAGATCTGTGGAGAGTTTCACTGGAAAGAGGGATGTCTGGGTTTACTTCCTGAGTCTGTAACCTTTACTGCCGGACTTTAAACAATGGATGGATGGAAATTAGAAAACCAAAAAAAAAAAGTTAAAGATTCTGTCTCAGCCTATTCAACATACTTGAATACATGCACAGGATTTCTTAACAGTTCCCATTTTCAAGTTCCATCCTTTACCAGACTCAGGCCTTGTCCACATTAACAAATATTAGATGTTCTGCGATGATTGCACCTGTCATCCTCATACAAGCATAGTTTTCATGAAGTAGAACTGTGATTTTTCTTAAAAATACTGGAGGTAGAATTTTTTTTAAAATAAATTCAGTTTAAAGTGTCTTCATGTAGGGTGGACAGAGATCCTTATTACCCATAAAGTAGAGTCCTTCTTTGTCTGCACCAACTTCCATTTTCTGTTCTAGAAACCACAACAGAAACATGTTTATTGTTATTTTCCACATCCACCTTACTTCATCCTGACACATTCAATATATAAGGTAATAAAACATATCAGGAAGAAGATATTGACTTGGAGAAAATGATGAACAACTAAAGAAAATGTGAGCAATGACTATTTAGGAAGATCTTTATCCCAGCACTGCTTTAACTATGCTCTGGATGATCCTCCTTTAGATGTTGGTAGTAGATGAGATGTTACTGGTCTCTGCTGGAGCTGCAGGGGGTATTTCAATGTTGCTGTCGGAATTTCTGAGATTTTTTCAGAGAAAAATACATCTAGAGGAATGAAGCTTTGGTCTCTGATTTTGTGATACCTCAGTTAATTTTGGGGCCCTTGTGGACATATAAGAGCTGTAAAGAAATGAAATGTGCTTTACCTGTATGCCCCAAACACCACGAAACACCCAATCAGTGCACACAAATCCAGTCTATTACCTTAGGCACAGTTACTGTGGATTATCAACTATCCAACCATCTCACCACAAAAACCTTTAAGGCTTAATTTGGACAGAGCAAACAGATAATTTATTTAATATACCCTTAGTGTGAACATTTGAATTTGAGTATACTATGTTTTCTTATGCTGTAAATTTGCCCTTACTGTACACAGCCTCTTATTCTTTTTTTCTGTTTTTACTTTTGTTTTTACCTTTGTGTAAATCTGCATGCTTCAACTTGCCTCTCACTTTGCTGTTTGTACACCTGAATTTCCTCACTGAAGCACAAAACCCAGACCCAGTTACACCAGTTCTGTCAGAGGGAATGGGACAGTTTTTCAGGGTATTATTGTGAGAAACTTGTGGAAGGAAACCCAAAATGTTTGACCCAAGCCAAACAGCTAAAGGCAGTTCTTCTAAGGAAATGCATGTAAACTTCTGAATTACAAGTAAATAAAACATATCTTTAAAAGTTTTCTCTTTCATTATTCTGTCATTTATAAATAGAAATAATTTCAGTAATTATAACTGACATAAAACAATAAAAAACAAATAAAGTTTTGTTTTTCTGACTGTAGAAAAGGGGACCATTTTTACAAAGAGTACACGCTGTTAGTATGAGAAACACATCATGACTCAAAGACGGAACAGACTGAGGCGGCGTGTAACATTTCGTGATATAAATTATTTATTTACATTTACAGAAAAAACGGACCCCATCAAGACAATGTCGTAATAACTATTGGAAATAGAACTCAACATACAGTAGCTGACGTCATTGTCACAACCGAACAGAGAGCTCTATAGTAACGTTGTGCCCTCTGTCAAAGGTCTCCTATAACACAAGGTGCAAGGCATCACGTGTAGCCCCAAAACCCCTCCCTCCCCCCTCCCAGACTGAACACACGCTGCGATTATTAAAGCCCTGTACCCTGCTTTGCACTACCCCGGTATGCTTTTACCCCTCGTCTACAAAGAACAGACGCCGGCTAGTCGGCCTCTACCAAAGCGCACACATCTAATAAGACACTCACACACACTCACATTCAGTGTCCTCAACGCCTCCCCCTCTCCTCCTCCCCAGTTCATTTTTTCAGAAAAAATCCTCAGAAAAAGGAGACATGTCGTCAACCGGAAGGTAGGCAGCGGCAGCGTCTGATGATGAGAACATCATCCCAACGTGCAAGTCTCACCGCTTACCGCTGTGCCAGCTCTGATTTTGTAATGCCACCGTCCTCTGTGGTCGTAAGTTCATAGGAGAGGGGGAGTCGAGTGAAGGGAGGCGGACGCTAACTGTCAGGGTTGGCCTATGAGGGGAACATCTAACGCCACGGCTCTCCAAAGCGTGAGGGAGGACTCTGTCCGGCGAGTCCGGGCTCAGATAAGACGAGTGGAGGCGCGCATGGTGTTCTCAGAACTGAAGTGGACATTGTTCTGCTTCTGCCGGTTGATTCTGTTGGTCCGTGGGCACTTTCTGCAGATGGAGGAGAAAAGGATGACACAAGAAGAGATATTAATGGCTGAGTTGTGTAGAAGGGAATATTATGAATGACTGTAATATTCTACAGATGGAATTTGGTTAAATTGTCATGTTTCACTCTACTTGTGTTGTAGTCATACCCTTAGGACCATGTAGCATGGTTCAGCTGACACTGGTAAATCACCCTGTCTACTATTCTGCACAAATCCAATAATTGTCTCCACTGAGAAGGGGGAACCTGTCTATTGCCTGTAGGGGTGGATCAAGAGGCAAAGATAAAGCTATGCAACATTCAGGACAGATTTCAGAATCATTTTGGTGACTTTGCTGAAAATTATTTTCTGTACTGGTCCCAAATCTCTAAATGGTGGTTATACTCTTGTAAGAGTATAATTGTACCGTGACAACCTTTGACTTTTAACCCACTTTCTGAGACCTGGAAAGTCTTAAATGGGGCTTTTGACTTTTGTGTCAGTATTTTGAGCTGCATGCTCTTAATAATAATCAGCCTTCCGTTAATAATCTTTCTCCCTGTGAATGACGGACTTCAGATAATATGGAATTGACCTCACAGCTCCTCCCAGATTGATAGGCAGCAACAGTTGCTGCTCTAAAGTCAGTGCTGATGTCTTTCCACCTTGGCATTGTGTTAACACTTAACTCTTGCTTATATAGAAGTGTTCACAAGCATGATTATCAGTTGAATAATGCATCTGATCAGCAGCACCTGGATGATACTTCTCCTCTTAAATCTGATAGAAGCAGAAGTTGAACTTAATACACTTGATGACTTTTCTTTATTAAGTGTATATATAATAGAACTCTTATGCATTAATGTGATGGCTCGGGGAGCACCTGAAATGCCTTGTTTTACTTATTAAATAGTTGACTTGATTACTTTTACAAGGGAAGCAGGAGCCTGGAGTTAACCCAAAAAGTTTTCCTTGTTTTCTCCTTTTCAGAAGACAGAAGTAAGTTTATAATAATGTGTTAACAGCGTGGTATTTTGGAGGACAACGTTTTCTCACGCAGACCTTTTCCTCGCTAAGAAAGAATGTCAGACACAAGAATCAAAGTGCAGAAATGACCTTTTCTACTCCCACATGTTTGTCCTTTACGTGAACGGGAAATAAACAGAAAATCCTTTAAAAACTCTGACAATAGAAGCAGGACTTGTTCTCCACGGGTGGAGCATGGCGGGAGTCGCCGGGTGCATGAAAGTTCAATAAAGTGAGCGCCACCTGCTGTCCAGGAAGGGGTTGTGTTTTTCAAGGATCTGTTAAATGGGTATCGCAGAGCTGCAGGAAACATTAATGCCACCGGAGCTGTACTGTAATTCTTTCTGTACTTCTTTATCTTCCCTCCTTACCCTCTCACCATGCTCTTTTATAACTGCCCACTCTCTCATTCAGCCCCCCCAACACCTCCTCCACCATCATCACCTCCTCTGTTCAGAAGAGTAGCTCTGTCTCGGGCAAAACTCTTAAAATCTTTTATTAAATGTCATAAATTGCTAAGGTCAGCCAGAGGCAGACACACTCCAAGCTAACAGTGTATATATTCATTGTTAGCCTGGAGCATATATTTGTGTTTGTGACTATTTGACAGTGGTTACATAACGCCCTTTAAAACGGAGCTCCTACAGATATGTGAGTGTGTCTCACCTCAAATGCTCATGCAGCGTGTTCTTCACATGTGTGTGCGCCCTCGGGGGCACTGACAGGACGTTCTCCCTGAGGTGAGGAACTCTGTGACCTTTCTGAGTTTCCCTCCAGGCTCAGGAGCTTTTTATTCATAAATACTCAATTGCTCGAAACCACTTCCTTGGGCTCATTGCTACGCATGTACATGTAAGTGTAGTTTAAGAAATGCTCATATGATGGTGACCTAAATCTGTTTATGACTGCCTAAAAGGTGTGAAATCTGCAGTTACCTAAGGGGCCACTAGAAGCTGGAAGTCAGTTGTAGAAGTCGTATTGTAGACATGAATCAACATCTTAACAATCAGCCTCTTTGTGTTTGTGGCCCCCAAATAGTGTTTTAAATGGGTCAAACCCATATAAGCAGTGACATGGGGTCATTATATAACCTGTGGACAATTTCATATTGGTCCCATTTGTTCGCTTTTTTTTTTTTTTTACCAACATGAGCCCCTTACATAAATTTTGGCTGTGAAAAACACACAAATACCCATGAGGTACCAGTGGGTGGTGATAACATTGTGAGTAGAGCAAGTTAACGGTTGGCAGCTGCCAAACCCAGCCTCGTCCATTGGATTGTAAGACAGAGAGGTACACGCTTCAGAGTCCAGTGGTTAGATGCTCTACACCGCTGTACTTTGCTGTGCATTGTATTTGGAGGCTTGGAAGCTGCTACTTGTCCGTTGAAACTCATTCCATGAAGCTCTCTATGCAGTATTGTTGAACTAATTAGACTATAAGACATTTGACATAAGTCTGTTGGTAATGAATCTACAGAAAGTTGGCATCCACAGCACACTTTTGACCCTTTTCCATGGGCTCTACTTTGGGCAGCTCCACTCCACTTAGCCATTTCCTTTACTGGCTTTGCCATCCTGGTACTGGCTTTCTTGGTACTTGATCATAGGCAGGTCTGATCTGGGCTGAGCAGGGCCGAAATGTGAAGTGAACAGACTGCTGTTTACTTACTGGCCATGAGCATGGTCAGCCATATGTTGGCGGCATGACAAAGTGTTTCCCAAGGTAATGGAGAGAATGACAAGCCACAGATTTTACTGCACACTGCAGTACCGGGACAAGATCCAAAAACTTACAGGGGTCTACAAAAATATTAGGGACCATAATGACTGGAGTGGGTCCAACCGAAAGCTGTGGCGGTGGTACAAAATCACTGTTGGAGGACATTTCATTTGCACGTTTGTACTTGAAACTCATCTCATGTTAGGTCAGCTCACACCAAACCATATGACAGTAAGGGTTAATAGCTGCACAATGTTGATGGCTGGAGGTGGAGCTTCAAGCCATAACTCCAACCGTCAGTGAGTAAATGCAGAGTAGAGGGAGGCAGAGCGAAGTGGAACGGTGCGGTGCTGGAACTGTGAATGGAAAAAGGAGAAACTTGTGCCTCAGCATCTGCTGATCCTGCTCTGTGATTTTACATAGCTTACCACCCCATGGCTGAGTTGCTGTTGCTCCCAATCATTTCGTTGTACCACTAACAATTTACTGTGGAATATCTTGCAGCGAGAACTTTGCATCACTGGAGTTACTGCACAGCTGGCATCCTATCACAGCACCATGCTGGAGTTCACTAAGGTCCTGAGAACTACTCATTGTTTCAGAAATGTTTGTAGAGGCAATCTGCATCCCTAGGTCCTGGATTTTAAACATTATGGAAGTGACTGGAACACTTGAATTCAGTTATTTGGATACTTGATCAAATAGTTTTTGCAAAATAGTGTATTTTACTTCTAATTAGATTTTTTTTAAATAGTGAAACTCAAAGTTTTTTACTGTTTTGTATAAAGCTAAGCTGAATAATAATGAAACAAGCGTGGGAGGTTTGGACAACATTTTAGTTGGTCTCCATGACAATCAGCGGCTGACAAAAGTGACTCTTTCCTGTGATTCTGCAAATAGTTGCTGTTGAGGTCCAGTGCTGGTTCTGTTTTAACACTTAAATTACTGGTTATAGTTTTAGCTTTAGGACTAGGAAACTAGTCAATGTGTTAGGCTCTGAAGTCATGGATATATGACTGAGTGTGTGTGTGTGTGTGTATTCAGGCAATGACTCACCTGGTAATGCAGAGCACCACCACGCAGATGATGACCACCTGCAGGGCTCCAATGATGGAGGCGATCAGGACGTAGTGCAGTTTTCCAGAGCCTGGCACCACATATAGCACGTTGTACTCTTTGATGTCACACTTGGGGCCCATGAAGCCTGAGTGACAGCTGAGACACACACACACACACACACACACACATACGCACAAACACACACACACACAGTGAGGGGAAACAGACAGAAGAAAAAGTCATTGAGCGACAGGTTAATAATTTCCTGCGTTCTAATTGAAACGTCAGGACTTTTCCATGAATACAATGTGTTTCCTGTTATTTTTCCTTTGCTGTGACTGTTCTGATGAAAGTGACTGACGGGGTCTCAACTGGGAAATAAGGGGGTCCGGTCTGTTCACACAGAGAGGGTAGACGTGGATCCTCTCTTTGTTCTGGGCTCCTCGTCCTGATATAGGAGCTGTAGTCCTACTTAACAGATAAAATTAGTGCTGAATATTTCATTCTGAGCACTACAGTGTCACTGATTACAAAGACTGACGTAGCTGACAGTAAACCTTCCTCCTGTTCCATCTTTTCTGCTGCCTCTATTATGCATCCATTGTGATTTCAAATGTCCAGAGTAAGACTGAACAGCTTTAAAAGCTCTTTAAGGAACAGCTGGTAACCCTAGCTTGTCCTCCATGATTGTTGTTGTTAAAATAACAGAATCTGTTTCTTCCAGCAGCATAAACGGACACGGTCAAGAAATTACTGTTTAAATGAGAATCACTGGTTCCACAGCTTCTGCCCCAAAGAAAAGTCAAACAGGAAACTCAAAAGATAAAACAGGCGTCAAGCTAATTCCTTATGAAAATAAGGCTTCATGGTTCCATATGTGACAGCCCTAAACCAATGAGTTCCCCTGGATGAACCAAGTTTTTACAGCTTACTGAGGGATACATTAAAAGTGAGACTAATTATCAATGTTAATAATCAATTACTGCATCAAACACTCTGAGGAGAGGGGGCACGCGTGTCCCTTCAAATATCTGCTGTGGCTTCTTAAGTGCAGTCTCCAAACATTATATTACTTGTTCATCATGGCGTAGATATAAACACACTCTCTCTCAAACAGAACCACATGGACCGACCCACAGACTAACTGAGGTGATCTTTGTTGTCGGACATGAGCTAAAGTGGTCCTCCTTTTAATATCTCTCACCAACTCCTCTGCTCTAGCTGCTCCTGCTGTCTCCGGGGAGGTTGTTACCCACCAACACTTGCACATCCTTGTTTAGCAGAAACACACACAGTCTCCTTTACTTTCTCCATCCGCTCCACCTGACAGCGTGTGAGAAGCACAGCGCAACCTTGTTCTGTTTGGAGGATGTGCTTTGTTTCTGCACTGATGTTCAGATGCAGACACACACACACACACACACACACACACACACACACACACTCTTGTTTTGCTATATGTAGTGAGGACCATGTGTTGACTCCCATTGACTTCCATTGATTTTCAGTCATTTTCAACCCTTTCTATGCCCTAACCCTGTCAAAAACCCTAAACCTAACCATTACCAGTGCATGCCTAAAGCTAACCTTAACCTAAACTCAATTCACACCTTGGTCCTAAACCTAACCGTTAGCAAAATAGGTCGTGAGGACCAGCAAAATGTCCTCACTTTGGTACCAACGGTCCTCAATTTGATGGTGAAATCGGGAAAATGGTTCTCACTGTGATGCCAAGACAGGAACAAACACACACACACACACACACACACACACACACACACACTCATCATTCCTAATTCAGACCGCTCTGCTTCTGGTCTCAGTAAAAAAAACAACCTTATATGGAAAGCCAACAGGGGGCAGCAGAGATCCTCCACACTCCCAGTCTGATCATGACTGCTCTGTATGCAACCGATCTGTCTAGGCGAGCTGGGACAATGGAGGTTAGAGAAAACGGAGAGGTTTTGGGACCCCCGACTGCTGCAATGTCAGGCTGTAAATGATGATAAAGGTGTTTCCTCCCTGATTTCTGTGCTTTTTGGGTTTAAAAAGGTCCATAAGGTCTTTACATCACTGCTGTCTCCCATGGCTCCTATTTCTTGACCCAAAGAATCTCATCACTCTCTGTGGTCCGAGCAAATTTGTGAAGTTTCCTTTTATTCTTATGGCATTTCTTTTAATTAGCAAGCAAAAAATATATATGAAATAACTGAAAAATCTTTGTCTTACCCTCCTTCGCCTCATAGGTGGTTCAGTCCAACTCATAGCATAGTTTTACCATTAGAGCAAAACAGAGGTAATGTAAAATTGGCAGAATGTCAATCAGCTTTTTAAGTGTTAGCAGTGTCGCATCGCTCTCATTCACCATAAATCAGCAGAAAACCTTTCAGGGCTTTGCATGTGTTGGCTGCAGAAATTTTAGACCTGTGACCAGTCTGTAACAGAGCTTTCTGCCAGCAACAAGAACACCACTCCACACGTAGAAGGAGCACCCAGGAATGGTTTATGAACTAAATCTAGCTGTAAATTTTTTAATTGTAGCATATAACTGGGGCAACAAAATCAATCAATAATTGAGGTTTGAACTAGAGATTCAGCAAGGTGGGTGCCGTGCTACCAATGGTCCCACACAAAGGTGTCAGAGGTATTTTAACCTCTTAACACCCAACTTCTGGTACTGGGGCAAGAATTTAACTTATTTTTCTACTTTCATTACTGTAAGTTTGGTATCTACAGAACCATTAGATTCTTGGCTAAAAGCTGATCAAAATCCCATCTGCGAACAGCAAACAGTTAAAAGTACAAGTAGTTGAATCGGAAAGTAAACAGACGCAGTAAAATGGCGTCATCCCAAAACTCGTTCTCAGCTGTTCACAACACGGCTTTTTGTCACAATCCACCCAGGATTTACTCAACCAACTGCAGAAAAAAGCACTTTACACTATCAGCATCAGCAGGCAAGGCAGTTGAAGTGTCTTGCTCAATGACACAATGACTGAGACGGATGGAGCAGGGGTTTAAACTGGCAACCCACCAGTTATAGGATGAACCCCTACCAACATCGCCACCGTTGCCCCAAAGGAAGACCAGAATTATCACTTGTGTTTTAAAAACATAATTATTTACATGATGATTATTTAAATAGAGTTTGGGCGTGTCATTTCTAGCAGAAACTTCACTAAAACGACTTGGGGCTTACGAGGTTAATTTTTCACCACCGCCATTTCATGGCTGTTGACAATGGTGGTCTTTGTTGGGGGTTGCACGTATACATCAGACAGAATACTGGATTCCTTTTATGTAATGGCGGTTTTTAGGGGTTTGGGGGCCAACGATGTGGCGTCTGGAGGAAGCCTCATTGTGGGAGGAGTCAGTGCTCCGTATTTTCTCAAAACCGCTCTCCTATCACTCAACATGATCAGATGCCCATAACTACAGTGATCATCCATTTCAGCAGTGAGAAATGAATGATGGGGCACATTGTTTAATAGTTTCAAAAGTTACAATTTGTTCAATTTAGTGAACACAAAATGTTGGAGAAATTCATTTGCAAGTTTAAAAAACTAGATCTAAAAAGAGGAATAAAAACATTTCTGTGCACCAATCTTATTACAGTCTACAGTTAGACAAATGGGCTACTTCATCTGATTATTCTAAACACTAAACAAAATAAAAGCAAGCGTTAAAAAGCTATCAACTAAGAAATAACCAAAAAAGACCCTAAAACTCTTTTCCAGCAGAGAATATAAAATTTGATGAGTTACGTAGTCTAATAGTTTCAAGAACTGAAAGACAAAGCCTAGCAGTGTCCACACAAATGAGCAGGGGACTATTTCATCCACTAGTTCTAAGAACTTTAAAACAAAGATCTCTAAATGGAGGTCTGAACTACAATCATCCTCCATTCCATCAGTGTGTGCAAAAAATAAATAATGTAATAGTTCCAAGAACTAAAAAAGACCCTTAAATGAAGTTTTAAAAAGTAAAACCATTCAATTTTTCTGCAGCAAGTTTCCCAAAGTGATTGGATACTCTTTGCAGTAGTTCCAAGAATTAAAAGGAAAAGCTAAAAAAATGTTATAAAAATGGATCTATGAAGATATATGAAATGTAACTTAATCCATTTTAAAGAGTACATAAAAACCATCAACAAAAAGACCCACAAATGGACTTTTATGAGACACAATTCTCTTTTCCAGCACATCACATGAAAGTTATGGCTCAGTTCATCCAAAAGTTCCATAAATAAAAACTGAATAAGAACTAAAATTATTTTTTTCAGCAGTTAGAATGACATGATGCACATTTCCATTCCATAGTTCCAAGAACTTACAAAAACCTAAAAAAAAAACCTAATTAAGTATTATAAACTACCACCTTTTGGTTTTTTGGTTATAAGATTTACAGAACAAGTGTAAACAACCAGAGATTAGGGGTTTAAAATCGTCAGCATATCGGACAGCTGTAGGCAGAAGGGCTAGATTAATACCCTACACATTTTTAGTCACTTAAACAGAAACGGCAGCAATTATTTCTATACCAAAACAAAACAAGAAAAACGAAACATCAGAGATATAACTCCCAAAAAATGCGATCATTTGTGCAGTTCATGTCTCACAGAAGCGACAACATTATTATTTATTTACCACTTGTTTATTAAATCTACATGTGAAATCCTCCTTAAAGCAGTTATTCCACATGTGAAGCCTGATGACAGATGCAAACCTGTTTATGATATTTGCCCAAACCTTTAATTTTCATTTATACTTGGTTTATTTCATACCAAACTGTTGAATGCAGTTGGAAGGGAGATTATTGTTCGCCCTGTACATTATAGGTGCAGTGTTGAATGATCTTTATAATCTGATAATCTTTATAATCTTTTCTGTAGCATATAAACTGGTTATGTGTTGGTTTTATATGAATTAGCCCATAGTTCCACACAGTAAGTCATGTTTCAGCGATATGCAAAAAGAGTTGAACTTAAAATAGTTCATCCCGTAGATCTAAGAATGTCTCAATGAGACAGGAAGTGATGTCATTTTATGGGCCGAAGAAACTGTTAAAGGACCTACAGAGTGTTCCAGCAGTGAGTAAACTGCTTCAGCTAGAAGATACAAGAACGATAGCAAAGTTCTTGTGTGAAGAAGAATACAGCAGTGCAATCTTAGGCTGAATCAGTCTAAAGGTGCAAAAACTGTTTAACAAAGTTTAACCATAACTCTCCACTACCTCACAGAATACATTATTCTATTTTCCAGTCATACTGATACTGAATATCAATGAGAGGACATGGCAGGCTAATTCTAATGACGCGACTTCCTGTTCTGGTAACACACGTTGCCAAACATTTTGCTGCTACTTGTCAAATTTTATTGACAAGTGCAAATTAGATGGATCCAATAAGCTGAATGATGCTTTTAAGATAAGAAAATCCCTATAATGAATCGTCTATGCACCAACAGATGAATTTAAATGAGCATCACAAATGAATATTTAAAGTGAGTGAGGTGAAAAAGCCAGGAAATCAGTCAGCATTTATCCACAGCTGCAGGTAAGTGATTCTTACATTATCTGTGATCAACTGTCTGAACGGCTTCATTAAGTCGTCAAGCCGATCTGAGGCCAGCAGGACAGATGTGTTGATAAGTCTGATTGGAGAAGATTAGCACTGCAGCACAGAGTCATTATGCAGAGTTGTTCACTATGTTTTCCTTGGCTGCATTGTGAAAAAAATGACTTTCCACTTCCACAAAGCGACCGTGCTCACACCGCTGCAAGCATCAGATGGCTCGCTGGTTCAGCCATTAAAATAACCCTTTCCAGTACCCTAACAGCAGAAACAGTGCGTCACTCCTTTACTCCTGGAATGCAATTTGGGACGAACAGTTGTTTCCATTTTACGATCTGATGAGAGCATTTACGACAGGAAATAAAGAAGTACTAAACCCTGAAATAGCATCGTATAACTGCTAATTAATTCTGCCATGTAAGCTGTTTTATCAACATTTTGATATTATTAGATTCTATAATCCAGTTCTAATCCAGTAAAACGACGGAGATATATGGTTGCTTCCTGCAGAACCTTCCTCCTATTTCCTGAGCTGTTGGTGAACAGTATGGCAGTTTCAGAGCGAGGAACACTGACAGAGAACAAAGCATGATTCATCAAACCTGACTGATTTGCAAGGAGAGTAAAACCACCTGCCTAAAGTCTGCAAATGAAAACAGTAGGGACCCATAGGAGCAGGGAAAACATGTTTTTCTGTCATGTCCAGCATTTGGGATGCAGGACCAGAACCTTGGATTGCCTTGGATACAAGGTTGGACCTGGTTTGTTTCAAATGATCCTTGGAAGGCTGGTTCAGTGCCTAAAACTTTGTGGCGGGAACCCACAAAGAGGTAAACCCTAGGTGGAAGGAGTTTCATTTATGTTTACTAACATTGTTAATGTTGGTAGGTTAATGTTGAAAACTATGAATCGTTGCCTTGCACTTCACAATGAAATTATTCATAGCTTGCAACATTAAAATAATCTGAATCTTTTCAGAACCATTTCTCTGACACTCCTAAATTAAATCAAGTTCAATCATAAATATCCTAATTACTGCTTGTCATTTGTTCTAAAATGCCTTCATTTGAAATTCAATCAAACAAAACCACATGAACTGGCTAATGAACTTATAACTCATAGGTTGACAGTAAGAACCAGCATTTTAGTTTTGAACCCAGTGAACAAAAAACCTGACGTTTGACTAAGCTAGCACCTGTGTAACCCGCCGGACTCAGATATGGAGACAGTGAAGGGCAATGCAGTCCAGTGAACTTACTGTCATGTCAACAAAAACCAGTTTGAAATGATCTGAGCTTTGTGACATTGTGCATTATCCTGCTGGAAGACCTTATAACCACAGTGGACCCGACAGAAGTTGGGTCCACTGTGGTTATAAGGTGATAGCAACAACACTCAGTTAGGCTGTGGTCTTTAAACCATCCTCAATAGGTACTAAGGGGGTCAAAGGGTGCCAAGAAAATATCCCCCACACCAAAGTTCAAGGCGTTGTACGTTCTATCATCTGGAACCAGTGTGCAAATTCTCCTCTGACCTCTGACATCAACAAAGTATTTTGATCCACTCAACTGCTGCTCAGTGGATCATTTCTCTTTTTTTGACTGTTCTCTGTAAACATGACAGATGACTGGGTGAAAATCAGCAGTTTCTGAAATACTTAGACCAGCCTGTCTAGCAACCATCTCACATGTTCCAAATCACTTAAATCCCCTTCTTTCCCACTAGAGTGAGGGAGCCTTTAATGCGTACTGCTTTACCTGATGACGCACCTTTTAAAAAGGTTCCTGCAGCCCTTAATGTTCCCCAGTAGAACTCTTCACTGTATTATTTGTAGAATTTAATTTAGTTTGAGGCGGATCTGTGTCTCTGGTGTCTTTACTTCACATCACACAGCTCTTTTTCCACTTCGTGCTGTAGATATGCAAACTTAAATGGGAGCCGTGATTGCTGACGCCCCCTCAGCTCGCCTTCCAGACGGGCAAACAGAACCCCAGATCATAATGCGTGGGTGCTGGGGAACACCAGCATCCTCATTAAGCTGTGAAAACTCCAATATGGGATTAATTTAGAGTAGAGCAGCACGTCTGACCGGTCAGCAGCTCGTCTTCGCTGTGTCGCCTCAGCAGGAGGGGATCTCCAACATTTGCTCCTTTCAGTACACTGCTGCCTTATATTCACTCAGGATAAACAAGCCTGATTAACAAAGTAATGAGTTCCAGCATTCCCAAGCAATTGCAAGGTTTTACACCTTATTAGTTGTGTTACATTTTAGGATTTTATTTTAGTTTGCAGATGAGGATGAGGAGAGCAACCAGTCTGTGATGACTGAATGCTGTTTCCACTCAGATAAATATATCATCTGATTGTTGATATATATACTGTACAGTCTGTAATACCAACATCAAAATCAAACCCAACATATAAAGCTGAGAAAATACAGTTATTTCACAACAATTTAATAATCAGGACAGTCAGTATTTGACTAATATTACTCTACTGCTTTGTATCAGAATGGAAAAAATTAGAAAACAAAGACAATCAGCACCTGGGAATGCTAGTGCATCAGTTTATGGGGAAGCTGGGATGAAAGGTGATAAATTTGAACTGAGAAATCTTTGTTTTTACAGGCAGATAGCTCAGGGATTGGGGCCATATCTACGGAACAATATGATTATCATACATCCCTGTGGAATGTTTTTAAAGCATCGGATGTCATTGTAACAGCGATTCCAATCAGGATCCGGATTGATGTCTGTCCGGACCCGGTCTACACCTTAGTTTTGGATCACCACTGAGGCTCAACAAACAGCTGTGTGGGAGGCACCTCAACTCCAGTCACCAATAATGAATATGTTCAAAGCAACGTTTATGAAGCTAAGAGATCTGAATTATCAACACATAAAGGAAACCAGCTGATGTTAGCCTCGCACAGGAGTGTGCAACCTGCAACTCTGAAGCCTCATGTGGCTCTTTACAAGCAAAACTATTAATAAACTGAGCAATATAGACAAAGTATTTTACTACATGAATGTAAAACTGAATTCTAGCGACCTGTCCAGGGTGTACCCTGCCTCTTGCCCGTAGACTGCTGGAGATAGGCATCAGCTCCCCCCATGACCCACTATGGAATAAGCGGTATAGAAGATCAATGAATGAATGAATTATTTATGTTTTCCTGTAATACTTTAAAACAGTCTAGACCAATAGTTCCTAGACTTTCTGAAGATCTTTAAAGTATTGAAGGCATTTAAAGTCCAAAGAAAAACCGTGAAAGCCTGGGGAACTGTTAACACTAGAACTCCTAGGCCCGTCAATTTGACGGTTTTGAAAGTTTGACATGTCATAACTCTGGTTTATTAAAACTCTTATCTTCCTGGCATCCTGACTTTTTCTAAACCTGTGTCTTGTGTATTCCAATGTCTCTATTTAAAAAAAATAACAAAGTAAATAAAAGATCTAAGTATTTCTACCTCTAACTACCAAAGCCGCTATTTTGACGGCCCTATTATTTACTTTGATATTTTTTTTCCGAGGCTGAGTATACGCGCGAGCGTTGCTTAGCAACCGCCACTCTAGAACGCAGTCAGATTGTTGGCATCCTACAAATGGTTTCTAGAAGGATATTTTCTGCACAAGAGACATTAGAAATGCTTCAAAAATTAGATGATCATGATTCTGGGGTCGAGAGGGATTCTGACGTCTCTTGGTCAGCATTCAGTTCCAGTGACAGAGGGTCACAGAGTGAACCTCCCCCAGCTAAAAAAACACGAGTCGTCCCATTAGCAGGAGGTTGTGATGCATTATTTCAAGGTAGTAAAAGACTAGCCTATGTAACAATTTTATCATTTTAGGCTACAGTTTACAGATTGGTAAACTAATAATATATAAACTACAGCAACAGTGCCACAATCAGCGCAGGTTCAGAGACAGGGAGATGAGCCTGGTGCCCAGTGCCCAGCTATAAACCCAGTAATCCAGCTCACTGGCAGGAGAGAAACTACAAATCAAGGTACTGATGATAGAAAAAAAAATAAACAATAAGTTAGGTCATAGATATAGTAGCCCAGTAACAACAACCTATTCTGCGCTTTACAGCGTTTTCATCCCAAGACGAGCGCAGACCTGGGAAGGAGGAGGAGATAGGAAACCATGGGGCTGTGTGGACAGTGGTAGGGGAGGAAGAAAGTAGAGGGAGGCGTCAGAGCCAGAATGCGTTGACAGAGCGCCAGATCCAAGATGCCCAGACCGTGTTCCTCTGCGTGGTGGATGCCGAAATGCTTATCCGCATTCACGGCTGCAGTGTGGCTGAGGCCCGCAGAGTTTTAGGAGATGATTCCTCCTCGGACATGAGTTTATGTCCGCAAAGTGAAAGGGGGGCGTAACATGGAGCTGTCCAGCTTTTGGTCAGATTAGTAAAGCTTTTTTTTAAATATACCCGCTACTCTGTACTATTTTTCAGTACTATATATAAATGACGTCATCACCGTCCTCGCATCCAAAATGCTCGCCGTCAAATTGATGGGCTTGGGAGTCCTAGTAGTGTTAGAATTCTTGGAGTCCTAGTGTTGACACAGACCATGGTACAGATTGCAGGACAGTTTGACTGCTTGGAAGGAAAATCTAAATGGGGGATGAATCAGGACACATGTAAAACAATCAGCCTAGTTATGATTAAATGTATGCCTGCAAGAAGCAATGACTACACTGGACCCTCCGGTACCATCACTGCTGCATGTGTGTTTGTAAGTACCTGCAAGACGGCTGGGAGAGCATGTTGGGGAACTGACAATCTCCGTGGATGCAGTAGTTCTTGTAGTGATCTGGACAGGGGATGTACAAGTTGCGGGCCAGTCCTGTCCCTGAGTCCTCTGTTCACATGGAGACACACACAGACAGCATTCCTAAATGCACATATGTTCTTGGCCACCTGTGTGCATACATTACTGTGCTGTGCCAGACAGATACTCATTTTGACAAGAAAAGAGGAGCTGAATAATAAAAGGATGTGGAAGAAAAAAGTGGAATGAAAAGAGGAAAAAGTCAGACTGAGAGAACAAGTGATTTGCTAGTCCCCCCCACCATTACAAAAGCACTCACCTGAGGGGTTGATGTGTGCAAAGTGTTCGTCTCCTTTGTTCCCAGTTGTGATGTCGCCTGGAAAGGCCAAAGACACATTAAAGCATAGCTCAGGCCACTGCAACCTCTCCCGAAGCTGCAGCCACATCCATTACAGCTTCCACACTCAAACTGACGTCGCTGTGAACGAAGAAGGCTGGATGGGAATTATCATCCCAACAAAGAGCTCGCATGGTGTGCACCTGTGCACCTAATGCGTATAAATGCAAACCATTCTCCTCAAGTCAGGAGCGCTCTGCTCTAATGTATTACACTGAACAAAGAGGAGAAAGGAGCCCAATCTACTGCACACATCACAGGGAATAAAGCATTTCTGCTAGGTTTATTGATGCTGCATTGAATTCCTCTTTCCTGAATAGCTCGAGAAAATCTCCTTCCAATCATCATCATAATATTCCAATGGATTTTTAATCTGAGGTTAGAGAATATACGACCTGAGTTTGAAGCTGTGGAAGCATTTTTCCATAAAAAGGAAATTACTTCACTGAGTTTATTTTGTTTATTCCTTTTTAATTTTGCCAGTTTGTGGATGTCTGGTGTTTTCTTTATCACACAAATGAATTTATCTTTTTGTGCTGTAGGACCCTGTAAAAAAGACTCACCATGGGGGCAACAATGTACAGATGCCTCTCAGTAAATTAGAACATTATCAAACACTTTATTTGATATAGTTCAGCTGATTTTTATACAAGTATATATATTATACTTGTATTTAAATCTCTGTTTTTAACAAAGTTCCAAAACATTTGTGATTAGAAGGGTTATCAAAATACTTAATACTTATGCTTCTGAAATTCTTGGCCTACTGAAGTGTTCTCCAGAGCTCCACTAAACAGCAGCAAATCTTTTGGGGTATGTCCCTATCAGCTTTTTACATCTAGAGATTTCAGCTTTCGTCTCATCACTCTTCCATAAAGGTTAGATATGTGTAGTGCATGACTAACAGTTTTCATGGGGGAAGATTATCCCAATTGAGCTATGGATCTCTGCAGCTTCTCCAGAGTTGATTTCCCTGATTACTGCTCTCTTGCCCAGCCTGTCATTTTAGGTGGATGTCCATGTCTCGGTAAGGTTACTTCCATGTCATACCATTTCCATTATGGATGATGGATTGATCAGAGCTCTCTGAGATGTTTAAAGCTTGGTGTGTCGTTTTAAAACCTTGCTCTAAACTTCTCAACTACTTTCTCCCTGACCTGTCTGCTGTGTTCCTTGGTCTTCATGGTGCTGGTTGTTCACTAATGTTTTATAACAAACCCCTGAGCCTCACAGAACAATTAGGCGACAAATTAGGTGATTGATGAAAGGAAATGGTTGCACTAGGGATAAATCTGTTAAAACTTTTTGGGAAGTGTGAAAAACGGCTCTGTAATTCCTGATTGAGCAAAACTTTATAAAACTACTGGATATTAGTTGAAATCCACAGAATCGGGTTGTGTGTTTGAAGCTAGCATCTGCTCATACGGGCAAACTGACAGGTTCCACTGTGTTTCTGAGTCTGTTTTTGCACCTCTTACTGTGAGTGCATGCATGAATTTGTGTGTGAGGGTCAGACCTTGGCAGCGGCCCAGGTACTTGACTTCGATGCGCTCCTGCTTCTGACAGGACGCCTCCTTCACCTGGCAGGGGTTGTCGTAGGAGCGGCCGTCAGAGGCACACACCGGGTTAAAGCTGATGTGGGAGCAGTCAATGTTGCAGACACACCTGAACAGCAGGAAATCACATTACAGCTCTCCATTTCCAGCCCTTTAACATGTTGATACATCTTTAAACGGATGAATGCTGAAATGTCAATGAGAGCATTTAGATTCTGCAGCATGTTTGACTGTGAGAGGTACACACCTGATGCATCGGAGGATTAAAAGCATAACATGAAAAGGCAGCACATCTTGAGCTCAGTCAGGACTTTGTACCATGAAAGTAATCCTGTTCAAACTGTGTTTCAGCTCATTCAGTTACACACAATACAAAAATGAATTAAACTTTGCAAAGAGGGGCCCAGTTGGACTGGAGGGATGATAGACAAATAATGTTCCTGTCCTGTGGTAGGAAGCAACTACTGATGAAAACACCGCAGAAAACAGAGCTGCACAGTTTAACTTTGGGACAAAAAATGGTCACTCAACTTCAAACGTTTATTTTAGATGACATTAAAAAAGTCTGAATAGAAAATACGGTAAAAGGTTTAGGTTGTAATGGGGCACATTAAAAAGCTTTGTGCTGTGAAACTGATAAGGACCAAACAGGTTCACACATTCAGCACAAACTGGGCTGAGAAATCACTGAAGAACTGTGAATAAAAAATGAACAGGTATGTTTGTGAAGCAAGTGATATTGCAGGTGGGACAAATTGCAACCTTAAAAACATTAGGCTAATTTATTCTAATAGAATTTCAACCTGGAAAGACTCACATAACGGAGAAACAACAAGAAGATGGTTAAAGAGTTTATTAATGAAAGATTATTTCTTTGGTGCTCGGACCCCTGAGGAAGCCGTGAACGCTGAGGATGAAATGAGTTTGAATAAACATCTTATGATTATGATTAGGTACGTCTTCCCCCCTGGGATCCGATCCTGGTGGTGGTGTAGGCCTTGGTATGGAAGACGTGGGAGCCTATGGTGGAGAAGAGGTGGAGGAGGGTCGAAGCTCAGCAGAAGAGCGGTGTCTTCCATGCAGAAGGTCTTTAAAAGTGATGCCCTGGGAGATGATTGGCTGAGGAGGAGTGCGGACCTGCCGTTGATTGGAGCAGCCAGAGAGGAGTGATTGGACGAGACGGGGTGGTGAGTCTTTCATGTTGAATTTTCGTTTAAACTCCATTTGAATAGATTTTAAGTATGAGGTAAAAATAAATTAACTACAATCTGTCTTTAAATTGGATAAATATTTTTTTTTTAAATTGCACAATTAAACCTTTAAATCATGCAGTCAACCCTGGATTTATTATGTAGCACCAGACCTTTTGGAAAAGGATGGGGTTGTCTCTTTTGCTCCAAAGATCATTTGTGCATGAAATTTAGATGGAAGTAAACTGGTTGGATTTCTCTTCACCCACCAAAAATAGTGCCTTTACTTGAAGTACCCTTTGTCCCAGGGTTATGATAGATTAGAATAAAGGATTTAACGTAAGGACTGACTGAAAGCTGCCAAATGAGGATGCAGCACAGGTAAATTAATTACTGGTAGTTAGTTGCCAGACCACTTTGGTTGCAATGGGTGTTGTTTCTGATCATAATGTTTAAGAAAATCTCATGTTTTACTGAGATTTTTACTTTTTATGTTTCCTCTGTCAGTTCAAAATGTGCTGATCTCTTAAGATCAGGTTAAATCAATAAACACCGTCTCCATGGGATGGAGCCACCACGTACATTTCTGAGAGTTTGTGTGTTCTTTTAAATGTGCACATTGACTCTTGAGTCTGTGTTAGGCCTGATCAGCAGAAAGTACACCTGTCCCGAGACAGCACGCTTGATTCTGTAATTATAACCCTGTCATTGGTCTCTTGGCTTCATGGTAAAGCTACTTTTGCATACACACCCCCGTGGGCACCCACCAACACATAAATGCATGCCCCGACCTCACACACACAAACGGCGGTGAACATCTTCACATTCAGCTTTGATGATTCCTAACTGCAGACACTGATGGTGACTTCGAGGCTGTGCAGCAAAGTGTGGCAGCATCAGCTACGCTGCAGCACAGACAAGCAGAGGATGCTGCTATGGAAATGCTTGATGCTGATTGATGCTGAGGATGAGCTGCTGATAGTGACCTGTCAGAACGACGTTTCACCCAAATTACAAAGAGTTCTTCTTTTGCTTCACCTGTAATTAGTAGCCACAATAACTTGAATGTCCATCAATGAACCGCCACAGAGAAACTGTGTTTTCAGCCTCTGCGGTGAGTGTGAAGAGAGGGAAACCCTATAATATAAAAACCCTGGAGGCTAGTTCTAAGCTTTTCACATTGTGGTAATTAACTCATTTGATCATCACGTGTCACCTGACCTTCCTTTACATGTTTGTGGATTCTCTCAGATTTCTCTAAGGAAAAACAAGCTTTTATCTTTAAGTGGTCGCTTTATGGATTTTACAGTGTTTCCAGAGGACACAAATCCGTACAACTCCTTGAGATCTACCTTCAACGTTTCTGGCCGCTTTTTACCAGACAAACTTTAATGATTCGCGAAGTCTTTTCCTTCTGCAGTTGTAGTTGTCCAACTAGAAGTGGAGACGTTATACCGCTCTGGTGTAAGGAAAGTTTCGAGGCGAGATAAGAAGTACCAAACATTTCTGCTTGTTAGTTCCCAAAGTTGTATTTCCTCCTTTCAGTCCCGCGTTTTTCACAATTGATCCCCTTAACAACTCTTTATCTGCTAGCTGTTAACCTTTAAATTGTCCTATAGACGGTTGTCATTGTCATTGAGTTAACAGAAAGCAAACTCTATCAAACAGAGAAGAACAGGAATCAAACATTAATGGCTTATTGTTTGGTCTAATGTGAAAGATAAAAACCTAGAAATTTGCAACATCAACAGATATTTCAGGTTCAGCTGGAGAAACATTTCACATTTTAAATTAATTCATTTCACACATGTCCTTCTGTAGCTAAAAGATCTAAGTGAAAACTTTAAAGGAACCAGATCTGGTACAACGTTTTATCACAGTGAAACATTCAATACAGAAGCACTGACGTTCCTGAGACTATTGGTGAAAATATGCCTGATGTTGCCTCTTTAACTGAAGCCCTTCCTGGTTTAGTTTGTAGGTTTTGGTCGGTCTTTCTAATACTGAGATTCGTGATGCTTAGTGGGATATTTAGATATATTCAGTATTAGTTTATAGTCCAATCCCAATCTGTTTTTCTCTTAGTCTTTGTCTCTGACCTGCATGGTTCCTTTGTCTTCTTTACTCCCCTTCCTTAGCAGCACTTTAAGCTCTGATAGAATATTTTAAAGAATGTCTCAACATCAACTAAGTGGTTGAAACACATCTAGGCTAAAGTTCATCTAACACTGCTATAAATTTTTAAGTTTAGTAGAGATCTCAGCTGAGTTTTAGATGTTTACATTCAGCCCAGATCAGGAAGACAACTGAAATGGTGTGAAGGTCAGAGATCAAATTTGCTATCACCTCTTTAACCAATCAATCAAGTCACTGCAGCTCCATGAGCAGATATAGACCAGAAGAGATCTTGTTGCTGATGCACAGCCTGTATCGTTCAGTGTTTCCATGACAGCTCCGGGTCAGTTCATTATTTTGCCGAGTCTTATCCACATTTTTTTCCCAAACTACTGTCATTTTCATGCCACATTGAGTTTTATTTTTCTTGGTACTCAAGTACTTGATGAATTATCAACCTAAATATTCAGAAAATTGGACAATTGTCCTATAAGATTTAACTGTAAATAGTTTTTCAATATTTTATATTTCATCCTTGTTCCATTTATGTTGGTTCTGATCCCCATGGGGTTAGTCCACTCTAGTCAAACATGTCCTCCGATCAAACCAAATCAATCTGGAGTGACCTTCTGCTGGTAAATATTATTTATTGGAGCCACATATCTGCAGTTTTTTACACCATAAATGGGCTAGAGAGAATTACAATAAATCATTGGCTGCCAGTATGGGCATGATATGTCCACAACGTGGGTCAGAACCAACACATGGACACAAAGACAGAAATGACTAGAATCTACCCAGGACACTATGTGTTGTTTCAATCTGCCAAAGGAAAATAATTATTTAAATATGTATTTACAATTACCACCATTTTCTCTCTTTTTATCTTACAGCCACACAGCGATATAGCGACAGTATTAAAACTGAAAGTTGTTAAATACTCAGAGCATGAAACTATTAAGCTGAGTTTATATTTCAGTTTGTGCTTTCTGGCAAAGAAAGCTGTACGAGTCAAAGAGCTTGGTCTAAACTTAGAGCCAACTCTGTGGGTTCAAATCCAGCCGTTGAATGGCATCTAAATGAGCACGACAATTATAGTTCTTCATTTATAGGCACCTCTGGTAAAATGAGTAAAAAATCCTCTTTTTTCTTTTCAGTTCTGTTTATTACACTTATGTAGCATCAGTTCCCAGTTAGTTCCTGGGACCCCGACACAGCAGCATAATCTGACACTGACTAACAAAAACAATCCAATTTAACTTAATTATGGTCTTTTCTTCAATGGAGAAAGAAACACAAATTCCACTGATCATGGTCACTTCTAATTATTTCTATAAAAGTATATAATTGCAACATGTAAGGTGCAATCTCAAAGTGCAGCAGTTTAATTTATATATTCTTTAGTTTTGTAAGTTGATCAGAGTGCTTATGGTCTTCTGATTAATAATTCATGACTTTGTTTACTAAGGTATGAATACGGCAAGACACAGGCCTATTCCTCCTAGCCACTCTTCACAATGTGAAAGACAAGAGAAAATGCCATCCAACTCAGGTAGGTGTGTTTTGAATACAACTCCTGGCCTAAACGTGTTAACACCTCTAGTCAGGGTAAAAATTTAAAAAATTTAAAAGGACTGTGAGTGTGACAAACAAGGCTGTACAAGGACCCAACTTTATCTTCCTTCAAACATATTAAGGGGGATGCTAAGGGACGAAAAAAGTCCGATTTTAAATTTTTCTTTCTAACGAAGTTTCCATAACAACCATTACATCACAAACATAAACATAAATAAGTTTATAAAGTCCATGGGTTGTCACTGGGGCTCTAATAATGATCCAAAAAACAAGGCCAAGTCAACGCAAAGACGGTTAAGCTGACACAAAATAAAACTTCTTCCATGATCATCAAGTCTGGAGAAGACCTTTGGGTTGAGCTGAAGAGAAGACAGCAAGAGAGAGGATCCAGGATTCTGGACCATCTAGAGATTGGAAAGAGAAACAGTCATTAATAAACGGACTAAGGCCCGTTTATTCTCTTTTTGACAATGTCTGTTGTTGTGTGAAGATGGATTCATGTGGGACTTTGTAAAAACACTGTTTTCTTAGACTTTCAAAGCACAACTGGCAGCTTCAAGTCAGTCTGCAGACTTATTCAAGCTTAACTGTTGAATTAATCTACGGCACAAAAAACCAAACGCGGCGTCCAAAATTACATTGCAAAACTATTTGAAAAAAATAAACAATTTGTAGAATTTCCATTTTGAATAAAACTGAATTTAATTTATTTTTTGTTTATCGAAACAGGAAAAGTTATCATTACTCCTGACTCTTCTCAATTGTTTTGCACATGCTATTATCAGCATGTGCAAAATTGCACATGCTATTTCCTTTTTTCATTTAAACAAATGTCAAGTCATGACAAAAGACAGATTGGCAACTCGGTGATTGATGTTTTATAGTAGTTAAAATGCTTTATGTTAAGGAGTTCCTTAACACTGCCATCTACTGAAGTCAAAATGATTTGCATATGGAAACGTTTCTTCAGGCAAGAGATGGAAAATGTTTCTGTATTATGGGTTAACCTTTAAAGATTATGCAACACAGATTTTAAATTTGCAAAAGCCACCCTTAAAACAAGATTAGGCGCACAATTAAAGCGCCCTCGTTGTCACAAACGTATCCAAACTGGATCAGTTTGAACATGAAAGGAGGGAGCGGGAAGAGCAGAGAAGGCAAATTAAAGCAGCTAACCTCATCTTCTGCACCAAAAACAAATTTCTGCACATCCACAAATTAAAAATAGAAGATATGGTACAGCCTCTTCGTTTCACACATACATATGTATTCATACACAGTAATCCCATCACACAGGAGCCTTCCATCCTGAGAAGCTGCTGCTGTTTGGTTGGTAGCTCCATACATTTTTAATCAGGCTACTGACTTTCACCACAATAGGCACCATACCACCTGACTGCAGTGTATCAACACATCCTACAGCTACCCGCAGACGTCTGTGCACAAACACTCAGCACACCTGCACGCTCAGGTCACAAATCGCCTGCTGATAATCCGTGTTTTAGAAGCTCTTTCACTCACACATCCCAAATCATTCCTCTGCATGTTTCTGAGAGTGGTATGGAGTGGTGGGGAAGTGTTAAATAGAAGTTATCAGAGCGTGGATGTGTATAAATGCACATCAGTGTGTGCTTCGGGTGTGTGTGAGAACACTTTCTTAGCAGGATGTGTCGTATTGATTAGTTCCCTGTGATTTCCCTCTAATCAAAGCCTCCCCAGCTCCCGACGGTCTGCAGGCTCCCAACTAAAAAGGCCGCATTTCACACACGCTCACAAACACACCAACACACACACTGAGCAGCTAAGGCCAACATATCCACTAACTGCCTAACTGTTGTGTACAAATCCCCAGCAGCAAACCTCGTTCCAACTGAACATTGCATTGATTTTTCATAATCCTCAGCCTCAAATTTCACTGTAATCCTGTAAAAAACGTAGAGAGGGAGGCAAACAGACAAACAGACAGAGAGAGAAGGAGGCAGTGCTGGTGACACACAGAACCAAACAGAAAAGGTGAATGGAAAATATCCGATAAACTCCCACCATCACATACAGGTGAATAATGCTGCTGTGCTGTGTGACATTAAATGGTAATAGTCCAGGGATAATTGATAAAATACTGCATGAGATGTAGCAGGCACAGAAAAACTGTTTAAAAGGAGCTTGGTTGAAAAAAAGAAACAAATCAGACAAAAGCACAATCAGTTGCATATTAATTAACCAGTTCCAACATGACACTGGGGCCTAGTTCTCAGATAGAAAACAGATTAGCTTCACAAACTTGAAGATGCGTCCTAAAGAATGATGTTCTGATGTTTATAAGATGTTTCAAAAAGTCAACAAAGCTCTGGTTTCTACAACATAAAGGTATGTTACATACCAGAGCTCGGTTGCTGCTCGCCCCGTTGCAGCGGTATGCCTCTGAATTAGGAGCACATCACCCCGGTTCTAAAGTCCTTACACTGGCTTCCATATCTCAAAGAATAGATTATAAAATACTTCTGCTAGTCTAAAAATCATTGAATGGCTTAGCACCAAAATACATTATAGACTTGTTATCAGTGTATCAACCACCCAGACCTCTCAGGTCGTACTCATACTCGTACTCGTACTTGTCGTCCTCCGCTTATCTGGAACCGGGTCGCGGGGGCAGCAAACTCAGCAGAGAGACCCAGACGTCCTTCTCCCCAGACACCTCCTCCAGCTCCTCCAGGGGGAGCCCAAGGCGTTCCCAGGCCAGCCAAGAGACATAGTCCCTCCAGCTTGTCCTGGGCCGTCCCATGGAACACCTCCCGAGGAAGGCGTCCAGGAGGCATCTGGTATAGATGCCCGAGCCACCTCAAATGGCTCCTCTCGATGTGGAGGAGCAGCGGCTCTACTCCGAGCCCCTCCCGAATGGCCGCGCTCCTCACCCTATCTCTAAGGGAGTGCACGGCCACCCTACGGAGGAAGCTCATTTCAGCCGCTTGTATCCGGGATCTCGTTCTTTGGGTCATGACCCAAAGTTCATGGCCATAGGTGAGGGTAGGAACGTAGACCAACCGGTAAATCGAGAGCTTCGCTTTTCGGCTCAGCTCTCTCTTCACCACAACGAACCGGCACAGCACCCCCATTAGTGCGGCAGCCGCACCGATCCGTCTGTCGATCTCCCGCTCCATTCTTCCCTCACTCGTGAACAAGACCCCGAGATACTTGAACTCCTCCACTTGAGGCAGGAACTCCCCTCCAACCTGAAGAGGACAAGCCACCCTTTTCCAGTCGAGTACCATGGCCTCTGACTTGGAGGAGCTGATCTTCATCCCAGCCGCTTCACACTCGGCTGCGAACCGCCCCAGCGCATGCTGTAGGTCTTGGCTAGAGGGGGCCAGCAGGACCACGTCATCTGCAAAAAGAAGAGACAAAATCCACTGGTCCCCAAACCAGACCCCCTCCGGCCCTCGGCTGTCTAGAAATCCTGTCCATAAAAGTTATGAACAGGACCGTTGACAAAGGGCAGCCCTGCCAGAGTCCAACATGCACAGGGAACAGGTCCGACTTAGTGCCGGCAATGCGGACCAAACTCCTGCTCCACTCGTACAGGGACCGGATGGCCCCTAATAAAGGGCCCCCGATTCCATACTCCTGGAGCACCCTCCACAAGGCATCACGAGGGACACAGTCGAATGCCTTCTCCAGGTCCACAAAACACTTGTGAACCGGTTGGGCAAACTCCCATGAGCCCTTGAGTACCCTGTAGAGGGTATAGAGCTGGTCCATTGTTCCACGGCCAGGACGAAAACCACACTGCTCCTCCTGAAGCCGAGGTTCGACTATCGGCCGTACTCTCCTCTCCAATACCCTGGCGTAGGCCTTACCAGGGAGGCTGAGGAGTGTGATCCCTCTGTAGTTGGAACAGACCCTCCGGTCCCCCACCACTCCAGTCTGCAAGTCCAGAGGTACTGTCCCCGACCACCATGCAATGTTGAAGAGGCGTGTCAACCATGACAGCCCCACAACATCCAGAGATTTGAGGTACTCAGGGCGGATCTCATCCACCCCCAAAGCCTTGCCACCGCGGAGCTTTTTAACCACCTCGGTGACTTCAGCCTGGGTGATGAAAGAGTCCAACCCCGAGTCCCCAGCCTCTGTTTCCACCAGGGAATGCGTGATGGCAGGATTGAGGAGATCCTCGAAGTACTCCTTCCACTGCCCGATGATGTCCCCAGTCGAGGTCAGCAGCCTCCCACCCCCACTATAAACAGTGTTGGCGAAGCACTGCTTCCCCCTCCTGAGGCGCCGGACGGTTTGCCAGAATCACTTCGAGGCCGACCGGTAGTCCTTCTCCATGGCCTCACCGAACTCCTCCCAGGCCTGAGTTTTTGCCTCTGCCAAAGCTCGAGCCGCAGCACGCTTGGCCTCACGGTACCCGTCAGCCGCCTCAGGAGTCCCACAAGCCAACCACAGCCGATAGGACTCATTCTTCAGCTTGACAGCATCACTTACTGCCAGTGTCCACCACCGGGTTCTGGGATTGCCGCCGCGACAAGCACCGCAGACCTTACGGCCGCAGCTACGGGCAGCAGCATCGACAATAGATGCGGAGAACATGGTCCACTCGGACTCTATGTCTCCAACATCCTCCGGAATCTGGTCAAAGCTCTCCCGGAGGTGGGAGTTGAATACATCCCTGGCCGAGGGCTTCGCCAAGAGTTCCCAGCAGACCCTCACTATGCGCTTGGGCCTGCCAAGTCTGTCCGGCTTTCTCCTCCTCCAGCGGATCAAACTCACCACCAGGTGGTGATCAGTGGACAGCTAACCCCCTCTCTTCACCCGAGTGTCCAAAACATGCAGCCGAAGGTCTGATGATACGACAACAAAGTCGATCATTGACCTCCTGCCTAGGGTGTCCTGGTGCCAAGTGCACTGATGAACACCCTTATGCTTGAACATGGTTATCATTATGGACAATCCGTAACTAGCACAGAAGTCCAATAACAAAACACCACTCGGATTCAGATCGGGGAGGCCATTCCTCCCGATCACGCCTCTCCAGGTGTCACTGTCGTTTCCCACGTGGGCGTTGAAGTCCCCCAGCAGAATAATGGAGTCCCCGGGAGGGGCACTATCCAGCACCCCTGACAGGGACACCAAGAAGGCCGGGTACTCCGCACTACCGCTCGGCCCAAAGGCCGAAACGACAGTCAGAGACCTATCCCCGACCCGAAGGCGCAGGGATGCGACCCTCTCATCCATCGGGGTAAACCCCAACACTAGACGGCTGAGCTGGGGGGCAACAAGCAAACCCACCCTAGCCCGCCGCCTCACCCCGTGGGCCACTCCAGAGTAGAAGAGAGTCCAGCCCCTCTCAAGGAGATGGGTTCCAGAGCCCACGCTGTGCGTGGAGGCGAGCCCGACTATTTCTAGTCGATATCTCTCGACCTCCCGCACAAGCTCAGGCTCCTTCCCCCCCAGTGAGGTAACATTCCACGTCCCTAGAGCCAGCCTAAGCATCCGGGGATCAGGCCGCTGAGGTCTCCATCTTTGTCCGCCACCTTCGTCCGCCACCCAATCCTCTTTGCACCAGTCCCTCACGGTTCCCCCTGCAGGTGGTGGGCCCACTGGGGGATGGCCTCGCGTCTCTCATTCGGGCTTGGCCCGGCCGGGTCCCGCGAGGAGCAACCCGGCCACCAGGCGCTCTCCGACGAGTCCCGACCCCAGGCCTGGCTCCAGGGTGGGACCCCGGCTCCGCCGTACCGGGCGACGTCACGTGCCTCGATTTAGTGGTCCTCATGAAGGATTCTTGAACCGCTCTTTGTCTGACCCATCACCTAGAGCCTGTTTGCCATGGGAGACCCTACCAGGGGCATTTAAGCCCCAGACAACATAGCCTCTAGGATCATTTGAACACTCAAACCCCTCCACCACGTTAAGGTGGCGGTTCAAGGAGGGGACCTCTCAGGTCTTCTGGGTCAAATCTACTCTGCATACCCAGAACCAGAACCAAACATGGAGAAGCAGCTTTTAGTTCTTATGCTCCACTAATCTGGAATAAACTCCCAGAAAACTGTAAAAGAGCTGAAACCCTAAGTTGCTTTAAATCAAGATTAAAAACGTATTTGTTTAGAGTGACCTTTGACTGGGCCATCTACACATGATTAGTTAAGTTTTCAGTCCAACTTTCCTTTCATTTTCTTATCAATCACTTTATCATAATTTTTTTACTTTTTTTATCATCTTATCATTTAATTATTGATTTTTATTCTCTTTAATTATTTGTCTTCGTTAATTATTTAATTAACTTCATGCCACTGTAATGTACTTTTCCTAGTATGTCTCTTTCTGTTTCATTCATGTACAGCACTTTGAATTGTCTTGCTACTGAAATATGTTATATAAATAAACTTGCCTTAGATGGCGCCATTGGGAACAGAACGACTACAACTACAACGATGAAGAACCGAAATGAGCAGCAACACCTGCCGCATTACTCCTCTGTTCAGCAGCAAAGGGATTAGCGGCTATTAATAAACTAGTAACATTACAGAAACCATTGAAATGGTAATTCAAGAAGTGAAGAGTTTTGTTTCTTAAAACACTTTTTTCTTATTTGTTTAAAGACAGTCTGAAGCTGACAAAAGTTGAGCAGAAAGTACTCAGAACTCAAAGCAACCAACCCTGCAGACTTTAGCTAATCACCACAGAAAATCTGATGCAACATTACCTTAAACTTATGAACTGAACAGGGCTGCTGTTGAATGTACAGCAAGTAACATAACTGGACACATCAGGGTTTTTTTTTCAGTAAATATATTCCTAATATTTCTATTGATTTGAAATCCACACCAGATGTCAGCAACAAACTGAATAAGACAAAGAAATCAAAGCAAATTAGCCCACAAATGAAGTTATGGGTAAAGAATTAGGATGAATAAGTATTGGACATACTGAAAAAAATACTTAATGGAAAAGTCTATTTGGTAATGATAGCTTCAAGACTCTCTAAATATCCCATTAATCCTTTTTGTGTATTCTAACCTTTTGTTTCCAAAGATTTTCAGATCAGGTGACTGACTGCGCCATTCCAGCATACATTTTCTCAAAATAAGGTGAGATCTTTCCATGTAATCCATGCAACATTCATTAACTGCTCACAGTTAAAGTAAAAAACATCTACAGCCTTTTTATCCAGACAACAGAAGTGAACTTGATCAGAGAACAGCTGATTGCTCTAAGTTTCAGGCTCCTGGAAGTCCTGAATCAACCTCAATTATGTCCCCGGGGTTTTCTTCAACTCTTCAGCCTCTGGAAGCCATTGTCCTCTGAGACATATGATAGCAAAGTTTCTGTTTAACCATCGAAGCCTGGAGCATCAGTGCCTGCCACTTAAAGGAGGAAAACTGAAGATTAAGTCGTATTCCCTTCAAGAAACCATTCGTTGTTACCCGAAGGAACAGCTCCATCGAGTGCATGGACGAGCCTCCGTCTTCAAAGCCTCTCCAAACTCACTAGTTTCAGCATCAGGGAAAGACAGGTTGAGTTGATTGATTTATTTCTATTATTGAATTTATTGTGTTACTGAATTAAGCTGTTACTGACCCCTGCAAAAGCATTACTAATTAAAGGAAGCATATAAAATTCTAGTTAAATCGTGGACATTCAGTTATTTGAGTCACCTTATTTTTGGTTTTTCATTGGTGGTAAAAAGTCTTGTTGCCTGGTTCTAAGAAATTATAGGAGGTTTTTATAGGTTGCCTTAGCCAAGTTTGTTAAAACAACGCCCTTGGGGCTCGTGCCGAGTCACTAAAATTAACCTAGCCCATATACCAAGTGCCAGTTGTAATATTAGGGAATGAGCAGCCGTTAACAGGAGTGATTGTCGGACTGTGAACGACTGCGGTTGGCTACTCAGTCGTCCAGACCTCCGGTTGAAGAAGGGCAAGATTTCTGGATGTAGGCTGTCAGAGGCTAGGCAAGTCATTTCCCGACACCACCTTAAACAGAACTTTCAGTGAACCTGCTTAGTAAGACTTTTCAAGTTTAGGGAAGTCCGGACCCGTTGGATGGAGAGCTGGATTGAGCAATCCCCTTAGACATAAGGAAGTAGGTGGGAGGGGTTAGCTCATCGGACAACGAAAATTTACTTTCTTTCTCTGAAACCAATGAAGAGATTTATGGGATTTGTGTTTGGGACTATTGTCTGGCTTGGAAATCTGCGTTGTCTCATCTTCAGATTCTTATGAAGAAAATCCCAGTCCATTTCTCCTTTCATTCTTCCTTCTGTTAGATAAGGTCTGCCAGAACCATCTCCTGGGAGAGAACACACACATGATATTCCCATCTGCAAACTTGACTTTTGGCTCGATGTTAGCTGGTTTATGGTGATGTTCTTCCCATTTCAAGGTAACCACACCAGTGTCTTCACTGGAACCCTCCGAAGTTTGGGAATACAGATGTAGCCATTAGTGCAATTTGCAACAGATCGATTTTTGTGAAGGTGTCTTTGCTTTACCAATCCAACGTCTCTGTGCAACTCTTTTGTAATGAGTCACTTTTATAGACCATCAGCTAATATTAAACCAATTTACATTGATTTGATCAGAGCAGCAGCAGGAATGCTAACTAAATACTGACACATTTCAGCTGCTTTCTTAGCTTTCTATGCTTTTTGCACATCCGTTTTCTTCATCTGTTTATGACTTCTTTACTGTGCAGTTCCTATTTTTCAGCAAACGTTTCAGTGGTGGACTAATTTGCTGCAGTTTATGTGGATTACCTATGTTTTAACACCATCTGGTGTGAATTTCATGTCAATAGAAATATTAGAAATATGAGACATATTTACTGAGAAAAATACATTCGGACCCGATTAGATTCTTTAAAACAGTTTGTGGTTTAATTTTAATTAAATAATCTCTGAAAGAAAATAAGAAGCAACCAGTCACATAAAAGCAAAATAGAAAATACAAAATTTAAATGTGTGTGCAATCATTTTCATTAAGAAATAAAAATTATGTCACTAAACAGTATTTTAAGAAATCTTTTATGCTTTCTAATTTTGTGGGATTTCAATATCTCATCTTGTGAGCTAGATGTATCGTATCGGTGTTAAAAATACTTTTTCTAATACACTCATACTGGAGAGACACCTTCATCAAGCTCTTCAGTATCTTCAAAATGTCTCCAGTGTGACATTTATGAGAGCTGTTTTCGGATGAGAGAATTCAGAGCGACTCTAAGGTATGCCGTAAGATATTTACACTGCATCATTCCAACATCCGTTTTTAAAAATATCCCTGCATGGAGAAAATGTCACAGCCGGCTTTTTATTCAACATAATTATTGTCTCCCCTCAGGGACTGCTGTAATCAGCATAAGACAGAATTTAATGCCATCAGGGGGATGACACTGTTTGCCGTAGGTTGGAAAAGCCCAAAAGGCAGCAATATTGTTATACTGTAGTTCCTGGTGCATGATCAACACACAAAGCGAAAATAGGTATGGGTCCAGTGATAAAAGAGAGTTTTAGAAATCCCAATACTATTCACCGACAGCTCAGTCCTCCTTCGTCTCAGAGAGTTTATCAGAGAGGGGCTGGGACTGCCAACTGAGAACCTCCAAATATAGAAATTCAATTTGTAGTCAGCAAAGTTTTATTGTAGCTGCAGAAAGAAGGAAATGAATGTCCGGGGATGACTGCTGTGCTCCAGCTGTGTTGGTTTAAACAAAGTACCGTCTTGTTTTCTGTCTCAATGTCTCCTCCATGGATCTTCTTCTCTGTATCACTGTTTTTATTTTCTGCCTGAGAGCTGTCTGCTGAGAGAAGTTTGATTTAAGTTTGCTCTCTTTGCTTTAGGTCAGCTCATCCTGAACTAATCAACAATCTGCCCAAAATCCTGCCATCTAGAATCCTCCCAGACAACAGAAACCAGTCACGATTATCTTAACATCACACTCTGATGCTTCACCTTTCACCAGTCTAACAGTTAATTTGCTTTCCAGGTGGGCTAAGTCTAAAACCTGCTTTTATTATCAGCAGGAAAACAGCCTGTTTCCCAAAAAATTAAACCTAGCTTTCAGCTGACCTTCAAGACAGACACAGTCATCCAGTATGCAATATACTACAGTAATTACAAAATAAATGGTATTGCTTTAAGGTACACCATTAAAACAGAATTCATACCTGCAAATGGACTGACGATGTACTGACAATGTATTGCAGCTTAATGGAAACCCTCTAGACGTTGCAACTTATTCACATCATGAACGGTGGTAGTATTTTGGTATTAACGTTTCATACCATTAGATCATGGCAGTCTGACATATTGCAGCAACCATAAGAGCAGAGCCAGACTTTCAGATCCAAGTTGAAAAACCATTGGAATATGCTAACTTTTCTGTTTATTGACCAGGCTAACTGCTATTAGCAATACAAACAGATAATGATGTATGTCTTCACATTTTATTCATTCAAACTATGTTTATGCAACCCAGAGATTAAGGGTGTCAGAATTTTTTTTTCTGTAGCCAAAAGTACACCTCATGCACACTGCAGTTATATTGGACTTTCAGTCAATTGGTTGACGAGAAACCTCTAACTTTTAAAACAGAAATAGGGTGTAGCATCATTTACAATAAAACTGCTCCAGTAGAAGATGTGGGTCACATGAGAAAAAGCATGAGCAAAAGCAGAACTGACTGGATGGTCTTCTATCTTACCAAGATGTGCCTTCAGGTTAATTGCTGCTAGGAAACTTTATGTCAAAGATGATACAACTCTTTTATCAAGACTAGTTCCTATAAGTAAGTAAATCTCAAACATCCAAGGCTTCAAAACTGTTTTGCAAAACATCTTTAAAATCCAGAGAATAAGCAAGAACTTACAAAATAACTTCAGTGGATTTGAGGCAATTACAAAGATAAGACTGAGTCACATAGGAGGTTTCATAATCTTTAGCAAAATCGCTGCAGGTTCTCAAAATACATGCAAAGGGAAAAATACTAACTATGATGCAAACACAGAAAACAGAAACTTTAACTTTATCAGGAAAACAACTCCAAAACCTTGCAAAATGTTTAAAAAAAGACATATGAACATTATATAAGAATTACACTTCTTGGTAATTGTTACATATGCAGAGTAGCAATGGGCATACTAATACTTTGATCACCTAAGAGAGACCCCACCAATGCAGTCTGTCTTACTGCTCATTGGTTTCAGCATCAGGTAAATGTGTTTGTCCCAGATACTTTGCAGCTGCACAGTAGGACCATTGGACACTTATCAGACTACCCGTTGATACTACCGTTCCACACAGGATAACCAATCAAACCCTCCGACGGCCTCTGAAGGGGTGAATATAAGATCAGTTTTGTCCTCTGAATCATGACAAAGCCACTAATGCATGTGGGGAGTGAGAGCTCACCAGTGTCTTACGTTGCAACAGATGGGCTATCGTAGTTCAAACTACTAACTGGTTCTGATAGAAACAGTCAGAATACTAAGATCATGACAGGTTGTTGCATATAGAGCTTCAAAGCTGCAGATGAGTCAGGATGCCCATGCTGACCTCTGATGGTTGTGGCCTCTTTCAGCAGTGTATTGCCCCCTGCCAGAAAGCCATTCCCCAGATTTTAGTCCAATCGAGCATCTGTAGGATGTACTGGACAAACAAGCCTGATCTATGGGGACCATACCTCGAAGCTTATAGAACTTAAAGGATCTGCTGCTAGATACCACAGCACACCTGTGGAGTAGAAGGGTTCAGGCCTCAACAGGTCAGGGCTGTCTGGCCGGCAAAGGGGGACCAATAGAATGATGTTTCATATGGCACTGATGTACATACCAATCACTAATCTGAGTGTGGACAAAATTACATCTAAATCGAGCTATATCTTCTATATGATCGACTGTTTTTGTCAGTGGGTGTGGAGAAAAATATCCTTACAATGATGTGACTATATAAAAAACACAACTAACTCAAACATCTAACAGACACACACTGGTAGCAAAGGTAAAAAATACAATCAATCCAGAAACAACTGCAAAGGAAAGAAAAACTAGGAAGTGACTGTCGGTGTAAGTTTAATGTTCTGCTGAGTGTCCTGTATTCTGTATGTGTGCATTCATGGAGTCATGTCAGACATTTCCAACCTCCAACCTGGCTTTTCATTTTGAAATTCTCTTAAACTGTCCAAAGAAAAGTCTACAAAGTGGACACATCTCTGGGTTTGAATGAAGTTCATTCCCCCAGTCTTGTCTCAGCTTGCAGACCGCCACACAACCTCCTCGCCTTTAATTCCATCAACAAAGATGGGTGCTATTGATGAGTTTGAAAGCATAGATTTTTGTGGGTAATTACAGTTTTACACCACAAATGGATCTAAATGGGATTTTGTGAGACTCTATTGATCCCACTGGGGCAAATTAGTCTTTTTTTGCCTGCTGCCTGCCTCCAGAGAATAGGAGCTATAGAACGGTGGAGTGCAGATAAAGGCTGTGAAGCATTCTGCCAAATGAGGTTCACTCAGCGTGCAGTATCTTCACCACAACACTCAGGACATTTTTCTTTATCTGAATCCATAAAGCAAGAGAGGGAAAAATATTCATTTTTCAGTGAATCACAAATAATGACGAACGGAATCAATAATACTTTGGGCAGAGAATGGGCTGAAATTACAATTTTCTCCTGACCAAGCATAACCTTTTTTTTGAGCAGGCAAACATGGATTATTTAATGCTGTCAAAATGTATAAACATAAAAATTAGGCTTTAAGCTAAGGACTTCCAAAGGGAATTACACCGGGGCACAGTTGGTAGCACTGTTGCCTTGAAGCAAATAGGTCCCGGGTTTGAATCGTAGCCCTGGGTCTTCCTGGATGGAGTTTACATTTTCTTTCTGTGCATACGTAGGTTGTCTCTGGATACCTCAGCTTTACCCCAGAGTCCAAAAGGTTAACTGGTTTCTCTAAATTGTCCTCAGGTTTGAGTGAGTGCGTGTGAGTGTCTGTGTGTGTTCATGGTTGTCTGTCCTGTACTGTATGTCCCTGTGTCGCCCTGTGAAACGGTTGACCTGTCCAGGGTATACTAACCGTCCCTCCCAATGATTGCTGGAGATAGGCATCAGCTTCCCCGCAACCCTGCATGGACAGAAGGTGTAAATAATGGTTGTATGGACTTCCAAATGCAAAACAGGATTTTTTTTGTGTTGCCGCCTTCAGTGGCTACAGGTGTTTTCAGGTTTGTTAGATATCTGAGATGTGAAGCTGATTCTCACATCTCTGAGCTTCTCCTAACTTACCATGCACCATTGGGCATATCCCAATGCAGGAATGTACATAGTGGACTTGTAAGTGAAGTAGATGAGCCTAATAAAGCGTGTTAGGTGGAATTAGGAATATGGAGGTCATTTCCTGTTGCACAGACAGAAAAAATGACCTATGAAGCATACTGTTAGGACTGATTTCTGGTACCTTACTGTGAAAACCTTGAAAACCACCTTTAAGTTTTCCTTTTTTCTTGTGGTCTTTGAAAATTACTTTTTTCAGCAGTTTCCCATGCTTTCAGAAGGTCCTCTTTGGGCTTTGGCTGCCTTTTCAACCATTCCCAGTCCAAATATTCTACTGATAATTTGTGAAATACTGGGCAAAAGAGCACCCAAAGTCCAAAGAAGCACTTTGAAAGACCTTCAAGCCAAGCGAGCCATTTATTAAGGTCTGTCCATAAACAGAAGGAACTGACCCCTTAATCAGATGAAGTCTTTCACCAAATCCTTCTTGTTACTGGCTGCTGAAGGCACTCGTCCTTGAAGAGGGGGAAATAGGAATTTCCCCACTAATCTGTGAATATGTCCATTAAAAATAAAATGTAACCAGACACTCAGGCTGTTTCTCTGTTGAACATTCAATAGAGTACAAAACAACAGCATACAGATGTTGGAAATGCACCTTTTTATTTATTTATATATGTGTATATTGTACATTGTAGATATGTATATTCTGTAGTGCAAAAACAAAAACCAAAGAGCAAAGTGTACCGGAGTCAAATTCCTTGTTTGTATGTACAAACTTGGCAATAAAGCTGATTCTGATTCTGATTCTGATTCTGACTCTGAAGAGGTTGTGATTCTGGGGGACAGTGGAATGAATTGTGTGGGTCAATACACCCAACAACTGAACCGAACTTGCCTTATTTAGTAGTTCCGGAGCAAATACTGTGACGTAACAGTTGGAAAAACATAACAGATGATAGAGAAAACTGAACGGACTGAAAAATATGACCCAGAAAGAATATAACGAAATCTACACAACACCTGGAAAGCCTAAATTCAGCTTTTTGCACTCCTGAATACCCCAAGTACAAAACAAAAAGTGGATTTTCATGATTTGTTATAATACCAGCGTAAATGTATGTTAAGGATCATGGTCCTACTGGAACACGTGTCCAGTTTTCAACCATCTAGCTGTTGGTTTTAGGTAAAGCTGAAGAATTTGTAGGTAGTGATCTTCTTTTATTTTTCCATCCACTTTCAGCAATACACAACTACCAGTGGCACACAAGCAGGCTGCCATCACCATACTTGACACTTGGTACAGTTCTCTTTTTCAAAGGTTTAAATGTTTCACCCTGACTCTTTGTTGACATTGAGGCCAAACAGCTTAAATTTTTCTCTGCAAAAGACATTCAGCTTGTCTTTGTGGGCAGCGCCAGATTTCACTACAGCTTGAGCATTTGGATTTTGGAGTAGGGATGTCTTTCTTTGTCAGAAGCCACTCAGCCTGTGGTAATGTTAAACTTTCTTCACTGTGAAAAGCGACACGTGTCTTCGAGCATTTCTTTTTCACACAGACTTCAGCCTGGTGGTTCTTGGTCCATCCTACATTTAATTTGAGGAGGGATGTTTGAGCAAAAAGGTTGAAACTGGAAAATGAACACATTGAAACTGGTTTCTGAATGAATGAAGTAGACTAATATTAAGCCTCTAGCCTTCCAAGAACCCCAACCTCAACCCTGTTGAAAATGTATGAACTACCAGAAAACCAACTGATTAAAATGAGCTCTACCAATTCATGCCAACCACGCGTGGGTGCAAAGTTCTGACCAGAACTCTATTTGATTAAAGTATAGCCTGTATTTCCAAGCAGGAATTGCAGATTATATTCTCTGGAAGTTAATTAATCTCCTTGGAAATACATCTAAGCAGAACAAAAAAGCAAAATTACCAATAATACCCCTGCAGAGAAAACCAGCAGCTTGAATGCAAAAATCACATACAGACATCAAAAATCCTGCATTCCTCCTTTAAAAGTTGCTTTACAGCTACATGGTGTGAAAACTATTTATTATTGTTTGTGTGAAAATAAGATGGTCTTTGATTACAGCCACCTCTCTCCAATCACAGTGTGATTAAGTGACAGTGTGTTTGATTAAAACCAGCTGCCGCCTGATTGGACTAACCTGTCATTTTAATCAAAACAGTCTCACACTGCAGCCACCGTTGGCTGCCGTTTCAGGAAAATCACCCACCGTCGGGTTGCAATTACCTTCCTGATTATCCACCAGAAACGTTCCTATCAAAACACCTTGGAGCTTTTAAAGATTAAACACTCATAGTTTTCATTCTACAAAAGAGAAGCTGAAATATTCATGTCTGTTATAATATTTATGTCAAATATGGTTTTCTAAACGAGATGTGTTATTGACTTGTTCTCCGTCTCCCTCCTGTGTTATGCCATGTGTAATTGTCTTTATTTCAGGTTGTGCTAAATAAGGTTGGGGCTCCATTTTCTTTAGTGTTTTAGTTTTATGTGCACAAACTGTCAACTCTGTCCTGAAGTGATTGGATAAATTCCCCCGCTGGGTATTCAGAAAGTGCCATTAAATCAATTTCTGGGTTTTAGTGGCGTATTAAGGAGCATTTGCAAAAGTGGGTGAATGAGTGGGCTCAGCCTATTTAGTATTTGTAACGAGACTCAAAATGCATCATGAAGCCATTCCTTGGCATTATGGCTATTGCACACAGGGGTACATTATCTTTCCATTACATCAAGCAGTTTGATAGAGTCATACTCTCAGGGCGCTTCTAATTTTCAGCTGCACGTCTGGGATTTCTTCTAACTACTGCCTCCCTTTGCTGATACCAACTGACTTTGTTCCACAGCAGATCAGTAGCATTGCTTTATTAAAGTCTGATTCATGTACAACGCTCTGATTTTGCTGCTAGAACAGATCTCTAGTTGAGTCTCTGCTTAATTGGGTTTTCCACAGACATGTTTTCATGTAAACCCCACCGGGGGGGAGTATTTGTTGCCCTGCATCCACGACATAACGCATGGGAGTGGGCCTAAAGAGTCCGTCCCATCTGCAGGAAATGGTTAAATCTACAACAAACGTTGTTTCATCACTGGACTAATTTCTCTCGTTCGAGTCAAAGACATTTTTGCTCTGACATTGCTAAGTCCTGTAAGGAGAGTAATTGGATTTCCAGCATAAGCGAAAATCTCCTTTCTCTCCTGGCCCTGCTCTGGTAATTGAGGTTAAATGAAATGGTCAGCCATGCAATAAAAACCCTCAGTGGGTGTTCAGCAGTGGGTGTGTGCAGGAGACAGAGGAGCACTGCTTTGAATTCTTTGAGGTAAAGCCTATATTTGGACTGATTTGATTGAAATTTTGAAAAGAGTCAAACTGACAGACCCAGGGTGAGGTGGTTTGGAGGAGAAAATGTAAGGTTGAAAAATATAATGTGTGTGTTTGAATGTTCAAACTGACCAAACGTCCTCAGCGTCCACATCGCACTCTGCTCCAAACTGGCAGATGTCACAGGTGGATGTCTCCTTCTGACCGGTCTCAGCTGAGCCCTCGCCTCCTGAAAGGGACAAAAGAAAAACATGTGACTGGTGCACTTCACAAAACTGATGGCATCATCAGGAAAGAACATAATCTGGAAACTTCGAATCACAAAATTAAGGCCTTGTACACATATAGCACGGTATTTAAAAAAAACTAATATCTCCCCTACATCGTTTTTAAAAAATAATATCGTACACACGTGAGGTGTTTCAGAAAGTTTTCATCCAAACCAACCCGCAGAAATACGCCACTGAGTGTTGTGTTAAACACTCCAGACACATAGGGGGCAGTGTAGTGCAAAAATGAAACCTATGTCAGCCAATCAGAATCCTTCAAAACAATAATGACTTCCTGTTAGGTATAGAACATGGCACCAGGAGGTTCGTTTGTGTGGACAGAAAAAGAAGTTGAACTTCTTTTAAAAACAGTTTTAGAAAATAAAGCTGATAAAACACAAGATAGTGTCGATTGGGAATCATTCATCATTCATTTTTACTCCACTGTACGGAGTCTATGAACAATGGTCGCACATTTGACGTCAGCGCCACAATATTTGTCGCAGAAGTGATGCGCCGAACTGTAAAAGTCCATTTGATCATGGACACATGCAGGCTCAAATACTGAGTTTTTAAAAATCTCCACCATGGCCAGAGTTTTCAGAATTATTAGTTTTTAGTTATGTAAAACGGAGTCTTTGAGTGGATGAAAGGCCAAAACGCATAAAAGATTATTCGTTTTCCCAGATATCCGCCTACGTGTGGACAAGCCCTAAGGCTTATGTGTGAGTAATTTCTCATTCACATACACCCCCCCGCCCCCACACACACGTCTTTCTTTATTCATAACGTGAAACAGAAGAAACTTGTGCTGCATTATAGTTCACTCAGCTTGACCTTAATCCCTAAGAACAGAACTGTCTCAGTATGACGGCGACATTGCTGTATAGCCCAGACTCATCATGCAACATCTGTCCTTCTGTCTGTGGTTCCTACCAACAATGATTCCTAACTTTCAATGCAAGCTTTGAAAGAGAGTGCACCTCATGTGAAAATGAAAGTCAGCCTTGGACAACTCAAGCACATTTACATTCTATCATATCCCACCTAGACTATACTGAAGGCATCTCCTTCATCTCTTTCCCCTCTTCCTCCTCCACTCCCCTCACCTGACTCTTATCTATCACTCTCAAATCCCTGCTGATCTTCCCTGAGTCCCTCTTTTATTTCATCGTGCTGATTTTCCCGTGCTGTGAGTGCGACGACTCCTCGGTGGCGACGTGGGCTCTGGCGTCAGGCTTATTGCGGCTTAGGGGCCCCGGCGGTGCACATCACGCCTTGTGAATGGCCGACGGGGAGAAGAAAAGGAGGAATAAAAAGCAATCTGGCCAATCTCAAATTGCCTTCTCCCACCACAGAGGGCTCCTCGCTCCTCTTCTCCCCCCTCCTCCCCTCGACACTCTATTAAACAAGCTTTATTTTTAAACTTACCAGGGCCCAGAAGAGCAACTTGGAAGAAGAAAACGAAGAGATGGAACTTGGCATCATTTCCCCGTGTCATTACTTTAATCTTCCTAACAAGCGCCACCACGCAGTGCTCCCCTTTGTCACGTCTTTCATTTTCCCTCCTGAACCTGTTGTTATTTTTTGTGATCTCTCGTGACACGCTGGACTAAAATGGAAAAAACTCTGTTAGCGCGCTGTAACCTAATTTTCTGCACACAGGTCTGTATTTTTATTTAAGGTCAAAGTCAAGTAAAATACATCATGCCTGATGTTGTGCTTATTGCTGTTGAGTCACAGCAGTTTTCATTCATCTACTCAGAGAGATTCCAAAGCTACCACACACCATCTGAGAATAAAATGTTCCTTTGCTGGTGGATTTAAACTCTTTGTTTTGGTTTTTTTTGCTCAGAGAGAAGCCATGACACTTGTCCTCTGAGAGCTGGACATTTGCAGTCATGCAGAAAGATATACATTCAGTATTCACAGCTTTACTTTCAGGTCACAGGACCGCCAAGATGACAGGGCGTAAATCTGAAGCTGACCAGCGGAGCATGAATGGCAAATCCGCCGAGTTCACAGTAAAAAAACCCAATGGTTTCAGAAACTGATGTGTAATTTCAGAATTTCAAATGATGATTGCCTTTATTAAGGGAAAAAAGCTATCCCACGTGTTTTGGTTCAACTTTACTAGCTACATTCAGCCACAGTTATTGCCAGACCTGTCCAATCAAGAAATCACCTAACTACAATCTGTCTCACATGATGAAGTAGGCTCACAGATTTCAAACAGCAACATGCCCAGTTCTATAGAAATTCAAGATCAGTCTGTAAAGGGAAACAAAGACATTTTTAAGTCATTGGGACTCAAGAAAAACACAGTGAGACACTGAACACTGGTGAAGCTTCCCAGGAGAGGCTGATTGACCAATGTTACTCCCAGAGTGCATTAATGCAGGAGGTCAGAAGAACATCTAAAAAACTGCAGGCCTCACTTCCCTTAGTTAAGATCAGTGCTCATGATTCAACAATTAGGAAGAGAGACTGGGCAGAAATGGCAATCATGGGAGAGTTCTAGGGCCCTTAAGCAGTCCAACACACAGTAACTGGCTCTAAGGTACAAACAGGCAAAGTGTATGAAAAACGCCAAAATCAAGTGGCTGGAACAGTGTACAGAGTCATCTGTGCCCAGTTTTTACCCACAGTTCAAAGTGAGAAACAACAGCAGGAGTTGGTTGGAAAGATAAGGCTAATATCCTGCAGGACTTCCACATCAAAATTGCTAAACAGGTGATAGCTAATCAGCCAGGCATTGTGCAGGTAGACAAAGCAGGAAACAGAGCTCCGAAATGAAAGCAACATCAAGGAGATGAAACATGAAAAGCTCTGGAAATATCAAGAGTTCAGGGAGAGCACAGAGAAGTTGTGGAGAGTCAAGGCCTCAGTGGGCCAGTGGTCATTGTTGCACATGCAGCCAAAAACTAGGGAACTGGTTGCAGCACATTCCAAGAACCACCTTACAGATCTCTGTCCGGAAGAGCACAGCCCTAGGAATGAATAAGAACCATCAAGCTCCCAGGGCTCTGGCAGAGGAGCCGAGCTCAAAGTGGAACCGCCCAGGTGGATAGGGCAACTACAGTACATATTTAGACCTACCAGCCTTATTTTTTCATGACGTATTGACATTGTTCCTTTTAGAGTCATACTTTAGTTAGTGGATATTATCTAGTTTTCACAGAGAATCTTTAGGTGGGCAAGTAAATGTGAAGACTAGCTGATAAATATGCAGGAACTAAAATACAAATTTCAATCTAAAACATTCTGTAAAATTACAGCATAAATTTGAATTTGTCAGTATAGTAACTGAAATGTTAAAGTGACTAGTTGTTTATTAACTGTTACAGTCAGGGAATGGACCAAAACTCAGAATTTCATCCTAGAAGGGACAAATATCACAGGATGTCTTTAAGGTTATAGGAAACTTAATAGTAAATGTAAACTGTAAAAACTACAGTGGAAAAACACATGACATCATGGCAGAAAAGCTCTGGTGCATTTTCTTCAAATGAAAAACAGATTATTCCTGTAATTTTAAATGATGCCTCAGCAGCATCTGAAGTGAAGTTTTAACTTCACGACCACCTCCAAACTACTTTTTATCTTTTCTATAGGAAATTCAGGAGTTTTTATTTTCCAGCATAAGTTACAGTGTTGACACACCCCGCAGTGTCTGCCTCTACCTTATGTAACCCATGATATCTAATCAATGCTGGTCCTATACTGCTCCAGGAGTTCCCTGTGACATTTCAGACAGGTTACTGTTCCTCTGAGAACGTGGGTGGGTGTTTCTAGGTTCCCCCTGAGCTCGGCCACTATACATTCAGTCGCATACAAACCATACTACACGAGTCTGAAAAAATACAATCTGATATGTTCTTCTTGACTATAAACAGTTCAATATTCCCTAATGTTTCTAGTGTCTGGGTCTGTCTATGACTGCAGCAGCCTGAATTAACCAGCCTTTACTCTTACTGTACAAGTGATTCCCATTTTCTCACAGCTAGCTGCATACATAAATGTCCAATATTAAATAAAACGATTCTGTCTAAATTAGTGGATTTTATTTTAGATTTATTTGAGTGCATGAAACACACTGGGCTCATACAATAGAACAGGCTTTCTCACAAAGACATGATAAAACAAATCCTGTTATATCCAATGATCTAAGTATCATATAAACTCTCCCTTCACAGTGAAAGAGCAGTAAGACAGAGGGTGATCTGTGTGCTCCTCTCTGTGTGATGCGACCCACTCAGTCGGGACTCAGTCCTTCCTCAACGCCCCAGCCGAGTGGGAGAGGCCTAAAAACAGAGCAGAGTGACTCCAGTCATTAAGAACTGCGATGAGCAAACAAACAGCTTCAGTTGTGAAGCAGGAGAGGTTTGTCCTGTCCACACATGTATAACTGGAACCAAAAGGAGAACTTTTTGGTCCACAGCACGTCTACAGAGAGGAAACAAGCTAACGTTACCCAGCAGCTTCCTTGCTCATCAAAGATCCTTCTGCCAAATGTACTGAGTCAGACAGTCCTCTTGAATAAAGAATAAAGCTCTGTGTGTTTTAGAGGAAGTGTTTTAAAAACATTATAACAGGTTTGTGAAACCCTGCTAAACCCTGAGCTGGAGCAGAAATGGCTGAGCAGAGAAGGTTGAGGAGAAGGTTGAGGAGAGACCCTCAGATTGTTACTCTGTTAAAAAATGAACAAAAATATCTATATATTTTTGGTGAGTGAGGTAGATGGAATGCAATCACAGAACAATTGTGGATTATGTAACACTGAAGCTTTGAAATTCAGGTTTATAAATCAACAGTTTTTTTAACCAAAACAAATACTACCTTAAAAGGATTTTTATTAAAACACTGGTGGACATTTCCGGACAGGTGTTTTTCTGTTTAATGGATCTACTTTCATATGAAACATATATAAAAATACCAATAGATAACTTTTAGGAGGATAAAAAACTAATATATATTTGTATTATAAGTCATCTTTCTACAAAATTATTAAGGTTTTATACCTTAACCATGTAATTAGATACTTTTTAGGCTAAAAGAATGTGTTTACTTGTAAAGATTGAAATTTTAGAAAAACAAAAATAAAACAAAATTTTTCTCATTGGGTTTCTTTAAATTCTAACTGGATCTGGATATCTGTAACTTTGAAGTTGTTGTGGTGTTTACATTTTATTTGCTTTTTCGAAATTTTCATATACATATTCAACCCTGAACACATTTAAAAACCATACACTCAAATTGTGGAGCTGTAACAAGCCTAGTTTTGTTTATACAAAGTTTTAAACCCCTTCATTCTCTATACTGTTCATATATGGATCCCAAATATAAAGAAAGTTTAGTTTGCCTCCAGCGATGTACGTATGTCTTTCCAACGCAATACAATTCACCAGTTCTCTAATCCACATTGGTTGCACTCATGCCCCTCCAGCACAGGGCCACCACTCGGCAGGCCTGAACAAGTCCGAACTCCAAAGTCTGACTATGTTTGATGAAGATGAAAATACTTGTGTGTATATTCCTAGAACACAGAGCTTGGAATTGTGCACAGAGCAGGTATTGTAACTCTTGTAACTCTTTTCCAGAAGAGTTTAATCTTGGGGCATTCCCAAAGGCAAGGGATCAGAGTACCTTTGTGAGTGAAGCATTTTGGGCATGTATCTGGGCTGCAACCTGAAATGTGATGGAGCTTTACTGGGGTTATATACATTCTCATTAAACATTTGTACTGAAGTATTTGGTGTCTTGTACTAATAGTTTGTTTTTGGGCCTTCAGACAAACTTTGTTACATCCTGCTTCATCTAAGTCCTCTTGGATGCCCTTTCTCCAATCATTTAACTTCTCTGCTGTAGACAGACCAATAGTGTCAACCAACATTTTATAGTATTTAGATACAAGTCTTCTACTGTCTAAATGTGAGATTGTTATTGCCTCGAGTTTTGATAATGCTGGCTTACACATAAATTGTTTGCATTTTGAGGACATGAAGCTTTTGAGTTGTATATATTTAAAACAAATGTTTTCTTGGAATACAATAATTCAGGGACAACTGGTCAAAAGAAAGCAAAATTTCATCAGCATAAAGATCCATTATTTTCTGGACTCCATTGACACTCCAGAGTTTAAATCCACTGTCTTTCTTCTGAGGGGGAAACTCCTTGTTTCGCCAAATAGGAGTATACTGGGGCAGTGTGGGTGTGTCACCTAGGTGCTTGTGTGTGGCATACCATACTCTAATTGTGTTCTTAAGAAATTGATTATTTGTGCACTTTTTCAATGTTTTAACATTTGCTGAATATAAGTACAGTTTTTATGGTAATGTAGGTCATGGACTGATTCCTGCTCTATAGTCAGCCAAGATGGTGGCGTCCTGCAGAAATAATACCATGCACCTACTAGTTGTGCTGCCATGTAGTATCATCTAACGTTGGGTAGTCGAAGTCCTCCTCTCCCATATGGCAAATATAAAAGTCCAAGACGAAGCCTGGCTTTTCTGTTATTCTACACGAACCGACTAAACAAATTATCAAGTTTATCTTAAAATGAGTCTGGTAATGGTAAGGGGATTGTCTGGAAATAGTATGAGAATTAGGGCAAAATAGACATTTTTAGTATATTTATTCGCCCAATCATGGCATTAGGTAAGCTAACCATCGATCTAGTGATGCACAAACCTTGTCTACCAAAGAATCGTAGTTTGCAGCTGTCACGTTCTTAATATAGGGGGTGATCTTAAATATCTATATTCTTCTGTTGATATTGTGAATGGGCTATTAGCTGTTGGATTGCATCTCTCCCCTTTATTAAGAAGTGTTAAAACTGATTTAGAATTGTTGACTTTATAGCCAAAGAAACTTCTGATTTTTCAATTAATGTGATAAGGTTAGGAATACTGTAAGTTAATTCTGTAAGTTAAAGGGTTTGGAGATATTGTTGTTTGTTAGGATTTCAACTTTTGGGTGGGTATATAGTAATTTAATCCATTTAAGGAAGACCCCACTAAATCTTGTAGGAACCTCAAATAAGTATCCCCTTTTTATTCTGTCAAATGCCTGGCTTGCATCTACTGATAGTATGGCATTATCTCTAAAATTATGTTCTTTATAAAGTATATTTAAAGCTCTTCTAATATTATGATATCCCTGTCTTTTATGTATAAAACTTTGCAGATCTTCTAGTATTAATTGAGGAAGGTATTTATCTAGTCTTCTTGACAGAACTTTACAGAGGATCTTTGTTTCACATCCCATTAAACTGACTGTCCTCTATGACGTACACTCTGCTTGGTTTCAGTATTAGAGTCAGTCTGGCTCGTCTAAGTGTATCTGGAAGCGTTCCATTAAGAAAGGATTCTTCGTACATATTAAGAATAGATTTTGCAATGTTTTTTGAAGACTTTATGAAATTCTATTGCTATGCCCCTGGCCCAGGTGCTTAGCTTATAGTTAGAGTGGCTTAGGTTATCCTGAGCTATCTCTGTAGTTATGCTGCTATAGGCTTAGGCTGCTGGAGGACATAATGACCACTTTCACCCTCTTCGCTACTTTCTCACGCTACTCTTCAATTTTGTATTATTTGCTGTTATTTCAGCTTTTAACTTTGTTGTCTCTCTTTTCTCTTCCTAGAAGCTACACCTGGCCTGACTCTGTGTCTACCTGTGACACCTTTCTGGAGAGGGGAATCCTCCAAGCTTCTGCTGGCAACAACTTAATGCTCACCCTTTACCGATGATCCACATGGCCCTGTCTTTTAGTGTTTAACCCTTTCTCTCTCCTAGACATAGCTACTGACTGCGCTTTTACTGTGACTAACTCTCTGTGCTCTCTTCAGACTCTAAACTTGAAAACTGGCTCAGAGTTTATCTGTTCCTTCTTTCTAGGTGAAACGACTAAAGGAGCTACATCCATTAACATTTACTTTTCCTTCCCATTAAAAAGTACTCCTGGATCAGTGCTTCTTTGTTCTCTTTGTGTCTCTGCTCTGTTCTCTCTAACCCCCAGTCGGTCGTGGCAGATGGCCGCTCACACTGAGCTGGTTCTGCTGGAGGTTTCTTCCTGTTAAAAGGGAGTTTTTCCTCTCCACTGTCGCTACATGCATGCTCAGTATGAGGGATTGCTGCAAAGTCAACGCCAGTGACTGTCCACTGTCTCTACATGCTCATCCAGGAGGAGTGAATGCTGCAAGTCACTGACTGGATGCAATCTGCTGGGTTTCCTTAGACAGAAAAACTTTTTATCCAATTTGAATAAATAACTGAATCTGACGGCACTGTTCAATGATTAGGATTAATTGGAATGTATGTACCTGACTTTTGTGAAGTGCCTTAAGACGACATGTGTTGTGAATTATGGTCAATCTGACAGAGAGAGGTATCCCAATCGTTGTGGTTTTTAGTATAACAATGGCCATCAGTGGGCTCTAGATGGACAAACTGTCTACTTTTAAGGCTAGGTTTAAAACTTTCCTTTTTGATAAAGCTTATGGTTAGAGTGGCTTAGGTTATCCTGAGCTATCTCTGTAGTTATGCTGCTATAGGCTTAGGCTGCTGGAGGACATAATGACCACTTTCACCCTCTTCGCTACTTTCTCACGCTACTCTTCAATTTTGTATTATTTGCTGTTACTTCAGCTTTTAACTTTGTTCTCTCTCTTTTCTCTTCCTAGAAGCTACACCTGGCCTTACTCTGTGTCTACCTGTAACACCTTTCTGGAGAGGGGAATCCTCCAAGCTTCTGCTGGCAACAACTTAATGCTCACCCTTTACCGATGATCCACATGGCCCTGTCTTTCAGTGTTTAATCCTTTCTCTCTCCTAGACATAGCTACTGACTGCGCTTTTACTGTGACTAACTCTATGTGCTCTCTTTGGACTCTAAACTTGAAAACTGGCTCAGAGTTTATCTGTTCCTTCTTTCTAGGTGAAACGACTAAAGGAGCTACATCCATTAACAATTACCTTTTGCTTCCCATAGAAAGTACTCCTGGATCAGTGCTTCTTTGTTCTCTTTGTGTCTCTGCTCTGTTCTCTCTAACCCCCAGTCGGTCTTGGCAGATGGCCGCTCACACTGAGCCTGGTTCTGCTGGAGGTTTCTTCCTGTTAAAAGGGAGTTTTTCCTCTCCACTGTCGCTACATGCATGCTCAGTATGAGGGATTGCTGCAAAGTCAACGCCAGTGACTGTCCACTGTCTCTACATGTTCATCCGGGAGGAGTGAATGCTGCAAGTCACTGACTGGATGCATAGGGTTACCATAATTGGTCGATTCTAACCGAGTTGGAAGAGAATTCAGTAGGAGGTTAGTGATGAACCTAATAAGATGCAAAGCTATGTACACACTCACACAACACCTGAATATATAAACATACACAAAATAACTTGAACTACATTTAAACCCTGCCCTAACAACTTTCAACAGACATACCCCAACTCTAATACTCCCTGAACTGGATTGCATACCTTACCCCGCAGTTTAAATTGGGGTAGTGCTAATCCACAAAAATGAGGAGTAACTGTTCCCTAACCTTAGCCAAAGCAACAAAAATGCAAAGAAACAGAGACAAAACATTCTCCTGAGCATACTAAAAAAACTTATAGTAAATTTCCCAACTTACAACAAACAAAATTATATATAGAACTTGAAAATTTGCAAGTTCATCTTTAAGTAATGTTATTTTCCCTTAGGTTTTAACTTTTTTAACCTAGGTAAAGTCAACTGTTTGTTTTTTGTCCCTCTGCCAAACTAGCCAGATAAATGTGTAAAGTAAAAAAAAAAACTTTTGGGGGTAGTATACAGTAACCTGTGGAGCACAGAGTCATTTAAAACCTGCCATTTAGCGTGATCCTTGGATTATTCGGAGAATGTTATGGTCTTATAAAGAGTCTCAGCCTCCTGTGGAGTGCAGAAGCTATGCATCTTGCCCTTGTGCAAAACTCTAAGCCTACAGGGGTTGTGTTGAAATCCACGAAAGGCGCTGATCTCCACTAAAGGCTTGATAACCGCGTTGAACCCGCGCCGAATCAGGACAGTCTCTGATGACAGACCTTGAGTGAAAGTGATCTTGGTCCTATCGTACTTTATATCACGCGGTCCAGTTTTTTGGTAGACAAATTCAATCCAGGAAGTTTAGGAAGCAGATGATAGTTCTGGTCTGGTTGGGTTTGGCTGGTGCGAGTGTGCGGTGTGCCCACTCCAAGGTGAACGTCTTTTTGGGGCTTAGCTCCAGCCACAGGGGGAGCTTAATGTGGATGAAATCAAAAGAGGTTGGATTACCCTTGGCACCCTCTCGTTAACCTAAGAGTCGGAGGTTCTTCCTTTTGCCTTGGTTTTCCATATCATCTGTTTTAGCTTCCAAGTGTGCAAGTGTTTTTGTCGCTGCTTCTAGAACGCTTTGGGCCTTTTCCAGCGACTGTTCCGCCTTATGTAAGCGCTGTTTTGCTGCGTTCACCTGTGAAGCATTGCACTCCACATCTCTTTTAACCTCCGACACCTTCCTTTCCAGTGTGGTGAGTGAGTTTGCCATGTCAACCAGCCGTGTGTCAATGTTATTCAACCTCTTTCCAAAATCTGCACGGAGTGATTTCAGCTCCTTTAAAAGTTCGGTTATGCTAGCCATGGCGTTAGTTTCGTGGCCCAGTGGTTCAGGCAAATGCGTTTTGTCAACAATGTTTCATTGGTAAATAAGAATTTCACATGGCTTTGTTGCAGATGGTTTTGGCGTATTAGCGCTCTATTGTCATCCGAGTAAAAGTCTTCCTATATTGGAGAAATATCATTCATGTGCAGAAGCTTGATGGAGCTTCCTCGCTAAGCTGCCATCTTGGCCGGGTCACGTGACACCACCGTTGTAAACACATTAAATCATTTAATTTTCTGGACCTTTGACCAGATCTAGAAACCAGATTTGGACATTTGAACATGGGAATCCCTGCTAAAGGAGTTTCATGACAAAAGATTGATCTTATTATGTAAATAGGAGCTAACATTTCCCTTTAACATCTAAGTAATATTGTCATTTTCTTTCCATACAATCACTGTTTGTCACTCACCAGAGTTCAGACTGACTGAATTAGAAGGTTTTGACTGACCACCGACTTAACCCTGGTTTCTCTTATTTCTACACATCCTCTTCCACGGAAGTTCTCACACGTGTCACCTTGATTTTTATGGCCTACCATGCAGGCCTGTACCTATACTCAGATACCATAGTCAAATGATCTGCTCTGAATAAAAGTCTGCAGGCAGGCATGTAAGCTCTCCCACAACTCCACTCTCCCGCACTGCACAGGAAAGAAGAAGCACAGAGAAAGCCCCGATACATGATCGCCTGCTCAGATTTCCTATATGTGCAAAGAAAGATCAAAACGGTTTCCATTTCTTCCTCTTACTGTACCCTGATAGTCTCATGTCGCACTAACACAACATCTCCCCTGTTTCTGTTTCTGCTAATCCCTGGGATCAGGAGACACATATGGGTAATGACTGAAATGATTAGCCCCTTTACTTCCCCCTCAATCACCCCCTGCCAACTGCTATAACACCTCGTATCGATCCAACGTCTGGACCAAAGTGGCCAGCTGGTCTCCTCGCTTTTATCTCCAATTAATTTTGTTAAGATCAGTTCTCTTTGATTAAACTTGCATGTGGCATTGGGGCAACTTTACCACTCTGGTAAGGATATAAAACCAAAACTAAAAGATGTTTTGAACTGACTAACAACACATAAAGAAGAGACTAAAGTGAAATGTGAGGTAAAGTGCAGATAAGATGGAGGAGATATGAAATGAAAGAGGCATTTAGAAACCGAGGTGCCATGGACCTCGATTCGTTCTAGTATAGAACATATTTAATCCCCCAACTAGTGTCAGAGGTTTGGCCTTGGGTGCACTCATAAACTGAGAGAAAAGTCCTAAAAAAAACTTTGACAACTTCTGCATCTAAACCTGAATCTCCACAGGTCATGCTTGGTTGCTGTTCATAGAAAGTGAGAAAAAACTTGCAGCCAGCTTGGAGATCATGTACCTGTGGCAGCTGGCTCAGTGACTCTGCAGAAAGCAATGGGGGTAGATTGGTTTAGCTCCTGTAACTGGTGACATGCAACCAGGGACAGACGCTTTTCAAAGCAAACTAGACAGATATCTCTGTTGCATGAACAAGGACTCTTATGTATTGAAGGAGCATCTTATTTAATGAAGATAAGCAGTTACTTTTATGTTGAAGTTACCAAGAAGCATCCTAAAAGCTACTTTCGCTGTGTATACATAGGGTTCTATATGGATTTCTGCAAGTTTGACTAACAGTAATATTTCCTCCAGTCCATTCTCATTCTGTTTGTATCTGTAAATGTATGCAAATTGTAGTCATAGAGCCTGAGGATAAGCACCATATTTTGATCTCATCCCAGCTGAAGTATTTTTCACACTGCTTCAACCATCCACTGCAAACTTTATCCAGTCAGATCTCTCAGGGATGGATGTGGCGCTGAGGAGGTTTTGGCATCAACGGCAGGTTCAGCTTGTGGATGCAGGAGATCAATGAGGAAAAAACACTCAATTTCTTAGCCATCTGTTGCAAAAAGACCCAATGGAATCCAGTAAAATGAGTAAACAGAAGCAGGAACAAATTGAGTAATGTTGAAGACAAAAACATGAAAGAGAAAGTTGTTCAAACAGAAGCCTAAACACCCTTCCAGCTGCAAGATCAACCTCTCCCAAGGCAGCTGCAACTGAAGGCCTAGCAGGGTCTTACAAGAACTAACAATCAAAGGGGAACCACGGACACGGAGACCAGCTCCCTGCGACCCTGCAGAGGATTGGAAAATTGATGGATGGATTTCTACTATTATGAATTCAAATTTGTCCTTCATAATTTTTATTCCTTACTGTCAACACCAGACTTTCATAGCCACATGTTTTTATGTTGTTTTTATTTGGTCACACCACTAAATCAATGAATTCTGGTGTTCCAATCACTTTCATGGCTGCAGGTGTGGAGAACCTTGACTGGCCTGCAGTGGGTCCTGACCTCAACCTTCCTGAAAACCTTTGGGATGAATTAGAGCCGAAGCTGCAGTTCTGGTTTTCTTATCTAACTATGAACACACTCTTAAACCTTGTGGCAGATGTTTACAGATTGGTTAAAGTTACTATTGCTGGCAAAGGTCGGTCCATCGACAAGCTGGACCTTATGGATTAGGAATAGGATATAGTGTAGCTTTAGATATTCAGCACAGGGTACTTAGCCCTTGCCCCCAATCAAACTATCTACTTGACCCCAAAAGGTGGCGTGGCCGTTTGTGGAAAAAGAAAGTGACTTGGGAAGGAATCTTGAATGTTGGACCTGTTACTGTCTTTGATAAGAAATTGGGAAGAGGCCACCGATCTATCCGCTAATGCAGGCTCCATGATCCCATGTTGCTACATGTCATATTTAAGCTAACTGTTCTCTGGAAGCTGAAATGTAGCAACAAGCTGTTGCAAATTTAGATCATAAAGTAGACCTGGTATTCTTATACATTTTTTGTACATCGATGACTTTGTTTCACTAAAAAAATGATCTCCAATTTTATTGAGCAGTATGGTGTAATTTCTCTTTGACATACACAACCAGGGTAACGTCATCTGTTCATGAATAATTATCGACAGCAGAAGGGTTGGTTAAAATAAACATACTGAATTATTTTAGCCCCTTTAGATCAGACTTTCAGTCTGTGATCTACACATGCTACTCCGTCATTGATTTTCAAAACCTGACAGACCCCACACATGACAATAAAAAATCATGATATTACAGGGTTGGTCCTACAGTGTGTGGTGGACAGCCACACGGCAAACACAACACACCACACACAAACAGATTTAACTCACGGACATTCAGATATCGGACTGGAAATCTCACAAAACCTCTTGAGATCGAGCGTGACTTCAGAGTAAATAAACATGGGCGACAAGGAAGAAGAAATGGCGATAGTTTGTGGACTAATTATGACAGAGAAAAAAAATTACAAAAAGAAAAGGCGTTGGTTAAAGGAATGCAGACAGCGCGAGCAGGGGCTCCTCCTGCTACACTATGATATGAAGGTGAGATGTTTTTGTTCTTGGGAAACGTCGTTACACACTGTTTAGATTGTTCTGCGTTCTGATATTTCATTGAGCTTTCCAGGTTATTACATTTGAAATAAAAAGATTTCTGGTATGCCCTGGCAGTTGTTTTGTCTTCTGTATTTTCCTCAGTGCTTTCGTCACCTCGCTTTCTGATTGGCTGCAATCATCCCACACGCTAGGATATTAGGCCAAGACAATCCAACATAATGAATATCCCCAATTTGAGGTTGGAGTGGTCTCAATGTCCTTCCAAGCAGACTCGATCAGTCTTAACCCACCACACACAGCAGGAATATTTTATTTATAAGATTATTTTTAGAGGATGCACAATAATCTGGGCGTCCTTAAGATTTTAGGAAGGGAATTATCGGGTCAAAATCAGGGTATAAATCTTGCCATGTAAACTAGGCATACCACCTCTAATCCATCTCAGGAGGTAGTTAAAAACTTGTAAAGACTTTGAAGGAATAGCATTTATTATGGAACGATTGTGACATAGTGGTATGATACAAAGCAAAGACAGTAGCTGCTGTTGCACAGTCTGCAGGTGATGATCCTCCAGTGTCTGGGAAATACGCTGACAGAATTAACAGAATCTGATGCAGGCGATTAACCATGGATTTCCTACATTTAAACTAGTAAATGCATCTGGACAGCTATAATAAGAATTGTGACACAGAAATCAGCCAGACAGAGGGTAAATCTCCCACACATTTACTCATATTTAGCAAATTAGAATCTGTGTTCCGATGAGGCTCATATGTCAAATTAAAGGTTTCATTTGAAAATAATGTTGCAGATAATAAACATACTTTTTATTAAAGGGGACATATCAATCACCTCAATCATTCAGTTGTGGTCTATGTGGCCTATATGTGCTGCATCTGTAATTTCCATAGACAGGAGGAATTGACCCCTTAATCAGATGAAGTATTCAGCAAATCCTTCTAGATACTGGTGGAGGTTGCTAAAGGCACTCGTTTCCGCATTGATGTTGGAACATTTCCATGAAAAATAAAATGTAACCAGGCACTTCGAAGAGGTTCTGATGCTGGGAGACAGTTGTAATTATTGTGTGGGTTAATACACCCAACAACCAAACATTAAGACTTGACCTTGGACTACAAAATTGCAGCAAGAAATAAAAATGGGCGATTTACGAAAGTGTTTAGCCACAAGTTTATGACCTTGTTTAGCTGCTCCAAAGCAATTTCTGTGATGTAACAGTTGGAAAAACGCAATAGAGAATAGAGAAAACTGAACGGATTGAAAAATACGATCCAAACAGAATATAAAGATATTTACGAAGCACCTGGAGAGACTAAATTAAACTTTTCTGCACTTCTACAGGCTCCAATACATAACAAAATGTATTTAAGGGCTAAAAAAAGAGGATTTTGCATGATATGTCCCCTTTAAGCCCAAATTTCTGTATTAAAAAGTTTTTTATTGGCCTGATATATTCTAATTTTTTCTTTTTTCTTTCTGCTCTCTTTCTGGAGAACGCTTTTCTCTGTCTCCGGCACCCTCCCATATCTGCCCTGCTTCAGCTCTTTGTCTTGTCTTTCTTTTTGGAGCCTCTTTTTGCATATCTTCCAAAATTCTGAGCTATGGATTTGGTCAGCTGGTCTCTCAATGTGATTGATCAAATTTTCTCGATGAGAAGACAGGGTAAAGGGGAACCCTCTTGTCCAGACGGGACATTTTTCTCCGGATACACGATGGACTCCTGGTAGAAGAGGAGGGTTGTGTGTCTGTCGATATTGTCAGTCGAGGATGTCGAAGATGTGTACACAATTGGATGTTTGATAACAGGATGTCTGCTTTTTGGAGTCGCCGGTTACCTGACATATCGAGAAATTTGAAAAACGTCAGCAGCTGTTCTGGCCATTGTAAGGCTGCCTGGCATGTATGATGGGATCTGCAGAGCGATCAACACTCAGACTAAGATGTTATGTGAGCTGAATCGCAGACTGGATGTGATCCTTACACAGGATCGCAGGCAGATTGCGGTTCCTGGACTCAGGGGTGAAATGGGATAAATCTTGGAGAAAGTTGTTCGCTCGGATCTGGCGGAAAGGACCTGGAATTTGGCTGTTTGGATTCTCCATTGAAAAGCACCAGTCAGACCTTCAAGGCTGATGGAAAATTAAGAGTCAGCCTAACCCAAATAATTGTTGTTTTTCTGAATCTAGCTCCCCTGCACGGCCTTGATGGCCGGCTATCTTCAACTTCTCCTGGAAGTTATGTAAACATGACGCTCTGCCCCCTCCCTTCCCTGAGGACAGCTGTGGAGCTGCTCAGAACTCTGTGTCCAGTTGATGAACCTTCCATCGTACCATGAAGGACAATGGCCTCTGTGACAGTGCTTCACGGACTTACTTTGCACACACTCACATGCACACACACACATGCTCAAGATAAACACATGCACCCCTTCACACCGCCTTCACCGGATCCCCTGCATGATGTTGTTTCGTATGTATGTTGCTTCTTTGTGCTGAGGTTTTTTTTGCAATCTCAAACTGTATCCTGCTAAGGATAAAGTGTGAAATATGATTTTTTCCCTCTTCTTACCTAATGTGGTCTCTTTTCTCATCTACCTAAATGTGTGATTTCATTACTTTTCATAGATTTTCAGATTTCTCAGAAGGATTACCAGCGAAAGCCAAATATTATTAGTATTTGAAAATTTAGACTAAAACAGTTTTTACACCAATGACCAGAGAATGTTAGATTTCTTAAAATGATTGTATTGCAACTATATCATACCAGTGACAGCCAAACATTATTAGTATTTAAAAAGTTTGGACTAAAACTGTTTTATGCCAGTGACCCAGCTTATTTGAAAGAAGGACCACAACTGCCTCATACCAGCGACCTGAAAGATTAATATTATCATTTTTCTTCTAGCACCAGATTAATTCCTTACCACAGAGGACTTAATGAGCTAATTACCTCTATTAGAAAGATTGGATTAGAACCAGCCCTTACCAGTAAACTCCCAAGGATTATTAGTGTCATTTGATTTGTTTTTCTGTGTTTGATTTTCTGTATCATTGTAAATGTTTTTCCTCATGTACAGCGCTTTGAGCGCCTTGTTGCTGGAAAGCGCTAAATAAATAAACTTGACTTGACTTTAAATGTCGTGTTCATTGGCTGTAAGCAGAAAATCATCATAATTAACAGAAAAAAAGGCTTGAAAACATTACATTGTATGTAATAGATCTTCATAATGGTTTTTTTATCTAATGAACTGAGTTACTGAAAAAATTTAACATCTCAATAATTTTCTAATTCATTAAATAAGACTGTATATATTCCTCAGGTGAATGGTAAGCTTCACTCTTTTGGATCTGCAGTCCCATCTGCATGATCTGGCAGATTGACTTGCTTGGTGCAAAAGGAGAAAGTGATCCTTAAAAGAGGTCTTGTGGTCAGGTGTTGATTAAAAGTGATGTTACAGGACATGTAGAGCAGCTTTTCAGGCATCCAAAATAAAGCTTCCCTTCAAAATACCCAGATCTTTTTTCACTACTGTTATGTTCTGCATTGTTTTTAGTTTGTGATTTCTAGCACGTTCTAAATATAAACCAGACTATGATGGAGCTTTGTTCACCTTTTCAGGTTATCGGTGAGAAGAAAGATGGAAATTTTTGGGTCTAAATTAGGGGGATGTATAGACTTAAGGTTGGGTTTAAATGAGGGCTGCATGTAGCATTGACACTACAAAAGCAACACATGGACTATAATTGTTTGATGGAAACCAGAGCAGCTTAGCCATTTTTGTAGGCTGGCTTTAATATTGTGGCTAATGTCTGAATATTCATATAAACCTTCTAATGAAGGGCTGCAATAAATACACCCATCAGGCATCCATTTTGTGGTGAATTGGTTAAAGATGAAAAAAATTACAAAGATGCTGAAGACTGTCTTTAATCTACAGAATATTAAACCTTAAAGCGAATCCAAACAACAATTTTCCAGAAGAAGGTGTTCATCAGAATGTGTCAGGACAGAAGGCGAGCGAGTGAAGAGGCCGTAATGAGTTCTCCGAATGAACAACCGGGTTTCACGGCTGAGATGGGAGATGCTGCCGCCGCCGCTGCAGGGATGATTCACCTGTCACTGTTTTATGGATGCTGAAAAAACTTCCATGACATCTTGGCAAGTGTTTACCTGCCGATATATAGGGGGCTATTGGGAAAAAAAGGCTGTGCAGCCTTAAAAAGCTATCACAGCAGCAGCAGAACAGATTCTGGTGGGAGCGCTGGTGTGGCTGTAATGACTTAAAAACAAGCAGTTCAGTCTAAATCCGTTCCAGATTTCACCCTCCCTAGGCAACCTGATGGTGGCTGAGTTATTCTGCAGAGGAGAATAGAGGATGGATTGCAGTGTCCAGATGTGCCAAGCTGATATAGATCCACTAAAATTGGCTCGAAGCTGTACCAGCTGCCTAAACTGCCTCCACCACCGACTGACCAGAGATGACTGAATCTGCATCTCCTCTCAATTATCTGTTCTTTGCTACTTCTCTCCTTTAACACCATTAATCTCCCAGCATCTCTGCGCCCTGCTGTTTTATACCAGCACATAATATTTATTATTCCTACTATATTGTATGCAGAAAGACTTGTACCGTGCTGCACTGTGCGTCTGTGGACACTTCTGTGAAGTCAAAAGGAGTTTAAGACTGAGCTGAGACAAAAGATCATTCAGTGGAGTGACCATACAGAAGAAACAAGACTCCATTTCACACACACACACACACACACACACACATACACACACACACACACACACACACGGACACACTCTTGTTTTGCTATATGTAGTGAGGACCATGTGTTGACTCCCATTGATTTTCAGTCATTTTCAACCCTTTCTATGCCCTAACCCTGACAATAACCCTAAACCTAACCATTACCAGTGCATGCCTAACTCTAACCTTAACCTAAAGTCAATTCACACCTTAGTCCTAAACCTAACTGTTAGCAAAATAGGTCATGAGGACCAGCAAAATGTCCTCACTTTGGTACAAACGGTCCTCAATTTGATGGTGAAATCGGGAAAATGTTTCTCACTGTGATGCCAAGACAGGAACACACACATACACACACACACACAGACTTTCACAAACAAAGACGCGCACACGGCCAAACACTGACAGGAGATTTAGAGAACGCTTGTGTGCGGCTATCGCCCAGATGATGAATGAAGCCCACACACGTCTGGAAAACAGAGCAGGACCACTTCAACCTTGGTTGCAAACACGCAGGGGAGAGACCGAGAGGTGCGGTGAGGGATGAGAAGGGAGACGCAGGCCGTTGTATCCCCAGGCACCTCAGCATAAAGCTGTGTGTGGCAGCAGGGAAACAAGCGCTGCAGCGTAAATCCCACATTCTCTACATTTATAGGTTTCCACTTCTGATTGTGCAGATTAGCTGTTTCACTCATTTATTTGAGTATTTTGTAATGTGCTGTAATGGATGCATGCCAGACATGGGCATGATTATTAACTCATCAAGAAACGTCTGGTTCAAAACACAGGAACTCATAAACAGTGGCCTGTTGTGGCAGATGATGAACGAGGAGGACAGAATATCCAGAGCACCTCTCCGACCTTCCTGAAGGTGCTCCGTTGTTTTAAATGCACTACTTTTGGTCATGTGTAGCTAATAAATTACTGTGTATAAATATACCGAGCTGAACTGAGAATTCTAGGACTCATGCACACAGTGGGCCAAACAAAATTATTTCTACTGGCAGGTGTGATAAATCTAACCAAAGCTGCTGTGTTCCAGTAAAAGGACATATGATCCATGAAAGGTGATACAGGAAGCAATGAACATGAGCCGCAGAGCTGATAATGGCCCAGCATGATGATACAGAATCCATCCCGCAGCATCCAACGTGCACACGCCTTGAACTCTGACTCATCTAAGATGTAATCCCTCCATCGTGTCCAGAGCTCCATTAAGACTGGACAGTGCTGACAATTAAGCTATGAAGCCCATCAATCAAAATGATATTATCAAGCGGGCATGCTGCCCCCAGTGGCCGTTCCGAAATGCCGAGCCGGGCCAGGGAGGAGACGACAGCCAAATAATCCATAAACATAATGGACATCAATATTGAAAATATGACAGATGAGGCTGCCAACAGAGGCTGAGATTCAATTTCTATTCTTCTTTTTTCCAGCAGGAGGCCGGATCGCTTTTCCCAAAGTCATTTATCAGCAAGGAGGCCAATGAAGAGAAACCGAGCTGCAACATGTGAGCCAACAGCGGTTGTTTCACTGACGCAAATGACAAAATGAATCAGGCACGCAACAATAATGACTGTGATATAAGTAATGATACCATCTAGTGCTCTGTGGGCTCAGAAATGCGCTGCGTGTGGTACGTCCACAGTGACAGAACATTAAACCCACTAAGACACAGAAGGTTTGGATTAAACACACTGAGCACATTATTCTGATTATTTATATTCCTGGATGTATTCTGACCCGCAGCTGACCTTTTTCCCTGCAGCCTAACTGATCAGGCTGAGTTTGGCCATTTGATGGACGATAACATAGAAATGCAGCCTTGCTCCCTCCCTGTTGGATGGAGTAAGGGGGAGTCCGGCTCAGTTATGGTTGAGGTGCAAACACACCCTCCATTTCTGCTACCTGTATGACGCCTTCTCTTTTCCAATGGTTATAATCAGTCTGACAGAGAGGATCCCAATCGTTGTGGTTTTTAGTATAACAATGACCATCAGTGGGAACCTTTGTGGGTGCCCTGAGACGACTTTGTTAAAAAATAGCGCCGTTTAAACTAAAAAATTAAAACTGAAACTTTCGGAGTTATGCGTTTTGGCCTAGGCGGCGGACGAAAAATGACCACTTTCACCCTCTTCGCACATTCTCACACTACTCTCCAATTTTGCATTATTTGTTTTTTATTTCAGCTTTTAACTTTTTTCTCTCTCTTTTCTCTCCTAAAAGCTACCCCGCCTGACTCTGTCTACCTGTAACACCTTTCTGGAGAGGGGAAATCCTCCAAGCTTCTGCTGGCAACAATTAATGCTCCCCCCTCTACCGATGATCCACATGGCCCCTTCTTTCAGTGTTTACCCCTTTCTCTCTCCTAAATGGCTACTGACTGAGCTTTTACTGTGACTAACTCTTTGTGCTCTCTTTCAGACTCTAACCTTTGAAAACTGGCTCAGATTTTTATTTTTTCTTTCTTTGGGGTAAAACACTAAAGGAGCTACATCCATTAACATTTACTTTCCTTCCCATAAAGTACTCCTAAACAGTGCTTCTTTGTTCTTTTTTGTGTCTCTCTCTGTTCTCTCTAACCCCCAGTCGGTCGGGGCAGATGGCCGCTCACACTGAGCTGGTTCTGCTGGAGGTTTTTTCCCTTTTAAAAGGTATTTTTCCTCCCCACTGTCGCTACATGCATGCTCATTATGAGGGATTGCTGCAAAGTCAACGCCAGTGACTGTCCCTGTCTCTACATGCTCATCCAGGAGGAGTGAATGCTGCAAGTCACTGACAGGATGCAATCTGCTGGGTTTCCTTAGAGAAAAAAATTTTTTATCCAATTTAAATAAATCAGAATCTGACTGCACTGTTCAATGATTAGGATTAAATTGTAATGTATGTACCTGACTTTTGTGAAGTGCCTTGAGACGATGTGTTGTGAATTGGCGCTATATAAATAAACTGAATTGAATTGAACATTAATGAACCAAGAGGACATACTCCAACTCTAATGTTTGAGAGTTGAATTTGTTTTATTTCTTGTTATTGTTTAATAGTTCAATGCTGGACAGATACACACTGGTATAACAACAACAACAATAACAATAATAATAATAATAATAATAATAATAATAATAATAATAATAATAATATAATAATAATAATTGGTTATTTAGTTTAATAGCAATAATAAAATTTTAAAGATAATTTCATGCAATTTAATGTCCTAGACTGGCCTTTAACGTGTCATCGGGTTTGGTTCTGGGTGCAACAGAACCAGACCTGATGCTGCTGGGCTGCACCAACAATAAATCTCTCTTGGACAAGTTGGACTTGACAACACCGTAACTCAGGTCGTGCCCTCAGCAGAGTGGATTTACAGCCGACTCCCCCCCATGTTTTAGCACACTCCAATCAGAAGTGACAGCGATCAAACATGCACCATCCCATCATTTCTGGAGAAAATTTATTGATCATGATTACTGTGATGAAGGCCAAAACCGTGATCTTTCTTTCCCCATCACGTTTTACAGATAAAGCTGCTCTAATTTTGATGACAGAAACTAAATTATTCCAGCCAGATTCTGCCCTTCTACTGAACTGAGGAAAGGACAAAAAGAACAATAAAACCTTTTTCTGTCCTAACACAGAGGAGTGAACAGAACGAATGCATTTTTACAAAGAAATGCATTTCATAAGGAAAAACCTGAATTTGTTATGTCTGCAATAAAAATCAAATTTTAAGGTAATGTCATAAATAAACTTTTACTTAATGCCCTAACTAAAGGAAACAGATCAGGCTCTTTGGTTGGTCAGAGCTCTTTAAAGGGGTTCAAATCAGCATTCATGGCTATGTACCATCATCTCCTCATGTTTTTAGAAGATAGGAACCTGAAGTTTCTTCTTTTGTTGGGGGAAACCTTAGAACAGACCTGAAGTCCAGAGCTCGGAAAAGCTTTGCTTGCTTTGAAACACCTGTACGTAGGGCTGATCTTTTCTCAGAAATCTATTGCATTTATATAAAAGTTATATTTTAACTCAATGAACTGGTTATCCAACAGCTGCATATAAAAAGGTTTGATATCCAATACTGCATTGAGCTTCATCTCATAACTGCAGGGTGGTTCTGTTGTCCTCCAGGACCAGTGCCCTGTATGTTGCAGAATTTTCAAAGAGCACCTGATCTGAATAACTGTTTTATTAACAGGCATCTGCACATATTGGGTAATTTGTGAAGAGACAAACACGGAAACATCTGAAACATGCAAAACTCTGCCCCCAAGGACTGCAACTGGCCAACTCTGCTCGGTAGCAGCTCTACTTTACAGGGAAAGAAAACATCCTTAACCAAGGTCAGATCACCTATCCATCACAGGGCAAAGACACTCCCCAGGCTGCAAAAAATTAAAACAACTTGGTCTGCTGCCATTTAATAGCATCAATATAGACTGCATTAGAAAACCATCCAGAACATCTAAACTCCACAGGAAAGAACCCAGAACCTCTAGGTTCTGAGCCAGGTAGTGCTAAGTACAGCTGCTTTACTTCCTAACAGTGATAAATCCAAAACGTCTGTCTTGGTTTTGCTGGACTTCTGTGATGCTTTCATCAGAAATGATCATAACATCCTGATTGATGGACTGTGACCGGTATTGTCTGATACTGTGCTAAACTGCTTCAGAGCTTATTTGACAGACCAGACTGCTTTCCTTCATTTGGTTACCTATATGTCTGACCAAACAAAGATCAGATCAGAGGTTCCTCAACAGTCAATTCTAGGGCCCCTTTAATTCAGCATCTACATGATACCACTAGCTCAGATTATAGACATTATCCAACAGACACAGAAGTTATTTTTTTCTGGTCCCACAAAATGCAGTATTAGAAATCAGCACCCAACTAGACTTAATGGGGCTAAAGACTCCAGAATTTGAAGGAAATATGGATATAGTAATGACCCTGACCTCAATGTTGGAAACTAACTAAAGTCTATTAATAATCCAGTTTACTGCCTCTCTAAAAAATATTGCCAGAATAAAATTTTTCTATTAAAACAGGACACTTTCAGTAGGTTAGATCACTGTACTGTGTCTATGAAACTTCACTTGTCTCTGTAGAAAAATCCATCAAGTAGCTGAAACTGCTGTCAGAGTCCTGACCAACACCAGGATAACGGATCATATCGCAGCAGATTTTATTTCACTGCACTGGCTCCCTCTTTATAAAATTATTTGACATCTTCTTAATTGTCTATAAGGTACTGAATGGTCTTAGGAAGAAATACATTTCATGGTTACTGTCAGTCATGAACCATAAAGACCCCTCTGTCATGATCCGGTGTGTAGGAGTTGTTGTTCTCCTCCCATTCAGCGCCCTGCTTTCTCTCAGCGGTTTCACATATCTCCTGACTGCCACACACCGGCAACCTGTGTCATTCCCCATATCCCTGCAGAAGCTCTTCTACTAACCTTGTCCTTCGCTGGTTTTTCATGTAACTCTCCCCGTTGTTCCTCTCTCCCATGCCTGTTATTCCCTCCGTTGACCTGACTGTCTCTGCCCGTGTTCCACGTTCTGCTCTTGTGTTGTTTTCCAAGTTTTCTTCTTGATTAACAAATCCCTGTTGGCTCATCCCACGAGCTTGTCTGCCCTTTGGTCCTTCATCCAACCCACACATCATGACACCCTCAGATCATCAGAGACCTGTTCACTCAGTGTTCTCAGGACCAGAGCTAAACAGTGGGAGGTAGCATGTAGTTTCTTAGCTCTTCAGCTCTGGAACCAAGTCAACTGTTCCTTCTCCTTTTTATTCTGGACTGAAAATGTTTACTGCACTCTCACCCAAAAGGTCAAAGATGATTTCATCACTTCATCTTTTATCATCTCTTAACTTTTTATTCTTTTAAATTAGCAATTTAACATCCACGTTCAGTTATCTTGTGTATAAATGACCTTGCCTTCCTGCCCACAAAATTAGTCTAAATGTAGCAAAAATATTAATAATCTCAGCAGGCGGTTTGTGATGCCAGTGTGCCGCAGCACACTTCTATCAGTGTACTGAAAAAACGTTAAGTCGAGTTCGCTGTTTTTCATTTTTCCAACACAGACTCACTCAGCAGAGGGCATTTTGGGGTAAGTTTCAATACGTCCATCAACTGCCATGTGCATCTTCGTGTTTTTTTACCATCTTGTTTTTAAATCAGGGATTATCTCTTCTTAAATGGCCAAGAAACGCTCGATTAAAAACATGGAACAGAAACTGGAACAAACCCACAGCATCGACCCATGCTGATGTTCTTCTTTGCTGCCTAATTATAAGTTTATTTAATTTTATACAAACGTCACAGTCAGCTCAGCTACCAAATTATTTATCTAATATATTTCTTGCCTTTATTCCTTTCTATCCTCCTCTATTCACTTATTTGCCCTCATCCATACAGCGGCCAAAGATTCCGAATTTCCCATCCATATCTCACATCGGCATGCTCGTTGGAAATTCAATTAATTTCCCTCTCAACTGGCGGCAGCATCTAGCCCTCGCTAACCTTGTCATATTTACTCTCAGAGCTCCAGCACAATGCAGAGAATGCAGGAATGAGCTGGCAGTCAGTTACAAACACCCTCTCATTTTTCTCTCCCCATCTTTTTCTATTCACTCTTGTGGAAAATTGTGTTGCACTCTTGTTTGTTTTTGAGTGGTCCTTGTGCAGAGAAACACTCTTGTCTCGTGTGGCTTGTTTAGACCACTAGCAGCCCACCTGTGTGGAGCTGCAATGGACCAAAAAAGGCAGAAGATTGTCTTAAACATAAGAATAAAAAGAGACTCTCAGATAATTTAAATATTAAACCAGATTAAACTATGGCTCAGATTGATATAGGAAATAATGCCTTTTACTAATAATAACCATGAATATTGTTTCTGATTTTTAAACTTTACAAATTAGAGCTTCTATCACTGAATGGCCCAGGAAAAAACATGCAGGTCAAAATTTCAAAAACATGTCTGTCTTGAATATGTTGATTCACACAAACACGTGTTTTACGAAACAAACTGGTCTCCAATGCTCAAATTGAGATCGAGCTTGTTTCCAACCACAGAATTTCAGTTAGGTTGAGGTCTGGACTTTGACTAGGCCATGGCAACACCTTGATTCCCTTCTTTGTCAGTCATTCTGTAGAAGATTTGCTGCTGTGTCTGGGATAATTATCCTGTTGATTAAACAGTTCGGACCAAGTTTCATATTCCAAAATATTTTGGTGTACAGCTGAGTTCAAAGACAGCTAACTGCTAGACATTCTCCAATAATCAATCCTCCACATTTTCAGTGTTTGTGCTGATACGGAGCGTTTGATCTTCTCCAAACATGGTATTATCCATGACGGCCAAACATTTGGTCCTTGCTGTCCAAAGCACATTGTCTCAGAAGTCTTCAGTCTATGTCTACACTTCATTCAGATGCAGCTTTCAATACCTAAGTCAATTGCTGCCATACTGGAGAAGAGTCTTCCTTCAAAACTTCCAAACGAGCCATTTTTGCTCATTTACCTGTTATGAACCAGAACCTTTAACATGCTGACGCCTGCAGAGTCTGAGATGGACCTCTTGTTGTTTTGTCATTTCTCTGTGCACTGCACGCTCTTATCCTTAGTCTTTATCTGCTCCGAGATCAACTTCTGGCAATACTGGTAACTATCTTAAATGTTTTCCTCTCAGGAAAGATTGTCATTAGATAGTTTTGAAATAGTCAAAATACGATTTCCAGAGGGCTGCAAGGTGTCACAGTGGGTAGCACTGTTGCCTTGCAGCAAGAAGGTCCGGGGGTTGCATGTTCTCCCCGTGCATGCATGGGTTCTCACAAAGAGAACCAGTATTCCGGCTTACTCCCACAGTCCAAAGACATGCCTGTTAGGTTAATTGGTCACTCTAAATTGCCCTTAGGTTTGTTAATGAGTGTGTGCATGGTTGTTTGTGTGTTGCCCTGCGATGGACTAGTGACCTGTCCAGGGTGTACCCCTCCTCCCGGCCATAGACTTCTGGAGATAGGCACCAGCTTCCCCGCGACCCACTATGGAAGAAGTGGTATAGAAAATGGCTAACTGACTGACGTTTCCCAGATTAATGGGAAGCAATGATTGCTTCTCTAAGGTCATTGCTGATGTCTTTCAGCCTTGGCAGAGCAGTAAACTGGGACCTTAAACAAACTGACAAATCTACAGTAAAAAGGATCTCAGTCGCCCTCTGGAGCATCTATCTAAACTATACTACTCATTAATGTCCTTCTGTTAAACTCAGAATAAATGGATAGACCAACATGCATCAGCAATGAGACAGGCATTGTCTAGTGACTGTTTCTGTAATCTCATCTACGTTCCTCCAGCAGTGTAATTATACAGTGCAAACTGTTGTAGTTATTACGTGGATGAATGCTTGCTGCCGTTGAAGCAACCTTTGTTCTGTTAATGAACAGCCAATGATCACAACATTCGATAATATAAAGTAATTCATGTCCCTTTGTCCAAGACGCCTGGCCTTCTCTACAGACACACTAACCGAATGACTCTCAGTTTTTACCTTTGGATTAAATCAACTTGCATCAGCATCAGGTAAAGAAATCGAGGGCTAAAATATACAATATCTTTTCTGCCATGCTAAATGACACATTTTCTTTAGCAGTGTATCATGTGTGTTTCTGTTGGGTCACAACTTCAGAAATCCATGCTTTGTGTAATAGATGGTGCACTGTTGTAAAATTTACCCAGTTTAACTTTGCAACCACACATCTCACAGTCTTGACCCTTGTATAAGTCTATTTAACACCATCCAGAGCTGTCAAGTATGATTCCTTCACCTCTACATCTACTGTGATTCAATAATTAAAACCAACTTTCCTCACAGACAGTTACAAATTTAGCCACACACAATTAAATTCGATCCTAGCTGTAATATAGTTCAGTCAAGGTCAATTTGATAAAACACTTTATATCTAAGAAGACCCAGCCAACTGCAAACCTCCTCCTAAGTGAGCATGAGGTGAAAGTGGAAAGAAACAACCTCTTCCTGTTAAAGGGGACATATGATGCTTTTAAATCCTTTCTTTTCCCACTCAAACCATCCAGTTGTGGTCTATATAAAGTGGAACTACAATGCTTTGGGCTGAACTCGTTGGTATTGTAGCTCCACAGGCTCCTCTTTTACCTGCCCTGAGGTGTTTCTGAGAGCAACTCGTTTTGGGGCCTTCTCTTTCAATGTTATTGAGGGACTTCATACCCCGCCCCCTTCCAGGTCAAAGAGCGGTCCACTTTGATCTGTTCGGCCATTTTTATAGTTTGAGAACAGAGATACAAATATTTTGTGGTGCAGAAACAACACAAAATTGTCAAAAACAATGAAATCTGTTACTGTAATAATGCTATTCCAAAGTATTATTACAGTAATAATAATAAAACTATGGTCATGTCCTCAAGGACTTAAAAGGAGCACACAGCACTAACATCAGCAGAAGACACGATGCTGCTGCTATCATAACAATGGCCAGGACCTCATATCAACACAATAAATTGATGTCTAAAATAAAATTTGTTGTCATTTTAGCGTTATTTGCAGCTTATGCTTTGCTGTGTCCGTCATTTCCATAGACAGAAGGAACTGACCCCTTAATCCGATGAAGTCTTTCAGCAAATCCTTCTTGATACTGGAGGAGGTTGCTGAAGAACTCATCCTTGAAGTGCTTCAAGCAGACGAGGAGGAACTTCCCCACTGATGTGGCTATACACATGAAAAATAAAATGTAACCAGGCATTTTAAAGGGGTTCTGATGCTGGGGGATGGTGTAATGATATGTCCCCTTTAAGTGAATTAAGATGACATTTGTTGTGAAGTGGTGCTATATAAATAAACTAAACTGAATAGTTGTAGAGGCTCTGATATACAAATTCTGGGTAATCTTCAATGCATATGGGTTCTATATAATCCAAATAAATGTCTTTCATCAAGTTGTGGTAAATTGCACTGGTCCATATGATCTGAAATCAAACCTTCTGCCTCTGCAGCTCCATGAGAATTTTTGCCGGACCAACTACACCTACCAGTGGTTTTAAAATACATTTAAAGCTTTTGTTCTGCAACATGGTGGCCCAAACGTGGTTGACAACGCCACTGGACAGGCTGCACATGGAAGAAATTATGAATAAAATTGTCAACCTGAGGTTACCTGTATGGCAAACTTGAATATAGCTTTTCTAAGGAAAAGGTTGTGTGTACAATTAAACTGGCATTGCTCGAGACTAATATTAAATTATGAGTGTTTCAAGCAGATGGCCTAATCTATTCAATTATAACTACAAATATAACTTGTTTTTCTACTGTGGAAACCTGCTATTTAGAAGTATTTTTGTGCACACTTGCTCCAAATATGCAACCCCTCCCACCAATCCACCCAAAAATAAGTCCACTTCCATTTTGCTACTTAGTGCTCTGAGCCATTTAAAAGCACTTCAGGCCCTTTTACTGCAAAAGAAATCTGGTGGCTTATTTCATTGAGAAACCCAAATGTGCTTTCAGAGCTCACAAGAAGACATATGGAGTCCCTTCAGTAGGAGCTTATGTGCTTCTCCTTAGCATCAAGAAAGAAAATGAATCACTCTGTCAAACCAAATAGTTTTTCACTTATTAAAACAGCTAAAAACATCCAAAATGATGCTTTTTTCAGCCGGTCATATGACAGTTATGTAATGGACAACGAACCTCTAAATAGGATTATTGACAAACAAATGTGCTCTTTTGCACAAAATAGAAACCAAATCATGGACATTCTTTGGAATGTATTCACTGTTTTTTACTGAGAGTGCACTGTTTGGCCCAGCATGGGTGAACACAGATGCACAACACTGTCTAATACACTGCAAAAAAGGAAAATCTTACCAAGTATATGTTTCTAACTTTTAGTCAAAACCTCTCATCACACTTAATATAAGTCAAAACCATCTACAGAGAGAAATTTAAGTGAGATATAACAACTTGTTTTGAGACAATGCATCTTGAAAATCTTGATAAGTGAAATAGTCTTGAAAACGTCTTGTTTTGAGTAATTTCTGAAATGAAACAAGTTTTTTTTTTTTTTACATTTCAGACGAGTTTGAAGTTCCTGTGAGGTTTGTAAAACATAAAGTCTTGTTTCATTTTTAATACATTTCTGTCAAACCAAACATTCAAGTGATTTGGAAAAAAGACAGCTAAAATAATATTTCATTCTCTGTTCTGTTGCATTCTGGACATATTCCAGCATACTATTCCAGAGGTAATGAGTACAAATACTGTTCTATACTACAGTAATTGGCAATGCTCTAAAACATTGTTTGGTCCAAATAACCAGACTCACCACTGAGTCAAGACTGACAATTGATGATATCTGTGAGGTCATATTCACTGCAATGTACTTGCTATTATTAAAATTCACATAAGAGTGTGGTGTATAATCAATACGGCTGTCTGCATCCATGAAAATATTGGCTTGAGCTAGGGAGGGAAAAATACTAAGATGAAAACAGGTTGGAGAAGGGTTATAATGCTGTGAATGCATTTCTTAATGCTAGTCAGGAATGCATACTTAAAGGTAATTTGTCTTAAAATGCAATGTTCAAATCTTAATTTAAGTTGGTTTTGGACCTGGATCCAGTGCATTGCCACAATTATGAAACTAAGAATGAGTTAAATAAATTTTAAAACAAGAGGATGACATTCAAGATGAAAAAAAGATGCTACCTTTGAGGGGAAGGACACTACTTTTGGGCATCACAAGCTTATTATGAGACGCAAAAGCTCAGAATTGTAGTAAAATACTGCTCAGAATGAGTTTTCGTGGCTAGTTTCAAGATTCTCTATATCTTGTGAGGCTTTAATGCAATGTCTTATTTCTAGAAATCTTGTCAAGTTAATTTTCACTTGTTCCATTGGTAGATTGTTTTTCTTATTTCAAGCCAAAAAATCTAATTTTAATTTTTTTTACTTATTTTTGAAGTGGCATTTTTTCCAGTGTACCATTGGTTTCATTTTAAGGGCATTTTTGGATTGCTGCAGTGTTTGTAATGTCTACACACACCTAGGGTCCAGCAGCAGAGAGCAGACTGATAAAACTGGCTTCAAGGTCGCGGTCAAAAGGGACTAAGAGGACACATATTTCATTAATAAAACAAGACTCAAGGAGAATCGCAACAACAGTAAAATAGATAATCATCTGTCTTTTATATCTGGAGAAAAGCCAGTGTTGTGCTTATTAACTCAAAACTGAACACCAGTTATTGAAAACATATTGTTTCAGAACTGATGTTTGATCCAAAGTTTTGATGGAATGTAATAAATGCAGAAAAGATATGAAATGTCATCTCTCACACGGTCAATTAGTTTTTTGGATTCATTGAAGGTAATTCAGTTTTGTTCATGTTTTCAGGGTCATTTTCCAAATTTAACCCACGCTTAGTCTGATGAGAACATCCATTCTTTGGTTGGTACAGCAACAGCCACCAAGTACACCAATGAAAGGCCATTAAACTGCTAAATATATAACAGATACGCTGTTCTGACAATAACTCCCAACTTATCTTACCATGACATTTTTCCAGGTTTGTATTGTTATTGTCACCAAAAATCTATTGGCAATTTTGGAAAAACTGTAGATTTAAATGAAGTTTTGAAATACTACCAATATGCTAAATGCAATAAAATGGTCGACCTTTCAGCAGTGGGTGCTATCATGCAAAAACGGCACCATGGATTCACACGAAAGATTGCAACCTGATTATACCAGATTATGCTGGAAAATGGGAGAGAACAATTAGGAAAAGTATCAAATCGCATCCAGAGCATTAACCTTTCACCTGCACCACTGCCACCTCTTCCACCTGGCCCCGACATCGCTATCTGCACCGCAGCACCCCAAAAAAATCCCATCAAATAAAGGGAATACAACACTCTGTCTGATGTATGTTTGTAAATTTGTCAGACTACATGGAGTAATCAAATATCTTTGGGTTAATAAAAGGAGGAGCAGAAAACAAAACTAATCGGGGAGCAGCTACTCCACTTGCTTTATTGCTAAGGTGCCTATGCTTATGCACATATCATGTGAAACGTGCAACATTGTGACGAATGGCCTAAGTGGGCGTGGCTTTTGCACACAAGTCTAAAGAATTCATTGGACACACTGACCACTTTAAGGCAACAAACAATTCACTAAGTATTTTCTTTTATTTTAAATGGTAAATGGACTGAACCTATATAGCTCCTTTCCAGTCATACCAACCACTCAAAACACTTTACATTAGAGCTAAATTCACTCAATCTCACTAACAAATGCAGACACATTCACACAACAACATGCAGATCAATCAGCAACTTGAGGTCAATGCCCAGGGGAACATTGTAATTTGGCAGGAGGAAGTTGGAATCGAACCCACAACTTTCAGGTTGCAAGATGACTACTCCTTCCACTGATCCACAGTCGGCTCACTTTCAGCAGTGGGTGTGTTTATGTAGTAAAATCCCAGACTAAGTGAAAGGTGGGCAGAGATGGCGTGCAGGTGGGTCACGGAAGGGTAAGTGCTCTGGGTGGGGTGTGGCTGAGGGCAGACTTAGGAGGACAGGCTTGGAGCCCTTTCATAACTGCTTGTAGGCCAGGATTAAAATCAGTTTTCTTTGGCTGTTTGGACCATGGAATAACAAACTGCGGCCACCTGTTGCTGCACACTGCCACTAAGCCGGTTGAATTAAGGCTGCTGCACTTTTTCCTTGCTCACATTTTGATGTTTGGATATATTTTGGGTTGTGAAAAGGGGTGCAATATTCATTTTCCACCAGCAACTCTAAAATGCCACACAGCTTAAATACATGTTGCTGTATTAAAAGTGCAACTGGTAAGATATAAACTCCATCTCTGCTAATTAGCTGACTGGCAGCTGCACCTGAGTAAATAGCCTGAATACTTAACCAGCTAATTTCAGCTTGTTAGGCTCCCAATGCGGGGGATCAGAGTCTGCCGCTTTAGTCAGCGCTAACCAATAGGGAAACATCTTATATCGTTCGTCTTCAGGTCCCGCCCAGGATGTTCATGTTTCCAGCACTCAAAATTCTTTGCGTTCAACCAAAAACAGAGAGCGCCAAAACCAAAAGAGCGAGAGTCGTAACCAAAGATTTTTGACATGCGCAAATAAAAGTTTGTTTTGCAAAAAACTTTTTTCTCTTCATGAGAAAAAATGAGTCATTTTAATCAAAAAAAGTTTTTTCAAACTATTTTTTTTCTCCCCAAAATAAAATATTCCATTAAAAAAAAAAATTGTTACAACTCTGAAAGTTTTGATCACAACTTAATATTTTTTGATTGAGATTAGTTTTTTTGTTTGATTGAATAATATTGAGACAAATTTACCTCCATACAAAACAAACCTTCATTTCAGCTCAGCAGAGATGACAAATAATTTTCAAAGAGAATAAAAAACTATGATAGACTGCAGAGACTTGATTAATATTTCAACAGTTTGCACTTACCTTACTAACAGAATAAGACATTTACCTGAACGAGCCCCCCTCCCCACCCTTCCTGAAGCACAGCTCAGACTGATGCTGGGGGCTTTGGCACAGCGTTGCCCACTCTGTCCCCTTCAGCTGCTGGCTCTGCTGTGCAGCAGTGACAGAACATCTCAGAAAATGTCCGCCTCCGGCCTACAGCCCCTTCTGCACAGACTCCACCGGTGTCAGCTGGTTGCACAGTCAACCCCCAACATGCCACTTCTAATCTCACCCCTAGTCTGTTGGGCCATGCTCACATTGCTGAGCTCTGGAGTGGAGCCTTGGACAGCCGGATGGCTGGTGAAGAGTGGCAGGATTTGGTCTCAGAGGCGGAGGAAAGACTAATCTTGTGTGCACAAGACCACCAGGGAGGATTGGCTGGGGCTTAAGAGAGATATACAGGGAATAGAGAATTGGAAACCAAACCAGGTGAGCAGAATACAGCCAGAAAAAAAATACAGCAGGCGCTGTGTCAGGATGCGGAGGACATTAGTGGAGGAGAAAGTAGAAGCTAGTGTGCTGCAACAAATTTATAAAACTGTACAGAGCAGGCAACCTGTCTGCACAGTCCATTTTTAAAGAAATGAGCCATGAACCTGCTTAAATCTGCACTGAACTGTTAGCAAAGTGTGCTTTATGTGCACAGTTCAGAGGGGTTAATTTGGAGTGGAGTTCCAGTGCAGCTGTTTTTGAGATCAATAAATTCACATTTCATTCAGCTTTGTAGAAAAGAAAAAAGCTCCACCTGAGTTGGTTGTTTTCCAGTATTTTTCGTCTGCACTGATGGTTATAACTAACCATCAACGCAGGCATGATTGTTTTGTCTAAAAAGATGCCGACAGATCTGTCTAATGCATCTGCCTCTCAAACAATGAGACCTGGCATAGAGGCTAGCCATCCTGACACTCTGAACAGAATAGAGCAAAAATAGCATTATGATGAAAAAGCATGGTTATATGTACTGTATGTTAAATGGCTTTAGGTAAATCACATATACAAAGAAGTCATGGGACTTCATAAGACAATTAGGCTGGGTGGATGGGTCAAGATCTTTGCTTTCAATTATATGTTTTTTTTTAGCATGTAAATAGTTACACATTTTTTTCTTATTTAAGTTTTATTTTGATTTTGCTACTAAATATCTGTAGATAAATATAAAACATGGAAAAATCAAAGGGAATGCTACATACAGAATGTAAACAAGTAAAGTCATGGTATGATAGTTTTAAGTTGGACTGTATTATTAGAAAGAAATGGCAAGCTACAATCATTGCTGGTGTTAATGTAGCCTACTTTATTAGCCGTATGCCACATCTGAAACTATCTGCTTAGCTTAGCTAAACATATTTATTCAGTTAAGCATTCACATGTGCAGTTAACATCTGTTTTACTAAAACAAAACTACTAGAAGGAAAACTAACTTCACAAGTTGCTAAGTTAGTTAGCTTCAGGCCTAATCTGAGGCTATTAGCTTAGCCTTTTCTGGTTGAACCAACTTTAGCCCCTAAATAAACTCTCAATGGCTTCTGGTTTTCATCCACTTTCTCACCTACTGACTGACTCAGTCATTTACTGATATAAAGAATACAGAAAGCACTAAATGTACCCTCGTCACAGTCCAGATGCTGAGATCACATAGTGAAGTGATTTATGTCCAAAGCTGCGTAACAATAGTCTGAGACATCAATGGGACAAAATGTGTTAATTATTTCAGAGTTTTTATAATTAACACCTACAGCAGAAATGTCATGAACAGCTCTCAATCAGTCTCTTGTTGGAGCTTTCTGGTAATTTGAAACTCAGCAGGTAACGGCGAGGTTGAGGTGACACATCGTGATGCTTCAACTGTGAACCATGTACTGCTAGATTGCTTTTAGTTAAAAAAGAAAAGCACAACACAGCTGTCTTATAAGATTTGAAAACTACACTGTCGGAAAGGTTTGTTAATCAACCTGTCAGCTGTTAATTAACCCGTTCTGTTTGGTTGTGACAGTAATGTTTTCTGTCAGTCAAATTTAATAATCAGCGCAGCCTTTTAAAAGTGTGAAAGTTGTATCAGGGAACAAAAGAGAGGCTTATTCTTGTGGGAGAAATGGGAGAAATGTTGGAGACCCGCTTCTTTTGGAAGGCATTTTATACGTTTTCACAAATAAAACACAACATTTATTTATTTGTTTAGTGACTATTTATTGATTTATTTACCAACTGGCTGCATAAGCACTGAATGATTATCTGCAAGTTCAAGTGGCATAAAGAAAAAAAACCTCTTTTATACAGAATAGCTTGCATGATTTTCTGCAGAGAGAAATGCAACAGAGAAGCGGAGGTAGACGTTAGTCCACAGAGAAAAACCTGAGCGAGGGATTCAGAGAGACCCTCCACCTGATTTATGTTAACAAAACTAACTGAAAATGCTTCTGAAGGTAGAGAACCGAAATAAATGAGTAGCTGTAATAATTTGAAGTTTTTTTCTTTCATAGTGCTAGGGTAGTTAATCCCCCTCCATAATTCACTGGAATATTTCGAGGCCTCCCTCCATCATGCAGCACTCCTGCACCACTTCTGTAAATGCAATTTCAAGGAGTAAATAAACAATTAAACTGCCCCTCTGCCAATCTTCCATTACAAGCCACAAAGTGATCTGTTCCTGTGATGTAAACAAACTGCCAGCCCCACCATGCCGCGCTGGGCTCTCCCAAAGCAAAGCGCTGAAGTTTCCCTCTCAGAACACAAAGCATTCGGCACGCACAGAGTTTCCCCTCTTTAATGCCGCAAGAAGATTCACCCACTCCTCCTGAGACGAGCACTGAAACCCACAAATAAACAGCCTTCAGACGTTTACATATGGAGCACGCTGCCGCCGAAGGCCTCCAGAGAGCGAGTGCTAAGCTCATTTGCAGCACCGATGCAAAGATTCAGAACTGGCTGCTTGGGTTTATGATTACTGACTGGGAGGTGAATATTCAACATGCCGAAGGAGACGAAAATATTCTAGGCTGGAGATGTCAATAAATTTAACTTAGGATGTTTATATGAGAATGACAGGGTGTGCTGCGAATGGGCTAGTCTGCTTCAGGTATATTCACATGATCTACCTTACATGCTGCAACTATCATTACTGCTGCTAAAATGATCATATTTTTATAAAACACTAATTAATAACATTATGTTAAAACATTATGCTAAAGAAGCCGTGATCTAAATAGACCTCGACTCAAGCTGTTTCCAACCCCATCTAGCTAATTCTGTTTGATCATTTGTCATTCCAAGGGTGACATATTTAATAATTAACACTAGTATTTAGTGGGAAATTATGTGGTTTATTGCATTAAAAATGTTTTGTGCTTTCAGGCAAATTAATCCGGGAAATATTCAATGCTTTGATCATATTTATTCATCTTCCTGAAAAATGTATCTTTTTTGTCCAAAATCTGCTATTACAAGTTATAATCAGAAAAACGTTATTGATCCCTTCAGGTAAACAGCAGCAGATTATCTGCCTCACCATCACTGCACACTGTACAAATGGTCAGTGTAAATCAGCCAATGACAAATCAACAAATGGCTACAAGCTGTCCAGAGGATATTAAACCTTAGCTGTGAATATTGGATCCATATGAAGCACTGTGGTTTGGTTTTACTGCCTCACTGAGCATCAGTAGAATAATAATAACCGCTGCAATTATGGTGAAGATAATGAGAAAATGTTCTTCTGCAGCTACCGAGGAGCACAACTGAAACAGGTACAGAGACACTGCTCTCTTTCCTCTTTTATTCCCTTCTTCTCCTCTCCCTGCCTTCATTATTTCTCCTGTTTTTTAATCTTCCCTCCCTCCTTTTTTTTCCTTACACCTCGAATCCACAGCGACATCTTTCTCTGAAGCAGAAGGCAAACTTGCTTTACCTGCTGCAGCTTTACAGTAGCAGAGTTACAGCAGTTTTTAAAAGTGAACATAGCACTATTAAAAGGCCAGGTTTGTCTGATGGAAACAGATTAACAACAACCCCCCCCCCCCCCCCCCCCCCAAATGTTCTGGGGATCGGGCATAAAATAAATAAAGTGGTGGTAGTTAATGTTTATAGCCATTATAACACTGGCTATATCTATCATGTTGAAGAAGATACAAATGCACACAGGACATCAGCGGACCCATGACTGAGTGTGAAATGATTTAATAATGGAGAACTGAGGACCTTACAGAGAGACACAAGGAATATCAAACCAGACACCAGAGTAAGAGAAAAAGTGGAATCCAGCCACAAACAATGACAACCAGGTGAGTGCGATCAACAGAATGAATGGCAGCTGACTGCTGAGCAAGGCTCAGGACCTGAGGAGACGAGACAAATGACAACACAAAGTAAACAGAAAAGACAGAAATTACTCAAAATGCAAGACCTGAAACACAGAGCTCAGAAAAATGTAATCACAAGTTCATGGGATCATAACAATATCATTAAAACATTGTAAAATAAACATTATTTAAATCAATAGATTAAAACAAATAGGCACACAAATGAATACATACATTAAATAAGCAAGTCATGTAAAATACATTCCTTAAAGGAACTACATGAGGTTATCTGAATTATTTTCAGAATAACTTCACAATAAAACTTTTGCCTTCTGTCTGTCAGAGCAAAGCAGGAAAATACAATCTCTTCTGTTGCATTGATAGGATCTCTTCTGGAGTTCACATCTGCCCTCAGTTAGTCTAAATCTGAAGAATCAAATAAAATCCAACTGTCCCATTGGTATTTTTCCTGACATTTGATAAGTTGCATCTTTCATCTAAAGCCAGATTTAGCAGAAAGGTTAAAAAGGACTGAAATGATCTTATTTTACAAAGGTATCAGTCATTTATTACATCACGAAGCAGTTTTACTGGGGTGTCTCGACTGCTGAATCCAGTAGTACAGTAATCCTCTAAGTAATCCTGTTGTTGATGAACGAAATGAATGAAAGAGCCCGTACAGAAGTCTAAATCTTAATTTAACTGTGAACGCAGAACAAAGAAAGAAATTAAAGTTTTTTTAAATTCTTTAAATCCTTGGTGTGGATCTGAAACGGGCGACCCATGTGCGGAGGCTGCAGTCTCTGACGCAGCCGTAGCGGGTCTGAGTTCCGGGCCGCTGACCTTTGCTGCATGTCTTCCCCTCTCTCTCCGCCCCATTCCCTGTCTGTCAATTCACGGGATGAAGGCCAACAGTGCCACAAAATGAATGCAAAAATGCATAAACTAAAAAAGAAAGTGTGCATTTGAAAAGTTGTTTTTTTATTGGGCTTACATAATGTAAACAGGAATGAGCTGAAATCCTGAGGGACAGGCCAATAGAGCAGATGGATCTTGCATGACGGATTAGAGACATTATTTCTTGGGTACATCCTTCCAGTTTCCCTGAGTTTAAGTTGAGTTGGTACAGAAAACACAGTGTGTGAGATGTCATATTATCTGGAGCCTGTCCTGCCAACATGAAACTCTGCTGCTGCATATTCATGTTGAATTTCTCTCTCAACCGTTGACACACACAAATCATTGACCTTTCCTTTCTAAACTTCCCGCCAGACTCCTCTGTTCCCTCTTTTAATCCCAGCCAAATCCTTCTTTTACAGTCAAAATATAATCCCAATCCTCCCATCTCTTCCCTCAAATATGTGCGTTGAATTGCAGTGATCTTTTTCCTGTTCCCTGACGTGCTTTCTCTGTGCCTTGTTCCATTATTTTCAGGAAAAAAAAGAAACAAAAAAATCCCCTGAAGCCGATAAGAGAGAGGGTTGGACCAAAAGGTGACCTGGCGGCTCTCATCAGCGTCTGTCACACTTTTCAGACACTGACACTGAAAGCTCAGATGCCCGGTGGCTGCACGACATCCAGCCTGAACCTCACTTTAATTCATCTCATTCGGAAGCCCTGCTGCATGACACACACACACATACACACACAGCGATAGAGGAAATCTCAGTAATAATTTCAGAGTGGCATGATTGGATACGTTCCCATGGAGAGATAAAGGAAAAGCAAAGCAGCTGAGGTGAGAGATGGAAATGGAAGGAGAGAACCTGCGTGGATGAAGGGATCTAACGACTTTGCCTCCATCTCATTTGCAGATCCTCTCCCTCTCGGCCTAGATTACGTGGTTATCCCCTGTGCCAAAAGAAAGGCTTATCGGTCGAGCCGTTCCTCTGTGCTCTGCCTGAATGTATGCTCTACGTTTCAATAAAGGCCTGATCTCGAATGCTGCAATAAACGTAAAAAACCCTTTCCTTTTCTGCCACTCCTTGTGTGGGGAATGCAGAGCACAAAACAATCTTTATTTCAGCATCATTAACTCAAATCTATGGAATTAAGACACAATCTTCTAAATGGGAACGACATTCCTTTACACTGCTGGAGCACGGAGCTTTTTAAATGACATATTTAAAGAGAAACACCTCATTAAAGCACCTCCCCCAAAGAATTTCCTGCTTGTTTCTGCAGTGTTACCAGTTTTAGAAACCATGACAACATTAAATAACATCATTATGCTGGAGAAGGAAGCCTGTGCAGTCAGTCTTTGTCTGTTATTACATCAGGAATCATCAGTCGGTTGAACACAGGCTGAAAATAGCAATTAGAAACTTTACATCATGTTTTAATTTCACTCTTATTGTGTTTGTGGTTTGATGTTTGAATATTCCTCTGGTAGAAGAGGGGTAGTCATGGAAACAGTAAGCATCATTGTGTTTTTCATCTGAGAGAGAGAAGAGGTTTGTGTTTGGTTCATTATCACAAATCAACAGTAAGTTAATGAGACTTTCAAAAATTCATATTTACAATCAAACATTTCTACATGTCGAAGGACGGCTGAGTGAAACAAATGGATGGAGAGAGCAGATGCACCAGGATCATTGTGTTTGGAATCTGCTGCTCAACTCTGCTTCATCAGTGTTAACTACAATTAATGCTGCTGTGATTTACAAATATCTACATAATATTACACTAAAAGTTCATACATTATGTCACATTCAGTAAAGAAGATTGTTCTTTGGTCTCTTTCCAACCCAGCACTATCCCAAACGTACAGAGGCCTTACTGAGACAGAACTCCCAGACTTCCCTTCGTTCCCAGCACCAATCAAAAGACTCCCCAACAGCCTCAACCTTCAGATCCCTTCATACCTTCATCTGATCTATATAAAAAGAAAATGGTTTCTTTGTGAGAACAGTTTAACCATAACTAAGATCTAATACAAGACATCATCTTGAGACTTGATAATTAAGATATTTGCACTTTTTACTACCTGGATGGATGGATGGATGGATGGATGGATGGATGGATGGATGGATAGTTAGATGGATGGATGGATGGATGGATGGACGGATAGTTAGATGGATGGATGGATGGATGGATGGATGGATGGATGGATGGATGGATAGATGGATGGATGGACGGATGGATGGATAGTTGGATGGATGGATGGATGGATGGATGGATGGATGGATGGATAGTTAGATGGATGGATGGATGGATGGCTGGATGGATGGATGGATGGATGGTTAAATGGATGGATGGATGGATAGATGGATGGATAGATGGATGGATGGATGGTTAGATGGATGGATGGATAGATGGATGGATGGTTAAATGGATGGATGGATGGTTAAATGGATGGATAGATGGATGGATGGATGGATAGATGGATGGATGGATGGTTAGATGGATGGATAGATGGATGGATGGATGGATAGATGGATGGATGGATGGATCTTAGGTTGACATAATAAGATTAAAACAAAATTTGGGAGTACTTGTATTTTTCTAATCTTTTGCCAAAAATTAACACAAGATGATAGAATTTATACACAATTCAAACTATCATAAAAGCAGATGACCTCACCATCACTGTTTTACCTTGTTGCTGAAGGTACATATACCTACACCATCTAGCTTTGCTCCAGTAACCAGGAAGTGTGTTTGGAGCTAAACAGTTCCAATTATTCTCAATTCTCTGCAGACATCAGCTTTGGCATCACATTCTCTTAAAAACAAATAAAATTATATTACTGCTGAATATCAGTGCAGACATATACAATCAGTCATTTGTATGAAAATGTTAAACTTATTTTTGGCCCACATTGTTTACCAAAGCTCTGCTATACGCTGAGTGCTACTTTAATGTTGAAGACATCGGTGCAAAATGTCAACTCCAACTGGGTTCAGACTTTTCAATGAGAGACACAGTCTTTCTGCCCCTCGGCTTTCACCTGCCTCCTATTAACGAGAACATATTGGCTCCATAGGTTTTCTGTGTGAGTAAGATTTGCAGCGTAGAATAACTGAATAAGACACACACACACACACACACACACAAACACACACAGAGACACACACGGATATGGGTGGCCTGCTGGTAGTGAGCCCTATCGCTGTGCCACAAAGTGGGAAGATTAGATTACTCACTTCCCTAAACCTGTAACGTGGTTACCATAGCGATAGCCCTGTGACTGAGGGAGCAGCTCGCCACTTTGGAGGCTGTTTGATGGAACAATCACCAGGGGAACCAAAGGTCAGGCTGCCACTTTTTTGCCTTTCTATTCTCTTCTATTCTATTTTCCTGCTAGCTTCTGAGAAAGGTTCCTATGTCTGAAAAAGGATTTTGCTTTGGGTATTTTAGACAAGCTGGAAACACTCACTAAACAACTGTGGGTGTTAGCGTTAGCATGTTAGCAGTCAAACAGGAATGCTGGCATTAACATGATGACACTGATTTTAACATGTTTAGTGTTAGCATGCTGGGTTGGCTCAGGCCACAGAGAATTATGGTCAATATTAAAGATGTATAGGACATCCTGTTCTGCACTGTGATGAATTTGCAGCTCACTTTATACATGACCCTCCACTCTCATTAGCCTCCTGATAAAAAAGTCTAGATATAAATTCAACTTTTATTGCAGCAGGACAATCTTATACTAAAAAATGTCAAAATCTTAAGCCATTAAAAAAGTTATATTTCTTAATTTTATTTTATTAAAAGCGTCACTCCTCTGCTGTTAATGCTTTTTCCAAATTTCTTTCACCAACAGGACAGCATTTAAGGTGTATTTCCCGGAATGTTTTTTCCCCCAGAACTTATTTTCCAAAAGCTTGGCAATTTTTTGTGACTGTGAAGGCCTAAACAGAGCCATATGTGTAAATTACATATGCTGTTGCTGACTGGGTGCATGTTCAGCTGCTAAATGTGGGAGAGAGACACACCCTGAAAATATTTGATTTTCAGCAACGAAGCTATATGATGATTCTGACACAGCAGCTACGCTTTATACCTTATGGAGCCACTTTAAACACCATGGAGAGGAACAGCTTGGAAGAGATTTTAGCGACGCAGACTTTTGTGTTCCACTGATTTAAAGTGAGAGGAGGGACAGCATTGGTCAGGATAGCAACCCAATTTTATAGCCATTAAGTTGGAATTTTTAACAGTGTTTGCTCTGCAAAACAGAATTCAAATCACTTCAATGTCAGAGGAAGTTTGTTTCATTTGTATAGATACAATGTTCCAAAGGAGAACAAATCACGCAGCAGCAGTTTGCCTTATTTCCTTATTAAAGAGCTGTAAATGACCTTCCGTTAGTTGAGGCAGCCATTGTTTGCGTCTGAAACATAAACTGTTTAAAGCCCTTAGAAATTACCTTGAAAGAAAGAGCTACTTCCTTTTTCTCCACAGACTGAAAGCAGCAATCAATGATTCACAAACATTGTTTTTAATGATCTTTCGTTAGTTTACAATAACTCTGTCCGGGTTTGAGTTGTCTAGGTGATGTAGTTTATAAGGGGAACCCCATGAAAGGTGGTCTGATACTCCAAAAAGCCCTAAAACCAGCCTTTTTCACAATAGCATATTTTCTTTAATAGCATCTGTAATTAGTTTAAAACAGTCTACTTCAGCCTTTTCTAGGTACTGGAAAAGGTTCCTGAACTCCAAGCCCACATTAAGTCCTGCCCTTATATAATATTTCCAATGTTTTGAGCATACACAGAAGGAGACCTTTGTACATGCCCTGCAGTTCCGGGTCCTGGGTCCTCTCTGACGCTCTCTTCTCTTTAGCTCAGCCCACAGGGTTTAGCAGACTCCACGTGTTTACCTGGCATCTCTCCCAAACCATATCTTGTCTCGTAGCTAGTATCTAACGGTTGCCATGGAGACGTGGTCACCTCCAAGTTGCACTTTCGCCTCCTCACTGTGTATGGTGGAAAAAACAAACTTGGCTCCTCATCCAGCGTTGTTTTGAACGTTTTCAGTTAGTTTAAACTTTGTAATTGTTGCTTGGACTGTGGATAACGAAAACTTCTCTTTTGTTTCCTATTTTGAAGAATGTCTAAGTTAAATCTATTTTCTAGGAATTGTTAAGGGAGCCAAAAAGTGTGGAGGATTACTTAGCTGATAAAAAATTCGAGCTAAAATTCTGAACAACTGAAGAACAAAAATGACTTACTAACTACAGAGTACATGAGTAAACAACACCGCTAAAGTAACCTTATGTGCTTAAAATCCATTTAGAGAGGCAAAATCAGTCCCTTTTCCTACTGTGAATGTAGGTGCCATGGGCACTTTAAGAATGATCAATCATATTTGGAAAGCCAATAAAACAATAGTGTTTTTTCTACCATATAAGGTTATTTCTGTGCACTGCTGCATTCCAACAGAGGAAGATCAATTGATATTGAATTCATAATCGCACCATAGTGAAGCCTAGCTCCTTAATTCAAACTAATGAAGTGTTGGCAAATCCATAATGTTGTGGGTCTGATCATTGCATTAATTACCCCAGTCAGGCTACTGTATTTCAATTAGGCCCAGTACAGTGCTCATCTTTTCATTAGTCAACAAGCACCAAAAACAAATGTTGCACAAACAGTGGAGACACAGCACGGCACATCAGAGGGCAAATATAGAAACAGATATTCTGTTAGATTAAAAAGTGTTATTTTTCCAAAGGAAATACTGTGAGACAAAAGCTTAAAATGCCAGCCTTAACAAGTGAATCAATAGTACATGGAAGGAGGTAGTGGAGAGGTCTAAAAGAGAATTCAATGTAAATACTGGTAATTAGACTGCAGGCCTCCCTGGCCATCTCCACTGAGGACTCATAATGGAGTCATTTTTTACCATTTACTGGGAAACATGGCTGAGAGGAGTAAGGGACGCTGCTCTGACCTTGACAAAGCACTTCATTTAGATAAGCGTTGGCCTCGAACGTGAAGTCAAATTAGGTCACACTGGTGCCTGCAGCCCACGCAGCATGACAGTTTAAAATCTCCGAGTTTACAACTGCAGGCAGGAGAGTCCTGCTGACTCATAACCAGAACTGGAGCTGGTGGAGCCTAAGATCAAATTATGTTTACAGGCATTAATAAACTGAGAAAGACAGAAAACACCAGACTGGACGTACATCTGGCTCTTTTATAGCAGCAGTGAATAATTAACAGTCACTTGTTGGCAAACGAAGAACTTTTAAAGGGAGTGTTCTCCCTATAAAGATGAAAAAAGGTGATCAATTTAATGTTTTTGCCAAGTGAGCTGTCTGCTTAGAAGGTAATGGATGGACAGTGTGTTGTCTGTAACGACTGCAGAGTCAGTTAATAGGATCATTAGTACATTCTGCCTGGTTTGGAATATTTTACTGTTTTCCTTCATGAGATCAACACGTTTGCTTTCACGTCTATGTCAATAATATAATGTTTAGTAGATCAATCAATCAATCAATCAATCAATCACTAAAACGTCAGCGAATAAACATTCAAATAATAATAATAGCTGCTTATAGATAAAATAGTTGTTTTCCGTCATTTTATTTAACTGACACCTGGTAACAACATTTATTTTATAATCATTTTGACCAGAAACAAACGGTAATTTTTGTTGATGAAAAAAGTTTCATCGTTTTTATGAATGACATTTTTCTCCAAATGAAATCTCCCAAGAAATAGAGAAAAACTCAAAACAAAACTGCATTTTGACCAGAACTTTGAAAAGATTATCTAAAGTTTGATCAACAAATAAAAACAAGTTTGAAATGTTGGAGGGAGATGAAATCTAATCAGTTGTAACTTTAGTCCTGTGGAGAGGTGATGGAGGTAGGGCGAATAGCCAAGGATGCTTAATATTCTTCAGCAGTAGGAGATGAATGACGGCACACGGTGGAGGTCATGCATCTCCACTGAACATTCTCCTTACGGACTGCAGCTTAATGCCAGTGGACCAATGACATTTATTACTCTATGACTTCATATTTTAGTCCCACTTTGTTTTATACAACTAAATTTACTGTCATTAAGATTTAATAAAATTAAACTAAACATAAAATGTAAACTGTGGATTAAATTGTGATTAAAACTAAATTTAATTCAGCTGTCAAATTTAGACGGATTCAAACTCATAAAGAAAAATCCTGAAGTCATCTCATGTGTTTTTCTGTTATTTCAGTTGAACCAGGAAAGGATTAGAAAGCGAAGGAAACATCACTGTGGGAAAGACAATGGAACTAAATCATAAAAGGGTCACTTATAATAATCATTGCCAGGGTCGATACAATAAATTTAAAACTTCTACTAAATTTCTGTTCAAAATAGCTCAAGCTCAGTCAGATTGGATAGACTCTGTGAACATTAATTTATCAGTCTTGTCACAGATTGTTCTTCCACTTCACTGCTACGTCATATATCTTCTGTCAAATAAAATACCAATAAAATACAATAAAGTTTGTGGTTGTGGCATGTCAGCAAGGGAAAAGAGGTATGAATATTTTTGTAAGGTTCTGTATAGATAATAAGTGCACTCCAGTAAATTATAATCCAGTCCCTTTTTTGAAAACACTTTCTTTCTTTGTTTAGACACTGTAGCCTCAGAGAGAAGCTAACGTGGCTAAATGTTGTTTTCCTTTTTCTTTTAATATATAAATTGTGTTTTTTAGTTGCAGGAACCTTTTTACGTTTAAAGCTTTTTTTGTACTTTCTCCCAGCAAGATCATGTGAGTGCAATTCAATTTCCCCACTGTACAATTTGATTTGGACAAGCGCTGGACATGAGTGTAGCCATGTGACTACGCTCATGTCCAGCGGCTCTCTCTCTGCACAGTTGACTTGTGTTCTCACTTATCTGATAAAAAAATAAAAGAGAACACACACTGAAGCATGAATGCACCCATGCGTGCACTGCAGCTTTAGTTTTCATTTCAAACACATACACACTGCCTACAGCCACTGGAACTAGCAACCTCCTGGCTTATCCCAGTTTATGTGCGAGGATTTATCACCGGCCATTAAAATATATTTGATTTTTAGCAGGATGAGTCTCCACTGCTGCTTTCCTCACTGCAACTCACACCCATCTTTTACAACCTCTTGCTTTAACCTTTTCCCCCTGCTCGTAAAGCACCAGCAGGCTTCTCCTAACTCTGCCAGACTTCCCTCCTTCTCCTGCCTCTATCTCTCCCATTGGTTCTCTCCATTTGTTCTGATCTCCCCTTTGATTCTATCTCTGTGAGATTTATCTGGTAGTCCGAGAATGAGGACAATTCTCCAGCTTCTGCTTTCAACTACGCAGAGGTGAACATTTTTAATGAGCTTTCATGGGGATACAGAGGGAAATATTTCCCACTTCTTTTATTTATATCATACAATTAAAGTTTAAAGAAACAACACTGGATTATTGGTATTTTTCTCACTCGATGGCACAAAGTCTTATTTTGATTGGTTTTGTGTTAGATGCTTCCTTTTTGCCTTACTGAATCCTGTCACTGAATCCTTGTCAAATACAATAGGATTAGGAGGAGAGAAGCATTTGAAGAAAAGTGAACGCTTGATGTCATATTTTCTGACTATTTATATTGAGCTATGTTTCTCATAAAGACATTGTATAGATTATTTAGTTAAATTGTTCAGAATTAGGGTATCTGCATTAACTTTAAATATTTCAAAAATAATTCAACCTACTACATTCCCCTTAAGTTCTAGTTTCTCCTTTACACATATCCCTTCAGATGGACATTTATAAACATTTTAAACTTCTCAATGTTCCAGTAAGCACCATAATCCACATCATTTCACCGTAACTCAGCCATGTCAAGGTGTCCCTCATACTCATAAGATTTCTGACAGAGTAGTCAAGATAATATTCAAATTGTTGTCTAAGAGCCAAATAGCACTCACAGAAAGCTTCAGAGATGATAACAATTAGTAATGCACTCAAGCACAATGGCCTCTATGCACACTCACTGCACAACACTCCACTGCTGAAGTAAAAGTATGCAGAAGCTTGTTTAAAATTTGCAACAGATGATTTGGACAAGCCAGTGAAAAACTGGAGCAATAAAGTCTGGTCCGATGGGGCCAAAGCTGAACTCTTTGGATGTCATTGCTAGCACCATGTTTAGAGGAAGAATGGTCCTGCACATTACCTAAAAAACACCATGCCAAAAGTGACACTTGCAGGTGAGGTCATTGCAGGTAATGATGTGGGCTGTCTGACAGCATACATTTCTGGCAGACTTCATCTAACAGAAGGAAGGATGAACAGACGTTCTTGATAAGAATCTGAAAATGGAATGAGTGTAGATATCCAAGCAAAACATAGTCCCATAAACTCAGCAAAGGAAGCTCTTAATTGGTTTCAGAGAAATAAAGTACAACAATTTCAAATGGCGAGTCACCTGACTTGTATTCACTGAAAATCTATAGAAAGAACAGAAGATCAGAGTGCATAGAAAAGGGCCTCCAGAACCTCCAAGATTTGTAGTATGTTCACGTACGTTCAATGCTTATTCCCCGTAATTTCAGTTTTTTATCCCATAACTTCATTTGTGAAGTAATTAGCTGATTTCTTTGTATGCGTGTATTTTATATCAACAAAAACATTACAAATATTTTAATGGAGAAAAACATTGACTTGTCCAATACTTGCAGTGTTACTGGCAGAGAAAGTCTGCATGTTTTATATCCTTACAGCTTTACTGCAAGTTCTAGAAACTGAATGCTTTAAAAACAGCTTCAGGATGGGATCCTCTGAACACAAGAGCACTCAGCTTGATGCAGCAGGCATGGCATCAAACAAAGCATGATGGAAATGTTTGTGTCAGTTTATATAATCCACGAGTGAGTTTATTCTCTGCCAGCGTTCACACGTTCTGCAGACATAGGTGTAGAATATATGTTTTATTCTGCCTCTCTCCCTCTCTATCTCTTTGTAACCAGCCTTATATTTCCTCCCTTCTGTTATCTACTTTGCGGCATTCCCCAGGCCATTTTTTTATCAACGGCCCCTCAGCCTCAGCCCATGTTTTTGTTTCTCTATCTTTCTGTTCCATCTCTTAACTCTTTTTGTTTTTATCTATTTTACAAAACAAACCGGACTGAGCCAACGAATATCAGCATGCGTACTGATTTCAGTGCTGAAAATTAGCAACACAAAAAAGTTACTTAACAAAGAACCACTCACAGCCGTTAGTCGTCTTTATCCTAACATGTTGCCATGGATGAAAGTCCATCATCTCCATCTAAACCTCTCTAAAACTGAACTGCTTGTCTTCCCAGCCACCCTGACTATACAACACAATAACTGCATCTAAACTGAATCCCTATCTCCTGCTCCATCATGTCATGTGGTCATCAATGACCATCAGACCTTTAAAGATCAAGTTGTCTCTGTCGCTCGTTCGTGCTGCTTCACGTCGCTAAACATAAGAAAAATAAGGCCGTACCTAACCCAACACGCCACCCAGCTCCTGATGCAGTCTGTGGTCATCTCCTGCAAGCCCCTCCTAAGATGGTCCAGAACGCAGTGGCCTTTCTGGTCTTCAATCAGCCTGAAAGACCATGTGTCACCACTCTGTTCGTTGAGCTCCACTGACGACCATTAATCGCCTGCATCAAATTCCAGAAGGGAATGTTAGCCTACATATACTACTACTTATAGAAAAGCCCCCATCTACTTGAATGGTCTCTTAAAGGCTTTGTTTTTGTGTTGATGGTGGAATGACCTAAACAGAGTTATTTAACTATCAGTCTATCATAGAATCCTTTCTCACTCCATTCTGATTAAATAATAAAACTAAAGCCATCTCAGTCTGATCTAGAAGCAGGTTTATTTTTTTTTATTTATTTTATTGGTTCTTCTCCATGTTCTCCTTCTAGAGACATGCCTGGAAAACCTCCAAAGGAAACCATCCCAGAGGATATCTCATCCTCTCAGCTGACTCATTTGATGATGAGGAGCAGCATCTCTACTCCAGCTTCCCCTAGATGATGGAGCTACTCGCCTTATCTCTGAGGTAGAGCCCAGACACCCTACATAGGAAACTCATTTCATCTCCCTGTAGTGATCACTACCTCTTGACCATATGGTTGAATTCTTGACACATTTTGGAGGTTTGCCTCTACATTCTGAGTTTTAACATTTGATGCTTTATTCACCATGAAAGACACCCTCATTTCTATAGATTAAGTCCTGTTCTACCTATTCATCTTCTGCTCTATCTTGCCTATCTTGCCAGAGACTTGCCTTGAACCTAGAGTGAATATTTCACCTTTTCTAGTTGAGAGAACCATTCTGTCCAGTTCAGTCAAATTCATTTTATTAGTTTAATCTAACTCAACCAAAAACCAATCCAATGGATCATCATCCCTTATGTTTCTCAACTCTTACATTACCTCCTCCCAACCATTTTCCGATTCCTCTTTACATCCATTCTTCATTCTTCCCCAACCAGGGCAGTCTTACAGAGGCCTTACTGAGACAGAACTCCCAGACTTCCCTTCGTTCCCAGCACCAATCATAAGACTCAAACAACAGCCTCAACTTTCAGATACCTTCTTCTGATCTATATATAAGGAAAATGGTTTCTTTGTGAGAACAGTTTAATCATAACTAAGATCTAAAACAAAGACTTTATCTTGAGAATTAATAATTATGATATTTGCACTTCTTTATAACAACAGCTTTTTCCTGCTTTGTAGATACTCATGCTTCCTTCTGCATTGCCCTGCAAATAAAGTCAAGTGATGAGTGCACTCATGAGGTTGTGAAATAAAATGTGGGCAATGTCATGTCCTCCGTCTATGTGTACAGTCTACAGCAGGAAGAAGTAGCACCTTCACTGTTTGACAGCAGCAATAACGCTGAGCAAATTCCCAAGTAGAAAAGCTGTTTCCTCTCCTCATGGAAGCAGAGCAAACGGCCGCAGACGGCAGCATAATCACACGGCAGACTGACACGGGGTGCATTATGATCAAGAGGTTTCCGTGCTGAGTGTGTTTACACATCCGTCACACGTGGAACCAGATTAGCTTTCAGTCACAGTAACATTCAAGTACATCTGAACATAACACTTAAACACTCACTCTTGCTGTTTAAATGCTCGACCAGGTATAAAAAGCAGCATCCTAATTCATGCGCATTCTATAGAAATCTGCAAATGTATATTTTCTGAAAGTTTATTAAAGGAAATTACTTCTTCATACTAATATTCACCCAGTTTTAAATACAGTCATGATAACACAAAGTAAGATGAAGTTTTATGTGAAAAACGAAGTACACCTTCATGGTCAGGCAATTCTTCAGGAGGGACAGCTCTTACCAATGGATGTCTGTCTCTCACAAGATTGTGAGGGAATGTTGCCTTGCTCTTCTTGCCAACACTGCTAAGGTTCACTGACGTTTCTGCACAGCTCTCTGAGGGTCACACCACAGGTCTGGCCTTTAAGTGGGCCATTATACACCCTCATTTTTATCACATTTGACTCTACAATATTTTGGTAAACAGAGGCTCCACTCAATAAATGCAAGGCATCTATGTCCTGTAGCTGCAAAACAAGCTAAAGTTATCAGCCTTCCATCACTCTGCTTTATAATTGGTATTGCATGTTGGTGCTAATATGCAGTGAGTGCTTTTCTCCAAAGATGGAGCTGTGAATTAAGACCAAACATCTCTACTTAGGTCTCATCTATCAAAAGAACATTGTTCCAGACGTCTTCAGCCTTGTTCAGGTACATACATAAGTTATTGTGTCAAATTGTTTTCTGAGAGAAGACGCTTTATCCTTCAACCTTTGAAACGAGCAAGACATGTTCAGTGTTTTTCTAATTATCCTGTCATGAACCTTAACCCTTAACATGCTAACTGATGCCTTTAGGATCTGATATGGAGCTCTTGGGTGTTTTGTGATTTTTCACATATGGCTTTTCAAATTTGGCCTTGATATTTAAATTATGACTACATGGAATGAAAATCCTTAGAATTTAGAAAGGACATACAACATGTTTCTTTTTTTTTTTACCATAACTGTGTTTCAGAGTTTAAAATAATAAAATGTTGCTTTTCCTGAGCAGATTGAACTTATCTGGGCATAAAGTTGAGCCAGTTAGTGTTTATTGTGAGAAAATAAAACTTTTTGTGTCACAGTAGAGAAGATAAAGAGAAGCATATTAAAAAAAAAGCAGCATATGCGGAGTTGAAGCAGCGGAGGTGGAGGAGGATGGATGAGGTGAGTAATCTTACCATCGTCTCCCGATCCTGATCCGGCATCTGCAGAGAGAACAAACACAGTTATTAACCACAGGCTCCTGCAGCCACACACATTAGCTGAATGAGCGAGTGTCTGCATACAGAAGTGTTTGTCTGGGCCTGTTTGATTATAAGCTTGTGGTTGTCTGTTCAGAGGACACTTTGTGTTGTTGCGGGGAGTGGTTGAGCGAGATGAGATTTCTCTAAAGATATGACAGAAAGTAATACTGCGAGTCAGATTTAAAAGGAAAACGCAGCCTGAAATAAATAAGCAGGATGAAGCTCAGATGGAGAGAGTCGACGCTTTGAGCTTTAGGCGTCCTCCCAGCTCTGCAGCAGCAGCTGGAAGGCACTCACTGTTTCCAGCTGCAGCTCTGTTTGTGTGTCAGTGAATCCTTTTCCACGGCTTTCCCACTGAATCTATGTAAAGCCCCTCCAACACACCAGGCTTACTCAACTGCTCAACAATACAGCTGTGAAAGGGATACTCAGGAGCACTTTGGAGCGTCGCGTAACCTGATCAGCCTCATAAAGTGATCCGCTGAAATACACAGAGACCAGATGCAGGCACGTCCTTGGAGGACAGTGAGGGGATAATAGCTCAGCTTTCTATTAGGACCCATGTGAGATGGGTTTATAAGTAGAGGTGCTCAGAGGGGGGGGTGTCATCATGAAATCTGAGGAGACCTCTGACACTGATACGAGCATGGCGTAAGGTTCGGATCGATAAAATACATTTTTAACAAGAAACATGTCTGTGTCGTGATGATTCTCTGACCACCAGCAGACAGACAGATGTGTCTGGGGAAAGCAGCCCGTTCAAGTAAGAAAATATCAGTGAGGTGGAGGCATCTCCAAACTGATCAGATTTCATAGCTTTTATTTTGGCTAAAATATATTTAAACCATCAGATTTACAGTGTAGTGCACAGCTAGTGCCTCCATGTTAAAGTCATGACGATAGATGCAGTAGTTTACAACAAAATTAAATCTTATCTTTCTGAGATAAACCACAGATTAGTGCACCGACCCAGGTTTTCCTAGCCACTACCATCTTATGTTTTTTTTTTGTGTTGGACTTAAGGATAAGAACATATTTTTCTAGACTAAAAACACAAAAGAGGAAAAATCAGTGTTTTAAATCCAACACAAAATGAAAGAAATCAAAATCCCTGTTTATGCATCAAATCAACTGACCCTGACCTTTATCTGACTTTTATTTAACTTAAAAAAGTACATCAATGTACATGCTGTTGGTTGATCTGTTTATACACTGAAACTGCTGGAAAATCCTACTGTGATATTATTTTATGAACAGAAAAAACATCTCCTTATTTGTTAACTTGCCAATAAGTAAGGAAAGATTGTCGGATTCTGATCTCTGGTTAAATAATTGGTGCATCTTTGATGTAAAATGCATAAACTTTACAGTGGTTCAGCATTTTAACAGCTTGAAGGAAGAGTTTTTTAGCAGTCTGGTGGTTCTGCCTTTGATGTTGATGATGCCAATAAGGAGGGTTTCTTGTATATGTACTCCTAGGAACTTAATGCTATTCTCAACTCCCAGAGCCTCCTCATTAGTCAGGTATTTTAGCTTTACTAATGAAGAACGTAGCCTTTCAGTCCCTTAAACCACCATGTGACATGTTTCCTTAAACAGCCTATTTTTGGCAGGTTGCAGCTCAGGTTGTGCATTTTTTCAGACACTGACTGGCTCTCATATTCCAGACGTTTAGGCACCTGTAAATCTGCAGTTATGCAACCTAACTTTTATATCATCTTTTCATGAAAATGCCTTAGGAAATGAATGCCACAAGCAATGCAAATGTGGTCCAACAGAATGACAACATGTGACTTCATGTTTCATTAGTGCTGCAGCTGTGCAATGTCAGTCAGCTTTTTTAGTGATTTACTTTTTACTTGTCTAAGAAAGGTGTCTTCTGCACCTGAGTCTTTCATCTTTGGGAAATGTAAAGCTTATTGTGTTAAACCGCTTACCAACATTTGGCTAAAATTTTGTCATTTCATCTTATCGGTCTGGCTTTATCACGCCACTATGTTTTCTGTGCGTTCGATGGATTTGTTACTTCTAGGCTGTATAGTTTTAGGTCTTTGTTATCTAGAAATCCAGAAAATTCAGCAAAAGCGTCTAGCTGCTCAAAAATGCTACAGCAAGAATTTGTTCTAGAATTGAAAGGAGAGATCATATTTCTCCAGTTTTAGCCTTCTTATATTTAAAACCCTTTATGATTCAGGTTTTTCCTAGCAGAGCACTTCGCTCTCAGGCTGCAGGTGTACAGCTGTTTCTAAAAGTTCTAAAAGTGGAATCGGGGTCAGAGCTTTTAGTTATTGGGTTCCTCTCCTGTCTACTTTTAAGACTTTCCTTTTTGATAAAGCTTAGAGTGAGCAATAATTGAAGTTATGCTAGTATAGGCTGACTAGATATGAATCTGTTGGTGATAAGTATTTGTTGTGATATGGTGAATTCCATCAAATCAACTCAATTCCATAGATTCTTATTTTCATTTAGGAGTTGCCTGAATAGATTCTGAATGGTATCAAGCTGGACTATATCGATGGAATATGAAGATAACCGCTGCTGAAAGGATGCAGTTGTATTTGTATTGGGCTGGTTTATTTTAATATAAACTGCCTATTAAAGAGACTATATGGCTCTCTCTGAGACACCACCCATCAAGAGTTTAATATGGACTACCTAACACAAATGAAGATAAACTGTATTGTCTATAGAAAAGTAAAGGTAAGGTGCCTTGCAGCAGGAAAGTCCTGGGTTTGAATCCTGGCCTGGGGTCTTTCTGCACGGAGTTTGCATGTTCTCCTGATGCATGCAAGGGATCCCTCCAGGTTCTTCAGCTACCTCCTACAGAGTGTGTGTGTTCATCGTAATTTGTCCTGAGTGACTCTGTGATGGACTGGAGACTGGAAGGTGTTCCCCATCTAGGAGCAACACTACACAGTGACCTCAAAAAAATTACAATAAAAAAGAAAGAAGTGAACAGTTGCCCTGAATATATATTAAATTCAAACTAATGCAAAATAGAGAATCTGCATCTGTCAGACCAAATAGGACTCCGTTATTTTTTCTTTTAAAAGAACTCAAACGGACATCTTTAATCACATAGAAAAAACCTTAGAACATTTTTTAAAAAAGCTCCCTCTTTCATCCTCTTTCAATCTGCTAAATTTTATTGACCTTGGAAATGTGCAGCATTTCGTGAAAAAGCTTAACTTCAAGGATCAGGCTCAAGTCAGAAGGGGCTTGTGGTAAATCAATAAAAACCTTTAGTTTCGGAACAATAACAGAGGTCTGCGGAGGCAGAAACAAAATGGGCACAGAGATGAATAACGGTTTACATTTTTACCTTTCTGTCTACCAGATGAGGGGTCATAGAGGGGGGAAACAACACGTGTTCTTAGTCAGAGTCAGAGATGGAGAAAAAAAGGAGTGACTCAGTGGGAGAGAGCAGGTTTGCTCTTTGTTTCGTGTCAACTGACAAGAAGAGAAGAAGAAAAAAAAGCAACTTTCCTTTGATTTGTTTATCCTTCAGTCTAGCATCTATCATCCATCCATCCCTCTTTCCCTCCTTTCTCTCTTCCATCCATCCCTCCCTCCCTCCATCCCTTCATCCATCCAGCCCTCCCTCCATCCTTCCCTCTTTCCCTCCCTTTCTCACTTCCGTCCCTCCCTTCATCCATCCATCCAGCCCTCCCTCCATCCCTCTTTCCCTCCCTTTCTCTCTTCCATCCATCCATCTATCATCCATCCATCCCTCCCTCCCTTCATCCATCCAGCCCTCCCTCCATCCATCCCTCTTTTCCTCCCTTTCTCCGTTCCATCCATCCATCCATCCCTCCCTCCCTCCCATCCATCTATCTATCCCTCCCTCCATCCATCCCTCCCTCCCTCCCTCCATCCCTCCCTCTTTCCCTCCCTCCATCCATCCCTCATTCCCTCCCTCCCTCCATCCCTTCATCCATCCATTCATCCCTCTTTCCCTCCCTTTCTCACTTCCCTCCCTCCCTCCCTCCCTTTCTCACTTCCATCCATCCCTCCCTCCCTCCCTCACTCCATCCATCCATCCATCCATCCATCCCTCCCTCCCTCCATCTATGCATCCATCCATGCATCCCTTTCTCATATTCCATCCATCCATCCATCCCTCCCTCCCTCCATCCCTTCATCCATCCCTCTTTCCCTCCTTTCTCTCTTCCATCCACCCATCCATCCATCCCTCCCTTCATTCATCCATCCCTCCCTCCCTCCCTCCCTCCCTCCCATCCATCTATCTATCCCTCCCTCCATCCCTCCATCCATCCCTCATTCCCTCCTTCCCTCCCGTCATCCATCCATCCAGCCCTCCCTCCCTCCATCCCTCTTTCCCTCCCTCCATCCATCCATCCATCCATCCATTCATCCATCCACCTATCCATCCATCCATCCATCCATCCATCCATCCATCCATCCATCCATCCATCCCTCCCTCCCACCCATCCATCTATCTATCCCTCCCTCCATCCATCCCTCCCTCCCTCCCTCCATCCCTCCCTCTTTTCCTCCCTCCATCCATCCCTCATTCCCTCCCTCCATCCATCCCTCTTTCCCTCCCTCCATCCCTTCATCCAACCATTCATCCCTCTTTCCCTCCCTTTCTCACTTCCCTCCCTCCCTCCCTCCCTTTCTCACTTCCATCCATCCCTCCCTCCCTCCCTCACTCCATCCATCCATCCATCCATCCATCCATCCCTCCCTCCCTCCATCTATGCATCCATCCATGCATCCCTTTCTCATATTCCATCCATCCATCCATCCATCCCTCTTTCCCTCCCTTTCTCTCTTCCATCCATCCATCCATCCCTTCCTCCCTCCATCCCTTCATCCATCCCTCTTTCCCTCCTTTCTCTCTTCCATCCACCCATCCCTCCATCCCTCCCTTCATCCATCCATCCCTCCCTCCCTCCCTCCCATCCATCTATCTATCCCTCCCTCCATCCCTCATTCCCTCTCTCCCTCCCGTCATCCATCCATCCAGCCCTCCCTCCCTCCATCCCTCTTTCCCTCCCTCCATCCCTTCATCCATCCATTCATCCCTCCCTCCATCTATGCATCCATCCATGCATCCCTTTATCCTATTCCATCCATCCATCCCTCCCTCTTTCCCTCCCTTTCTCATTTCCATCCATCCATCCATCCATCCATGCCTTTAATCATCCCTCCCTCCCCCTCTCCATCCATCCATCCAAACAGAGAGATTTGCCATGATGCCATGATGCTCCTGCGTGCCTCAGCTTAACTCTCTTCTGTGGGGAGGAAACATGAAGACTGCAAGGTCTGTTCCTCAGAGCACTTGGTGTGATAGAGAAGAGCTGCCATACTGGGCTAATCAGCTTCCTCTGAAGCTTTCCATTGACTTTTAATCAGAACTTTATTATCTATGGCTGTAGGTAACTAGAACAAACATTGACCTTTTCTTCTCATGTAATATAGGTTTTTACTAAATGTCACAATCTTTTTAATATTTGCCTCTCTGGCAATAATTTTCTGCAGCAGCTATTATTCAAAAAATGAAAGGCAGTCATGTTTGAAAGCTTCACACTTAGCATGAAGGTTGCACCACAGCAGGCCATCTGTTTACTGTTTAGACTGTAGCGTCTGGTCTCTTGGCCCTGATAGTTTAATACAAGGCTGCAGGAGAGAATGTGACACGGTTGAAGAAAGATGTTGGGTGCCAGTCATTTTCTGCATACACGAGACACCTGCTGCAATCACTAGATATGTCATGTCAGGATTTCCAAAGGGAAGGAAATAGGATTAACACAAAAAGAGCCCCCTGCGATGGACTCTTGACCTGTCCAGGGTGTACCCCGCCTCTCAACCATAGACTGCTGGAGATAGGCACCAGCTCCCCCGCGACCCACTATGGAATAAGCGGTAGAAAATGACTGACTGACTGACAAAGAGAGCCTTAAAGTTGCCAGATTTTTCTTTGGGCTTGAAAAAAATAGGCATTTATTCAAGAGCTGAAAGAAGATAAAGATGGTTCAAAAGAGAAGTGCAAACAAATCTGATTATCATGGATCCAAATTATTTATATTTTTCATGCATCATTTAATGAATATGTTTTTTAAATTATTGGCATCAACTACAAGTTTGTCTTTGATAAAATATCTTCATTAATATACCCAAATTAACAGGAATTTTACAGTTTTAGATATAACACCACAAACCATTTTCCTTTAAACTTGTTTATGATCCACATTCCCCTTTGCAAACATCACAAATAATATTTCCTTCAACAGTGACCTTGACTCTTACATTATATATTAAGTTCATACAAAGTTAAGTCAGAGCTAAGTTAAAGTTTCTCCAGCCTAGATTTTCAGTGTGGGTGATCCGTAAGTAAAAACATGTTGCATGCCTTCTAATCCACCCTTTTACAATCTCCAGCTGATTATTCCTGGTGTTGCCACACAGAAAAATGCTATTAAACCTCAAAGGGGTCAATCTGAGCCTTAATGCATGATGTTCTGTTGCCTTCAGCAACCATTACTGAATATCAAACTAAGCCCAGATCATTCACTTTAGAGGCTGGCACAGTGGGCATTAGCTACTGTTGGGGTGCATCACTTTTACAGCTACTGTTCTGACCCTGATGACCTGAACACTCTGGGACAAGGTAAATCTGGATTAAACAGACCACATGACCTTTGTTTTCAACCAAACTGAAACTTTTCTTATAAATGGATAAGCTTCTACAGTCAGTTCCTGGTATTTTATTGTCTAAAATGTGACTATGTTAAAGTCCCAGTTTTCATGCTGTTCCTGCAGTTTTAGCTTTTAAAAGCAACATTTCAAAGACAAAGCAGGTTCCTCAGGTCATATCTAGTACAAAACAACACTCCACTGCCATCATACGTGTGAAGTGTCAATCAGCTATATATGATCACTGAATAAGGGCAACCCCCTTGAACCCTCCTCAAAGTTGGCTTGAAGATAAAGTTTGAAGAGGTAAGCTGTCTACAGTTAAAATAAAGAGCTTCCAGCAGGTTTGCAACATACAAATAACCTTCGAATGATAAACCTTAACCTTGTCTTCTGGTATTAATGGATCTTGGAGCTGCATTCAGTAGAGTTGATCAAGACATCCTGATACATAAACTGGGAAAGTGGTGCAACGGTTCTGCCTTAACTGCTTTCTGATCTTACTCGGCATACCGGGACTACTGTCTTATATTTACTGATTATGAATCTGAGTAAACAAAGACCACATGTACGGTTCCTCTAGTAACTTTTATCCAAATACCCAAATGCTTCCTAAACGTTTCCTAAAGTGACCATAATATCAATGAGTGGATGGGTCGGAATTTTCTTCAATAAAAAACAGAGGTCACTGTGTCCCAATAATACAAGGTTAGAAATCAGCCAGACTCTATGAGGCTAAAGACAACATTGTGCCAGAAACCTCAGTATAGGTATGGATAGAACCTACCACATCTAGAACTAAATTAGCCACCTGCCATCTTGAAAACAGTGTGAGAATTTTTCTAATAGTTGAGATCGGGGGTGTTTGAAGGTCATTCTACAAGGTTAACCTTAGCCTGCACATCCACACCAGCTATGTCCAGATTTTGACCATCTAGCTAAAGAATCTGGAGGTAGTCCTCCTTTATTAACCCATCCACCTTGTGCGATACAGCAGTAACAATGGTAGTAAAACAGCTCCAAGGCATGTGGAGACATGACTTCAAAAGACTTTCTCAATTAGCGCACATCTACAGTTCTTCTCAGACCTTCTTGATCTTTCCCAACGTTCTGTTTAATAGTCAGTCCAGTAAGGGCTGTTGCTGCCAATCACACTACAATTTTCAAAGTTCAAATTTTATTTCAATTTTGAGAACTAACCAGAAGTTACTCCGCCTTGAATATTTCAAACAAAAACAACTTTCTGATGCAGATATACTTGAGCCTATATATGTATAATTTGGATCCAGCATGGACCAGAAACAATCCACAATAAATTCCAAATTTTTCACTCAATTCTTGTTTTTAAAATTAAATAAAGGAGCAGTATGTGTTTAATTATCTCAACCTATTTGGCACAGTTACCAAAACCTAACCTCAGTCCCTCTTCATCCACTCTCATTCTAACGTCACATTTCCAGTCATTGATGGATTACTTGACATCATTATGGCCCATTCTTAGTTAGTGAACTGAACCGTCCAATAGCAATGTCCCATTCAGCTTGTTGGAGAGATTTACTTCATTCGGCTCACTGTTTAAGCAGTCTCGTCAGTGTTGTCGGCAGCAGCAGCAGATGGCTCTTTCCAGCCATAAAAGCTCCTGTGAAGCGACTACAGAGACGGCACAGAATGGCAAAAACAGTGGAGTACTGAGCAGCTTAAGAGACACAAATTTGCTTTGGGTTTGCTGGAGGCTGAAGAAGTGAATGGGAAGTGGGAAAATTAAAATCTCATTCATCAGGTCACGGGAACATGAATGCCAAAGTTCATCCTAGACTGCTGGAAATATAACATCAGCAATGACTTCTGCTGATAAGGACCTGTGTCAGGATGTGACATCTTGGACTTTGTTTTGGGTTTTTGTATTTTGTTTACTGTTTACTAGAGGTTTCTTGTTTATGGTTTGTATTTGTATTTGGTTATTATTTTTGTTTTCCTGACTGTTCTGGTTTCCTTCTCCCTCCCAGTGTCTTCTCCTCTTGCCTTGTTTCCCTTAGTGTTGCTTCCCTATTTACTTCGAATGGTTTCTTTATTATTATTATTGTAGTTCTCTGGTTCCTTAGCTTTGCTCTCATCTTATATTCATGTTTTAGTATTGGTTCCTTTGCACTCTTATCTTATTAGTTTCTGTTTGTTACTTCTCGTCATTAGTTTTCCTCTTTTAGTTATTTACTCAGTTTTTGTCCCCGTTACATTCATTGTCCCTCTTAGCTCTGTTTATCTTTGTTCTCTAGTTCCTCCTTTCTAGGTTAGCTTAAGTTATTGTTTACTTTTATTCTAGCCCTCGTTTCCTCTGCTTCATCCTCAGTTTGGTTCAGTCAGTGTTTGTTTAGGTTTTTCTACTTTTTAGTCTGGGTTCCCTTTTGATTTCTATTTTGTTAAGTCTTTAGGCCTTAGGTTGTTGTGTTCCCTCAAATTTCTCAGTTCCCTTTAATTCATGTTTATTCTTGATTCTGTTTTATCTTGGTCTATAGTTTTCGTTTAGGTCTGTTTCACTGTTTTGTTAATTAGTCCCTCTCCTCATGCTTTAGTTTTATTAGGTTCACCTGCTCCCTCTGCCTCCCTGCCTCCTTGTCTCACCTGTTCTTAGTTCCTTTGATTACCTGTCACATATTTTCATTGGTTCTCACTCCTCTCTCCCTCAGTATACATGTTTGGTTATTTTCATTATTCTTCGCTCGGCTCTCCTGTTACTCCCATGCTAGTTCCTGTTCCTTGTCATTTTGGAAACTCGTGTAAGTTCATCTTTTTGTTATGAAAGCCTCAAGAACCTCATATCCACTATGCTGCAGTCAAGTGTTTTTCTGCATTCCGGTTCTGTTCCACAACACATTACAACAACCTGAGGAAGTGAGCTGAATGTTGCAGAAAGTCAGTCAAATAACTTTACGTGTGCTGCTCTTCAAACAGCTAAAATATATACTATAAACAGGTTCATGTTTCTTTTACCACAACACCTTATGACTAGGAGTTGTCTGTTTAACTATGAGGTTTGTTGTATCATATCTGAACACAGACCAGACGACACATATCCATTATACTGTGCACTCCCACCGCTAATGGGATTTTCAAACATGGAAAGCCGGATGGAGAGAGAGTGAAACAGCAACAGTTTAGAGAGGAAACGTGGTCAGCAGTGCTTTCACCCAGCTGGTGTTGACGTGACTTTTTTTCATATTTTATGTATTATAGGGTAATTTAGCTGAGATAATCAACCAATCAGAGAGCAGAGCAGAGTACATTAGAGATGTTTCCACCCACCATTGTTCTGCACACGAAAGCCTCGTGTTTAACAGTTATATAAAGCCGCTCCCACACAGGCAGGGGTGTTTTAGTAATGGGAGCTCAGATTTACCATGGACAACAGTTAGTCCAACCTGACAGTGAAACTTTATTTTACCCATATTTCACATTTCAGCATTAGAAAGTACACTAATGTATATCAGCTTTGGGTCAACACTGTTCAATCTGGGAAGAGTGTGAAAAAAATAGATAACTGAGGTGATAGTTATGTTAGAAACCCATTCCTTGAAGCTCTCCATGCACAGTTCTTAGGCTAAATATGAAGTACCATGAGGTCCGTAGGTTTGTAGTTGTTGGCGCTACATGTCCACTCTGTTTTAATCCCACCAACCACTGACATTGGAATATTGAGTAGTCAGGACATTTTACCATTGGACATGTGGCATCCTGTCACAGTCCCACACATGAATTCACATCGAGATCCAACATTACAAAAGAAACATTTGATCTAATTTTAATGCACAGGCTCCATGAGACTTCCTCCTCCTCACTGGAAAAATGGCCACATCAGTCTACTTCATATGAGCTCAGGTTTAGGAACATGATTAACCCCAACATGCTCACTGTTATGCCCTACAAAGGCTAATTTCTCCATCCAAAGGTACAAAGTTATAACAAAGAGTTTCCTTCAGCTAATCAGGAAGCCCCTCCAGGCCCCTCAGGTTTTCTGGAAAGTGTCCTTTGTTGGTTCCTTGAGAGAGAACTAAACACACTGTGAGGCATCTTTCTCCTATTATGGCCCTCAGCTATGGAACAGCCTTACAGAAAACCTAAATGGCAGCTGAGAGTTTAGATGTTTTTAAAAGCAAACTAAATACGCTTCTATTCAGTCCGGTTTGTAAATGAAGTTTAAAGTTAATAAAAGTGAAAAGTGTTCTATCTAAGTAAACCCAGCATCAAGTCTCTGACTTGCAGCATTCACTCCTCCTGTAGCAATGAGCATGTAACTTGGATTGTGTCTTTGCCGTTGCAGCAATCCCTCATAGCATGCATGTAGGAATAGTGGCCAGATGTCAGACAGGTTCTGTTTAAGTGATTTCTTGATTCGACAGGTCTGGTGGTGTTCAATTCAATTCAGTTTTATTTATATAGCGCCAATTCACAACAAATGTTGTCTCAAGGCACTTCACAGCAGTCAGGTACATACATTCCAATTAATCCTAATCATTGAACAGTGCAGTCAGATTCAGTTATTTATTCAAATTGGATAAAAAGTTTTTCTGTCTAAGGAAACCCAGCAGATTGCATCCAGTCAGTGACTTGCAGCATTCCCTCCTCCTGGATGAGCATGTAGAGACAGTGGACAGTCACTGGCGTTGACTTTGCAGCAATCCCTCATACTGAGGATGCATGTAGCGACAGTGGAGAGGAAAAACTCCCTTTTAACAGGAAGAAACCTCCAGCAGAACCAGAACCAGGCTCAGTGTGAGCGGCCATCTGCCACCACCGACTGGGGGTTAGAGAGAACAGAGCAGAGACACAAAGAGAACAAAGAAGCACTGATCCAGGAGTCGTTTCTATGGGAAGGAAAAGTAAATGTTAATGGATGTAGCTCCTTTAGTCATTTCACCTAGAAAGAAGGAACAGATAAACTCTGAGCCAGTTTTCAAGAGAGTCTGAAAGAGAGCGCATATAATTAGTTACAGTCAATCGCCATGTCTAGGAGAGAGAAAGGGTTAAACACTAAAAGACAGGGCCATGTGGATCATCGGTAGAGGGTGAGCATTAAGTTGTTGCCAGCAGAAGCTCGGACGATGCCCCTCTCCAGAAAGGTGTCACAGGTAGACACAGAGCCAGGCCAGGTGTAGCTTCTAGGAAGAGAAAAGAGAGAGAACAAAGTTAAAAGCTGAAATAGTTATGTAGCAGCATAACTACACAGAAAGTTTCAGTTCAGATTATTTAGTTAAACGGCGCTTATTTTCAACAATGTCGTCTCAAGTCACCCCACAAAGGGTCCCACTGATGGTTATCGTTATACTAAAAACCACAAGGATTGGGATACCTCTCTCTGTCAGACTGATTATAACCATTGGAAAAGAGAAGGGGTCATACAGGTAGCAAAAATGGAGAGTGTGTTTGCACCTCAACCATAACTGAGCCGGTTTAGGTTAAACCTGACTCCATCCAACAGGGAGGGAGGAAGGCTCCCTCCCTGATAAACTAAGCCACTCTAACTATAAGCTTTATCAAAAAGGAAGGTTTTAAGCCTAGCCTTAAAAGTAGACAGGGTGTCCGCCTCACGGACCAAAACAGGGAGCTGGTTCCACAGGAGAGGAGCCTGATAACTAAAGGATCTGCCTCCCATTCTACTTCTAGAGACTCTAGGAACCACCAGTAAACCTGCAGTCTGAGAACGAAGTGCTCTGTTAGGAACATCTGGAACAATCAGATCTCTGATGTATGATGGAGCTAAATCATTAAGGGCTTTATATGTGAGGAGGAGAATTTTAAATTCTATTCTGGATTTAACAGGGAGCCAATGAAGGGAAGCTAAAGTAGGGGAAATATGATCTCTTTATTTTCATCAGGACTCTTGCCACAGTATTTTGAATCAGCTGAAGGCTTTTAACTTTTACTTTATTACCGGAGGTCAATTCAATGCCATCCAGGTTAAGTGATTGACCAAGCAGTTTCTTTTTTAAAGACTCCGGTCCAAAGACGACAACTTCTGTCTTGTCTGAATTTAGAAGCAAACAATTTAAGGTCATCCAAGTTTTTATGTCTTCAAGACATGCTTGTAGTCTATCCAACTGGTTGGGTTCATCAGGATTTATGGATAAGTAAAGCTGAGTATCATCAGCGTAACAGTGAAAATTTATTCTATGCTGCCTGATAATTTTACCTATTGGAAGCATATATATAGTAAAGAGAATTGGCCCAAGTACTGGACCCTGTGGTACTCCACAATTAAGCCTGGAGTTTAAAGATTATTTATCATTTACATGAACAAACTGGAATCTGTCAGACAGATAAGATTTAAACCAGCCTAGCGCTGTTCCCCTGATCCCTACAGCATATTCCAGCCATTTTAAGAGAATATTATGGTCGACTGTATCAAATGCACCACTGAGATCTAACAGAACCAGTACAGACACAAGTCCACTATCTGAGGCCATAAGAATATCATTAGTGACTTTCAGCAGAGCTGTTTCAGTGCTATGATGAGCTCTGAAGCCTGACTGAAACTCTTCAAACAGGTGATTGCTGTGTAAATGCTCACACATTTGATTAGCAACTATTTTTTCAAGAATTTTAGATAAGAATGGAAGATTGGATATCGGTCTGTAATTTATTAAGTCATCTCGATCAAGCGAAGGTTTCATGAGTAAAGGTTTAATTACAGCTACCTTAAAAGCCTGTGGTACATATCCATTTACTAAAGATAGATTAATCATATCTAAAATGGGGCTGGTCATCAGAGGGAACACTTCCTTAAATAATTTGGTTGGGATTGGGTCTAACATACAAGTTGATGGTTTAGATGAAGCTAATATTTCTGATAACTCAGGAAGCTCCACAGGATCAAAACAGTCCAAACACAGATCAGGTTCTACAGTTATTTCCAATGTTGTCTCACTTGCTGAGGATGAAGTAATCATCTTCGGGAGTATGTCAAATATTTTATTTTTAATAGAATCAATTTTATTTAAGAAGAATCCCATAAAGTCATGACTGCTAAGAGCTAAGGGAATGGATGGCTCAACAGAGCTATGACTCTGTGTAAGTTTAGCAACTGTACTAAAGAGAAACCTAGGATTATTCTTGTTCTCTTCTATTAATGATGAGAAATAAGCTGTTCGGGCTTCACGAAGTGTCTTTTTATACAACAGTAGGATATTTTTCCAGATTAAGTAGGAATCCTCTAGTTGTGTAGAGCACCATTTTCTCTCCAATTTTCTAACATTGTGCTTTAAAGTACACAGATCTAAATTAAATCAAGGAGCCTGCCTCCTATGAATAAATACCTTATTTTTCAAGGGGGCTGCATTGTCTAATGCACCACGCAATGATGAAGTAACACTCTGAACAAGAGAATCAATTTGTGAAGGGGCAGAAACAGAGTTACTGCCCTCCACTGTGCTTTTCACTGATAATGAGGAGATTAAAAGTGGAACAGATTCTTTAAAGGTTGTTACAGCATCGTCTGATAATGATCTACTATAATGACATTTTCTTTCAGGTGTGGAGTACTCGGTTAAATTAAACTCAGAGGTTATTAAGAAATGGTCAGACAGGACAGGGTTATGAGAAAATATTGTTATGTCTTTACACTCAATTCCATATGTCAGCACAAGGTCCAGAGAATGAAGACAAAGGTGGGTAGGTTCGTTAATGTTTTGAGCAAAGCCATTTGAGTCTAAGATATCATTAAAGGCTATATTTAGGCTATCACTTTCAGTGTCAACATGAATGTTAAAATCCCCCACTAAAATAACCTTTTCTGTATTTAACACAAAATCAGATAAAAGGTCTAAAAACTGATCTAAAAATTGAGAGTAAGGGCCTGGTGGACGGTACAAAACAAACAGAAGCGGTTTTAGTGCTTTGCAATTTGAATGAGGAAAACTAAGGATTAAATATTCAAAAGAGTTGTAGCTATTGATTGGTCTGGGACTAATCAATAAATCGGACTGAAAGATGGTTGCTACTCCTCCTCCTCGCCCAGTATTTCGAGGAATGTGAAAATTTAAATAATTAGTAGGAGTTGACTCATTTATAGTAACATAATCCTCTTGCTGCAGCCAGGTTTCTGTAAGGCAAAATAAATCAATCTGATTGTCACAAATCAGGTCACTAACTAGCAAAGTCTTTGAAGAGAGAGATCTTATGTTCAGTAAGCCACATTTAATTTTTTTATTTTTCTTTTTAGTCTGAGTTGTGTTTATTTTTATGAGATTTTCCTGATTTCCTCCTTTTAGATTATTTTTTAATCTATTCAATTTTGGCCGTGGGCAAGACACTATCTTAATAGGGTAATGGGTGGGTAGCGCTACAGAAGCTGCAGAGAGGAGTGTTAAACTACGACCCTGCTTCCTGGTCTGAACCCTGGGTTGTCAGAGTTTTGGAGAACTAATTAAATTCGGCCAGATTCCTAGAAAGAAGAGCTGCTCCATCCAAAGTGGGATGGATGCCGTCTTCCGGATCAGACCAGGTTTTCCCCAAAATGTTCGCCAATTATCAACGTAGCCCACATTGTTTTCTGGACACCACCTAGACAGCCAGCGGTTGAATGACAGCATGCGGCTAAACATGTCGTCACTGGTTAAATCAGGGAGGGGGCTAGAGAGAATTACGGAGTGCGACATTGTTTTGGCAAACTTACACACCGAAGCAACACTAACTTTGGTGACCTTCGATTGATGTAACCAGGTGTCATTACCGCCAATCTTACTGTATTTACACTTATCCTTAGCCAGCAGTTTCAGGTAGGATTTGATGTCGCCCGTTCTGGCCCCTGGTAGACATTTGACTATGGTCGCTGGTGTCTCTAGTGCCACGTTTCTGACTGTGGAGCTTCCAATTACCAGAGTTGGCTTCTCAGCGGGTGTGTCGCTGAGCGGGGAAAATCTATTAGAAACGCAGACGGGTTGGTGGTGACCTGTGGGCTGAGATCTAGGACTATGCTTCCTACGTACCGTCACCCAGCCGGCCTGAGAACCCGGCTGCACGGGCTCTGCCGGAGGACTGCTACGGGGAGCTACCCTCGGTGGCTCCGCGCTGGCTACGGGGCCTCGGCTATCTGCTGGTTTTTCAACAGCGCGGAGCCGGGCCTCCAATTCTGACACCCTCGCCTCCAAAGCTACAAAAATGCTACATTTATTACATGTACCATTATCAATAATGGAGGCAGAGGAGTAACTGAACATCTGACACAGAGAGCAGGAAAGAGGAGACTCAGAGAGAGAAACAGCAGAACGGGTAGCCATGGTGGAGCTAAAGCTAACCCTAAGCTAGCGACCCCTTACCACTACTAGAAAACCGTGTAAGACACGGAGAGTCCCCAAACGTTGAATACAGCAACAGAAAGTATGTGTTCTAACGTGCTTATGTATTAGAACAAGTAAGAGATATCATAGTAGAGAGAAATCAGATCAGAGAGAGCCTTCACACACCAAACAATCCACCAAGTGCAACAGCGAAAACAGGAAGTGACGTTACCCAGAGCTCCAGCCTCTGTACAGACCTCTCTGTGGCTTGTAGTATTTTAGTCAGCTTTCCAAAAGTAAAGTTAATCACAGTTAACTGATGATTTAATATGGGAGGTTAAAGAGGGGCTGAGGATCTGAAACATTTAAGTGTGACAAAAAAACAGAAGAGTTCTGTAAAGAGTGGGCAGTACTTGTTCACAGCACTGCAGCCTTAACTGAGAATGAAATAGCTTGAAGTCATTTAGGAGCCGCAAGCTACATTAATGCCAATGTGTTATTGTGTTGTTGTCAGGAAAGGTTAATTTAGTCATAAATCACATTTTGACAGTTGAGAAGAGATGGTGTGACTGTTGCCGGCTGTCTATTCATTCCCACACACTGAATATTTGTGTACAGTGACCTCGTTGCCAGTTTTCGCCAGAATAAAGAGAACGTCCTCGATTCTGGACCATCACTACAACAGCAACCCTGTTCAACACCCTGAATAAGGTTTTCTAAAGTGCTGCTTTCTGTATGAAGAAAAGAGTCGTTATGCTCTTTTCTCAGCCAAAAGATTCAGAAATGTGTATCACACACACTGTCTCAAAGCCATCACATGAGGACCTCACACACAAACACAGGAGTTAAAAACAGGCGGATGGTTCATGTGACTGCATGCAGCTGTGGCACACACACACATACACACACACACACACACACACACAGTGTTGCTGAACTTCCACCTCCATCTCCCCACGTTCCCTCTGCTGAGCCGGCCCATTCACGGCTCCTTTAATGGACTTCTGCCGGCAGCTTGTCAGAGACGCTAACTGAGTCAGCAGCTGCTCAACTCGAGCCAGCACCAAATCTTGGCCTAGGTTCTGATTCACCTGGCTCTAAAAACAAAATTAGCGAGCATTGCAACTCCAGTTTATTCACCCAGTCACAATTAAGCACATTTTTCAGAACGTGACTCATTAATTGGTATACTGTATTCCTCCGCAGGCGTTGCTGCTTTTGGTTAACAAGCTCACCCCTTTAAATATGTCATTTAAGGATTAAACCTGTTAAACTGGCCTAATGAAATAAAAAGCAAATAGGTAAAACAAAGGCACCCTGCTTTCACAGAGTCTATACATAAAAACCTGCAAAAATCTACAGATTTAATTCTATCTACCTGGGGTGTTTTTGTTCAGTGGCCCTTTTATAAAAACCAAATCCATGCCAGGATAAACAGCTGGTGCTGTTAAGAGGGCTGCTCGTTGGTCTCTGAGGTGGACATATAAGGATATTATGTGGATCTTACTTAGACTGCTGCCTTCTGGTCATTGGTTAAAAAAGTCTCGAAAAACTACTTTACAATACATGTTTTATTCCTGCTTGAAGCCCAACCAAGCATGTTTAGGGTCACCACTGGGCTCCTGCAGATCTAGAAGAGTCATCTCACTGAGAATTGTGTTCATTAAGTGTCAGTTTAGCTCCAGTATTTTGTTGCCCTTTCTGAAGCAGAGAGTCCAGCTTTGCAAAAGCAGTCCTACATCAACACCAACAGTTTAGCTGCATACAAACTCAAACAAAAAGTTTTCAGCACCAACTTGAAAAGTTAGATTTGGCTAAAACTGTTAGGAAAACCCAACAACCCAGCAGGCATTAGTATTGATTAAATGACTGAACACTGGAATAACATGAGATCATAATTGATCATCTTTAAGCTTTTTCTTGTAATATAGCTCATTACCTAGTGACTTGAGTCAAAGCACCACCTGGAATAGCATTCACAATTAATAAACCCTGTCAGATTTCCTCATATTAGCAGCTGGTGTTTATAAATTCTGCTTAATAAACAGAGAATGTAGCTGTCCTTTACAACTTAGTATATAAATACAAGCATCAGTTAAATGGCTTAGAAAAAGCCTTTATAGGCAGACTGGTTTAAAAACAGTGTCTATAAATCAGAGTGGTGATAAACCAGGAAATCTGTACCGACAGGAATGTTAAGATAAATAAAGTTATTTTTGTTGATAATTTTTTCTTCTGTAGGACATTCAGTTTACGGTAAATTAAATAAAATAAAAATGGATTTAACTTAAATAAAACTGCATTAAAATAAAGTGAAATTACATCAAATCAAATATTAATAATAAAATAATAATGAAGTTGATAATATTAAATTAGAAATAAAGAAAAAATAATATCAAAAACACTCAAATCATCAAATACAATAAAATGACACTGAATAAATAAATTGATTTAAATCATAACAGATTCATTAAAATAAATTGAATGGTCCTATTGACATCAAACTTTCAGTGGCTTTTAGCCGTGCATCCTTTAATTTTCCTGCTGTTTGGAATATAGATTAACTAACAAGGACTAAACTGCTATTTGGTCTAAATGTTGGTGGAGGTACCGTATCTGAAAGGTTATAGAATTTCAGTTCCCTCTATTTATCTAAGAAAGTGCTGACTATGTTTCACACTGAAATGGTGACCATTGCTCACTGAGATTCAGGGACGGAGGTCCAGATGACCAGGAAAAGACTCACTCACATAGAGTGTGATCAAAAACAGTGATGCCTTCTTTATGCAACACTGCTGCTCTTCACAACACAGCTAATGGAGAGCGTGACCTTCTCTAACTGATGACGCCCACTCAGCTGCTTTAACACCAACCTCCATCAGCAAACTCTAATCCCAATTATGTGTAAACTTTACACAGGTTTTTTTTCCTTTCCGGCAGGGGAAAGATAACCACCTCAGGTGATGCCATCAATGAAATGGCCTCATAATAACACAATGAATAAAGACTGTTCGAGGAAAAAGGCTGCTGGACAAATTTGGTGTTTCCTCCATTATTGAGAGCAAGTCACGGTGTTGCTGAAATTACTGTCTGTGTAATTATATAAAGTATATGTTGGTCAGCCAAAGAAACAGAGCCTCTATTGTAATAAAACAAATCTGTGCTAAACGAATGAGGACACAAAGTACTTTCTGCACCTATGTACAATTTCAGAGTATAAGTAAGCAACCAGATAATTTTATTCTATAAAAGACAATGATATTGTAGGTGCTAGATTCAAATCAGTACATTTAATAATTCCTGGAAGCTGTGAGGGAGTACCACCTGCCTGCTAAAAGTGGAAGGATCAGGTAGGTTACAAGGAGACCTTATTCAGCAGCTTTGCTGAAAAGCATGTTACAATGAGGAAGCTATTCAGGGCCATGCTTATAACACACACTGTAGCCTTGTTTTTAAACTCCCAGTGTTTGAAAAGGTCTCAACATGGATGCCTAAACATGGAAAACATTTGAGGATTAAATTACTGATTTATAAACTGAAAGATGACCAAAGTGCCGAAGCCACAATGCAAGCTTCATTACATGCAGAAGCAATTCAGCCCATTCCAGTTGAACACATGAAAACAAAAGATTTTCTTGCAGAATTGGACAATATTTCCATACCCATGTTTCTTCCGTTTTGACAAATTTCCTGTAGTGCCTGCCAATAAACAAAATCCCAGATCTGCAGTTTAATTTGAGAGTGGTCATTCGTTTATGTGAGACAGACCACAAAGCTACTTCTCTGTGTTGAGGATTTACTGAAGATTCAGGATTCGCTTGCACAAGGTGTGGTTTCTGCTGACAGTTGTTTTATCCTCACTATGCAGAATAACTAGATGCACACTGACAGACTGCAAAGTTTTAAGAGCAAAAGCAAACCGGTAATTACTTTATTTTGGTCCTGGCATAAAAATGATCAGCTAATTTCATATCAGTTCAATCATCTGATCGGTGTAGATGAAGCTGTTAAAGAGTCCAGAAGACCGAGTGCTCTAAAAGAGGGAGAGATGTGTTGAAATCATGGTCTTCATGTGTTAGCAATGGCATCATCCAAAGAAAAACTGTAGTCATAACTACTTTGCATCAAAACAACCTCAGATGCAGGAAAGAATAGTTTTTTTGGATAATCAAGAATCTGAAGCTGAGAGGTTTATCTGCAGAAAAAAAAGCTTTTGGAGGTCCAAGATGGTCCAACAAGAACCAGGGCTGCCTCCCTGCTCTAAAACTGTGTTACCTCCAATGCGTATGAGTGTGAGTGTATCTGCTCAGCTACAAAAAAGGTTGGCCTCCTCTCGATTCTTCCTAAGAACACTGCCGTGAATAAAGATTGGGAACAAAACACCTCCAAGAGTAACTTCTTCAAACACTTCAGGCAACGACTGATGAATGCCGTTGGATTTTCCAGCATAACTGATGTTAAAGTGATAACAAAGTAGCTCAACGATCAGAGCATGTAAATTTGGACCTGTGGTCAGGAAACACCATAAGTCTGAATCCCATTGAGACGTAGATGTAAAACCAAAAGACAAAAGACTGTGATCAACTCCAACAGTAAGACAAGAATGGGTCACCATCTGTCAGGATTTGGTCCACAGGTTCATCTCCAACATGAGAGGGAGGATCATACAAGTTAGGAAGAAGTTGTCTCGCTGTGTTGAACAGAGCTCCTGTAAGCTGCTAGAAGTGACCTTCTAAAAGTAGAGGTCTTAATGTTGTGCATCATTTCAATATCAACTCAACCACAAGAGGAAAATGATACCTCTGAAGGTTTCTTTCCCTTTTCTTTGAACACACACTTTAGGTAAACTGATACTCTGCTGGTCTTATATGACCTATCACTTAGTGTATGGAGGAAAACTGAACTGTTGCTCAGTAAGGTGCATTAAACTTTAGAAAGTGTGTTTGCTCGTCAACACTAAGCTGCTCTGCAGGTGTGTGTGTTCCTATTAATGTGTGTGTTTGTGTTGCATGATCTAAATGCACATACCGGCAGGACAGTCTCCCTCTGACATAATAAGGACTTCAGACTGCAGCTTGCAGGCATCTCTGCGGAGGAAACACTCATTCTGGTAGTTCTTGTTGTTGGAGCCGCACACCGGGGCATAGTCGTTGTTGCACTGCGGAAAAAAGAGGAAAACCAAGATGGAAATGAGCAAAGGGAATCATGACTTTCTAAAACACTTTGTCAATGTTTTCAGACTTGAACAAACAGTTCAGTGCTGGTAAAAATGTAAGCTGAACAGCAGATACCTTTATTTATTAAGGTCTAAAAGTTAACTGAAACTGACCAACAAGGTCTCATTCATTACATACAATCATCTCCATCATCAGTTCCAACAACTAGGGAGTCATTTTCACAACTGGGGAGGATGAAACCTCTGTAAAACATCAACAAGATGCAGGTAAAGCACAGGAATATTCAGTTGGTGAGAAATCACACTGATCCCAGAGATGCCAAAACAGGAACCAACACACGATATACTGAAACCTTTCCAGCTTAGCCACAGCTTTAAAAGGTAAAGGTAAATGCAACATGTTTTGCTGTATCTACAGCTAAAGATTCAACACATCACATCAAGCTGTGACTAAACCAGCTTCATGGTGTTACAAACATTTCAATCCAAACATAACTAGTCAATACAAGTTTTAAAGCAGATTTCCCTTACTGTGGAATGAACAACAAACCAATCCACAGCAGAGCATGGACTTTATATAGGAAGCATCTTTAAGGAAAATTCATACGCTCTGCACTTTTTTTGCTAAGTCTGCTACTTGACTTGTATGTAAAGATAGCGTGTAAAACGTATTTAATTTCTTCTCTGTTTGCTCTGTGTCATAAAATATATCTGAAAATGGTCAATAACTGGGCTGGAAGTGAGTGAAACAGCAGCCAACATTTAAAGAAAAACTTCAGAAAATTGGTAGAACCGGATCCAGACCCGTTAAACAGATTGAAGTCTGGCTGCTTGGGGAGGAAATGTAAAGAAATGAGGGATGACTTCACAGTTTTTTAGTTATCTCTTTGAAAACTCCATCACTTGTAGAATCTCCAGGTGATAACCTCCTGCAGATGTTTCCCTGAAAACTGTTTTCCAAAGTTTACCCTCTGTTTTTACTGGTTACTCAAAATATATGTAGCACTGAACAGGACTGGGAGTTACGAAAAGATGCTAAATCCTTCCACTTGAGAGAAACCACAGGATGCATGCCGTGCAGTTCTTTTTAGGACACCTTTGTAGGTTTTAAACAGGAAAAACTTCAACTTTCATCATGTTCTTAATTCTGCAGTGGATAGTTGTAATGATCACATTCACTTCGCAGAGTTCTGTAGAAAAATAGCTTTCACCTCCTGCTGATCTCCTCATGTTGCTCCACTGGAGCAGTGGGAGGTTAAGTGACTTGCTCAAGGGCACTCAGGAAAATAGCTGTTAAGGTACAGAGGAACATTGCTCATTCATATCCCCACACGGTTTGTTGGCTACAGAGCACGTCTGGATTTTTCAGATGACTGATGGCACTACAGGACTGAGTCTCAATGTTCCTTTTTGGGGGAATGGAGGAGAGATATTCAGGGTTTCATATTTAT